>CM052668.1:27264307-27315170 GCA_028533165.1 Leontopithecus rosalia | reverse complement strand
AATTCTCCTGCCTCAGCCTCCTGAGTAGCTGGGATTACAGGCACGCGCCACCATGCCCAGCTAATTTTTTGTATTTTTAGTAGAGACGGGGTTTCACCATGTTGACCAGGATGGTCTTGATCTCTTGACCTCGTGATCCACCCGCCTCGGCCTCCCAAAGTGCTGGGATTACAGGCTTGAGCCACCGTGCCCGGCCAAGAGTAGGACTTTTTTTTTTGAATCTTTATATTATATATATATTTTTTGAGTCTTGCTCTGTCGCCCAGGATGGTGTACTGGAGTACAGTGGCATGATCTCGGCTCACTGCAACCTCTACCTCCTGGGTTCAAGCAAACTTTGCCTCAGCCTTCTGAGTAGCTGGGATTATAGGTGCCCACCACCACAACCAACTAATTTTTGTATTTTTAGTAGACACAAGGTTTCACCATGTTGTCCAGGCTGGTCTTGAACTTCTGAGTCGACTTTAGCTTCCCAAAGTGCTGGGATTACAGGTGTGGGCCACTGCACCTGGCCTTTATATAATATTTTGTATGCAATATGTCAGGGTTTTTTTGAGACAGAGTATCTCTCTCTCACCCAGGCAGGAGTGCAGTGGTGTGATCTTGGCTCACTGCAACCTCCACCTCCTGGGTTCAAGCAATTCTCCTGCCTTAGCCTTCCAGTAGCTGGGACTACAGGCGTGTGCCACCACGCTTGGCTAATTTTTGTATTTTTAGTAGAGATGGGGTTTACATCAGCATCACATCAGCATCCCCATTCCCAAACATATACACTGTTTCTGATTCCCCTTCTGTGCTCCAGGGACCCCTAAACACCTTATTTGCTCTGTATGTGGTGTCTCCATTTTGTCCATCATCTCCCTTCTCCCTGCAGTAGGGAATCAACTCAGTGGACATTTACTGTGACAGAAGTTGACAAACAAGGGCCAGCAGGGTCTTGGGGCAGGTGTCATGACATCAACCATAGAAAGCACTTGGCTTCAAGCGAGCTGTTATCATATCTGAGCCACGTCCTGGAATAAAGGTGACTCTCTGGGCAGAAGGTTTATTCTGAGCCCAGAGTCTCCCTATGTTGCCCAGGCTGGTCTCAAACTCATGGGCTCAAGCGATCTCCTGCCTTGGCCTCCCAAAGTGCTGGCATCACAGGACTCCTCGTCTTGGAAGAAGGCTTCTTCCCCTGCCCTCTGCCTCCCACCAGCCCTGGGCAGGAACACCTGCCTCACCATCCCCAGGTGGGAACACCTGCCCCACTTGAGAAATCTGGACCTAAAGGGAGTTGTTTCTCCCCCTGGTGGTAGCTTTTGGGGCTATCACCCCAAAAGCTACCACTAGCTTTCTAGTGTTTCTGAGAGAAAACACTAGAACACCTATTTATTTTCAATGTTACCTCTCTGTTTTATAATTTGAGGTTCTGAGTTATGATCTAGAGCTTGAATGAATACTGCTGTAGTGTATCATGTAATTTTTTTTGTTTTTCTTTTCTTTTTTTTTTTTTTGAGACACAATCTTGCTCTGTTGCCAAGTTTGGAGTGCACTGGTGCAATCTCAGCTCACTGCAACTTCTGCCTCCGGGGTTCAGGTGATTCTCCTGCCTCAGCCTCCTGAGTCGCTGGGATCACAGGTGCACACCACCGCGCCTGGCTAATTTTTGTATTTTTAATAGAGGCAGGGTTTCACACCATGTCGGTCAGGCTGGTCTCGAACTCCTGACCTCGTGATCCACCCACTTCGGCCTCCCAAAGTGCTGAGATTACAGGCATGAGCCACCGTGCCCGGCCACGTCATGTAATTTCTATACATATTCATAAAACAGGTAGAGGCAGCAACATTTTGTGGTTGTTTTGATCTGTTTCTTGTTTATTTCAGACAAGGTCTCCCAGGATGCACTGCAGTGGCACCATCACGGCTCACTGCAGTCTTGACTTGCTAAACTCAAGCAGTCCCCCCACCTCAGCCTCCTGAGTAGCTGAGACTACAGGCACATGCCACCATGGCCAGTTAATTTTTGTATTTCTTGTAGAGACAGGTTCTCCCTGTGTTGCCCAGGCTGGTCTCAAACTCCTGGGCTCAAGTGATATCCCGCCTTGGCCTCTCAAAGTGCTGCGGTTACAGGTATGAGCCACCGTGCCCAGCCCATCAAAATTTTTCACTGTTAGGGGTGTGAGCCTCCCCTCAAGCCAAAGCCAACAATGTGAGCCATCCTTGCTTGAATGCCCCAGGGAGAGGCCCTTGGCGAAGCACCTGACATGCACGAGCCATGTTTATAATTGGGTAAAGCATTAAAAAGTATAAAAAGGTGCACCTGGACAGGCACGGTGGCTCATACCTGTAATCCCAGCACTTTGGGAGGCCAAGGTGGGCGGATCACCAAAGGTCAGGAGTTTAAGACCAGCCTGCCCAACATGGCGAAACCCCATCTCTACTAAAAATACAAAAAATTAGCTGGGCATAGTGGCAGACACCTGTAATCCCAGCTACTCAGGAGGCTGAGGTGGGAGAATTGCTTGAATCTGGGAGGCGGATATTGCAGTGAGCTGAGTTTGTGCCACTGCACTCCAGCTTAGGCGACAAGAGCAAAACTCCATCTAAAAAAAAAAGGTGCCCTTTCCTTAAGACATCCACTTGTTGGATGGCTGTTACAGTATATGGATTTTCTTAGATGAAGTCACTTTGGAAACACCTTCAGCAATGTGCAATCTGGGCTACCTAGAGTGCACAGAGTCCCCTCAGCCATGGGCTCCTTCCACATCACACATACATGGGATGTGCTTGAGAGGAGGTGACTGCCACCGCATTGCAGACCTGAGAGGGCAAACCTGTTCTGGCCCGTTTGACAGAAGGGGAAACTGAGGCAGAGAAGACGTGACTCAATGCAGGTCATGCAGCAAGGAGGGAGTAGGCCAATCCCTGGCCCCTCATTGCTGGAGTCCCCACCTGAGCTCCTGGGCACACAGCTCCGCTCCTCCTTGGAGGACATGGTGCCCGTTCCACTCATCCATCCTCTTCCCAGGACGTTCGCATCCACCTACCTGCGTGTAGCAGCGCAGGAGTAGCCCCTTGTCCTTCAGCAGGCGTATGAAATAGTGACAGATGGTCGGCTGCGGGGAAGAACCACAGCACTGCTGATTACTGTAGGGAACAGCCACAGGCCACTGCCATGTGCCAGGAACTGTTCAAGGCACTGTGACTGTTTTACCCCCAGGGAACCATCACAGCAGCCGTCGGGGAGAGACTACTGCTATCCCCAGTTCACAGATGAGGAAACTAAAGGACAGGGAGGGGGACCGTGTTGCCAAAGTCGCGTGGTAGGTAAGCTGCAAAGCTGCAGTTCACACCCAGGCAGCCTGGCTGCAGGGTCCCAGGCTCTCAAGCACATCACAAATGCAGCTAAGCCTTGCAGCAGCCCTCTTCAGACAGGACCATGAGCATCACTTCACGGGAGGCAAATCGGAGGCTCAAGGTCATCAGATGAAGACACGAGGAACCAGGACTCGAACCCAGGCAGTCTGGGCCCAGCATTCATGTGCTTAATGGCTATACAGTATTTGTCTGCAGGGCCCCGGGGGGCTTCCCATGCACACCCTCCCTTTCTGTTTCACCCCCTGCAAAAAAAAAGATCTCACCTTGAACTGCCTAGGATAGAGTTCCTTGGCAAGGGCGAAGAAGGGTTCTGGATGTTTCTGTAGGAGAGACAGCCGGAGGGCCAGATGCCCCAGGTAGGATAAGGGTTGGAACCAGGCAAGCCCCATCCATGCCCTTCACAGACACCCCTTCCTGGGGGAGCACAAACCTTGAAATAGCTGATCTCGAAGATGGCCTCTGGGTAGGGAAGATGATACTTCTCTAGGTTGTCGTAGAGGCTGGTGGATGGAGAGCGGAAGTCGGGGATGCCCGCGGCTGGGGGAGGAGGGTTGGGGAGCAGTCTGTCTATACTGTACTGACCCTCCCAGGCCAGGGCCCAAACAGGGATCCTCCCCGGCCCTTGGGAGGGACTCCCCAGTTCCTGGGGTAGCTGCTGGGGGAGGAGGGTACTTACATGTGGAGATTCCAGCTCCCACCAAACAGATGACTCTACGACCTGGAGGGGAGGAACTCATGCACCGGATGACACCATTTGCTCAGTCCCTACAACAGCACCGCCCACCACGGCCCCTGACACTGTCTACTCCCAGCCAGGCCCTGGGGCAAGCATCTGATGCATGATGGGCCTTCCAATCATCTTGAGGAGGATGCTGTTAACATCCCCATTTTATAAATGAGAAAACAGGCTCAGATAGGGGAAGTAGTCACACAATTGACTGTGGAAGAGCCAGCCAGCGGATAAAGAATCCAATGTTGGGCCTGGCGCAGCGGCTCACACCTGTAATCCCAGAACTTTGGGAGGCCGAGGCAGGCAGGTCACCTGAGATCAGGAGTTGGAGACCAGCCTGGCCAACATGGTGAAACCCCATCTCTACTGAAAATACAACATTAGCCTGGCGTGGTGGCGTGCACCTGTAATCCCAGCTACTTGGGAGGCTGAGGCAGGAGAATCACTTGAACCTGGGAGGCAAAGGTTGTAGTGAGCTGAGACTGTGCCATTGCATTCCAGCCTGGGTGACAGAGCAAGACTCTGTCTCAAAAGAAGAAAAAAAAAAGAAGAATCCACAGTTGGAAAGTATAACAACTTGGAGTTGAGAAAAGGCCAGGTGAGGATAAGAACCTCTGGCTGAGCAGAGATGGCTGGTGGCTGGTGGGTAGCCACCAGGCCTTAGTGCTCTGGCATCTGCCCATCAGCTGATAGGCACAAGTGTGACATGCTGTGCATCAGGTGCCTTGGGAGGCAAATCAGAGGCTCAAGGTCATAAGATGAAGACAAGAGGAACCAGGACTTGAACCCAGGCAGGCTGGGCCCAGCACGCATGTACTTAATGGCTATGTAATATTTGTCTGAAACTTATGTCCTCCCTGTCCAAGGGAGGACAGAAAAGGTGAGCAGAGCACAAAGCCTGCCACAGCTTCAGCCCTGAGCTTTGACTCTGAGAGGCCATCAGGTCAGGCCTGGTTGAATCCAGTGCTGGCTATATGTGACCTGGATTCACGGGACCTGGGTTCACATCCTGGCTCTGCCACTTGGCAGCTGTTTGACCCTGCACTGAGTCACAACTTTTCTATGCCTCAATTTCCTCTTCTGTCCAGATCACTCCCATAATGATCTTACAGGTATAATGTGAAGATCAAATATTTAATATTTTTTATACCTTTTTTTTTTTGTTTTTTTAGAGATAGGGGTCTCGCTATGTTGCCCAGGCTGGAGAGCAGTGGCTATTCACAGGCACAATCCCACTACTGATCAGCATGGGAGTTTTTTTTTTGAGACAGAGTTTCGCTCTTGTTACCCAGGCTGGAGTGCAATGGCGTGATCTCGGCTCACTGCAACCGCCGCCTCCTGGGTTCAGGCAATTCTCCTGCCTCAGCCTCCCGAGTAGCTGGGATTACAGGCACACGCCGCCATGCCCAGCTAATTTTTTGTATTTTTAGTAGAGACGGGGTTTCACCATGTTGACCAGGATGGTCTCGATCTCTTGAACTCGTGATCCACCCGTCTCGGCCTCCCAAAGTGCTGGGATTACAGGCGTGAGCCACCGTACCCGGCCCAGCATGGGAGTTTTGACCTGCTCCATTTCCTACCTGGGCCGGTTCACCCCTCCTTAGGCAATCTGGTGGTCCCTCGCTCCCAGGAGGTCACCACATTGATGCTGAACTTAACTTAGTGCGGACACCCAATGGGCATAGTGCACTACAGCCCAGAACTCCTGGACTCAAGTGATCCTCCCACTTCGGCCTCCTGAGTAGCTGGGACTACGGGCACGCGCCACCACGCCTGGTATGAAGATCTCAGCTCCTGACAAATAATGAAGACTCAACTAAGTGGTTAAAAAGAAATTTTTAGAGAGGTGAGGTGAGGGTTGCAGCCTCACCTTTAAATTTTTGTAGAGAAGGGTTCTTGCTTGTTGCCCAGGCTGGTCTTGACCTCCTGGCCTCAAGCTTTCCTCCTGCCTTCAGCCTCCCAAAGTGCTGGGATTACAGGCCTGAACCACCATACCTGGCCTCAATTAATTATTATTCTTCCGGGCTCAGTGGCTCACACCTATAATCCCAGCACTTTGGGAGGCCAAGGTGGGCAGATCACCTGAGGTTGGGAGTTTGAGACCAGCCTGACCAACATGGAGAAATCCTGTCTCTCCCAAAAATACAAAATTAGCTGGGCGTGGTGGCCCATGCCTATAATCCCAGCTACTCAGGAGGTTGAGGCAGGAGAATCGCTTGAACCTGGGAGGCGGAGGTTGTGGTGAGCTGAGATCGTGCCATTGCACTCCAGCCTGGGCCACAAGAGCGAAACTCTGTCTCAATTTTAAAAAATGTTATTATTCAACTATTCATTATTATCTCCTCACGGGCACCCTCATGAGCCGGTTTCCCCAGAATCCAGGTGCAGGAGGATGCCAGGAAGAAATGCTTTGTAGCCACTGCCTGTGTTGTCTTTGTGGCCTGCCCATGCTAAAGGATGGCTGCAGACAGCTGCTCGCCTGCCGCAGGAGAGGGAGGCTCAGGGCAGCGGGCCTGGCTGCCCGAAGAGGGAGAGAGCAGCAGCTGGAGGACAGGGATGCTGGAGAAGACGTCCTCAACAAAAGGCTGTTCAGGACCCTCAAAGGGTTGATTGTTCTAGTTGAGGACCGCTGAGGGCCTGGTTTCTCAGACTTTGGTGACCTCAACTCGTGGCAAGAAATAGAAATTTCAGGCCGGGTGGGATGGTTCATGCCTGTAATCCTAGCACTTTGGGAGGCCGAGGCGGGCAGATTGCCTGAGCTCAGGAGTTTGAGACCAGCCTGGGCAACACAGCGAAACCCCGTCTCTACTAAAATACAAAAAATTAGGGCTAGGCACAGTGGCTCAGGCCTGTAATCCCAGCACTTTGGGAGGCCAAGGAGGGCGGATCACCTGATGTCAGGAGTTCGAGACCAGTCTCACCAACATGGGGAAACTCCGTCTCTACTAAAAATACAAAATTAGCCAGTTTTGGTGGTGCATGCCTGTAATCCCAGCTACTCGGGAGGCTGAGGCAGAAGAATTGCTTAAACCTGGCAGGTGGAGGTTGCGGTAAGCTGACGTCGTGCCATTGCACAGTCCAGTCTGGGCAACGGGAGCAAAACTCCATCTCAAAAAAAATTAGCCAGTTGTGGTGGTGGGCACCTATAGTCCCAGCTACTCGGGAGGCTGAGGCAGGGGAATTGCTTGAACCCATGAGGCCGAGGTTGCAGTGAGCTGAGATTGTGCCACTGCACCCCAGCCTAGGTGACAGAGAGAGACTCCATCTCAAAATAAAAAAGGAAATAGGCCTGGCGCGGTGGCTCACGCCTATAATCCCAGCACTTTGGGAGGCTGAGGCGGGTGGATCACGAGGTCAAGAGATCAAGACCATCCTGGTCAACATGGTGAAACCCTGTCTCTACTAAAAATACAAAAAATTAGCTGGGCATGGTGGTGCGCACCTATAGTCCCGGCTACTCGGGAGGCTGAGGCAGGAGAATCGCCTGAACCCAGAGGGCGGAGGTTGCGGTGAGCCGAGATCGCACCATTGCACTCCAGCCTGGGTAACAAGAGCGAAACTCCATCTCAAAAAAAAAAAAAAAAATAAAATAAAATAAAAAAGGAAATATAGGCCGGGCATGGTGGCTCACACCTGTAATCCCAGCACTTTGGGAGGCCAAGGTGGGTGGATCACAAGGTCAAGAGATCGAGACCATCCTGGTCAACATGGTGAAACCCCGTCTCTACTAAAGATACAAAAAATTAGCTGGGCATGGTGGCGCGCGCCTGTAATCCCAGCTACTCGGGAGGCTGAGGCAGGAGAATTGCCTGAACCCAGGAGGCGGAGGTTTGGAGAGCCGAGATCCCGCCATTGCACTCCAGCCTGGGTCGAGAGCGAAACTCCGTCTCAAAAAAAAAAAAAAAGGAAATGTAAATTTCGTGGTGACCCAGTGAGTGGACACCTATCCACCACATCTGAAACAAGCTTCCTGTAATAATCACCACAGCGAACCCCGCCATGGTTCTCGCTATGTTCCAGGCCCTGCTTTAAGCACTTGCATTTTTATTAATTTATTTTTTTAAATTGTATTGCTTTTTTTTTTTTAGAGTCAGGGTCTCACTGTGTTGCTCAGGCTGCAGTACAGTGGTATCATCAGAGCTCACTGCAGCCTCCAACTCCTGGGCTCAAACAACCTCACTGTCTCAGCCTCCCGAGTACTGGGACTACAGGCAAGGCCACCAGATCTGGCTTTTTTTCTTCTTGTAGACATGGGGGTCTCACTATGTTGCCCCGGTGGATAGCCTTGGGTTATCCTCCCACGATGGCCTCCCAAAGTGCTGAGAATACATGCATGAGTCACTGCACCTGGTCCTATATTAATTCATTTAGCCCCCAATAACCTTATGAGTTAGATACTATAATCATCCTCATTTTATGAAACAGGCCTGGTCAATCAGAGCACAGTAATTGACTGAGCAATGGAGAGGCAACCCAGGTCTGGCCAATCAGAGGCACGGGGGCAGGCATGTGACTCAACCTGGGCCAATGGGAGCCTATCTCTGCTGTTTGAACTACTGGGAAAAGGTGCTGTCTCCATGGCAGCTCCTAGGCTGCTGGAATCTGCATTTGAAGCTGCCAGTAGTTACCTTTACCCCAACATGAGAAAAACAGCCTCACAGAGAGTTATAATTTATTTTTATTTATTTATTTCTTTGAGCGGGAGCCTCCCTCTGTCACCCAGGCTGCAGTGCAGTGGCGTGATCTCGGCTCACAGCAACCTCCGCCTCCTGGGTTCAAGCAATTCTCTGCCTCCCAAATAGCTGGGATTACAGGCGTCTGCCACCATGCCTGGGTAATTTTTGTATTTTTAGTAGAGACGGGGTTTCACCATCTTGGGCAGGCTGATCTTGTACTCTTGACCTCATGATCCACCTGTCTCAGCCTCCCAAAGTGCTGGGATTACAGGCGTGAGCCACCCGGCCCGGCCGAGAGTTATGATTTTTAACAAAGTGGAAGCACCTGGACCCAGCTATGCTTCAAGCTGGATTACGGAGCCAACACACTCCTTTTTGGCTTAGGCCAGTTCCAGTTGGGTTTCAAGATAATTGTAAAGAAAAGGTTTCAGCCTGGTGTGGTGGCTCATGCCTGTAATCCTAGCAATTTGGGAGGTTGAGGTGGGTGGATCACAAGGTCAGGAGTTCAAGACCAGCCTGGCCAATACAGTGAAACCCTGTCTCTACTAAAAATACAAAAATTATCTGAGCATGGTGGTAGGTGCCTGTAGTCCCTAGCTGCTCAGGAGGCTGAAGCAGGAGAAGTGCTTGAACCCAGGAGGCAGAGGTTGCAGTGAGCTGAAGATCACGCCATTGCACTCCAGTCTGGGTGACAGAGGGAGACTCCAACTCAATAAATAAATAAATAGTAAGTAAATAAATAAATGTTTCAATAAATGGTTCAAATGGCTGGGGATGGGAAGTCACGTGTGCTCAGGAGCCACGCAAAGTGGCCCAATCCTGACAAGGGACTCACAGCGTTCGCTCTGCATGTAACGGACTACCCCTTCCAAGGTCAGCTCGTCCAGCAGACGTTCCTTCTGGCTGCCCAGGCTGAGCGTCTGGGTGAAGAAGTTCCGCAGGAAGTCCACTAATCGGAAAGAATAGAGAAAGCGGCATGATGGGCATTCAGCTGGGGGCATGGATGTCTCCAGCACCCTGGTCCCAGCCCTGAGGCCCCAGCCTCCCCACATCTAAAGGCAAGAGGCCCAGCCCAGCCACAGGCCTCCAGGAGCCTGCTCTGGCACTGGTACCCAACCCACTACTATATGCTTTCAATGTCACTCCTGATAGAGTTGAGAGGTATCACCCACAACCCTGCCCTAAAACCCCCCCACACCCCAGAACCCCGCTGCCTGTCCCCCAAGGAAGATACTCACTGTCTGGTTCTCCACCAGTGGCTCCGTTCTCAGGGTCTGAATCTGAGTCCTGGAAGGAGTGGGGTGGGGTGGCCAGGCCCCAGAGGTGAGATTAGGGAGGGAGGAGAGGGGGTGATACTAGGTTTGGGCAAGAGGCTGTGGCAGGACGGTAGCCTGAGGAAGTGTGGGATGGTGGAGAGACAGCACTGGAGCTAGCTCAAGGGCTCTGGGACAGGCTGCCTGAGTGGGAGTCCTGGCTGCCCCAGGAGCAGGACCTCATGCAAGTGACTTAACTTTTCTCTCTTTTTTTTTTTTTTTTTTTGAGACAGGGTCTGGCTCTGTTGCCCAGGCTGGATTGCACTGGCCCAATCACAGTTCGATGCAGCCTCAACCTCCCAAGCTCAAGGGATCCTCCCAAGCTCAAGGGATCCTCTCACCTCAGCTTCCCAAACAGTTGGAACCACAGGCACATGCCATCACGCCCTGCTAATTTTTTCTTTCTTTTTTTTTTGAAGAGGCAAGGTCTCTCTGTGTTGTCCAGGCTAGCCTTGAACTCCTAGGCTCAAGCAAGTCTCCTGCCATGGCCTCCCAAAGTGCTAGGATTTCAGGCATGAGCCACTATACCTGGCTGGGACTTTGATTTTCTAAGTCTGGCTGTCCCTCACCTTGGAAGGGGAGCTGGGGTGCTGGGTGTGGCACCAGGAGCAGGGGAAGTGCTCCCAAAGCCCTGGCTATTGCTGTTAATATTATCACAGCCTGGGGTCCTCCCTTTGTCCCCTGGTCCCCTGGAGCGTGGGCCCGCCGTGCCTTCCCAGCAGCCCTGGGGCCCTCTGAATAATGTCCCAAGTCACTCTGAAAATGGTTCCAATGCACAGCTTCAGTGCTCACTGCAAGGACCTATGGGCCCCCCTGCTCGAGGCCCCAGACATCTCTCGAAGCCTCCCCTCAGCCCAGCTCCAGAGTGGCAGGTCTCTGGGACTCTGTCCAGGGCCTCTCTGCTTTCTCTTTCCACTTTCCCGTGGCTACCTGCCCCATCCATGCCAAGGGCCTCGGCCTCCTCACTCATGATACCATCTCTCTGCCCCCAGATCTGGGGTTCCATGGCCTCCTGGACACCTTGACCTAGGTACTCCCCAGACTCTCACTCCTACCATGTCTCAAACTGGCCTTGACATCTCCCTCAAACCCATTCTCCTCCCAGGCCACATCTCAACATGATCCTACTGTCCCCCAGTCTGCCAGCTGTTTCCTGCTCCCGCCTCCTTCCTCATCCTCCTGCCACAACCCTTCAGCTCCAGAGCATGGAGCTGCCTAACGGTGTGTCTGCCAACCCCCTTTTCCTCCCTGGGGCTCCACCTGGTCTAGCCTGTCCTCTTCTCCAGGGTCCTACCTCAGCCTCCTCACCCAGCTTCCCAGCCTCAGTCTCCACCTCATCCATCCTGCTGCCCTGCACAGGAGGCTGTCTGGGTCAGCCCGCTCCTCTCCACTTCAAAGACCCTTCTCTGTGGCTTCTCTAGTCTTCCCAGATATCTATGGAATTGCCGGGATGTCCACAAGGGCAGGGACTTCGTATTCACCACTGAATGCCCAGCACTGAGAACAGGGTCTAGCTCCTGGCAGGAGCACCAGAACCCTCCACTACGGAATGAATGCCTGCTCCAGGCTGGGCCACAGCTGGGCCCTGCCATGGATTTTACCAAAATGCAGTTCGGACCAAGCCACCCCCTCAAACCACCCCCTTCGCCGGCCACTCACTGCCTTGTGTCCAAACTTTTTTGAATAAGACCCTCCCTTCCAAACATAGGACAATTTTTTTAATTGCTTTTTAAGATTGCACAACCTCGGCTGGGCATGGCGGCTCATGCCTGTAATTCTAACACTCTGCGAGGCTGAGGCAGGACGACTGCTTGGGGCCAGGAGTTCAAGACCAGCCTAGGTAATACAGTGAGACTCTGTCTCTATTTAAAGAGAGAGAGAACGAGAGACAGAGAGACAAAGAGAAAGAGAGATTGGACAACCTCTGCAAAACCTCGACCATATGCGTGTATACTTCAGCAATGTATAACTTGGATCATTTGCCTTGTAATTGCCCAAGCTCATCATTATAAAGATAACCATTGTTGGCTGGGCGAGGTGGCTCACGCCTGTAATCCAAGCACTTTGGAGGCCAAGGCGGGCGGATCACCTGAGGTTGGGAGTTCAAGACCAGCCTGACCAACATGGTGAAACCCCATCTTAAAAAAAAAAAGTAAAATAAATAACCATTGTTAACTATGCCTAATGGTAATTACTCTAGTTTTCTCTGTATAAAAGTAATTATTTTTACAGAAATAGGTCACAGAACGATGCAACATCTTGAGTTTTCTGCAGAACAATATACTATAGGCCCATCCCATTAAAATTTTTTTTTTTGCTGGGTCAAATGGAATTTCAAAAAAAAAATTTTTTTTTTTTTAAAAAGAGACAGTGGGCCAGGTGCGGTGCCAGTCTGTAATCCTAGAACTTTGGGAGGCAGAAGCGGGAGGATCACGAGGTCAAGAGTTCAAAACCAGCCTGACCAACATGGTGAAACCCCATCTCTACTAAAAATACAAAAATTAGCTGGAAGTGGTTCCACGCACCTGTAATCCCAGCTACTTGGGAAACTGAGGCAGGAAAATCTCTTGAACCCAGGAGGCAGAGGTTGCAGTGAGCCGAGAGTGTGCCATTGCATTCCAACCTGGGCAACAGAGCAAGACTCTCTCTCAAAAAAAAAGAGCATCTTGTTATGTTGCCCAAGCTGCTCTCGAATTCCTGGGCTCCAGTGATCCTCCTGCCTCCCAAAGTGCTGGGATTACAGGTGTGAACCACCGTGCCTGGCCTCACCTCATTCTTCACAGCAGCTGCATAGTATTGGGTTGTATGGATGAACCATAGTTCATTTAACCCATCCACTGACAGCCATTTGGACTGTTTCCAGTGTGGCCCTGTGACGGACAATGCTGCATTTTACATCTCTCTCTTTGGGACTGAGGCTCCTTTCTCACATTCAACCTTTTTCTCTGACAGTGGTGGTGCTTTGGGGGCCAGGCGAGTGACTTGCCACAGTCTAACAGGAGGCTGTTATACCCTCAGCATGGCTCCACTGTGCATTTGTGAGGTATTCTGATGGCCACTTCTGCACCACCCCACATCTGAAAGGCAATCTCGGGGGTGTGGGTGGGCTGGCACTCTTTCAGGCTGTACACAGTGAGGCTCTATGGAGGGCCTGTGCCCAGCATGTGCCTGCAGCTTGGCCTAAGGGAGAGCTGGAGGTGCTGGCGGATGCCCTCAGGCTCCCATGAGACTGCCTGCCCACCTCTCCTGGCAGCTGCTGGCAGGCAGTGCACCCAGTGATGGGGGACTCAAACCCTTCCTTTTTTATTTTTATTTTTATTTTTTTGAAACATAGTCTCTCTCTGCCACCAGGTGCCAGGCTGGAGTGCAGTGGAGCTATCTTGGCACACTGCAACCTCTGCCTCCCAGGTTCAAGCAATTCTCCTGCCTCACAGCCTCTTGAGTAGCTGGGACTACAAGTTTTGTATTTTTTGGTAGAGACGGGGTTTCACCATGTGGGCCAGGATGGTCGCAATCTCTTGACCTCAAGTGATCCGCCCGCCTTGGCCTCCCAAAGTGCTGGGATTACAGGCGTGAGCCACTGTGCCCGGCCTCAAACCCTTCCTTACTCCTGTTGCCTAGGGACAGAGGATAAGTGACTTAACAACTCTGCCTCAAATTCTGCATCTGTAAAATGGCCATGATAGGCATTTCTCTTCACAGGGATGCCAGGAAGATGAAATGAGATGAGGCACGTTTGTCACTAAACAGTGCCCAGCCTAAGTGAGCTGTCAGTCAACGCTAACCACGACTATCACGAGCTGACCACCACCAGCCGCCCAATTACGGAACACACCATCACACTCCTTCATGCCCCCAGGTCTTTGCACGAGCTGTACCTGCTGTGTGGACCACCATTTCTCACCTTGTCTCAGAAAATTCTAAGTCACTCTTCACTTATGCTGTGTCTGATGGCTAGACCAGCCTGCAGACTCCTCCAGGGACTGGTCTGGCTGGAATCTTCTTTGACCAGAAAGTTTTCTCTGTGCTCCCACAGTGCCCTCAGTTTCTTTCTTTTTATTCCTTTTTTTTTTTTTTTTTTTGAGACAGGGTCTTGTTCTGTCACCCAGGTTGGAGTGTAGTGCCACCATCATGGCATACCACGGCCTCAACCTCCTGGGCTTAAGCAATCCTCCCCGCACTCAGCCTCCTGAGTAGCTGGCACTACAGGCATGAAACACTACACATGGCTAATTTCTAAATTTTTTATAGAGATGGGGGCCACCTATGAGGGCCAGACTGGTCTGAAACTCCCGGGCTCAAGCGATCCTCCTACCTTAGCCTCGCAAAGTAATGGAATTACAAGCATTAGCCACTGTGTCTGGCCCTGAGTTACTTTCTTTCTTTCTTTTTTACTTCTTAGAGAAAGGGTCTTGCTCTTTCACCCAGGGCGGAGTGCCGTTATGCAATCATAGCTCACTGCAGCCTCAAACTCCTGGACTCAAGTGACCCTCATGCCTCAGCCTCCTGAGTTATTAGGATTACAGGTATAAGCCACTGCACCTGCCTCCCCCGCCCATACCCCGAGTTCCTTTCATCATCAGGCTGTGAGATAATTTTTCCCATTACTTGTCCATGAGATCTGTGTGTTCCAAGACCAAATGGGACACCTGTCTCTTCCAGGCCAAGGACAAATTTGGTTTAGAAGGGATGGGAGGCAGTGGCAAGGAAGGAGGAGAGTTTGGGAGGGCAGGCCTGGACTTGAGACTGCAAACTCTTCTGTGACAATCCCCAGAATCTGCCTGTCCCCATAAAGCTGCACTGGGTGGTGTGAGGATTGGGACAATGAGCCAAGGGCCCTGGGGTGACTGTCTCTCCTTTGCCACCTCCCCCCAGCACGGGATGTGGAACAAGTCCATGTCTCTCCTCCCCTCCACCATTTCCCCCATCTCACCTGAGCCTCCTGCACCTTCCCTGCCTGGGTCTCCAGAGGGTGAGAGGCTGGGGGAGGGGAGCAGAGGTGGTTACAGTGGGGAGAACGATTAAGGGGGGAACACAAGGGTTCAAATTGTCAGTGAGGGGGCAAGAACACCCACCAACCTAGTTACACTGGGACGGGGTGGTGGTAAAATTGGAGCAGAGAGAAGGAGGGGACGGGAGAAAATATCTTATCCGCATGCAAAGTGGTGCCCGGGGAGGTGATTAGTGAGGGGCAGAGAGGCTGGGGAGGAAGATTTAGGAGGACAGGGAGAAGTAGGGGCTTTTGCCCAGGCTGGTCTTGAACTCCTGGGCTCAAGCGATCCAACCACCTTGGCCTCCCAAAGTACTGGGATTACTGGCATGAGCCATTGCGTCTGGCCCTGACTTTCTTTGTTTTTTACTTTATAGAGAAAGGGCCTGGCTCATGTCACCCAGGCTGGAGTGCAATGGTGCGATCATAGCTCACTGCAGCCTCAAACTCCTGGGCTCAAGCGATCCTCCTACCTCCTGCCTAGGGGATTCAGGGCATGAAGGAACACTCAGGAGGAGTTAGGAAGGACACGGCAGTGTGAGTGTGTGTGCGGGAGGGTTAGGTTTACAAGGCAGAGGGAAGTTTAGAAAGGAAGGGAGAAGGGAGGGGACGCTTCGGCTGGGAGGCAGGTCTGGGAGGGAGGTGCAGTGGTGCAGTGGAGGCGGTAGGTTTGGGAGAGGCGCGGATACGAAGGGAAGCCATAGGAGGGGACAACAGGGGTCCCTCGGCATCCTCGGTTGCCTCTAACGATCAGGTACCCTTAGCAACA
Source organism: Leontopithecus rosalia (assembly GCA_028533165.1). Taxonomy (NCBI): domain Eukaryota; kingdom Metazoa; phylum Chordata; class Mammalia; order Primates; family Cebidae; genus Leontopithecus; species Leontopithecus rosalia. The sequence goes on along the minus strand of CM052668.1, from coordinate 27,299,332 downwards.
GGGACCGCGGCAACTTAGGTTCTTTGCAGCGAGGGTCCTCAGCAACCAAGATAAGAAAAACACGCCATTATTGGCAACTTGGCAAGCGGACGTGATAAACCAACCCTGAACAGCCTGCGACCCAGAAACCCACCAGCCTAGCGATACAGATCGCTTAGCAACAGCCCTCAGAATCCCACTACCCGAAGCGCTCCTTCCTTCCCGCCCCGCAGCGGCCGCCCTCGGGCCCCGGGGCCTGCAGCCTTCAGCTAGGCCCCGGCGCGGCCCGACCCTCCCACCCGGGTCCCCGACTCACGGTCTGGCTCTGCCATGGGCACGGTGCTGAAGCCCTCGTGGCTGTCACCGATCGCTCTGTCCCGTCACCAACCACTGTGTCCCGTCACCGACTGCTCTGTCCTGTCACCGACTGCTCTGTCCCGTGACGGCACCAGAAATGGGAGTGGCCGGGATAGGGCTTAGAACTACAACTCCCAGTAGCCATTGCGGCCGCAGCCGCGATTTAGTTCAACAGCCAGAGCGCCCCAGTCTTGGGTTAAGAAAGCGCGCGAGGGCCGGACTACGAGTCCCAGAAGGCGCGGCGTCAGCAGCCATGTTGGTAAAGGGCGCCCGGAAAATGTAAAAAGGGCTAGTGAGTCGTAGCCCTCCCAAATACTCTGATTGGTCAGGATGTGGTACCGGGGCAGGGCGCGAGCGATTCAGTATATTATCATTGGATGAATCAGGGGGCGTGGTGGGGAATTTCCCGCAGGGCGGAAGCGCCAGAACTGCAGGCAAAGCCCAGCTACAGGCGAGCGACTGCGGGGGGCCCCTGAGGTGGCGGGGGCCATGGCTGGGGTCGCGTGCTTGGGAAAAGCTGCCGACGCAGATGAATGGTGCGACAGCGGCCTGGGCTCCCTGGGCCCGGACGCGGCGGCCCCCGGAGGACCGGGCTTGGGCGCCGAGCTGGGCCCGGGGCTGTCGTGGGCGCCCCTTGTCTTCGGCTACGTCACTGAGGATGGGGACACGTGAGTGAACCTTAGGCTGCCAAACGGAGCCCTAGGACCCGGCGTCTGATTCCCCATTAGTTTCTGATCCCTTAGGCTTCCTCACCTCCTACTCCTAAATCTGATTTCCGATGCTGAACTTCCTGACCTGTAACCCCTGAGTCCTAACTTTTAACAAAACCAATCTTCTATCCAGCTGTGATCCTAACCCAATCATTTCAGACCTTCCTTTCTTGAACTATGATTCTCAGCTCCTGGAATCCACATTCTATCCACGGATACCCAAACCCGACTCCAGTCCTGAGGCTTTTGTTAGAACTGAGGCTTCTCCTGACTTCGAACCTCCAAATATAATCTTTGATTCTTAGTTCCTGATGCGAGCCTTTGATTTCCGAAATTAATACTTGGTCCCTGACTCTAAGATCTTGTTTTCTGAGCAGTGTTCTTCAAGTCTTAAAGTCAAAGAGTGAGAATGTAAGTTCTCCTATGTTGAATTCCTAATTGAAGTAGAAAAATAGGAAAAGAAAAAAGAAGAATGTAAGCTCCATGAAACCAAGGATTCATCTGTTAAACAAATATTCTGTACATATTACCACATTCCAGGCTTCGCTGTAGGTGCCAGTGATAAAGGCAGTGAGGAAAACAGACAAAAAACTAGAGCCCTTGTGAAGGAGACGTTTTATTTTAGTGGGGCTAAATAAACAGATTGATAAGACAGCAAGGAAGGAAAGAAACAAAGACAGAAAGAAACAAAGACATGCAGAAAGAAAGAGACACAGAAAGTAAGAGAAGGAAAGAAAGTCACAGGTTGTCAGTATTTTGGAGAAAAATAAAGCAGGAAAACGAGGCAATAGATAAACAAGATAAGAGCATTTCAGGCAGAAGGAACTGCAGTTGCAAAGGCCCAGATGAGGGACTGTACTCTGTTGTGTTTACTGCCGTACGTCCAGTGATGCAAGCAGCGCCTGACCCAGGAAGCAGTTAAATACTGATCTTACCAAAGAACCAGCTTTAGGTTTATTAATTTTCATTAATTAATTTGGTTTCATTAATTTTATCTTAGTTTTTAATTGGTCTTTGATTCTTAGCTCGCTCCAAAGTGTGAGCTACTGCGCCTGGCCAACAACTCTGTTTTGTACTCTGTCCTGTGACTCTTGCAAGCCTGGTCTCTACAGACTCTTCCTCCATGTCCATCTCCTGACCTCAGACAACCTGATGGGCTCTGCGTGGGGTCCCCTCTCTCAATCGTGGCTCTCAAGACCATAAGCTGTGGCAGTCAAGTGTAGGGCCCACCTCGTTTCCTGTCTTTCGGGGACCGCTGTGATTCATTGCATGACATCCAGCGTCTTCAACACCGTTGCTTCATATACCGTACTTCGTCTGATTTTTCTTTGTTTCTTGTGGGAGGGAAGTCTGGTCCATGTTACTTCATTTTGGGCAGAAGTGGAAATCCCACTGAATAAACATTGTTGGTTCCATGAATTTGCTGATGAAACTCTGACCTCTCTGACCCTCCCAGATAGCTGACAGCGGGTTCCAGAACTGTGGTTCCAAAGCCTAGCATACAGTAGCCACCCCATGTTTGTTGAATGAAAGAATGCAAGAGGACTTGAATTTTGCCCTCTGACCCGTCTTTGTCCCCAGGGCACTGCATTTGGCTGTGATTCATCAGCACGAACCCTTCCTGGATTTTCTTCTAGGCTTCTCAGCCGGCACTGAGTACATGGACCTGCAGAATGACCTAGGCCAGGTGAGCCACGAGGGGATGGAGTAGGGGTTGGGGTCTGGGGTTCCCAGTGTGACTCCCTACTGCCTGTCCTCTGCTTCTGCAGACAGCCCTGCACCTGGCAGCCATCCTGGGGGAGGCATCCACGGTGGAGAAGCTGTATGCAGCAGGCGCTGGGCTGTGCGTGGCAGAGCGTGGGGGCCACACGGCGCTGCATCTGGCCTGCCGTGTCGGGGCACATGCCTGTGCCCGTGCCCTGCTTCAGCCCCGCCCTCGGCGGCCCAGGGAAGCCCCGGACACCCACCTCGCTCATGGCCCAGACCACAACCCCGACACCAACCATACCCTTGTCACCTTGTACCCTGATTCCGACTTGGAGAAGGAAGAAGAGGAGAGTGAGGAGGAGTGGAAGCTACAGCTGGAGGCTGAAAACTATGAGGGTGAGGGTCGCCACCAGGGAAGGACTGAGCTCCCAGGCTAGGCGAGAGCACCTGGCCCTGGGCTCTCTTCCCTGATTCCAGACCGAACTCCTTGGGAAATCACGCCTAGGCTTCAGGAACCCAGGCATCGGGACCAGGGACCTCCACTCAGGGCCCAGATGATTGACAATTGGATATGTAGGACCCAGGATTCCCACTTGGAGGCCCCAGATCACTTGGGACGCAGACCTGGCACTCATAGACCCAGAGCTGCCAGGATCCAGTTGCTGGGCCCCCGGGCTCCCCACCTTCAGGGTGTATTCAAGCTGGGATCCCTACCCCACCTAGGACCAGGGAATGCAGAGCTCAGGCCCTCTGGGAAACTCTGGCACCCCAGGTTCCCAGCGATGGGCAGCAGGGACAGCCCTCCTCTGCCTCATGGGAAAAAGGAGTCACCTGCCCACAGCCTGGCATCCGAGTTTCTGCTCCCTCACCTATAAGCCTGCCCACCTGGTACCAGACCCCTCCTCAGATGGACTGAGGTCGTTCAGGACCCAGTGTTCAGGGCCTGCATCTCACCCTCAGATCACAGGCTTTTCAGCCACTTGGTACCTTTTTTTTTTTTGAGTCAGAGTCCCACTCTCGCCCAGGCTGGAGTCCCACTCTCTCCCACACACCACCCAGGCTGGAGTGCAGTGGTGTGATTTCAGCTCACTGCACCCTCCACCTCTTGGGTTCAAGCAGTTCTCCTGCCTCAGCCTCTGGAGTAGCTGGGACTATAGGCGCCTGCCACCATACCCGGCTAATTTTTGGGTTTACTAGAGATGGAGTTTCACCATGTTGGCCAGGATGGTCTTGATCTCCTGACCTCGTGATCTGCCTGCTTTGGCTTCTCAAAGTGCTGAGATTACAGGCGTCAGCCAGCGCACCAGCTCAGGTCCTTTGTGAATTAAGAGCAGAGACTCAGGTCTCCTGGCCCCAACATCCAGGCCCCCTATCCACAGTCCCCAGGCTCTTCACCCATGGGTCCCAGGCTTCTCAAAGCCCAGGCTCTAGCACTTGCCGGAAAGCTCAGGCCATCTGACACACGCATTTAGGACCCAGGTACCTCTTTGACATACCCAAAGATTCAGGAACCAGCCCCACACCTGATCACCCTCAAGCCACGTGGCCCTCCCCAGGATCAAAGCATGGGGGACCCCTCACCCCATCATCTGATGCGTTACTCTGTCCCTAGGCCACACCCCACTCCACGTGGCTGTTATCCACAAAGATGCGGAGATGGTCCAGCTGCTCCGAGACGCGGGAGCTGACCTCAACAAACCGGTGAGCACCACCCTGGGGGAAGCTGCTGTCGTCAGGAGGGGGCTGGTCCCCTCTTTGGGCCCTCTGACCTTTCTGCTGCACCCCCACAGGAGCCCACGTGTGGCCGGAGCCCCCTGCACTTGGCAGTGGAGGCCCAGGCGGCCAGTGTACTGGAGCTTCTCCTGAGGGCAGGTGCCAACCCTGCTGCCCGCATGTACGGCGGCTGCACTCCCCTGGGCAGTGCCATGCTCCGGCCCAACCCCATCCTTGCCCGCCTCCTCCGTCAACACGGAGCCCCTGAGCCTGAGGACGAGGACGACAAGCCCGGCCCCTGCAGCAGCAGTAGCGACAGCGACAGCGGAGACGAGGGCGTGAGTCAGGAGGCGAGACAGGGCCGCCCAGCTGGGGGGTCAGGGTAGACCGGCAGGCAGGAAGCGGGAGAAGATAATTAGGTACACGTGGAGACCGACCTCGGGCTGCTGCTGGAGAACTCAGGCAGGTGGCAGCGCCAGGGACATGGGGCACTAGTCAGGAGAGACCTGGGTGGGGCGATGGGAAGAGCTTGGGCAGAAGTGGCTGAAAAGCTAAGGTGGTGGCAAAAGTAGAACTCAGCCAGAGTTGGAGAAAAGACCTTGGTCATAGTGAACACAGGCGGGGGTGGGTGGCAGCGTCGGAGCTGGAGAACTCAGGTTATGAAAAGACAGCCTTGGGTGGCAGTGATCTGAACACCAGCAGCGGTGGGGCCGGACCCAAGCCAGCGGTGGGGAGAGATGTAGTCAGAGAACCCAGCAATACACACCTGACCTTGGGCAAGGCGCGGGGCTGAATGGCGGGCATGCAGTAATTGGGGTAAAGGTAGAGGGAAGGGGTGCAGGAGGGCCACCTCGTTGCCGGAATGCTGGAGTGTCGGTTGGGCTAGAACTCCGACTACAGAAGTAAATTTGAAAATGGAGTTCTGGCTGGCTACAGTGGCTCATGCCTGTAATCCCAGCACACTGGGAAGCCCAGGCAGGTGGATCACCTGGGGTCAGGAGTTCAAGACCAGCCTGACCAACATGGTGAAACCCCGTCTCTACTAAAAATACAAAAATTAGTCTGGCGTGGTGGCACATGCCTGTAATCCCAGCTACTTGAGAGGCTGAGATAGGAGAATTGCTTGAACCCGGGAGGCAGAAGTTGGAGTGAACCTAGATCACGCCATTGCACTCCAGCCTGGGCAACAGAGCGAGACTGCATCTCAAAAAGAAAAGAAGGAAAAAGAAAAGAAAGGAAAATGGAGTTCTGAGAGCTGGGAAGTGAGCCAGGAGCAGGGGAATTTGGGCTTTGGGGCAAGACACAATTCTTAGGCTGCTCTGTGAAGACATCTGAGCTCCTCTGCCTGGTCCCCTTTGCCTCCAGGATGAATACGACGACATTGTGGTTCACAGCGGCTGCAGCCAAACCCGGCTGCCTCCCACCCCAGCCTCGAAACCTCTTCCTGACGACCCCGGCCCTGTCTGATTCATTTGATTGTTAATATAATTTCCAATTTAATAAATAAAACCCCAATTCTGAAAACCAGAAACCAGACTGATCTGGTCTTCCCGGTCCTCCAGGTCCTTCTGGGGCCCATCCTTGTCACATCACGGACGCAGGGTGCGTTTCTTTGTGCTTTATTTACTCAGAAGGGTTGGAGCGGGAATGCATGGGTGTGGGGGTGCTTCCTGAGTCAGGGCTGACCCCAGCCCCCTGCCCAGCGCAGGTGTCGTTCCAAGGCATGCCCATCTTCTCCCCTGCTCCGGTAGGGGTGTTGTGGGGTGCTGGTGAGGTGGAGGCTTCAGGGTCAACAGACCTAAGCCACAGGGTGTGTCGGGAGGAAGGAGGGCACGAGGCAGGGGTCAGCCCTCCCTCCCGAGCTGCTCGCCCAGCGTCTCCGTTACCTTCTTCAGTTCGTCTCTCAAGTGCTCCAGCCGCTCCACCTCCCGTTCCTGGTGGGGTCAGAAAGGTGGTGGTCAGCACCCACCTTCAAAGGCAGGCCACCTCAGTCACTGTGAACGTGGGCCACGCCGGTTCTCACAGTGGCAGCCAGCAGCAGCCGTTCTGATCACCGTGGAACGTGATGGTGACCGTGCGGACCGCCATAACCCCGGAAGAGCAGTAGTGGCTAATGTCACCACAGCCAGCAGCAGCGGCATGGGACTGGCAAAGGTGCCTAGCATGAGTGCCTTGCGATGTGATAGCACTTTATTTTATTTTTATTTTTTCAATTAAAAATTTTATGTAAAAAATATAATATGGAACACTTCACGAATTTTCATGTCATTCTTGCGCAGGGGCCATGCTAATCTTGTCTGTATCGTTCCAATTTTAGTGTATGTGCTGCAGAAGTGAGCACTTTTATTTTTAAGATAGAGTCTTGCTCTGTCACCCAGGCTGGAGTGCAGTGTTGCGATCTCAGCTCACTGCAGCCTCCACCTCCTGGGTTCAAGCAGTTCTTCTGTCTTAGCCCCCGAGTAGCTGGGATTACAGGTGCCCACCATCACACTGGGCTAATTTTTCATATTTTTAGTAGCGATGGGGTTTCACCTCGTTGGCCAAGCTAGTCTCGAACTCCTGACTTCAAAGTGATCCACCTGCCTCAGCCTCCCAAAGTGCTGGGATTATAGGTGTGAGCCACTGTGTCCAGGCTTTTTTCTTTAGGACAGTTTTGCTCTGTAGCCCAGGTTGGGAGTGTAGTGGCACAATCATGCCTCCCTGCAGCCTCAGCCTCCCGGGGTTTAAGCAATCCTATCACCTCAGCTTCCTGAGAGCTGGGACCACAGGCTCATGGTGTGCCACCATGCCTGGCTAATTTTTTAAATTATTTGTAGAGTCAGCGTTTCACTATGTTGCCCAGGCTGGTTTCCAACTCCTGGCTTCTAGGAGTCCTCCCGCCTTAGCCTCCTAAAGGATTACCCCTCCCTGGGATTACAGGCATGAGCCACCATGCCCAGCCTGTGATGGCACTTTTGGTTACTGCCACCAATCATGGAGACACCTTGTCTTCCGTGACCCAGCAGTGGTGTCTGTCACCTAGTGAAGCAGGCACAGCGGCCACTTTCACGGTGGCCGACTTGCTAGTGACGCTGGCTTGCTTCTGTGCAATGATGGCACCATCTCGGTTGCCGCAGTCCGTACCGTATATGGAAATATGAAGTAGAGGCCATGCCCGGAAGTTGTTACCCAGTCCTGGAGTCAGTCTTGGTCACTGATCTGGTGCTGTATGGCCGACACTGGTGGCAGTTGAGTTGTAACTCCACTGACCATCTGGTCAACCCTTCCCCACACTGCCTTGGTGCTCCTCCATCATCCCCCACTCACCTCCCTCTCCAAAGCTGCCTCCTCCTCCTCCTGCCTGGGCTCAGCCTCTGGCTGGTGGTGGTGGTGGTGGTGGTGTGGCGAGTCCTCGTGCCTCTCTCCTCCGCCCTTCTCGGCCCCCTGCCACAGGCTGCGGTCCCCGCCCAGCACTCGCACCCCCTTCTCCTCTGCCTGGAACTGGGCCGTCTCTTCGTCGCTGGCCTTCTCTGCCACCCGCTTCTTGAGGTTCCCTCCATTCTCTAGATGGTACTTCCACAGGTCACTGAAGGTCTCCATGGGCCCCTTCTTCCTCTCCTTCTCCTCTTCCTCCTCCTCCTCCTCCTCGTCCTCCTCCCGGTGGAGCTGGCGGTGCCCTTGCTCTCGGATGGCTTGTTCCTGGACCTCGGACTTGTGGATCCTCTCTGCTATCTCCTCCTCTTCCTCATCCCTCACCTCCTGGCTGGACCTCGTCTTCCCAGCCTCCTGCTTCTTGAAATCCCCAAGCAGCAAGCCTTTCTTCTCAGTGGACACGCAGCCATGGGACTCTGTCCTACACATCTCTGGCAGAAAGACAAAGGATGCTCTCTAAGCATCCAATTGGGAAACTGAGGCTGGGCATGCAGGCTCAGGCCTGTAATCTCAGGAGGCCAAGGTGGCTGATCACCTGAGGTCAGGAGTTCAAATTGGGAAACTGAGGCCTTGAAGAGTTCTGGACCCTGCTCGAGGTCTCACGGTGGGGGCTACCCAGACTGGAAGGGGAGGGTTCCAGTTCATCCCACCAGGGGGGAACATTCCCTGCCCCATCTGGTCCTTCTGCTGGGAGCTGCAAGGGTGGAGCTGGTGGCCGGGCTCTGTCAGGTGTGAATGCTGGGCAGTGCCCCACTGGGCCAGGCAAAAGGGCTGTGGGAATGAGGACCCCTTCCTCCAGGAACCCCGGGTGGGAGGGCACGTGGAACACCTGGGCAGGACCCTGGGTTGAGGGGGTGAGGTCCATTGGGGCTCTGGAGGGCAAGTGGGGCCTGGGGCCTCCTTACCTTCGTGGAGAAGAGCAGTGCAGGGTCCTCTCCGGACCTGGCCTACGGTCAGCACCTCTGTGACCACCTCTGCCAGACAGCGGGTCAGCTGGGGGGCAGGGGTACTAGGTCAGAGGGAAGGTTGATGGGAGGGGTATGGGGAGGAGGAGAATGGCTGGTCTGAGGGCAGTGGGGATCATAGGGCAGGCTGTGCAGGGAAGGCAGGGGCCCAGCTAGGTGAGGCAGGGCAAGGGCTCCATACTCCTCACCTCCTCCTTGGAGGGTCTCGGTGCCAAGGGAGCAGCGGCGGCTGTGGAGAAAGGAGGCTGGTGCGGGGCTCCGGCGCCCTGGCTGTTGTCCCCAGTACTGTCCCCAGCTCCATGGGCGTCCCAATCCCCATACCTACCCCATCATCCCACCTGGTGCACCGTCCCAGCTGGAGGCTTGCCCCTGAAGCCTCTGCTGGGTGCACCACCCAGCCCTGGCCACCAGAGTCCCTGCTCCCGGGCCCCTTACGGGTCCCGCACTCACCTGCTCCCAGCAGAAGCGGCGGCAGCAGCAACAGCAGCAGCAGGGGGGCGGGCCCGCGGCGCGGCATGGTGGGTGTCCGACGGGTCCACGGAGCTGTGTGGGCCGGGACTGCTGCGCCTTATAACCCATGCGGCCCCAAAGGGAGGAAGTGATGTCATCACCGCCCCCTTCCCGCCTGCAGCAGGGCAACATCTGCAGGGCGGTCGCCTGCCTGAGACCCTCAATTATTCATGAGGCCCCCACCCTACAAGCGCTCCCCTTGAGGCTTCCGGCCAGGAGCGCAGCAGCAGAAGGTTGGGGGCCTCACTTTTTTTTTTGAGACAGGGTCTGGCTCTGTCACCCAGGCTGGAGTGCAGTGGCACAATCACCTGCTCACTGCAGGCTCCTGAGCTCAGCTGATCCTCTTACCTCAGCCTCCCGAGTAGCTGGGAGGGACCATAGACATGCACCACCACATCTGGCTAATACTGATTCGTTTTCACAGAGGCACAGTCTCACTTTGTTGGCCAGTCTGGTCTCAAACTCCTGGTCTCAAGTGATCCTCTTGCCTGGGGCTCCCAAAGTGCTGGGGTTACAGGCGTGAGTTGCCACGCCCGGCCTGGGAGGGTCTCTTCCCAGAGCAGCAGGGTCTGCTACCCTCGCTCTCCAAGCTGACTGGTGGACCTGGGTGGGGACCCAGAGTTAGCCACTCACAGATGGACCTCAGGCAACTCCTTCCCTTCCTGGGCCTGTTTCCTCATCCAGAGAGGTCTTTTTTTTTGAGACGGAGTCTCACTCTGTTGCCCAGGCTGTAGTGCAGTGGCGCGATCTGGGCTCACTGCAACCTCTGCCCCCTGGGTTCAAGCGATTCTCCTGCCTCAGCCTCCTGAGTAGGTGGGACTACAGAGAGGCAGACGATGCAGATGTCTGACTCAGGAAGGAATTTGGAGTTTCGACAGCAAGGCAGGTCGGGTGCACCAAGCAAGACAGATGGGCTCGAGAGGAAGGTGCAGTGGCTCAGGTGGGGCCTCAGGAGCCTCAGTGACACATTGCCCTTGTACTGAGATGAAGCTACAGGGGGCCTCTGAGCAGGGGTGGGACATGACCCAACTGAGGTGCTTGCTCACAGGTCCCTCTGGCTGTGGCGAGGACAAGGACAGAGAGCAGGGAGCCAGTGAGGAGGCTTCCAGGGCTAGCCAAGAGGGAGGGATCGGAGGACAAGGCCACGTGGGATCAGTGGGGAGGGAGCAGTGGGCAGTTTCCAGAGATCTTTTTTTTGAGACGGAGTCTTGCTCTGTCACCCAGGCTGGAGTGCAGTGGTGTGATCTTAGCTCACTGTAACCTCTGCCTCCCGGGTTCAAGAATTCTGCCTCAGCCTAGCTGGGATTACGGTGTGTGCGCCACCATACCCAGCTCATTTTTGTACTTTTAGTAGAGATGAGGTTTTACCATGTTGGCCAGGCTGGTCTTGGACTCCTGACCTCAAGTAATCAGCCCGCCTCGGCCTCCCAAAGTGTTGGGATTACAGGTGTGAGCCACCACACCTGGCCAGATTGTGGAAATATTCTGAAGGCAGTGCTGCCAGGATTGCTACTGAAATGATGTGGATATGAGAAAGAAGTCGAGGCTGACCTGAAGGGTTGTGGCCTGGGCAGCCGGGAAAATGTCCTGGGATAGGCATGCCTGGGGAGGAACGGGCGTAGGCAAAGTGATGAGAGGACCAGGTGGCTTCGCTGACTTTACGATGCCTGCTGGGCCCCTATCTGGAGCTGCGGAAGGGACAGTGGAACGGGGAACTGGGGACTGAGGAGGGGTGAAGCTGTCCTTCACCCTGGGGTCAGCTCGAAGGAACCCTTGCAGGGTGACTGTTCCGCCTTGTCCGGGAGGAAGGGGAGAATTTGACATCCCCTCAGCTCCCCTGGTGGCCCCAAGCCAGCCTCCATGTGTGCTGCGTGGTGGCTAGGCACTCCCAGCCATGGTCCTCACAGCCACAGAGGACAGTGCCTCTGAGCGGTCACCCAGCAGCTCCCGGAAAGCCGGGCATCTCCCGCGCTCACAGATCCACAGAGGCCTTCATCCTGACCATTTATTGGGGACTTTTTGGTCAGCACTGTGGGAGGGAAGAAGGAGGGAGGGATGGAGGCCTCTTCCTCTGCTTCTCCCATCCCTAGAACCGTAAAGCCCAGATGTCCTGCTTCCCACGGGACCCTCAATGATAACAGGGTCAGTGACTGATTCTGAGGCACAGGAATGGAGGAGAGGTGGACCCGGGGTCCAGGGGCCCAGGCATGGAGCTGACAGGAGGATTGCAGATGTCCGGACGGGCTCCAGAACACAGGTCCCAGGTGTCTGAGATCTCCTGAGCTCCAGGAAGCAGTGACACCCCCAAGGGCTGCCGTGGGTGGGTTCTCAGCTTGCAGCAGGCTGGCCAGGGAGCCCAGGCTTCCGGGGCTGGTTGGGGCCGATGTACTGGAGAGGCACGTGGGTGGGGGCTGTGATCCGATCAGTGCCCAGGTAGGGCTGTAGGGCGGGGGGCACAAGCACCGAGCCGTCCTGGGGACAGAGCAGACCTCAGGATGCTGCAGACGCCCTCCCCCTCCCCCACGCTGAGCGGCCTCTCTGTGTGGGACCCTCGACCCCTCACCTTTTGCTGGTTACTCTCCAGGAGTGCGATGAGGAGGCGAGGGACAGCACAGGCAGTGGCATTCACCTGTGAGACAGCCGCGCTCGGAACCAGCCGCCCAGCCCACCCCAAGCCCGGCCCGGGGAGGGGCCCAGGTGGGCGGGTCTAGGGTGACAGAGGCTGCGGGGCGAGGGCGAGAGGGCAGAAGGCTGTGCGGGCCTCACCGTGTGGGCGAACTGCAGCTCCCCAGCTTCGGTCTGGAACATGATGTGGAGGCGGCGGCTCTGGAAGTCCGTGCAGTTGGAAGCACTGGTGACCTGGGGTGGGGGGTGGCAGGCTGAGCAGATCAGGGAGGGGGGCAGGTCCATCCTCCTTCCCACCCTGCACGTCCGGTGGGGCAGGGCTCACCTCTCCAAAGCGGCCACGGCCAGGCATCCAGGCCTCAATGTCAAACTTGCGGTAGGCGGGGAGGCCCAGTTCCTGGGTGGGCATGTCCAGGACCCTGCAGCCAAGGTCAAAGGCGTGGTGAAGGTCAGCAGGTGAGAGGAGGAGCAGGGAGAAGGAATGGAAGCAATGGAAGAGAAGGCAGCCAAAAAGCAGGAAAAGGCCCAGGAGTTTGAGGCCAGCCTGGGCAACATAGGGAGACCTCATCTATTCAAAAAATAAAAAAATATATAAAAAGGAGATGATAGGGCAAAGGAGAGTCGTGAGGCCAGGGGTGGTGACGGAGAAGGTGGTATACAGAACAGGAGGCACGAAGAGGTTGATGGGGGAGGAAAGGCACGTGGCAGGGCCTACCGGCTGATCACAGTGGCCATTCGCACATTCGAGCATTCTGTAACAGCACCCTCGGTTTCCTTGTTTTGGAGACAGAGTCTCACTCTGTCACCCAGGCGGGACTGCAGTGGTGCAATCTTGGCTCACTGCAACCTTCGCCTCTCAGGTTCAAGTGATTCTCTTGTCTCAGCGTCCTGAGTAGCTGGGACTACAGGTGTGTGCCACCATACCTGGCTAATTTTTAAAAATTTTGTAAAGACGAGCTCTCGCTATGTTACCCAAGCTGGTCTTGAACTCCTGGCCTCCAGCAATCCTCCTGCCATGGCCTCCAAAATGCTGAGATTACAGGCATGAGACACCACGCCTGGCCTATACTCCCAGTGATTTTTTTTTTGAGATGGAGTTTCACTCTCGTTGCCCAGGCTGGAGTGAGTGCAATGGCATGATCTCGGCTCACTGCAACCTCCGCCTCCTGGGTTCAAGTGATATTCCTGCCTCAGCCTCCAAAGTAGCTAGGATTACAGGTATGTGCCACCACTCCTGGCTAATTTCGTATTTTCAGTAGAGACGAGGTTTCTCCATGTTGGTCAGGCTGGTCTTGAACTCCTGACCTCAGGTGATCCACCTGCCTCCACCTCCCAAAGTGCTGGGATTACGGGAATGAGCCACCACACCCAGCCTACATTTCCAGTTTTTTTACAACGGGTCACCCAGAAAAGCAGCCCACATTTTTCAGCCTCTCCTGAAAGCTGCGTGTGCCTGACGGGGTGAGAGGACGCGGGGCTGGCCACCTCTGGCTTCTCCCTTTCCCAGCCTCGCTTCCCACTGGGTGGTGAAAAAGCTGCACAGGTGAGAAACATGAGGCAGCGGCCCAGGGAACGGGGGCAGAGCAGCAGGAGGAAAGGGGCCTGAGTCTCCAGGGGCACCCTGTGCTACTCTTGCTTCTGTGACAGACCACAGGCTCACGGGCACACAAACCGGAATCCTGTCTATGCCCCTGTAATCCTTATACAGGAAAACGGGGGCAACAAGAGGGCTGGAGAGGTGGTTCGAGACCAAGCAGCTAGCTAGCCCCTCGTCCCTCCCTACCCCACCCCAGCCATCCCGGGGCCCCCAACCCCTCTCCACACCGGAAGTGCAAACCCAGCTCTGTCAAGATCTCCATCTGAAGGGACAGGAACTCCTCCAGCAGCTGTGAGCTCTGCTCCAGCCCGGGGCCTGTCACCCCAAACATCTCCACCTGGGACAGAGGGCAAGGGAGTCAGAAGGCTCTGAGCTGTTGGGGTGACCCCCACCCCAGCCCCGCTTAGTCCCCGCGACACCAGCCTTGGTGAAGTGGTGGACTCGATACAGCCCCCGGGGGTCCTTTCCCGTGTTTGTCTCTGCCCGGTAGCAGGTGCTGGAACAAACCATCCTGGCAGAGAGCAGGGGAGGTTGGGTCAAGGAGGGCAGAGGGAATGTCTCAGGCAGGGTCAAGGTCTGAGGAAACCAGGTGTCACCTGACTGGCAGGTCCCTGAAGGCCACGCTGTGGTCCATGAAGTAGCCTGGGAGGAGAAGGGGACCACAGGGTGAGCCAGGGCTGCCAGTGCCCCAAGGAAGCCTTTGTGAGAATAAGAGGCACTCCCTCTGGTGGATGAAACCCCAGGTCAAGGCATGGGGCTGGAGTGTCACTGTACAGTCGTGCAGTAAACAACCTACACAACCGTACATGTTGGCCCTGGGGCTGCTGAGCTGCTCTAGGCAGGTAGCCACCCTCAGCCGCCCCTGGATGCTCCCAGTTTCCCCCCAACATTGCTTCCGCTCCTCCCCCAGCGCCCACACAGGTGCTCACCTGCAAGCCCCACCTCTGCTGTTCCAGCCAGGTTGAGATCTTCGAAGCGGGAGGGGTCGATGTTGTAAATTTGGGATGGGTTGGCATTTGGTGTCATCCCACAGCCTTCCTGGGGGAGGAGGCCAGGCCACAGGGGTCAGGGTAAACCCAGCCTCCCCCGTTTTACAGTCACAACCGCAGCTCCTCCCCTGGACATGTCTGGAGTCGCCCTGGCCTTGCTGGTATGGCCTGGCCCCCTCAACTCAGCCCCAGGGCAGTCTCCTCAGGTCTCCCTGCCTCAGGCACCCACAATAGGACCTGACACCCAGGTGGCGGAAGGGAGCGGGGCGGCCTCACTCACAAATACTGCTCCTCGGAGAAGGTCTGGCACCGTCATGGGGGTGAAGCCCTGTTCAGGAGAGAGGGTGAGTGAGCGGAGCTGGCACCCCCACCAGACGCCAAGCTCAGCCCCAAAGAAGGGGTGCTGCACAGTGAGCCAGCGGCTTCCAAAGCCCTTCCTTCTCAGATGAAACTGAGGCAGGGGCCGACACAGTGGCTCACAGCTGTAATCCCAGCACTTTGGGAGGCCAAGGCGGGCAGATCACTTGAGGCCAGGAGTTTGAGACCAGCCTGGCCAACATGGCAAAACCCCATCTCTACTAAAAATACAATTTTGTATTTTTAGTATGGAGATCGTGCCACTGCACTCCAGCCTGGGTGACAGAGCGAGACTCCATCAAAAAGACAAAAAAAATTAGCCGGCATGGTGGCACATGCCTGTAATCCCAGCTACTTGGAAGGCTGAGGCAGGAGAATCGCCGGAACCCAAGAGGTCGAGGTTGCAGTGAGCCAAGACTGTGGCCCTGTACTCCAGTCTGAGTGACAGAGTGAGACTCTGTCTCAAAACAAATAAAAAATAAAAAGTACAGATCTGGTCACACCCTCGCCTGCTTAAAAGCCTCCCATGGCTCCCTAGGACCCTCTGGAAATGTCTGAGTCCCTCACCATGACCAATGCTCCATGCAACCAGCTCCTGCCGTTTCAATGGCTGCTACGATTCCCAGATGCCCCTTTATGCTACAAGCAGGCAGTGAGGTGCAGCGGTTACAAGCACAGGCTCGAGGCCCAGCTCCAGACCGGCTGTGGGACCGTGGGCTAGGTACCTTCCCTCTGGACCTCAACCCTCTCTCTAAAGTGGGGATGATGACAGCACCCACTTCATGTAGTTGTCACTAGGACTAAATGTGTCAATGATACACATGAAGCTCTGCGAGCAGGGACTAGGGCAGAGCAGTGGCCCCATAGCCCTCTGAGCTCAGCTTCGATGGCACCCCCTCCAGGCAGCCCTCCTATCTTGGCCCATACCCGGCGGAGAAGCTTGTTGAGTGTGAAGTTGACCAGGCCATGCTGCAGGAGGGCCCCAGCCCCTCGTAGGTAATAGGAACGGTGGCCAGACACGTGGGACAGGCGCCTGGGAGAAAGAGAGACAGGCGGGTGTGCACAGGCCAGGCTGGCAGGGAACGTGGGGATCCAAACACCCGGATAAAGAAGCCCAGCTGCTGGGTGGGGCTGGGGCATCAAAGATTCATGGCATTTCCACATCTCACGCTGAAGCCAAAGGGGCAGGAGCGGCCACCAGCTGTCGGGGTGCCCGCGGCTGGGACGGGGTGCTGGGTGCTGGGAGGGGGGCTCACTTCTGACGGATGATGTCGAGTTTCTCGCCAATTTCCAGGTGGCCCCGGGGTTGGAAGGAGAAAGCTAGATGTGGGTGAAAAGCACCGGTGTAAGTGGGCAGAGAGGGACAAGGCTGAGATAAAGGCTTCCAGAGACAGGACGGAGGAGGGATGGTGAGAGAAAGGAAAGGAGGGGCAGGAAGAGAGAAGGGAGAGGGGGCAGGGAAAGAGAGGGAGAGGGAGTGAGCGAAGGGAGGGAGGGAGAGAAAAGCAGAGACAGGGAGAGGAACCTAGATGGAGGCAGAGGGGAGTAGAGGGGGTGGGTGGGGAAGGCGGAGTTAGAAACCGAGAGGAGAGAGGCCGGAGGAGGAAGGGAGGGCGAGAATCAGAGAGAAGGACACACAGAGTGCGGGAGGAAAAGCCTTGGAGACAGGGATCAAAGCAAGGGAGTCAGAGAGAGACAGAGACAGACACACACACACAGATACACACAGACACACACACACAGATACAGACACACACAGAGACACAATCACACACGCTGATACACACACAGACACACACAAACAGATATAGTCACATACACAGATACACATATACACACATATATATTACAGACACAATCACACACAGAGACACACACAGATACACAGACACACACATAACCAGACACACACAGATACACACATACACACATAAAGACACACACAGATATACAGACACACAAATACACAGACACACACAGATATACACACAGAGATACAGACACACACACAGATAGACAGATACATAGACACACAGACACAGAAACACAAAGATACAGACACACACACAGATACACACACACAGACACAGAAACACACACACAGACACATAGATATACACACAGACACACATATATACAAAGACATACAGACATGCACACACAGATACCAAAGACACACAGATACACACATCACACATGATACACACTCACAACACAGGGTGGGTCTGCCCAATGGTGAGGGAGAAAGAATGAAAACCCAAGGACCACCTCTCAGGGACAGCTCAAGCCTGGTCAAGGCAGGAAGCTAGAGCCACCTCCTGTAGTACAAGGAGTTCTCCAGGTTCCAGCCACGTTCCCGGACTGTGGGGGCCCCCACACCCCAAGGCTCGTCAGCTCCCAGGCCTGGGGTGTGGCCCACCTGGCTTGTCTCCGAGCACGTGGAGCACTCGAGCCTGGCTCTCATCCCCGACGGGCTGTAGGGAGACAGCAGCAGTCACGGGAAGGTGGTCCTGGGTGGACCCCTGGCCTCCCTGCCACCCGGCCTGGCGCTCACCACGTCTGGATGGGTCTGGTTGGGCAGCCTCAGCGCCTGCAGGTAGAACTCCTCCTCAAGCTGGGCCTCCCTGGGGTACAGCGGAACAAGCTCCTTCCGGATCTCCCGGCCACGTGCCCGCAGACTCTGGTACTGGGGGTCCTGGAGGCAGCACGGGTGGGGTCAGGACTCCCTCAACCAGTGTGACCTTGATCCTGACTGGCAGAGCCCCTGTGGTGGACATTCATGCCTCTTCTTGGGCCCAGCATCCTGAATGTCTTTGCAGGAACTTCCCTCACCACCACATGGCAGATTTGTGGGGAAAAAGAATCAGGCCTGGCCAAATGGAACGTTTTATTGCTTTGGCTACAATGACTGGCTCCGAGACAGGCACCCGATGCCAGCTGAACTCATGAGAATCAGCCCCAGGACTTTAACTGGATCTACCAGGAAAGTGTGCTTCACTTTGCCTCCCACTTACACAAGGGGAGAAAGATGGCCTGGGGATGCATGAAACGCAGGACCAAATATGGAGCCAGTGCCTGGATCCAGCCGTATCTGAAGCCGGTGTAGTTTCATGTATCAGTACAGTCTATTTTTTTCCCCCCCTTAAACCTGTTTGAGTTGTTTTCTGTTACTTACAATAGTGGAATGGTGACTGGCAGAGTATCCTCCCTGCCCACCCCCGACCCCGGACAGGACATCAGCTCCCCATAGTACCTGCTGCACTTCACCACAGTCTCGGTTTGCCTGCCAGGAAAGAGACAGGGTAGGTGATTAGGCTGATGAAGTTGAGGGTAGGGAAGAGAAAAAAGGAAGGGTGAAAGGTCAAACAAGGCCAGAGGATCCTAGTCTCCTGCTGTCAGTGCCTCAGTTTCTCTATTGGTGACTACAGAGATAAGATAATTAACAGTAATCACAGCTACAGCTGTGCTGCCTCCACGCCAGGCTCCGTGTACAGAGCTCTCCATGGCCTGAGTTCTTCACAATCCACTCTAGGAGGCAGGCATTCATGCAAACCCTGTGACATGGTTTTGCTCTGTGTCCCCACCCAAATCTCATCTCAAATTGTAATTCCACCTGTTGAGGAAGAGACCTGGTGGGAGGTGATCGGACCCTGGGGTGGTTTCCCCCATGCTGTTCTCCTGAGAGTGAGTTCTCACAAGATCTGATGATTTACAAGTGTTCGGCAGTTACCCCCACTAGCTCTCTCTGGCCGCCATGTGGAAGGGAAAGTGCCTTGCTTCCCATTCACCTTCTGCCATGATTTCAAGTTTCCAGAGGCCTCCCAGCCAGGGGAAACCGTGAGTCCATTAAACCTCTTTTCTTTGTAAATTACCCACTTTTAAGTATTCTTTAGAGCAGTGTGAAAATGGGGCTGGGGGTGGTGGCTCACAACTGTAATCCCAGCACTTTGGGAGGCTGAGGCAGGCAGACCACCTGAGATCTGGAGTTTGAGAACAGCCTGACCAACGTGGAGAAACCCCGTCTCTACTAAAAATACAAAATTAGCCAGGCGTGGTTGTGCATGTCTGCAATCCCAGCTACTTGGGAGGTTGAGGCAGGAGAATCACTTGAACCTGAGAGGCAGAGGTTACGGTGAGCTGAGATTGTGCCATGGCACTCCAGCCTCGGCAACAAGAACAAAACTCCATCTCAAAAAAAAGAAATGAGCCAGGTATAGTGGCCTATGTCTGTAATCCCAGCTACTCGGGAGGCTGAGGCAGAAGAATCGCTTGAACCTGGGAGGCGGAGGTTGCAGTGAGCCAAGATTGTGCCACTGTACTCCAGGCTGGGCGACAGAGCGAGACTGTCTCAAAAAGAAAGAAAATAGACTAATATACTCTGTCTGTAGATATGAAAATGGGGGCTTGGAGAGGCGTTTGAGGGCCTGCAACCAAGGGCCCTCGACATTCCAAACCTTCCATGATCCTAAGCAGCTGAGGGAATTAGACAGCCTGGGTCTCAATACTGGGCACCTACCTGCTGCGAGCACTTGGGCAAACCTCTGCCCCCCTGAGCCTCAGTATCCCCATCTGTGAAGTGGGATGGTAACAGGACCCCTGGCAGGGCTGTTGTGCAGCTTCCCTGAAAAGATGAGTTAGCACTCAAGACACTGGACGATCCATTGCGTTGCTTTTGCTGGCTGTCGGTGACGCACACGGCCTGAGGCTTGCCACTCAGTAGGTGCTGGGAGAGGCCTCCAAACAGAGTGGTGGAAACCAACCGCCTGGGTGCAAACCCTGCGTCTCCCACTTCCTGGCTGTGAGACTTAGGTACTTTTTTGGGTTGTTTTTTTCTTTGACACAGGGTCTTGCTCTATTGCCCAGGCTGGAGTGTGATGGTGTCATCACACAATTTGAGGCTGACTGCAGCCTCGAACTCTCGGACTCAAGTGACCTTCCTGCCTCGGCCTCCAGAGTAGCTGGGACTGCAGGCGCACGCCCTGATACCTGGCCACTTAGGCCCGTTTTAACACCTTAGGACCTCACTTTTTCCCAGCTATAAAACTGGGTTTGTACGCTTCCTGTGTCAGAGGTTGTCGTGAGGATCAGGAGTGTGGAAAGCACCTGGCATGGTACACAGCGATTTCTACATAAGGTCTGCTTTTTTCATGATTGTTTTTAAGCCCTCTGTTGCAGACGCTTTTGGTTGTCTAATCCAAGATCCTTCTTCCAGGCCGGGCACAGTGGCCTGGAATCCCAGCACTTTGGGAGGTCAAGGCAGGTGGATCACCTGGGGTCATGAGTTCGAGACCAGCCTGACCAACATGGTGAAACCCTGTCTCTACTAAAAATGCAAAATTAGCCAGGCGTGGTAGCGCATCTCTGTAAACCCAGCTACTTGGGAGGGTGAGGCAGGAGAATCAGTTGAAGTTGGGAGGCAGAGGGTGTAGCAAGCCACTGCACTCTGGCCTGAGTGACAGAGTGAGACTCAAAAAAAATAAATAAAAATAAAATAAAGATCCTGGCTGGGAGGCCAAGGCAGGCGGATCACCTGAGGTCAGGAGTTCGAGACCGGCCTGGCCAACATGGAGAAACCTGTCTCTACTAAAATCACAAAATTAGCCAGGTGTGGTGGGTCACACCTGCAATCCCAGCTACTTGGGAGGGTGAGGCAGGAGAATTTCCTGAATTCAGGAGATGGAGGTTTCGGTGAGCTGAGATTGTGCTGTTGTACTCTAGCTTGGGCAAAAAGAGCAAAACTCCATCTCAAAAAAAAAAGAAAAGATCCCTTCTTTCTCCTTTCCCCACAGAACTCTGACTCAGTTCACCCTTCCCTGGCAGCTGCAGTTCAGGGGACAGCCCCACCCGAGGCTGGTCTCCAATCAGACTGTGCTGGATGCCTGAACAACTGCAGTGGGGTGGGGTCTGGGCCCGGGGGACACGAGGGGACTCTGTTGGATGCTTCAGGAAAGGTATCCTTGCTCCTGGAGAAGGAACTCAAGCCAGAGAAGTCCCTGTCTCCTCCCCGCACTGGCACAGTCATGTGAGGAGACGCTGGACTGCAGCAGCCATCTGGAAACCCTGATGCGGAAACTAAGGAAAGATCAGTGCAATGACATTGCCGGTGCAGAGAAAAGAAAAGCGCCTGGGCTGGGGATGCTGGAAGAGCCACTAAACAATCCTAGGGATACCAGGGTCCTGCACAGTGTGCTATGTGGGGAAATGCATGTCCACGTTGTTCACGCTATTTTTATTTATTTATTCATTTATTTATAGATGGAGTCTGACTCTGTTGCCCAGGCTGGAGTGCAATGGTGTGATCTCGGCTCACTGCAACCTCCACCTCCTGGGTTGGAGCCATTCTCCTGTCTCAGTCTCCCAAGTAGCTGGGATTACAGGTGCCTGCCACCACACCAGCTCATTTTTGTATTTTTAGTAGAGGTGGGGTTTCACCATGTTGCCCAGACTGGTTGCCAACACCTGACCTCAGGTGATCGTCCAACCTAGTCTCCCGAGTAGTTGGGATTACAGGCGTGAGCCACTGCGCCAGCCTGTTCAAGCTCTTTAAATTCAGTTTCCTGTTACCTGTGTCGAGAGACACCCTCGCAGCCACTCCCCACCCACTCTGGGCCCCACGCTCACCAGCAGGGCCTGCACTGCCTTCGTCACGGCTGCCTTCTCTTCCTCCAGGCTCCGGATCTGCTCCCGCAGCTGCCTCAGCTCCTGCCATGTCGAGATCTGGGTGGATATAAGAGGGAAGGTGAGCAGTCACTGATCCTGCCCTTCTCTCTGAGCATCCAACAGAGTCCCCTCGTGTCCCCCGGGCCCAGACCCCACCCTACTGCAGTTGTTCAGGCAGCCAGCAGAGTCTGATTGGAGACCAGCCTCGGATGGGGCCCATGTCCCTTGAACTGCAGCTGCCAGGGAAGGGTGAACTGAGTCAGAGTTCTGTGGGGAAAGGAGAAAAAAGGGATCTTTTTTTTTTTTTTGAGATGGAGTTTTGCTCTTTAACCTTTAAACGAGGTTAAAGTGTATAAAGCCCCCTGGACACCTGGACCTGTGGCGGAATGAGGCAAAGATCCCTACCTAGCCCTCAGAGGCCATCTTCCCCTCCTCCCCTTCAGTATTGGAACGCCCTGAGGCTCAGCTGGCCACCCAGCTGCCCAGAATTAAGACACACTGGCTGAGTGTAGCGGCTCACACCTGTAGTCCCAGCACTTTGGGAGGCTGAGGTGGGCGGATCACCTGAGGTCAGGAGTTGGAGAACAGCCCGCCAACATGGTGACACCCCATTTCTACTAAAAACACAAAAATTAGGTGGGTGTGGTGGCACGTGCCTGTAACCCCAGCTACCCGGGAGGCTGAGGCGGGAGAATTGCTTGAACCTGGGAGGCGAATGAAGGGCGCCGTGAGCCGAGATCTCAGCACTGCACTCCAGCCTGGGGAACAAGAGCAAAACTGCATCTCAAAAATAAAAAATATGTATCTTTTACTAAACTGTAAACTCAGGTCATGAGAGGGCACAGTGGGTAGTTAAGACTGTGGAGTCTGGGTGTAGTGGCTCACGCCTGTAATCTCAGAATTTTGGGAGGCTAAGGCAGGAGGATCACTTGGGCATGACGGAGTTCAAGACCAGCCTGGGCAACATAGCATGTTCCTGTCTCTACAAAAACTACAAAAGTTTAGCTGGGTGTGGTGGTATCTGTCTGTAGTCTCAGCTACATGGGACATGGGAGGCTGAGGTGGGAGGATTGCTTGAGCCCAGGAGTTCAAAGTTGCAGTGAGCTATAACTGTACCACTGTACTCCATCCAGGGTGACAGAACAAGACCATCTCTTAAAAAAAAAAAAGTAGATTCTGGAGCCAGGAAGCACAGGTAAAAATTCCCACTCTGGCCAGGCGCGGTGGCTCAAGCCTGTAATCCCAGCGCTTTGGGAGGCCGAGGCAGGCGGATCACGAAGTCAAGAGATTGAGACCATCCTGGCCAACATGGTGAAAAACCCCATCTCTACTAAAAATACAAAAATTAGCTGGGCATGGTGGCACGTGCCTGTAATCCCAGCTACTCAGGAGGCTGAGGCAGGCGAATTGCCTGAACCGGGGAGGTGGAGGTTACAGTGGGCTGGGATTGTGCCACTGCACTCCAGCCTGGGGCCTGGTGACAGAGGGAGACTCTGTCTCAAAAAAAAAACCCAAAAATTCCCACTCTGCCACTTCCCAGTTGCATGACCTAGCGCAAGTGAATTAGCTTCTTGGGGCCTTACTTTTCCCTCTGATAAAATAGGGGAAATAATGGCAACTGCTTCACAGAGTTATCGTGAAAATTAAACGAGGTTAAAGTGTATAAAGCATTTCAAACAGGCTGGTACGGGAGTCCAAGAGAGGACTGGGAAAACGGACCCCACCATCCCTAACACCTCACCATAGAGATATGGTGAGCCCGGTTCTAATCCTCCCCACCCCCGCCTATTTAATTTATTTTTTTTTAGAAGGAGTCTTGCTCTGTTGCCAGGCTGGAGTGCAGTGGTGCAATCTCAGCTCACTGCAACTTCCTACTCCCTGGTTCAAGTGATCCTCCTGCCTCAGCCTCCTGACTAGCTGGGATTACAGGCACCCACCAGTACACCCAGCTATTTTTTTGGTATTTTTAGTAGAGGCAAGGGTTCACCATATTGGGCAGGATGGTCTCGATCTCCTGACCTCGTGATTCGCCGGCCTCAGCCTCCCAAAGTGCTGGGATTACAGGTGTGTGCCACCACGCCTGGCCTCTAATTCCCTTTCGTAAGTGCTAGCAATTGTATTTTATTTTATTTTTTTTGAGACAGAGTTTCGCTCTTGTTACCCAGGTTGGAGTGCAATGGCGCCATCTGAGCTCACCACAACCTCCGCCTCCTGGGTTCAGGCAATTCTCCTGCCTCAGACTCCTGAGCAGCTGGGATTACAGGCACGCGCCACCATGCCCAGCTAATTTTCTGTATTTTTAGTAGAGATGGGGTTTCACCATGTTGACCAGGATGGTCTCGATCTCTTGACCTCGTGATCCACCCGCCTCGGCCTCCCAAAGTGCTGGGATTACAGGCTTGAGCCACCGCGCCCGGCCATGCAATTGTATTTTTATTCACCGCACATTTGCAACATCTGGAACACTGGAACGTATAGTTGCACCTTAAATATCAATTTAATAGAACCATTCATTTTAATGGATTCATTCATTCATTAAATAACCCTATTTAACTGCCTGCTACGTGTGGGGGAGGTGCAGAACTCTCCCTAAATCTCTCTCCAAAGGCAAGCGCTCCAACACATCCCAGCCCCGACCCGTCCGATTCACACTTGGCTCCCCGTTTTCCTGTGTGTGCGTGTGTTTGAGATGGAGTCTCTCACTGTTGCCGGGGTTGGAGTGCAATGGCATGATCTCGGCTCACTGCAACCTCTGCCCCCCCCCCCGGGTTCAAGCGATTCTCCTGCTTCAGCCTCCCGAGTAGCTGGGATTACAGGTGCCTGCCACTACGCCCAGCTAATTTGTTGTATTTTTAGTAGAGACGGGGCTTCACTATGTTGGCCAGGCTGGTCTCAAACTCCTGATTTCGTGATCCACCCGCCTCGGCTTCCCAAAGTGCTGGGATTACAGGCGTGAGACACCGCTCCAGGCCTTCCTTCGTGGCCTTAGGGTAAGGCTGGCATGAGATTGGAGAATGGAGGACTATGTCACACAGCAAGTTCCTAGAGGACAGTAGGTACCCAGCGAGCAGTATGAAACAGGCACATAATGGGTATCTAGGACACAGTAGGCATTTTTGGCACATAGGCCTCAGCACTCATTGGACAACTGGCACATAAGGGGTGCCATGCATGAGACGTTGGTTCAACTTGGGAAGGAACTAAAATTCCTCCAATAAGTTCGCCCCCTGCTGGAGCGCATCTTGCAAACCCAATGCTTCCATAAAGCAAACTATCCTTCCCCGCCGGCCGGCGCAGGCGCACTCACGATCGCGGGCAGGTCCGCCGAGCGCAGCACCCCCTTGCGGAGCTCCAGGGCGCGTGCGGCCTCTTCTGGGCATGCGCAGAGCAGCTCTATGTCCAACTGAGGGAGTTCGCTGTAGCCCTCGCGCGCATGCTCGTACAAGAGGTTCCGGTTTCGTTTCTCTGTAGCGAAACTTCTCCTTGCAATGTGGCTGGAGACGCAGCCTTCCCGGGGCCGGAGCCCCCGACGAGTCAACAAAGGCCACAAGCGCCGCGCTATGGACGCAGCCATCTTGGACCAGGAACAGGGCGGCACTTCGTCCCGCCTACTCCGCGTTTAGACCAATTGTAAAGCAGCACTCTTGTTCGGGATGAGCCAATCATATCCTGAGGAAAGTTGACCGAGATAGAGTCGGTCGTGGCCCAATCGTCGTCTGTGTCCCGCCTCTTCGGTGACGCGAAGGCAGAACCAGCCAATCCCTTCACGGACAGCGCCCGGAAGAGGCTAGAGGCAGGTTTCAACGTGTCCGATACCTCACCGCTGGAGTCCTTGAGGTCGGTGGAATCCTGAGATCCTCCAGATCTGCCAGGCTCTCTCCTCAGTTTCCCACTTCCTCTTATGTGCGGGCGAGAGTGGCTGGGTCCTCGGAGACCACTCAGAGCGAGGCTAAATTTACGGAGGGACTGTTAGCAGGATGAGTGGTTGTGGTTAGCTCTGAAGAGGGACTTCCTTTGATTTAACCGAGGTCCTGAGAGCGGATCGGGGACCATTTGAGGAGCGGCCAGTTTCCCTTCCTTTCTGAGTCCCTTATCCCCTACCACAGGGACGGCCCAGGCGGCAGGATGTCCTGGTCTGGCCTTCTCCGTGGCCTCAACACGTCCCTAACTTGTGGTAAGTGGGGGACTCGGGCTTCAGGGATGAGGCTAGAGAATGAGGGTTATTTGCTCTGGGTCATTGTGTGCCTCCGCCGGAGCCCCGAGGGAACCCGGGGATGGAAAAACACTGTGGGGTTTGGCGGAACAAGGGCTGCTAGAGCAAGAGGTTGGAAGCAGCTGCATGGAGGGCTACTGCGTGTCAAGCGGGGTTTGCGTCAATTTTATTATTTAAGCTCTCCCTGTGTCGCCCAGGCTGGAGTGCAGCGGTGTGATCACAGCTCACTGCAATCTCGACCTCCTGGCCTCAAGTGATCCTCCTGTTTCAGCCTCCCAAGTAGCTGGGACCACAGGCCTGAAGAACCACAACCAGCTAATTTTTTGATTTTTTTTTTTTTTTTGTAGAGACAGAGGTCTCCCTATGTTGCCCAGTCTGTTCTTAACTCCTGAGCTTAAGTGATCCCTCCACAGCCTCTCAAAGCGCTAGGATTACATGTGTGATCCACTGAGCCTATTATTATTTTAAACAGCATTAAAAGTAATGTTTCCTGGCCGGGCACGGTGGCTCACACCTGTAATCCTAGCACTTTGGGAGGCTGAGGTGGGTGGATCACCTGAGGTCAGGAGTTTGAGACCAGCCTAACACGGTGAAACCCCGTCTCTACTAAAATTACAAACATTAGCCGAGTGCGGTGGTGGGCACCTGTAGTCCCAGCTACTCTGGAGGCAGAGATAGGAGAATTGCTTGAACCCAGGAGGCAGAGGTTGCAGTGAGCCGAGATCACGCCATTTCACTCCAGCCTAGGATCCTCGAAGAATAAAATGAGTTAATTCACGTAAAATGCCTAAAAGAGAAGCTGACGCGTGGTGGTTGCTCAATAAACGTTACCTAGTAATATTTTGATCTGTAAATACCGCTAGACATGAATAAATGCATCCTTGTAAAGTGCATGAAACAATGCCTAGAACACCAAAATTGAGTTGCCGCGACACTAAGATCTATTCTCTGGGATGATAACCCCTTTCTGCCCTCTCCAGGCCTAGCCCTGGTTCCCCGGCTCTGGGCCACCTGCTCCATGGCTACCCTGAACCAGATGCACCGCCTGGGGCGTCCCAAGCGGCCGCCTCGGAAGCTGGGCCCCACGGAAGGCCGGCCGCAGCTGAAGGGCGTGGTCCTGCGCACGTTCACCCGCAAGCCCAAGAAGCCCAACTCTGCCAATCGCAAGTGCTGCCGCGTGCGGCTCAGCACGGGCCGTGAGGTCGTCTGCTTCATCCCCGGGGAGGGCCACACCCTGCAAGAGCACCACATTGTCCTTGTGCAGGGCGGCCGCACCCAGGACCTGCCAGGCGTCAAGCTCACCGTTGTGCGTGGCAAGTATGACTGTGGCCACGTGCAGAAGAAGAAGTGACCGCTGGGGGCCCAGTGGGCTGGGCACCCCTGTAGAACAGGAACCTTCCGCTCCGGGCTGCAGCAGGGTCCCCGGATGCTGGCTATTGCGCCTCTGGAGGCAGCCAATCTTGGATTCAAAGCCTGGTTCTGCCTCTTCCATCAGGACCACTCTTAAACCATAGGAGTCCTGGAGGTGCAAAGGGTGCCCCTGTGTGCACATCCTTGTCTCCTGTGTTTAGAGGGGTGGCCTGAGGGGCCTTTTCTGCTGGAACAAGACATTGTACTGCCCTCTGCTGGGAAGGGGTTTTAATAATCAGATCCTGGCGCTCCTGAAGTGAATCCCTTGTGGAATATCTGCCTTCTGTGTGGCTGTGTCAAGGGACATGTCTGACATTGTTTCCTCCTCCAGAAAATAGCTCCATTGGTGGTATCTCCTTTGTTTGATTTGGTAAAAATTAAATTCGATGCTCTAGTGCATAACACACAGAGCGCTACTCTTTTTTTTTCATTTTTTTAGACAAAGTCTCGCTCTTTCTCTAAAAAAAGAAAAAGCTCCAGCCTTGACCTCCTGGGCTCAATCGATCCTCCTGCCTGAGCCTCCTGAGTATCTGGGACCACAGGTGTGTGCCACCACACCTGGCTTATTTTTCCATTTTTTAGAGTGGGAATCTGGCTTTGTCGTTAAGGCTGGTCTTGAACTCTTGGCCTCCAGAGATCCTTTCATCTTGGCCTCCCAAAATGCTGGATTACACACGTGAGCCACCATGGCCAGCCAGTGGAACTGTTCTTATATTATTACCAGTCTGACACACCTGGGCTCAAATCCTGGCTCCCTGTCGTAATTGCTATGAGACCTGGCTATGTTAGTCCCCCTGTGGGCCTCAGTTTCCTCCCTTGGAAAATGGCACTGATGGTAATACTGACTGCACATGATCACCTGCTTGGCCATATAAGATTTAAGATGTGAAAAAAAAAGCACCAAAAACGATTTAAGACGTGGGGGCGG
The DNA here is from genome assembly GCA_028533165.1 of Leontopithecus rosalia. Taxonomy (NCBI): domain Eukaryota; kingdom Metazoa; phylum Chordata; class Mammalia; order Primates; family Cebidae; genus Leontopithecus; species Leontopithecus rosalia. The sequence continues at coordinate 27,271,201 of CM052668.1, read as the reverse complement.
GATACGGTGGCTCGCCTGTAATCCCAGCACTTTGGAAGACCGAGGTGGGCGGATCACCTGAGGTCAGGAGTTTGAGACCAGCCTGGTCTCAAACATGGCAAAACCCCATTTCTACTAAAAATACAATCATTACCCAGGTGCAGTGACATGCGCCTGTAATCCCAGCTCCTCAGGAGGCTAAGGCAGGAGAATCGCTTGAACCTGGGAGGTGGAGGTTGCAGTGAGCTGCGATCTGCATCAATGCACTGCAGCCTGGGTGACAGAATGAGACTCTATCTCAAAAAGAAAAAAGAGATGTGGAAACTGTGTTTGTACCATTGGGCTCTGGAGCCCAGCGCTGATCCAAGCCCCGCCTCCCCTACCTACTGGTTGGGTAACCTTGGGCAGGCCATTTACACTCTGAGCCTGGACCAAATGGTGCTGACTAGGGTGCATGCCTGAGAGCTGTTCCGTGCATCATAGCTGTCTCCGAGTTCTGCATGGCGCCCCGCACAGAGGGTCTCCTGACTGTACACATGAGGCTACAAGGTCTTAGGATCAGAGCTGGTGGCGGACAAGGGCATTGATTACAGATCAAAATCACCCATCCCCTTGTATTTAGCACCAGTTTTATTGAGCTTTTCCTCATGGCATGCCTTGCTCCAGGAGTCTATACAGGAGTGTGGAGAAAAGGAAGTGTTACCTGGCAGGAAGCTGCCCCTCAAAGCAGGCGGTGGGGGTGGGTGACTTGGCCTCTGATGGAATTCTGATGAGAGAGGCGCCAGCCTGGCCCAAACAGGAGATGCTGATGGGCAGTGCTGGCCACGTTGCACAGAGATGGTCAGTCACACAGCGCCATGGCGGGATCCCAGAGACCACCCCAAGCAGCAGATGACCCTGTTGGTCTCAAGGACAGACTGCCCCGGCTGACCTCTGCTCCTGCCAGTGATCGTTACCCCAAAAACATGCTGGCAGGTCTCTGCTCCCCGCATCGGTGGCTTTCCCCCTCTCTTACAAATCCTGAGATCCTTGCAGGAGACTATTTGCAGGCAAACGAACTAAATGTCTCTTTCCTGACACCTCTGTCCTGGAAAGCTGTGAGCAGCCTGGTTTGTCACATAGCATGACGGCTACCACGCTGAAGCAGCAGGAAGCGGGTTCATGGAAGGTGTGCTGAGAACCAGCTACACGTGACCCCTACTGTCTCTGGGTATCCTCTGGCTTCTGGCCACAAGGCTGCTCTTTTTTTTTTTTTTTTTTTTTTTTGATATAGGGCCTTACTCTCTTGCCCAGGCTGGAGTGCAGTGGTGAAATCACAGCTCACTGCAGCCTTGATCTCCTGGACTCAGGCAATCCTCCCACCCAAGCCTCCCAAGGAGCTGGGATGGCAGGCGACACCACCATGCCTGGCTGATTTTTAAAAAACTATTTGTGGAGACAGGGTCTCACTATGTTGCCCAGGCTGGTCTTGAACTCCCAGGCTCCAGTGATCCTCCCACCTCGGTCTCCTGAAGTGCTGGGATTCCATAGGTGTGAGCCACCGCACCCAGCTGCAAGGCTGGTCTTGACTGATGACATCCAGCAGACGGTAGTCCGGTCACTAGGACAGACGGATCCTGACCCTCACACTGGAGTGGGTCACAAGGGCACCATAGTGCCCCACCCAGGAACGCGTGTCTCTCCCGTATTGCTCAAAAGATACGTATCGGATGCCCTTGCCAAAGTTGGTGAAGACGTGGGAGACCTGCAGGGGGAAGGGGAGTGAAAGGGTGAGGGCCTGTGGCCCCTTCTCTTCCTCCACCTCAACAGAGAGGCAAAGGCCCTGAGATGGGGGCATGCCTGGAGCTGCGCGAGGGGAGGAGCAGGAGAAGGGGTCAGGGAAGTGATGGGCAGATCACGGCCTTGTGGGCCACAGGAGGACTTTGGCTTTTTTTTTTTTTTTGGCAATTTAAAATAAAAAAGTCGAGATAAAATTTTCATAAAACAAAATTCACCATTTTATATATTTATTTATTTTTTGAGACACAGTCTCGCTCTATCGCCCAGGCTGGAGTGCAGTGCCATGATCTCGGCTCACTGCAACCTCTGCCTCTGGGTTCAAGAGACTCTCCTGCCTCACTCTCCCCAGTAGCTGGGATTATAGGCACCTGCTACCATGCTCAGCTGATCTTTGTATTTTTAGTAGAGACAGGGTTTCACTATGTTGGCCAGGCTGGTCTTGAACTCCTGACCTCAAGTGATCCCTCCGCCTTGGCCTCCCAAAGTGCTGGAACTACAGGTGTGAGCCACTGCACTCGGCCCAAAATTCACATTTTAAAGGTTACAATTCAGTGGTTTTGAGTTGATTCATGTTATGCGGCCATCACCTCTACCTAATTCTAGAGCATTCCCTGTCACCCCAGGAAAAAAACCCTGCATCTATAAGCTCATGAGCTATCACTTCCTTTTTCTTATTTTGAGACAGAGTTTGGCTCTTGTTGCCCAGGCTGTAGTAGAATGGTGCGATCTTGGCTCACTGCAACCTCTGCCTCCCAGGTTCAAGCAATTCTCCTGCCTCAGCCTCCCAAGTAGCTGGGATTACAGGCGTCCACCCCCATGCCCAGCTAATTTTTTGTATTTTTAGTAGAGACAGGGTTTTGCCATGTTGCCAGGCTGGTCTCGAACTCCTGACCTCAGGTGATCCACCCACCTTGGCCTCCCAAAGGAATTACAGGCATGAGCCACCGTGCCCGGCCAAGCTGTCACTTCCAAGTCCTCCCTCCCCCAGCCTCTGGCAGTCACTAATCTTCTTAGTGTCTATTTCGTATATGTGGAATCATAAAGTATTTGTCATTTCACATCTGGCCTCTTTCACTCAGCTTAATGTTTGCAAAGTTTATTCACATTGCAGCATGAACTGGTGCTTCATTTCTTTTCCTTGGCTGCATATCTTTGGCCTTTACTGTGAGATATAGCCACAGGAGCATTACAAGAAGGGAGACTTGTGATCTGACTCATTATGATTATTATTATTTTGAGTTGGGGTCCCAGTCTGTTGCCCTGGCTGGAGTGCAGTGGCAAGATCATAGCTCACTGCAGCCTCGACCAACTGGCCTCAAACCATCCTCCCACCTCAGCCTTCTGAGTAGCTGAGACTACAGCTACAGGCACAAGTCACCATGTCCATCTAATTTTTAATTTCTTTGTAGAGATGGGGGTCTCACTGTATTGCCTAGGCTGGTCTTAAACTACTGGCCTCAAGTTGTTCTCCCACCTTGGCCTCCCAAAGTGGTGGGAGTACAGATAAGAGCCACTGTGCCCAGCCAAAATATTTACTTTGGTAACTGAAGTATGAGGATCAAGACAGCATTGGCAGCTGGGCGTGGTGCCTCACACCTGTAATCCTAGCACTTTGGGAGGCTGAGGTGGGTGGCTCACCTGAGGTCAGGAGTTTGAGACCAGCCTGGCCAACATGGTGAAACCCCATCTGTACTAAAAATACAAAAATTAGCTGGGCGTGGTGGTAGACGCCTATAATCCCAGCTACTTGGGAGGCTGAGGCTGGAGAATCGTTTGAGCCCAGGATGTGGGGGTTGCAATGAGCCAAGATCACTCCATTGCACTCCAGCCTGGGCGACAGGCCAAGACTGTGTCTAAAAAAAAAAAAAAAAGTATAGGGGCCAGATCGGGCTTGAATCCAGCTCTGCACTGGGACAGTCATGTAATCTCCCCGTGCCTCCGTTTCCTCAGCTCTAGAACGGAGATAGGATTTTGCTTCACCGATGCATTTCAGGCACCTAGAGCAGTGCCCAGCACACAGTAGATACTCAATAAGTATATGTTGAACATTAAACTGTTGTGCTAATGAAATGAATCAATATGTAAACCTCTCGACACAGGGCTTGGGATGTAAGAAGGACTCAATAACTCTTAGCTGTTATGATTATAGATTTCCGGCAGCGAGAGAGCTGAGAAAGGAAACCGAGCTGAGAAAGGGTGTGTGTGCCTTTAGCGGGTCAGCAGGGAGGTGGAAGGCAGTCTGGACCCACCTGTCGGCAGCCCCTCTCAGTCCACTGAAGGACCGGGTTGGGTGAGGCTGAGAACTTGACCACTTCGTTTTCGTACACGTCCAGAAGGCGGACTCGGAGCCGATAGACGCAGCCGCAGTTCTCTCGGGCGCCCCACCTGCCAGGTGGCAGTCAGTCTATGCCCCTGCCACCCAGTCAGCTCTCTGGGTTGCGGTCTGGGAGACTGAGGGCTGGGCCTTCCTGTATCTTGATGAGAGTCCTGCACATCTGAACCACATTTGGAGACGTCCTAGCCTGGGAACCTCTAGGGTATGAGCCTTAGTGGTCCTGGAGTGGAGCCAGAACCTGGGACAGGAGTTTGGGTGGTCCTTGGGTGGAGCCAGAATCTGGGGGAGGAGTTTGGGTGGTCCTAGGGTGGGGCCAGAGCCTGGCGGGGAAGACTGGGTGGAGCCAGAACCTGGGGGAGGAGCCTGGGTAGTCCAGAGGTGGAGCCAGAACCTGGGGGGAGGACCTGGGTGGCCCTGGGGTGGAGCCAGAGCCTAGGGGCGGAGCCTGGGTGGTCCTGGGGTTGATTCTGGAGGCTTTGGGGTAGGTAGTTGGGGGACAGGATAGGATGCTCTGGGGAAAAACCCCAATACAGGCAGGCACCTCATGACTTCAGGGAGGAGCCAGTGCCCCAGGAAAGAGACTAGATTTTCTGTGGAGGAGCCACAGCCTGAAGGAGGAGCTGGAATGCTTTGGGGCAGAACCTGGGTGCTCTCGGAAGAAGGCATTCATCCTAAGCCCGCAGGCTCTGAAGCCAGCCCTGTCCCAACCGTGCTCCCTGAGCCTCAGCTCACAGGGCACCGTGCTCCCATCCCTTTGGAGGCCCTGGGCACCCACGAGGGAGCGGGAGGAGGTGTCTTGTTTCAGCGTGGTATCAAGCCAGTCAGTGGCCCCCTGTGGACCACCCCAGCCTGCTGGAAAAGGGTGGGCAGGAGGGCAGAGTGGGGGTTCTGGCTTCACCAAGGCTCTACCCTCCCTGGTTCTGCATCACTTTCCCTCTCTCAGCCTCATCACAGAGGGTGCGCGGTGACAGCCACTCCCCACGGGGTTGACGAGGCAGGAAATGAGCCTTTGCTGTAGAGCTGCTGCCAAACCTGCTGCTGCTCCCAGGGCAGGGTGCTGCTCCTTACTCACCAGTCAGCCACGCAGATCTCGATCTGGGCGCTGTCCAGCAGCTCCTGCCACACCCCCTCCATCACCAGGTCCACAAGCTGCCTCTTGAAGCACCATCTGGGAAGGAGAGAGAGCAGGGGGTGGGGCAAACAGTCCTGGCATTCAAGTCACAATCAGAAACCACCTCCTCCAAGAAGCCTCCCTTGATAACCCTCTCTAACACGGAGCCCTCAGGGTTTGCTCTAGCAGACTTGAAGATGTATGATGGGCTATACAACTCTCCTTGGCCTCTCGGATCCCCTCTGCTATTCTCCACCCTGCTCCCGGCTCCAGGCAGCTGACCTCTGTGAAAGCCTTCCCCTCACCTTTGTCCCTGCAGCCTCCTCCTCCTCATTTATAGCGAGTACATGTTCTTATGCTAAGGACAGCATATAAAGTAGGAATCAGGAAGCATCCCCAGGACTAAGGTTAATCAGAAGAGAACGTGGGGCCGGGCACGGCGGCTCAAGCCACCAGCAGTTTGGGAGGCCTAGGTGGGTGCATCACTTGAGGTCATGAGATCGAAACCAGCCTGGCCAACACAGGAGGATGGTTTGAGCCCAGTTGGTCGAGGCTGCAGTGACCTATGATCTTGCTACTGCACTCCAGCCAGGGCAACAGACTGAGATCCTAACTCAAAGATAATAAGAAGAAGAAAAGAAGAAGTTAGATCACAAGTCTCCCTGCTTGGCTACATCTCACAGTAAAAGCCAAAGTTGCAGCCACACACACCCCGCCTCTCGCCTGCTCGGTTTCTCTTCTCAGCCCTGTTGCCTATCTATAATCATCAGAGCCATGCAGGACATGAGTACAAATGAAGGCCACATACTAGACACATGAGCAGGGAGCTCTGCGGCCTCCTAAAGTGTGAGGGCCCGGGTCTAAAGCTGGACGGCCTGGATGGCCTGGTCTCTGTCACCCATCGCTTCCTGTTGGATCAGCCAATGGGATGCTCCAGCAGGGGATGGAAGTGAAGGAGGTGACTAAAATCAGGGTATTTATCCCCTTAGGTCCTTCCCAAGGGACCGCTGTGTCCCCCAGGAAAAGGCACAGCTCCCCAGCACCCCTCCTGTTTCAGAAACTGTTTCCCTCCCTCACCTCTAGTAGTCTAGCGGCGGTATGTTCCTTCCCTAACTGTTCAGGGGTTCCTCTCCTCAAATTAGAATGTGCCATAATAACAGAAATAGTACAGTATTGGCGGAAGGACAGGTCAGTTGACCAGTGGAATAGAACAGAGTGCCAGAAACTGGCCCAGCACAGTGGCTCAGGCCTATATTCCCAGTACTTTGAGAGGCCGAGGCAGGCAGATCACCTGAGGTCAGGAGTTCAAGACCAGATTGGCTGATATGGTGAAACCTCTTCTCTACAAAAAATACAAAAATTAGCCAGGTATGGTGGCACAACCCTGTAGTCCCAGCTACTCGGGAGGCCGAGGCAGGAGAATCACTCAAACCCAGGAGGCAGAGGCTGCAGTGAGTCAAGATTGTACCATTGTATTCCAGCCTGGGCCACAAAACGAGACTCTGTCTCAAAAACAACGAACATAAAACAAACCAGAGTGCCAGGGACAGAGCTCGGTACGCACAGGAGCTTCATAAACCATAGAGATGGCACCATCATTCCATGGGGACAGAGCTCGGTACGCACAGGAGCTTCATAAACCGTAGAGATGGCACCATCATTCCATGGGGACAGAGCTCGGTACGCACAG
>CM052668.1:27251653-27263807 GCA_028533165.1 Leontopithecus rosalia | reverse complement strand
GCTCAAAGAGGGACCCAGAGGAAGCCACGAAGAGGGAGAGGGGACAATCAGGATCGGGGGCCACCCAGAGGCCACAGCCCGGGACCACCCACGGTGCACCCACTGCCCACTTGCTCTTTTGAAAGGGGATCCCCCAGTCCCCTCCCTCCATGGCCCTGCCCTGGGCCCCTGGAGCACTCACAGACATGGCTGGGACAGGATCAGGCAGCCGTGGTGGTGGGGACTGCTGGGGACCTTAAGTACCAGTAGGGCGGGGCTGGTCCTGATGACTCACCCCACCCCTTCCCACCCACCACCCACACCTGGCACAGACCCTGGCCCTGGGGCAAGGCTGGGGAGGTGGGAGTGGCTCCTCTTCCTGGGAGCCCTGATCCCCTCCACCACCCAGGGCCTGTGTTCACTGCCCCTTCCTAGGAGCTGATAACAAGCGGGAGCCTTTAATAAAAATAAACACAGTAGAGAAGGCTCCTTGTGCCACCGCCCCTCCAGCCCTGTCTCCCGGCTGCCTGGCACACGGAGAGCCTCTATCTCATTTAATACACAGACATGATGGGTCCTGAGAAGCCAAGCTGGGTGGGAACTCCAGACCCTTCCCTCTCCTGCACCTGGACCAGGGGTGTCCGCGCTGAAATCCCAGCTTCCACATCTGTAAGGGAACAGCAGCCACAACAGCGATAGTGACAGACAGGGTGGCTTCACAGAGTCGGGGCTGGGGGTGCTGCCTGGTCCACTCAGCGCTGCACCCAGGTCCTGAAGTCTGCACAGCACGTGGGAAGTCCTCAGTGAGGGGGTGAAAGGAAGGGAGCCACTAGGACTAACCCTGTCATTACCTAGGCCTGGGGGCTGCCCAGGATATGCAGGTAATCACCTATTGCACCCCCATAATTTTTTTTAATTTTGTGAAGGAGTCTTGCTCTCTTGCCCAGGCTGGAGTACAATGGCATGATCTCGGCTCACTGCAACCTCAACCTCCCGGGTTCAAGTGATTCTCCTGTCCCAGCCTCCTGCGTAGCTGAGATTACAGGCACCCACCACCACGCCTGGCTAATTTTGTATTCTTAGTAGAGACGGGGTTTCTCCATGTAGGTCAGGCTGGTCCCTAACTCCTGACCTCAAGTGATCCACCCACTTCAGCCTCCCGAAGTGCTGGGATTACAGGCGTGAGCCACTGCACCCAGCCATGTACCCCCATAATTCCAATAGGGAGGAACATGGGTCACCCCCATTGTACAGAGGAGGAGGCTGGGTCTGGGATGGGAAGCGATTTTCCACAAGCCATGCAGGACCCTCTGCCCTGACCTCTGGCTCTCCTGACCTCTGACTGCACCTCTCCTTCGGGTTCTGTCTCCGGGACTTGCTGCCTCGCTCTGTCCGTGTCCATCTCTGTCTACGTTGAATGCCTCTCACTTCTCTCCTTCAAGTCTCTCTTGTTCCTCCTCCTGGTCTGTTACCATCATCCCACCAAGCTTACTGGTCAGGATGAGGCGGGTTTTATGGTGGTGGGTGGTCCAGCCCCCCATCACCACCCAGACCCAAAACACAGCAAAGGGAGGACCCTCTGCCAGGCCTGATATAGCCCCCTTGGGCCCAAGACTCTGGAAGAGAATCCAGGGTTGGGAAAGTAGATTGGGGGAGGGGCAGGCAGGACTGAAAGATGTTTCTGGCAGGCAGGGATGGTGTGGGAGCTGAACAGAAACTACTCTTGGCTGGGCATGGTGGCTGATGCCTGGAATTCCAACACTTTTGGAGGCCAAGGTGGGCAGATCACTTGAGGTCAGGAGTTCGAGACCAGCCTGGCCAACATGGTGAAACTACTTCTCTACTAAAAAAATTTAGAAAATTAGCTGGTCTTGGTGGTGGGCACCTGTAACCCCAGCTACCTGGGAGGCTGATGCAGGAGAATTGCTCGAGCTGGGGCTGCGAAGGTTGCAGTGAGCCAAGATCACACCAATGCACTCAAGCCTGGGTGACAGAGAGAGACTCCGTCTCAAAAAAAAAATAAAAGATGCTGGGCGTGGTGGTTCATGCCTGTAATCCCAGCACTTTGGGAGGCCAAGGTGGGTGGATCACACCGTCAGGAGTTCAAACCAGCCTGGTCAATATGATGAAACCCTGTCTCTACTAAAAATACAAAAAATTAGCTAGGCGTGTTGGCGTACGCCTGTGATCCCAGCTACTCCGGAGCTTGAGGCAGAGAATTGCTTGAACCTGGGAGGCTGAGGTTACAGTGAGCCGAGATCATGCCACTGGACTCCAGCCTGGGGGCCAGAGTGAGATTCCATCTCAAAAAAAGAAAAAAGAAACCACTCTTAACAGCCCAGCAGCCCTCCAGGACCTCTTCTACCCCCCACCCGACTCCTGCCCGACCCAGCAGGCTGCGAGAGGCCTGCGCAGAGGCAGGTTCGAAGTGAAAAGTTTGGGTGGAGATACCAGACCCAGAACCATCCTCCACCCTCTGTGTCCCAGGCCCACACCCCCTCCCCACGCACTCAAGGCAAGAAGTTGGGGACCAGTTCCTGGGAACATGAACTCAGAGAGGGAGGCTGGCAGTTGCATTTTGGTGAGGGCTGCAAGCATCCCCATTCTGCAGGGGAAAAAACTGAGGCTTAGATAGGGACAGCCTTTCAGCCAAGCAAGTGGCCAGGCCCTGAGCTCCAGAGGGGTCTCTGTGCCAAGGACACATCATGGGCACAGACAAAGAGGACACAGGGTGTCAGGTGATCACACCACCAGCTCATTAGTTCCCAAGAATGTTCGCTTGAATGGTGGACTCCATCTTTCTAACATTATTCACCATTCTAAAGACACTCCTTGGCTGGGCACGGTGGCTCACGCCTATAATCCCAGCACTATGGGAGGCCCAGGTGGGCGAATCATCTGAGGTTGGGAGTTCAAGACCAGCCTGGCCAACATGGAGATACCCTGTCTCTACCAAAAACACAAAGTTAGCCAGGAGTGGTGGTGGGCTCCTGTAATCCCAGCTACTGTGGAGACTGAGGCAGGAGAATTGCTTGAACTTGGGAGGCAGAGGTTGCAGTGAGCCAAGATGGAGACATTGTACCCCAGCCTGGGCAACAAGAGCAAAACTCCATAAAAAAAAAAAGAAAAAGAAGACACTCCTCACATTACTGATACCTCATGCCATGCTGTGTGCCAGCTTTTTAGCGATTGCTTCACTGTGGCTGGATGTAACTTCACATGCAGTCAACCTGCAAGTCCCAGCGTGCCTTTGCTGACTGGCCAAGGGTTTGTGTTCACTCTGTTATCAGCTTGAAGTCCTGACTGCTTTCTGGTAACTGGTAACAGATCTGCATCCTAGATGGTTTTTTTTTAGACAGAGTCTCACTCTGTTGCCCAGGCTGGAGTGCAGTGGTGCGATCTCGGCTCACTGCAACCTCTGCCTCCTGGGTTCAAGTGATTCTCCTGCCTCAGCCTCCCCAGTATCTAGGATTACAGGCGCACGTCACCACTCCCAGCTAATTTTTGTATTTCTAGTAGAGACGGGATTTCACCATGTTGGCCAGGATGGTCTCGATCTCTTGACCTCGTGATCCACCTGCCTTGGCCTCCCACAGCACTGGGATCACAGGCGTGAGTCACTGTGCCTGGCCTGGTTTTTTTTTCTTTCTTTCTTTCTTTCTTTTGAGACAGGGTTTTGCCCTGTGTGTCATCATGACTCACTGCAGCCTTGCACTCCTGGGCTCGCTGACCTTCCCGCGTCTGGAGTAGCTTGGACTACAGGTGGATACCATCACACCCAGCTCTTTTTTGTTTTTTGTGGTTTTTCCTAGAGAGGAGGTCTTACTATGTTGCCCAGGCTGGTCTCAAACTCCTGGGCTCAAGTGATCCACTTGCCTTGGCCTCCCAAATTGCTAGGATCATAGGTGTGAGCCCCTGTACTCAGCCAAAGGTTCAGATTTTAATGGAATAATTCAATGAGTTTTGACACATGTAGTCACCAGGGTAACCACCTCCCCAGTCAAGTTTCCTGGTGAAACAGTCACTGTTCCTTCTGCCATAGGAAGCCACTGTCACTCCTGAGCAGTTAGTAGCCACAAAGTTTCCACTGATCCATTGTGGTGGTATGTGGCTGTAGTCCCAGCTATTCAGGAGGCTAAGGCAGGAAGATCACCTGAGCCCTGGAGGTTGAGGCTGCAGTGAGTCAAGAGCACACCACTGCACTACAGCCTGGGCAAGAGAGTGAGATCCTGTCTCAAAAAAAAAAGTGGGGGGGTTCAGGAGTACAAGACCAGCCAGGCCAATGTGATGAAACCCCATCTCTACTTAAAAATGCAAAAATTAGCCAGGCATGGCGGCGCGTGCCTGTAGTCTCAGCTCCTCGAGAGGCTGAGGCAAGAGAATCACTTGAACCTGGGAGGTGGCGGTTGCAGGGAGCTAAGATCATGCCTCTGCACTCCAGCCTGGGAGACAGAGCAAGACTCTGTCTCAAAAAAAAAAAAAAAGAAAAAAAAAAAGAGAGAGAGAAAGAAAAAGGTTCATTTGCTGTGAAAATGAGAAAGGAGGTGGGGACAGACTGATTTTTCTGACTTTAGGCCTCTTTCAGGATATAATTTAGGTGAAAAGTTACTAATTGCACACTAAGTGTAGGGATTTAAAACCCCCAGTTCTGTCAATGTCATTTTATTGGTGATGTTTTGGGTTAGTGCTGGGTTTTTGCTTTGTTTTTATTTTTGTTTTTTTGAGACAGAGTCTCGATCTGTCGCCAGGCACCAGGCTGGAGTGCAGTGGAGCAATCTCGGCTCACCGCAACCTCCCCCTCCCGGGTTCAAGCAATTCTCCTGCCTCAGCCTCCGGAATAGCTGGGACCACAGGCGCACGCCGTCATACCAAGCTAATTTTTGTACTTTTTAGTAGAGATAGGGTTTCACCATGTTGGCCAGGATGTTCTCGATCTCCTGACTTTGTGATCTGCCTGCCTCGGCCTCCCAAAGTGCTGGGATTACAGGCATGAGCTACCGAACCTGGCCTGTTTTTTTTTTTTTGAAACAGAGTCTCCCTCTGTGGCAAAGGTTGGAGTGCAGTGGCTTGAGCTCAGCTCACTGCAACCTCCACCTCCCAGGTTCAAGCAATTCTCCTGCCTCACCTACCTAGTAGCTGGGATTATAAGCATGTGCCACCACTCCAGGCTAATTTTTGTATTTTTAGTAGAGATGGGGTTTCACCATGTTGGTCAGGTTGGTCTCGAACTCCTGACCTCAAGTGATCCACCCACCTCAGCCTTCAAAAGTGCTGGGATTATAGGGGCGAACCACCGACTCCCGTGGTTTTGCTTATTTTTTATACACAGTGAAGATACTTCAGGGACTGCCTTGGTTTTATATACTAACATTCCAGTGATGAAAATGATACCCTTAAAAATCGTTTTAGTGAATGCTAACTGTTCCCACAGTTAAAGACTTTTACCTATTATGTAACTAATTCTATCTTCCCGAGTAATTTGGTAACCACCACTGAAGACTGGTTTACTCAGCTTCTAACTCACTCCCTGCCTCGCCTTTTTTTTTTTTTTTTTTTGAGGCAGGGCCTTGCTCTGTAACCCAGGCATGATCAGCATGCACTGCAGCCTCAACCTCCTGGGCTGACGCTATCCTCCTGCCTCTGCCCCTAACGTGGCTGGGACTACAGGCCTGTGCCACCACACCCGTTAATTTTTTTTTTTAATTTTAGTAGAGATGTTGTCTCACTATGTGGCCCAGGCTGCTCTCAAACTCTAGAATCAAGGATCCTCCTGCCTCGGCCTCCGAAAGTGTTGGGATTACAGGTGTGAACCTCCACACCTGGTCTGGCCTACTTTCTTGCATTTGGGAGTTAACCACTACATTTCCCAGAGTTATTTGCAGCTAGATCCACATAGGACTGGGTTTCCCCAAGCCAAGTTTGCACCCTTGAAAAACTTTTTTTTTTTTTTTTTTGAGATGGAGTTTCGCTCTTGTTACCCGGGCTGGAGTGCAATGGCGCAATCTCGGCTCACCGCAACCTCCGCCTCCTGGGTTCAGGCAATTCTCCCGCCTCAGCCTCCTGAGTAGCTGGGATTACAGGCACGCACCACCGTGCCCAGCTAATTTTTTGTATTTTTAGTAGAGACGGGGTTTCACCATGTTGACCAGGATGGTCTCGATCTCTTGACCTCGTGATCCACCCGCCTCAGCCTCCCAAAGTGCTGGGATTACAGGCATGAGCTACCGACACAACTTTTTTTTTTTTTTAAGATGTGGTCCATGGGCGGGCACCATGGCTCACGCCTGAAATCCTAGCACTTCGGGAGGCCGAGGCGGGCAGATTGCCTGAGTTTGAGGAGTTTGAGACCAGCATAGACCACATGGCAAGACCCTGTCTCTACTAAAATACAAAAAATTAGCCTGGCATGGTGACACGCACCTGTAATCCCAGCTACTGGGGAGGCTGAGGCACAAGAATCGCTTGAACACAGAAGGTGGAGGTTGCAGTGAACTGAGATTGTGCCACTGCAGTCTAGCCTGGGGGACAAAGTGAGACCCTGTCTAAAAGAAAGAAAGAGGGGCCAGGCGCGGTGGCTCAAGCCTATAATCCCAGCACTTTGGGAGGCCGAGACGGGTGGATCACGAGGTCAAGAGATCGAGACCATCCTGGTCAACATGGTGAAACCCTGTCTCTACTAAAGATACAAAAAATTAGCTGGGCATGGTGGCGCGTGCCTGTAATCCCAGCTACTCGGGAGGCTGAGGCAGGAGAATTGCCTGAACCCAGGAGGCGGAGGTTGCGGTGAGCCGAGATCCGCCATTGCACTCCAGCCTGGGTAACAAAAGTGAAACTCCGTCTCAAAAAAAAAAAAAGAGGAGAGAAAGAAGGAAGAAAGGAAGGGACGGAGGGCAGGGAGGAATATGGCCTTGCTCTGTGGTTTTGCTCTGTCACCTAGCCTGGAGTGCAGTGGCACCATCATAGCTCACTGCAGCCTAGAACTCCTGGGATGCAGTGATTTTCTCCGTCTCTGGAGTGGTCCGTAGGACAACGATTGTGCCGCCACACTTGGCTAGTTTTTTCTTTCTTTTCTTTCCTTTTCTTTCTTTTTTTTTTTTTTGAGGCAGGATCTCACTCTGTCACCCAGGCTGGAGTGCAGGGTGTGATCTTGCCTCACTGCAGCTTCAACAGCTGGGGTTCAAGTGATCCTCCTGCCTCAGCCACCCAAATTGCTAGGATTACAGGTGTGAGCCACCATGCCTGGCCAACAACTGGCTCATTTTTTTTAACTTTTATTTATTTGTTTGTAGAGACGGGGGCCTTGCTGTGCTGCCCAGGCTGGTCTCAAACTCCTGGCCTCGAGCAGTCTTCCCAGTTCAGCTTTCCAAAGTGCTGGGATTACAGGTGTGAGTCACTGCACTCCACCCTGTGCAAAACTTAGAAAGTGAACGTGCCAGGTACAATGGTTCGGGCCTGTAATCCTAACACTTTGGGAGGTGGAGGCGGACAGATCACCTGAGGTCAGGAGTTCAAGACCAGCCTGACTGACATGGAGAAACCCCATCTCTACTAGAAACACAAAATTAGCTGGATGTGGTGGCGCACTGTAATGCCAGCTACTTGGGAGGCTGAGGCAGGAGAATTGCTTGAACCTGGGAAAGGGAGGTTGTGGTGAGCCAAGATTGCACCACTGCACTCCAGCCTGGGCAACAAAAGCAAAACTCTGTCTTTTTTTTTTAAGATGGGGTTTCACCATGTTGGTCAGGCTGGTCTTGAACTCCCAACCTCAGGTGATCCGCCCGCCTTGGCCTCCAAAGTGCTTGGATTACAGGCGTGAGCCACCACGCCAGGCCAAAACTCTATCTTAAAAAAAAAAAAGGTGAAAGTAAGGGAGGGAGATGGGCCCTCTGGCTAGTTTGGTGATGAAGATACTTGTTTTTTTCTAAGCAGCCTAGGAAGCGGTGGCCAGGGAATGCTCTCTGCATCAACCCTCAAGCTTTGCAACATGGAGGCTTATTTCCTGGTCCTCTGAAAATCCTGTAAGCTATCAATATCCCCCAGTAATCTCTGTCAACTAGCTGAGGAGGCTTCTGTCGCCAGCAACTGGGAACCCCAAGCCTGTCGACTGAAGAAGTATACAGTAGTGGAACTTAAAATGGGTGCGGCTGGAGGAGCCAGAGGAGAGGCCGATAAAAAGACTCAGGTGTTGCAGGGTGGAAAGCTGGCAACTGTGGGTACTTGGTAACAAAGTGTCTACCCATGCTGTCACCTGCTGTGCCTGAGAAGGCAGATTGCTGGTGGCTGAGGCTGCAGCCTTAGAAAAATAACAAAGACGTTTCAGAATGACAAGTTCTTGCTTCTTCCACTTTTGGAGAAGTCCTAAGCAGAAAACGAGAGCCTGTGGACAGAACAGAAGGGATTAATCCATGTTTCCTAAGTAGGGGATTTTTTTTTTTTTTTTTTTTTTGCGACAAGGGATCTCTCTGACACCCAGGCTGGCTGGAGTGTAGGATCTCAGCTCACTGCAACCTCTGCCTCCCGGGTTCAAGCGATTCTCCTGCTTCAGCCTCTTGAGTAGCTGAGACTACAGGCGCACGCCACCATACCCGGCCAATTTTTGTGTTTTTAGTAGAGACGGGGTTTTGCCGTGTTGGCCAGGATGATCTTAATCTTCTGACCTCAGGTGACCCACCCGCCTCACCTCCGAAAAGCTGGCATTACAGGCATGAGCCACCATGCCTGGCCATGTCCAGCTTTTTATTTCTTCTAGAGATGGGTTCTTGCTATGTTGCCCAGGCTGGTCTTGAACTCCTGGTCTCAAATGATCCTCCTGCCTCAGCCTCTCATAGCCACTGCTATGAGAGGGCGTGAGCCACCGCTCCCCCTCTAGGGGGTTCTGTCCTGCCACAGACTATGAATCTCAATTGAATGAGGGTCCCATTACTTCCTTTTTTTTCGACACAAAGTCTCACTCTGTCACTCAGGCTGCAGTGCGATGGCGCAATCTTGGCTCACTGCAACCTCTGCCTCCCGGGTTCAAGTGATTCTCCTGCCTCAGCCTCCCGCGTATCTGAGATTACAGGCGTGCATCATTACACCACGCTAACTTTTTGTATTTTTAGTAGAGACAGGGTTTCACCATGTTGGCCAAGCTGGTCTTGAATGCCTGACCTCAGGTGATCCACCTGCCTCAGCCTCCCAAAGTGCTGGGATTATAGGTGTGAGCCACTGCGCCCGGCCATAGTTCGGAGTAAGAGTCAATGTCATATAAAGCAAAAAGAGTGGAGGATCTTCCAAATTCAAATAGAACAACAGGACAGCCAGAGGAAATTTACCAAGCTCTATTGACTGTTGAAGAAGGGAGGAAAGTGCGACATAAGTTACAGTTGGGAACCAGCCATTCTACTCCTACGTATATGCCCAAGGGGAATAAAAACATGTTCATGCTAAATATTTAAACAAACTGTTCATAGAAGCCTTCATTATTCATAACAGCCTAACAGTGGGAACAACTCAAATGTCCATTACAGGGGAAGAAAACTTTACCTCTCCCCTCCGAGGGTCTCGAGTGGGCGTGGGTATATAGCTGGCATAAGAACGACAGGTGCGGTGGCTCACACATGTAATCCCAGCACTTTGGGAGGCCAAGGCAGGTGGATCACCTGAGGTTGGGAGTTCAAGACTGGCCTGGTCAACATGGTGAAACCTTGAGTTTACTAAAAATACAAAAATTAGCTAGGTGTGGTGACATACGCCTGTAATCCCAGCTACTCAGGAGGCTGAGGTGGGAGAATTGCTTGAACCCGGGAGGCAGAGGTTGCAGTGAGCCGAGATCAGGACATTGCACTCCAGCCTGGGAAACAAGAGTGAAACTCCATTTAAAAAAAAAACAAAAAAAAGGCAGGCTGGGCGCGGTGGCGCAAGCCTGTAATCCCAGCACTTTGGGAGGCCGAGGCGGGTGGATCACGAGGTCAAGAGATCGAGACCATCCTGGTCAACAAGATGAAACCCCGTCTCTACTAAAAATACAAAAAATTAGCTGGGCATGGTGGTACACGCCTGCAGTCCCAGCTACTCAGGAGGCTGAGGCAGGAGAATTGCTTGAACCCAGAAGGCAGAGGTTGCGGTTTTGCACCATTGCACTGCAGCCTGGGTAACAAGAGCGAAACTCCGTCTCAAAAAAAAAAAAAAGGCATAACGTAGACGAGCAGGAGAAAAGCATACGTTGAATGTAAGTTTTTCATGACCTGGGAGCCTTCATAAGAAAACGAACACCCATAAAAGCAGCAAAACCTGAATGCTTTCATGTGAGGTTGAACAACCAGATGGGTGGGAAAGTGACTGAATCATGTGGGCAGGCTCAAGGAAGACAAGCATTATTTGAACAAGGTCTGCAGGTACATCACTCTCATGGCTGCCTGTCCCCTTTGAAGAATATTTCTTTTCTCTTGGTACCAGGAGGGCACCTTCCACATGGGTGTTTGGTGGTTTTTTTGGTTTGTTTTGTTTTTGAGATGGAGTCTTGCTTTGTCGCCAGGCTGAAGTGCAGTGGTGTGATCTTGGCTCACCACAACCTCAACCTCCCAGGTTCAAGCTATTCCCCTGCCTCAGCCTGCTGAGTAGCTGGGACTACAGGCGCCCACCACCATGCCCGGCTAATTTTTTGTATTTTAGTAGAGACGGGGTTTCACCATGTTGGCCAGATTGGTTTTGATCTCTTGACCTAGTGATTTGCCTGCCTTGGCTTCCCAAAGTGCTGAGATTACAGGCGTGAGCCACCACGCCTGGCACACATGGGTGTTTTTCTCTCTTTTTTTTTTTTTTTTTTTTTGCAACAGGGTCTTGCTCTGTTATCCAGGCTGGAATGCAGTGGCATGATCTTAGCTCACTGCAACTTCTGCCTCCTGCATTCAAGTGATTCTCCTGCCTCAGGCTCCAGAGTAGCTGGGATTATAGGTGTCCACCACCGTGCCCAGCTAAATTTTTGTAGTTTTAGTAGAGACAGGTTTTCGCCATGTTGGCCAGGCTGGTCTTGAACTCCTGACCTCAGGTGATCTGCCATGCCCAGGCTTGATCTCCGGTTTCAGGAAGGAAAGGGGAGATGAGAACGCTCTTCTTGGATCTACTATTTCTCAAGTGTCTTTAGCTCCAAGTAATCCTCATGCCAACATGGCGAATTTGGGGAGATCCTATTGACCCCCCTTCTCCATCAGCTGCTGAATGTATAACAAACCGTGGCATATTCATACAATTGAATATCGCTCAGCCATAAAAAGGGATGAGGTACCCATTCATCCCTTTTTATGTATGCTGGCCAGGTGAGGGTGGCTCATGCCTGAAATCTTAGCACTTTGGGAGGCCAAGGTGGGAGGATCATTTGAGCCCAGGAGTTTAAGACCAGCCTGGGCAACACAGTGAGTCCCCATCTCTACAAAAAATGTAAAAAACTTTTGTTCATACACACCTGTAATCCCAGCTGCTCAGGAGGCTGAGGTGGGAAGACCGCTTGAGCCCCAGAGCTCAAGGCTGCAGTTAGCCATGATGGAGCCACTGCACTCCAGTGCTACATCTGTCTCGCAGACCCTGGCCGACAGATGAAATGAGTCCTCAGACACAGGTATGCAGTGTAAGAGCAGCAGGGTGAGTGCCTGGTTCTAGTAGCCAGAGAGCAGCCCTGAGAAGCTGGAGCTGCGTGCTTTTATTCAGTGCAGGCACAATGCTGAAAACCTGGAGCAAACACAACCTGCAGGTAATTTACATTTACTGTTCCCCTTTCAGGGAACCTCCAGCTCAGATGATCAAAGGTCAGTCCTGGTCCATATAAGTAAGCAAGGCTGTTTGAGATAAATTCCCCTACATTCCCTTGTACCTCCTCCTTACCCTCTGCCTCAAGGTTATAGAACAGCTGCCTTCAGCTTTTCTCCCCCGCAGTTCTGCAAAACCTTCTGACCTTTCAAAAGGTTTGCGTTGGCCGGGCACGGTGGCTCGCGCCTGTAATCCTGACACTTTGGGAGGCCGAGGCGGGCGTTGGCCGGGCACGGTGGCTCACGCCTGTAATCCTGACACTTTGGGAGGCCGAGGCGGGTTGATCACGAGGTCAGGAGTTTGAAACCAGCCTGGCCAACATGGCGAAACCCCGTCTCTACTGAAAGCACAAAAATTATCTGGGCATGGTGGCGGGTGCCTGTAGTCCCAG
>CM052668.1:27219131-27242892 GCA_028533165.1 Leontopithecus rosalia | reverse complement strand
CTGCCCCCTTGGCACCCCCAGATAGAAGCCATTCCCCAGCGACACCTCCCCTTTGCTCAGCGTCTGCCCCTCCTGCTCCTGGTCACCGCTAGCATTCATAACCTTCCCTTCCCTCAGTTTGCCCTTTCTACAGCTTTCCTCCCAGAGTCTGACCTTGCTCCTGGTGCTGTGTTTCCCACCCCCTTGGACTATGTTTTCCATCAGCCCTTCATTTTCCAGAACCTTCCCTGAGTACATGAGCAGTCCACTCTCTGAGCTGCATTTCTGGCCCCCTAGGTGGGGAGCCCAACAACCCCATTAACTTCCTCCCTCACTGTCCCTTTTCTTTTCTTTTTCTTTTTTTTTTTTTTTTTGAGATGGAGTTTCGCTGTTGTTACCCAGGCTGGAGGGTAATGGCGTGATCTTGGCTCATTGCAACCTCTGCCTCCTGGGTTCAAGCAATTCTCCTGCCTCAGCCTCCCGAGTAGCTGGGACTACAGGCACGCGCCACCATGCCCAGCTAATTTTTGTATTTTTGAACTGTTTTCAGCAGGTTGGCTATGAGGAATCTAGGTTTGGCTCTCTTTGTATTTATACTTCTTGGACTTTGTTGAGCTCCTTGAATCCATAGTTTGATAAGTTTCCAGCCATCCATGCTTCAACATTTTTTCTACTCCTTCCTCCCCTCTCCCCAGAGTCCTATTATATGTATGTTGGTTGCTTGATGTTACTCAGCTGGTCTCAGAGGCTCTTTTCTTTTCTCTTTTTTTTTTTTTTGAGGCAGAGTCTCGCTGTGTTGCCCAGGCTGGAGTGCAGTGGTGCAATCTCGGTTCACTGGGATTACAGGCAAGAGCTACCGTGCCCGCCCTGGAAAGTGTCTTGAAAGCTACACAGAGTTGAATTTTGTTGACTTACTCAAGTAACTTTCACATATTTGCATAATGTTGTTGTAACCGATATGCTTGGTCTTACTTAGGTCATCGTTCGATGCTTTCTGTTTTTATTTTTTATGATTTGCTGCATTCTCCTTTGCTTTTTGACCATTGCCAAATATATACATATATTTTAAGACGGGGTTTCACCGTGTTGGTCAGGCTGGTCTTGAACTCCCATCCTCAGGTGATCTGCCCACCTTGGCCTCCAAAGTGCTTGGATTACAGGCGTGAGCCACTACGTCTGGCCCATTGCCAAATAGATTACATTTTCTTTTCCTTTCTTTTTTTTTTTCCTTTCATTTTAAGCTACTTCAGGATTTGAACGTTGTACATCCAGCCAGGTGTAGTGGTTTAGGCCTGTAATCCCAGCACTTTGGGAGGCTGAGGCAGGTGGATCACCTGGGTTCAAGAGTTTAAGATCAGCCTGGCTAATATGGTGAAACCCCATCTCTAATGAAAATACAGAAAATCTGGGCTCAGGCATGGTAGCCCGTGCCTGTAATCCCAGCTACTCGGGGGGCTGAGGAAAGAGAATTGCTTGAACCTGGGAGGCGGAGGTTGCCGTGAGCTGAGATCTTGCCGTTGCACTCCAGCCTGGGTGACAAAGGGAGACTGTCTCAAAAAGACAAACCAAGCAGCAGCACAGCTCTGAGGAGACACGCGACGCGGATGGATGCCAGGACACAGTCAGCGTCTTGCGTAGTGAGCAGCCCCTCTGTGTCACATCCCACCTACGGACTCGTTTGCTTCCCACAGCAACCCTCCCAGGTAAGCCCTATTATCATCTGCATTGCAGAGGTGAGGAAACTGAGGCACAGAAGTGACTTGCCCAAAGACACACAGGTGTAGGTGGCAGCGTAGGACTGGAACCCAGGTGCTCTGGCTTCTAATCCAGGCAGGCTGTAGGCACTCCCATGTGACTCTCTTGGAGGTGGGGTGGGCTTGGCAATGTAAGGAGAAAGCAGTTTGTTTTGAGACGGAGTTTCGAAGGCTGGAGCGCGACGGCACAATCTCAGCTCACTGAAACCTCCACTTCTCAGATTCAAACAATTCTCCTGCCTCAGCCTCCTGAGTAGCTGGGATTACAGGCATGCATCACTACGCTCGGCTAATTTTGGTTTTTTTGTAGAGATGGGGCTTCTCCATGTTGGTCAGGCTGGTCTTAAACTCTAACCTCAGATGATCTGCCTGCTTTGGCCTCCCAAAGTGCTGGGATTGCAGGCATGAGTCACCGTGCCTGGCCTTTTTTTTGTTTTGTTTTGAGATGGAGTCTTGCTGTCTCACTTAGACGGGAGTGCAATGGTGTGATCTCCGCTCACTGCAACTTCTGCCTCCCAGGTTCAAGCGATTTTCTTGCCTCAGCCTTCCGAGTAGCTGGGACTATAGGTATATGCTACCATACCCAGCTAATTTTTGTTTTTTTTGAGGCAGAGTTTTGCTCTTATTACCCAGGCTGGAGTGCAATGGTGTGATCTCAGCTCACCGCAACCTCCGTCTCCCAGGTTCAAGTGATTCTTCTGCCTCAGCCTCCTGAGTAGCTGAGACTACAGGCATGTGCCACGATGCCCAGCTAATTTTTAGTAGAGACGGGGTTTCTCCATGTTGGTCAGGCTGGTCTCAAACAACTGACCTCAGGTGATCTGCGTGCCTTGGCCTCCCAAAGTGCTGGGATTACAGGTGTGAGCCACTGTACCTGGCCAGTTTTTGTATTTTTAATAGAGACGGGATTTCACCATGTTATCCAGGCTGGTCTCAAACTCCTGGCCTCAAGTGATCTGCCCACATCAACCTCCCAAAGTGCTGGGATTATGGGCGTGAGCCACTGTGCCTGACCCTGTTTTCCAGGATTTTTTGAGACGGAGTCTCGCTCTGTCGCCCAGCCTGGAGTGTAGTGGCACAATCTCGGCTCATTGCAACTTCCACCTCCCAGGTTCAAGAGGTTCTCCTGCCTCAGCCTCCTAAGCAGCTGGGATTACAGGTATGTGCCACCATGCCGGGCTAATTTTTGTATTTTATTAGAGACAGCGTTTCACTGTGTTGGCCTGGCTGCTCTTGAACTCCTGACCTTGGGTAATCCACCCGCCTCAGCCTCCTGAAGTGCTGGGATTACAGGCGTGAGCCACCGTGCCAGGCCACAAAGCCTGTTTGATAACCCACTTTTGGTAGCCATGTATGTGGGCGGCTAGGACAATATCTGTGGGTCCACTTGGAGGGAAGGAGCAAAAAAGGCTTGAGGGACATCTGAGTGTCATCCAGGTGACAAGGCGCTGGGAGGGCAGTAGTTGTCCTTGAGGAGGGTGGAAGGTCTGCTGGGCCCAGTCCTGGTGCGGTTCTGGCGTCTCTGAACTGTCTCCCATTTCCTCCAATGGCTCCAGAGTCCTTTGTGGGAAATTCTGCTCCACCCAGACCCCGAGTGGCGTGGGCTAGGGCAGGGCCTCACGGTCACAGGTAGCTTCGGCTCCCAGCATAGGACAGATGCAGAGCTATCCCTCTGGGGTCAGCCTCCCTGGGCAAGCAGGCTGAGTGCCTTGTCACGGAGGGAGGAGGCGCATCCTGAGGGCTTAGGGGGGTGATGGAAGCAGGGCTCAGGGTCCTGCGGTGGATGATGGAGGAGCCACAGGTGGGTTACAGGGACAGAGAGACGGAGAGGGAGAGAAAGGGAGGCGGACACAAACACACTGACAGGGTCTGATGGGGGAGGGGCTGGGGGCCTGACTCCTGGGTCTGACAGGTACAGAGAGAAATGCACACACTGAAAGAGACACAGAGACTGAGGGGGTGGGGCATGGTGGCTCACACCTGTAATCCCAGAACTTTGGGAGGCCAAGCGGGAAAGATCACTGGAGCCCAGGAGCTCGAGACCAGTCTAGCAACAAAGGGAGACACCCTCCCCCCCACCCATCACCTGTCTCTACATTTAAAAAAAAAAAAAAAAAAAGACAGTGGCTTAAGCCTGTAATCCCAGCACTTTGGGAGGCTGAGGCAGGTGGATCACGAGGTCAAGAGATCGAGACCATCCTGGTCAACATGGTGAAACCCCGTCTCTACTAAAAATACAAAAAATTAGCTGGGCATGGTGGCACGTGCCTGTAATCCCAGCTACTCAGGAGGCTGAGGCAGGAGAATTGCCTGAACCCAGGAGGCGGAGGTTTCAGTGAGCCGAGATAGCGCCATTGCACTCCAGCCTGGGTAACAAGAGCGAAACTCCATCTCAAAAAAAAAAAAAAAAAAAGAAAAGCCAGTGAGGGATGGAGACGGGGAAATACAGAGACACAGATACTGCCCAAAACAAAAACAAGAGAGGGCCGGGAGCCATAGCTCACACCTGTAATCCCAGTTTGCTGGGGGGCTGGAGGATCACTTGAGGCCAGGAGTTCAAGACTAGCCTGGGGAACATAGTGGGACACCCTCCACCCCCTTCATCTTTATTTTTTTTTAATTAACAAAACCTGACTGGGCATGGTGGTTCACACCTGTAATCCCAGCACTTTGGGAGGCCAAGGTGGGCAGACTGCTTGAGGCCAGGAGTTCAAGACCAGCCTGACCAACATGGAGAAACCCTGTCTCCACTAAAAAACAAAATTAGCCAGGCGTGGTGGTGCACACCTATAATCCCAGCTACTCGAGAGGCTGAGGCAGGAGAATCACCTGAACCTGGAAGGCAGAGGTGGCAGTGAGCCGAGATAGCAGCATTGCACTCCAGCCTGGCGACAGAGGCTCCATCTCAGAACACACACACCCCACCCCAAGAGAGATGGAGAGAGAGTGGCGGAGAAGAGCGATGGAGCTGGGAGAGAGAACCTGTCAGAGGGAGGCGGGAGAGGTGATCTGAGAGATGGAGACAGAGGTAAACCGGCCTCCCTCCCCAGCCCCGCAGGCGTCAGTAGCAGAGGCGCCCCCACACTGACCTCCTTCTCGGCACTCCCACAGCACAGCCAGTCCTCCTTCAGGTCTGCCTGCCTGCCTTCCTGCTGTTGGCCAAGCCCATTAAGCTGCTACCTTGGCCACAACTGAAGGCCCCACGCCCCAGGGAGGAAACCACTGAGGTGGCGTCCCTGCTCCCCAGCACCCCAAACCATCAATTAATATTAACGAGGAAAGGCTCCTCACTACCTCAGGACCCCCACCGAGTCTCCAGTGGAGGGGAGGCCCCACCCCCGTGACTCAGGAGGTTAAAGGGCCTGGTGCTGGCCTATGAGGCCAGTGTCCAGATGGCGAGCGGCAGCGGGAGGGTCACCATCCAGCTCGTGGATGAGGAGGATGGGGTTGGAGCCGGGGGCCCGCAGCTCTTTCGGGGCCAGAGCTATGAGGCAATCCGGGCAGCCTGCCTGGACTCAGGGATCCTGTTCCGAGACCCTTACTTCCCTGCTGGACCTGATGCCCTTGGCCATGACCAGCTGGGACCAGACTCGGAGAAGGCCAAAGGCGTGAAATGGATGCGGCCCCATGTAAAGTGTGGCTGGGGCCTGGGCTCCAGGGTCTGAGGGAGGAGGGGCTGGGCCTGGGCTCCAGGTTCTGAGGGAGGAGGGGCTGGGGCCTGGGCTCCAGGTTCTGAGGGAGGAGGGGCTGGGCCTGGACTCCTGGGTCTGAGGGAGGAGGGGCTGGGGCCAGGGCTCCAGGGTCTGAGGGAGGAGAGGCTGGGGCCTGGGCTCCTGGGTCTGAGGGAGGAGGGGCTGGGCCTGGACTCCTGGGTCTGAGGGAGGAGGGGCTGGGCCTGGACTCCTGGGTCTGAGGGAGGAGGGGCTGGGCCTGGACTCCTGGGTCTGAGGGAGGAGGGGCTGGGCCTGGACTCTTGGGTCTGAGGGAGGAGGGGGATGGGGATCTGAACTCCTGGGTCTGAGGGAGGAGGGGGATGGGGCCTCGACTCCCGGGTCTGAGGGAGGAGGGGCTACCATGGGACTGGCTTAGCACACTCCTGCCCACAGGCTTCCAGGCCTTTTGTGAGCTGGAGGCCCTCACTCTGGAGCAGCAGAGGCAGGAGGGGCCGCAGCAGGCAACCTTCCCTTGCTTTCCCGGCCTAAGGCTGGAATCCCCCACCACCCATAGGAGTTCTGTGCAGAGCCGAAGTTCATCTGTGAAGACATGAACCGCACAGACGTGTGTCAGGGGAGCCTGGGTGAGCGCCCCGAACCCACCTTGAGCCCTCACATGTAACCAGTCTCCTCTGGGGTCCTGACAGCTCCAGCTCTTGGTTCCCCAGTTCCCGGCCCAGGGGTCCCTCCGCAGTCTCTCCTCTCCCTAGGCCTGCGTCTCCCTCCCCTCTTCCTTCTTTTTTTTTTTTTTGAGATGGGGCCTTGCTCTGTCACCCATTCTGGAATACAGTGGCACCATTGTAGCTCACTGCACCCTTGACCTCCTGGACTTAAGCAGTCTTCCTGCCTCAGCCTCCCAGGAAGCTGTGATTACAGGTGTACGCCACCACACCTGGCTAATTTTTAAGTTTTCTTATAGAGATGGAGTCTTGCCATGTGGGCCAGGCTGGTCTTGTACTCCTAGGCTCAAGTGATCCTCCTGCCTCAGCCTCCCAAAGTGCTGGGATTATAGGCGTGAGCCACCTTGCCCGGCCTCCCTCCTTCCATCCTCACCTAACCCCGGCTTCTCCTCCCAGGTAACTGCTGGTTCCTTGCGGCCGCTGCCTCCCTTACTCTGTACCCCCGGCTCCTGCACCGGGTGGTCCCTCCCAGACAGGATTTCCAGCATGGCTATGCAGGCGTCTTCCACTTCCAGGTACAGCTCAGTGCCTCTGCCCATGCCTCAGTTTCCCCCGTGGTGACACGGTGATACGGATTTCATAGTTTACACAGATTTGGGGCTGTAATTCCTGACTCTGGGACTGGCACAGCCGTCAGGGCTCAGGGGTGGGGCCCAGGCAGGGCTGGCGGTTGGAAGCCGCGCCCGGCCCTGCATCTTTTCCCGCCAGCTCTGGCAGTTCGGCCGCTGGGTGGACGTCGTGGTGGATGACAGGCTGCCTGTGCGTGAGGGGAAGCTGATGTTTGTGCACTCGGAACAGCGGAATGAGTTCTGGGCCCCACTCCTGGAGAAGGCCTACGCCAAGTGAGGATTCCAGTTCCACCCAGCTGCAGCCCAAGTCCCCAGAGCAGGCACCAAGTCCCCAGAGCAGGCACCAAGCCACCGGGGGGCCCAGAGTCCCCCAAGCTATGCCGTCCTCCAGACACCTCCCAAGAATCCCAAGCCAAGTGACAACCCCGCAACCCTAATATCCCAGCAGCCCTGGGCACCGTCACGTCGTTTTTGTTTGTTTTGAGGTGGAGTCTCGCTCTGTCACCAGGCTGGAGTGCAGTGGCGTGATCTCAGCTCAACGCAACCTCCGCCTCTCTGGTTCCTGCGATTCTCCTGCCTCAGCCTCCCGAGTAGCTGGGATGACAGGCGCGCACCACCACACCCGGCTAATTTTTGTATTTTTAGTAGAGACAGGATTTCACCATATGGGCCCTGCTGGTCTCCAACTCCTGATCTCAGGTGATCCACCTGCCTTGGCCTCCCAAAGTGCTGGGATTACAGGTGTGAGCCACTGTGTCCGGCTGAACCTTCAGATCTTAAACCCCTCTCTCCATCTAGCAATATTTCACACAAAACATTCCTGGAGACCCCCAGTCACCCATAATTCTTAAGGATCCTGAAATCTCATATATCAGGCCCTGGATTCACCAAATCTGAGATTTAATCCCTCGGGTGACCTGTATTCTTAGATCGTCTCTCCTGATCCATTGAGAAATCCAAAGCACCCCCAAAATATTGGGTGTCATTTTGGGACCCTCAAATCTTTGCCTTTTCCCCATTTTGAGGCTCTGAAATTCCTGACAAGCCCCCATAGGGATGACCCCCAAAGTGGACATCTCCCAGCGGCTCAAGGTTTCAGATACAGTACCAGTACTGTCAGAAATTTTTTTTTTTTTTTAGACTGAATCTTGCTCTGTCACCCAGGCTGGGGTGCAATGGCATGGTGTCAGCTCACCACAACCTCCACTTCCCGGGTTCAAGCAATTC
This sequence comes from Leontopithecus rosalia, assembly GCA_028533165.1. Lineage (NCBI taxonomy): Eukaryota > Metazoa > Chordata > Mammalia > Primates > Cebidae > Leontopithecus > Leontopithecus rosalia. The sequence goes on along the minus strand of CM052668.1, from coordinate 27,234,970 downwards.
TCCTGCCTCAGCCTCCTGAGTAGCTGGGATTACAGGCACCTGTCACCACACCAAGCTAATTTTTGTATTTTTAGTAGAGATGGGATTTCACCATGTTGGCCAGGCTGGTCTCCAACTCCTGACCTTGTGATCCACCCGCCTCAGCCTTCCAAAGTGTTGGGATTACAGGTGTGAGCCACCATGCCTGGTGGACTCTCGGAATTCTAACACAGCTCTCCCCTGCCCCCGGCCAAACCGAAGTCCTGGGGGCCCACGGGACCACAGGCCCAATCTCCAAGGGCTTCTGTGTGTGTCACAGTTCCCCATCTCAAGAGTCTGAAGATTTTTGAGCTGGGTGTGACAGTGTGCACCTGTGGTCCCAGCTCCTTGGGAGGCCGAGGTGGAGGAGGATCGCTTGAACCTAGGAGGTTGAGGCTACGGTGAGCCGAGGTCATGCCACTGCACTCCGGCCTGGGCCACAGAGTGAGACCCTGAAAACACTCTCAAAACTTCAGGAATCGCCCCCAGGGATTCCACACCCGGAGACAGAGGCCCCTGCCGATCCCAGGACAGGGGTGCCTGAGATGCGTGTACTTGCAGCAACCCTCACCCCAGATCTGTCCCCACAGGCTCCACGGCTCCTACGAGGTGATGCGGGGTGGCCACATGAATGAGGCTTTTGTGGACTTCACAGGTGGCGTGGGTGAGGTCCTCTATCTGAGACAAAACAGCGTGGGTCTCTTCTCTGCCCTGCGCCACGCCCTGGCCAAGGAGTCCCTCGTGGGTGCCACTGCCCTGGTAAGAGACCTGGACTGCCATGGGGACCCCCTACCAGGACCAGAGCACAGTTGGGGGGGTGGTGGGGTGGGGGGAATGCTTCCTGCTCTGCTCTTCTCTGCTCAAAACTAGTCAAAAATAAACTTATTTGCTCCCATAATGAATCAGGTCGGCACAGCTGCATCCAGGTGCTGAGGGTGCTGCAACTATGTTTATTTCTCCTGCTTTAGTGTCACTCTCGGCCAGCTTCTCCCCTCATGGGCATAGAAGGGTCCTCCAAAGCTGCACATATCACCTACCCCCCAGGGTTTATTTAAAAAGAAAAAAGAGTACTACTTTCTGAGAATTTCGGCAAAAGTCCCAGGATTGATTCTCATGGGCTTAGCTTGGGTCATGTGTTCGTCTGTGACCCCATGACACACTCACTCATTCACTGAGTTGTTCTAACTCCTTCACTCATTTTATTTAAGTCCTCCACTGAGTTCCTACTTCTTTGTCTTTTGCGTCACTCTGTCTTTCTTTGTCTCTGTGTCTCTGTCTCTCTCCTCATCTTTTTTTTTTTTTTTAAAAATAGGGACATGGTTTCACCATGTTGGTCAGGCTGGTCTTGAACTCCTGACCTCAGGTGATCCACCTGCCTTGGCCTTCCAAAGTGCTGGGATTACAGGCATGAGCCACTACGCCTGGCCTTTCTTTTTGAGGGGGATGGAATCTTGCTCTGTCACTCAGGCTGGAGTGCAGTGACATGATCTTGGCTCATTGCAACCTCTGCCTCTCGGTTCAAGCAACTCTCCTGCCTCAGCCTCCCAAGTAGCTGGGCTTGCAGGTGTACACCACCACACCTGGCTAATTTTTGTAGTTTTTGTGGAGACAGTGTTTCACCATGTTGGCCAGGCTGGTCTCGAACTCCTGATCTTGTGATCCACCTGCCTCCTGAGTAGCCGGGATCACTGGTGTGCACCACCATGCCCGTCAAATTTTTAAATTTTTTTGTAGTGTTTGGGGTCTTGCTATGTTGCCCAGTCTGATCTCTGACTCCTGGCCTCAAGCATTCCTTCCACCTTGACCTTCTGAAATGCTGGGGTGACGGGCGTGATCCTGTACTTCCATACCCTTTGTCTCCTTCCTATCCTCTCTCGGCTTCAGCCACTAACCCAGACACGGTCTCCGAGCTGCGTGCATTCAGCTCAGTGCTCTGGTTGGCTCCTGCCTTGGAGGCAGGAGGTTAGGGGCAGGGAGGAACAGCTACTTTCCTGTCCCTGGCCTCGGCCTCACCATCCCTTCCCTTGCCCAGAGTGATCGGGGTGAGTACCGCACAGAGGAAGGCCTGGTGAAGGGACACGCGTATTCTGTCACGGGCACACACAAGGTGAGTGTACCCTGTGGGTGTGGTGACGGGCCATGTCCAGTCATCACCCCCACTGACGATGCTGCCCCCAGGTGTTCCTGGGCTTCACCAAGGTGCGGCTGCTGCGGCTGCGGAACCCATGGGGTCGCGTGGAGTGGACTGGGGCATGGAGTGACAGGTGGGATGGGCATGGGGCGGGTGTGGGGCTGGACCCCACCTGCCCGCCCCTCACACCCCTCTCTCTCCAGCTGCCCACGCTGGGACACACTCCCCACCGAGTGGCGCGATGCCCTGCTGGTGAAAAAGGAGGATGGCGAGTTTTGGTCAGTTTGTCAGGGTCCCAGCTCTGCCTCTGGGGGGCGCATTGCGGTTGAAGGATGGGTCCTAATAGGGAGAAACTGTGGACCTCGGTGGTAATTTTTGGGCCAGGTTCTATTTTGGGAAGTCAAGGGAGAATTGGTAGTAATATCAGAGTGCTTCTGATTGGAGTGGGTTTAAAAAAGTAGTAATGTAGGCCAGGCATGGTGGCTCACGCCTGTAATCCCAACAGTTGGGAGGCCGAGGTGGGCAGGTCATGAGGTCAAGAGATAGAGACCATCCTGACCAACATGGTGAAACCCTGTCTCTACTAAAAATAAAAAATTAGCTGGGCGTGGTGGCACGTGCCTGTAATCCCAGCTACTCGGGAGGCTGAGGCAGGAGAATCGCTTGAACCCGGGAGGCGGAGGTTGCAGTGAGCTGAGATTGTGCCATTGTACTCCATCCTGGGTGACAGTGAGAGTCCCTCTAAAAAAAAAAAGTAATATTAGGGGAATTTGGAGGCATAGTTATCTATGGAGGGTTGAAAGGGATGGGCAGCAGTATTTAGGGCAATGGAGGAAAGCTTGGTGACATCTGGGGCATTTCTAGAGACTTGGCAATGTTGAGGGGCTGATGGCTACCCATTGGTAATTCAGAGTCTGAGAGTCTTGCAATTTGGGAGTTGGTGGCAATTTAACGGTATTTGGGGGCAGTTTGTTAATCCTGGCGATTTGTGGGGCATGCCTGAGGACTTGGAGGAATTTGGGGGAGCTAAAGGCCCAGCCATCTGAGGGCCATTTCTGGAGCCTGAAGGGTACTTGGCAATATTTAAGAAATGTGGGGGGCTTTGGGATATGGGGATGCCCTGGAGGTGGGGCCAGGCACGGTCTGACCGCGCCACTGTGCAGGATGGAGCTGCGGGACTTCCTCCTCCACTTCGACACCGTGCAGATCTGCTCGCTGAGCCCGGAGGTGCTGGGCCCTAGCCCGGCGGGGGGCGGCTGGCACGTCCACACCTTCCAAGGCCGCTGGGTGCGCGGCTTCAACTCCGGCGGGAGCCAGCCTAATGCTGGTGAGGCCTGAGGGGTCCTGGTGAGACTCGCGGGGGTCGGGGATGGCTGTGGCCAGCTGGGAACCCCCCTTTCTTCCTCCTCCCTTAGAAACCTTCTGGACCAATCCTCAGTTTCGTTTAACGCTGCTGGAGCCCGACGAGGAGGAGGACGAGGATGAGGAAGGGCCCTGGGGGGGCTGGGGGGCTGCAGGGGCGCGGGGCCCAGCGCGGGGGTGCCGCACGCCCAAGTGCACGGTCCTTCTATCGCTCATCCAGCGCAACCGGCGGCGCCTGAGAACCAAGGGCCTCACTTACCTCACCGTGGGCTTCCACGTGTTCCAGGTGAGGTCCTGGTTAGAGCTAAGGCTGGAGGGAACCGGAGGGTGAAGGGGCGGGGCCAAGGGGAGCAGGGGAGGAGTGAGGGGCGGGGCCCGTGGGAGGAGGAGAGTCGTGGGGCCCGTGGGAGGAGGAGAGTCGTGGGGCCCGTGGGAGGAGGAGAGTCGTGGAGGGGCGGAGCCGAGGGAAGCAGAGGAGGTGTGGAGGGGCGGGGCCAAGGGGAAGGGAGAAGCGTGGAGGGGCGGGGCCTAGGTACCGGGGAGGAGTGGAGGAGGGGCGGGGCCTAGGAGCCGGCGGGTAGTGGAGGGGCGGGGCCAAGGGTAAGGGGGGGAGCTGTGGAGGGGCGGGGCCGAGAGGGGACAGCGCGGGAAGGGAGTGGGGGTCCAGTAGGGGGCTCAGACTGGAGAGGGAGCTAAGGGAATGAGGGAGGGGCTCAGGGACTGACTGAGGGACGAGATTAGGGACAGAGAGGCAGGGGGTCAGAAGGGCCAGAGGGATCTAAGGAGACAGAAGGCGCTGAGAGCGCCGATGGGGGAGGAAGGGTTGGGGAAGGGTAGGTGAGGGCCTGGGTCGGTGACTGCGGGGCAGAGGTTCAATAAGGGTCTAATAGGATGAAGGAGTGGGGAGAGGGCAGAGGGGTGAGGAGGGGCAGGGAGGGGAGCCTGAGCGGCTGCCACCTCTTCCCTGCTCCGATTCCCCTTGCTTTTGCTTCTGCTGCTTTCAGATTACAGAGGAGGTAAGTCTGGGATGGGGTCAACCTGCGTTGGGGGTGGTGGGTAGAGCCGGGGTCCAGGGGCAGGGGAGGCCTGGACGGGAGGTTGGGCAGAGTGGACGGGGCGGGCTGGGGGTGAGCCTGGTCCGTGGTCACGCCGCCCTGTCCCCAGCTGCTGGGCCTCTGGAACTCCCCGCGCAGCCGCGAGCTCCTGCCCCGGCTGTTGCGCGCCGACCGCTCGCCCCTATGTGCCCGCCGCGACGTGAGCCGCCGCTGCCGCCTGCGCCCCGGACACTATCTGGTGGTGCCAAGCACCGCCCACGCCGGCGACGAGGCCGACTTCACTCTGCGTGTCTTCTCTGAGCGCCGCCATACGGCAGTGTAAGCCCCAGGCACCCAAATCCGACTCCACCCGCGCCTAGACAGGCCCTGAGACCCCTGAGACCCCTGAGACCCCTGAGACCCCTGAGACCCCTGAGACCTCATCCTCGAGGAGTCCAGACCCCCACGATCCCCACGATCCCCACGATCCCCACGATCCCCACGATCCCCACGATCCCAGACCCTACGCGAGTCCTCAGCTGGGATCCCGCCCGCCACAGCCCCAGCTGGAACCAACAGCCCCCTCCCCACCTCCTATTTGTAATTTGCAGGGAGATTGACGACGTGATCAGCGCAGACCTGCAGGCTCTCCAGGTGTGGGCTGTTCCGGGAGGGGCACGTTGGGGTGGGGGTTTTAGCCACAACTAAACTTCCCCCATGCTACAGGGCCCCTTCCTGCCCCTGGAGCTGGGGTTGGAGCAGCTGTTTCAGGAGCTGGCTGGAGAGGTGAGGAGGGGGACTGGGTGAAGGCCTCCCCCTGCAGCCTCCCCTTAGGAAACCCCACCCCCGCGTCGCAGGTGTCTCATTTTACTTTTTCTTCCCTCGGGTTTAAATCTCCTAGCCTCCTTTTCTTGAAATGCTAACAGCTCCTCCCTGCCTCAGGGCCTTGGGCTCAGTCATACCCTCTCCCAGGACCACCCTCTATCTCCAGACACCTCAGCCTGGCTCAGGCCTCATGTAAGGTGCCCAGCCCTGAAAGCTCTCCCTGACCCTCCCCCAGGCCGGTGTGCTGCCCGCCACCGGTTCCCACAGCCCCGAGCTTCCCCCATCACAGCCCTGGCCCTGTGGGAACAGGTCTGCCCGACTCCTGGAGCTACAGCTCTGAGGCTGTCAGCCCCTGCCATGTCTCTAGGCCCAGGACCACTGTGAAGCCATGAGTAAATGGCCTCACAAGCTCTTTCCTGGACTAGGAGGAAGAACTCGGTGCCCCTCAGCTCCAGGCCTTATTAAGCATTGCCCTGGAGCCTGGTGAGTTGGCTGGGATGGGGCAGGAGGAGGAATCTTAGCCAGGGGTCCTGTAACCAGAGCCCGAGCCACCCCGTGTCTATTAACCCACCATGCTGCTGGGAGTTGGGCCCAGGAAGCCAGGGCTCAGCCTGGTAGCATCTCCCTGCACTGGACCTTGTGTGGGCCCCTGGATGTGGGCCACGCCTACTCACAAGCTCCCCTTCTGCTGAGAGGCAAGGCTGCCTCGAGCACAGCCTGGGAAATCCCTGCTTGGATCTAAATCCCAGTTCTGCTCGTCACAGCAGTTACTGGGTCCCTGTGCCTTGGCATCTATAACCCGGGGCTGACAACAGTGCCTGCTTGAGGGGGAGTCGTGTCTGAGGGCCCTTAGAGTGGTGGGCGGCATGCAGGAAGTGCTGTGGTTTTTGTTGTTCCTGTAGCCAGGGCTCACACCCGAACCCCTGGAGAGATCGGGCTCAGGACCTGTGAGCAGCTGCTGCAGTGTTTTGGGGTACATGGTGGGCAGTGCCTAGGTGCGGGAGTGGGGAAGGGGAGGTTGGGGTCTCTCTTCCTCTTCTGGAGACATTGACCTTAACCAGATGCCCCCCCTCCCAACACAGCATGGACGAAGCCTGGCCTTGCACCACTTCCATCGGCTCTGGGGCCACCTCCTGGAGTGGCAGGTGAGGTGGGAGACTCGGCCTTCAGAAAGAAACCTTTACTAAGAGAGACATAGGTACCCTGCAGGCTATCATGGCCCCAGGGAACACAGGGTGGGGTGGGGGGGAAGGGACTGGACTATGCTGACTTGGAGCGATCTGGCTGGGATATCCCTGCCCCTGCTTGGCCTTAGCTTGTCCTCTGGGGACATTGCCTTTTTTTTTTTTTGAGATGGAGTCTGTCACTCAGGCTGGAGTGCAGTGGCATGATCTCGGCTCACCATAACCTCTGCCTCCCTGGTTCAAGCAATTCTTCCGCCTCAGCCTCCTGAGTAGCTGAGATTACAGGCATTTGACACCACACCTGGCTAATTTTTGTCTTTTTAGTAGAGATGGGGTTTCCCCACTTTGGCCAGGCTGGTCTCGACCTCCTGACCTCAAGTGATCCACCCGCCTTGGCTTCCCAAAGTGCTGGGATTACAGGTGTGAGCCACCACCGTTGGCCATCAGGACATTGCTCTACAGATTGAGAAACGGAAGTCCAAAGCAATTAGGCTGCTTAGGTCCACACCAGAAGAAAGGGAGTTGGGATGGGCACCAGGCTGTCTGGACTGGGAGGCCCCATTTGCAGCCCTCTTTTGGGGGTTGACCCTGACTCCCTCCTACTCAGGCCATATTTGACAAGTTCGATGAGGACGCCTCTGGAACCATGAACTCCTATGAGCTGAGGCTGGCGCTGAATGCAGCAGGTACGGACTGGGTCCTGGGGTGGTCTTGGGAGGACCTATTCTCTCTCGTCCCATTGTCTCCAAGTCCACCCGCTCAGGGCCATCTGCACCACAGCCATCCAGAAGTCCACACCTTAGTTTGTTGTGGGCCTGTGTGCCAACACACAGCGGAGGGAGCCACAGGGAGATGGAGGCTGGGGTGACTGATGGAGTCAGAGAGCCCAAGTGAATGTAAGACCCAGAGGGTGTTCAAGTCCAGGCACGGGTAAGAAAAGAGCCAGCCAGTCATGGTGGTTCATACCTGTATTCCCAGCTCTTTGCAAGGCTGAGGTGGGCAGGTTGCTTGAGCCCAGGAGTCTTTTAAGAGAGGCTGGGCGTGGTGGCTCATGCTTGTAATCTCAGCACTTAAAAATACAATTAGCCAGGCATGGTGGCATGCACCTGTAATCCCCAGCTACTTGGAAGGCTGAGGCAGGAAAATCACTTGAATCCAGAAGGCAGAGGTTGTAGTGAACCAAGATTGTGCCATTGCACTCCAGTCTGGGCAGCAAGAGGGAGACTCTGTCTCAAAAAAGTCAGGGAGCAGGTGGAAGACAGCCTAGGATTGGAAGATGTGGGGCAGAGAGGGAGAGGCTGGGCCAGAAATAGACAGGAGCGTAGGTGAGGGAGCAAGGACTCAGAGGGCAGGTGGCAGGATTGTGTTCACGCATCTGGCACTACTGAGCACTTGCTACATGCCAGTTATTCCAGGAAGAAGAAACTGATAAAGGGCCCTTGAGGACAATTTCTTGAATGGGAATTCCTGCAGGCGCAGCTGAGGGGCTCCAGCTCTTGCTCTTCTCGGGTCCTTCTACCCCATCTGGCTGGGTTTTCCCATAGCCCTGGGCATGGCAGCCTCCACCCCTATGCCTGAGGGAGAGTGACCTGGGGCAGGTCCCTCGGGGGCTGCAGGGCTCAGAAGCAACTTCCCCCAGGCTTCCACCTGAACAACCAGCTGACCCAGGCCCTCACCAGCCGCTACCGTGACAGCCGTCTGCGTGTGGACTTCGAGCGCTTCGTGTCCTGTGTGGCCCAGCTCACCTACATCTTCTGTGAGTACCTCCCCTGGCACGGGAGGAGAGGTATGGGGACTGGTGGGCATTCACCCTGCTCCTGTCTGCACAGGCCACTGCAGCCAGCACCTTGATGGGGGTGAGGGGGTCATCTGCCTGACCCACAGACAGGTGAGCTGGTGGGAGGGACAAGGTGGCTTGGGCACTGTCCTGGGATCTCCCTGCCTCAAGCCCACTGTCTTCCTTTTCTTGCTTAGTGGATGGAGGTGGCCACCTTCTCCTAGGATCTCAGGACAGGAAAACTGAGCAAGACCACCCCCCTGCCCTGCCTTGCACAGGTGTGCTGCTCTCTCTGGCATCTACCTGCCTGGTGCTGGTTTTGGGCCCAAGTCCTCCACTCAAAGGACAGCAGACAACACAAGTTGGTCCACGTTAACGGCTTAGGACAGTGCTAATTCTGCCCTGGCTCTCCTAGGAAGTAAAGAACAGACGCAGAAGGAGGGGGGAAAAAAGGACACTGCAGGAATCCTTCTGAAAAATATTACGTTTTATTATCCTGTCCCCAGAGGGTGGTTTATCCAGAAACCGAGGAAAAAAAATCAGAATAACCTCAAAAAAAAAAAAAGGGGGGGCGGGGAGCAAAACCATCAACCACCAGGCAGCCACGCCAGCAGCCCACCTCCACCTCCGGAGGGTCCTCAGAGCCCATGCCCGCCGCAGACCCAGAGGAGTGTCAGGCAGGGAATGGGCTATGTCTTCATTGCGAGAGCAGGAGACGGCAGAGATATGTTGCTAGGTGAATATATATTTATATAATAAATCCGTAAGTTAATAAAGTAAATAGTAATTCTCTGAAAGTTTTTTTTTTTATAGTTTTTATGGGTTTTTTTTTTTTTTTTGGTTTTTGTTGTTTTGTGGGTTTTCTTTTTTTTTGGTCCTTAGAAAATTGGAGACGTGTGAGAGGCCAGACAAAGCAAGGCTGGGGATGGTGGGATTCGGAGGGGCCCCATCTGCTAACCCAGATCCTCTGCTGTGAAAGCAGAGGAGCTGGGTGGGGCCCCCATCTCCTGGCAATGGCAGGTGAGTGTGGAGAGGGGCTGGGTGGGGCCCCAGCTGTCGGGTGGCGGTGACGCCCCTTGCAGGGCCCAGGCAGTTCCTGGACAAGGCACGTGGGGCTTTGGCCTGGATGGGGGAGGCCTTGAAGGGACCTCAGGGGCAAAGAAAGAGACCTGGGTATGGAGGGGACTGGTTTTGCTTTGGGAATCCAGTGCCCCCTCCACGATGGTTAAAGCACAAGCCCCAAGTCTCCCCGGCCCCACCTGGTCTGGGGACCCTCCTGGCCAACCCACAAAGAGAGAGGAGAGAGCCTGCCCCAGCCCCTCCCTGGCCACCCACCCACGCTGGAGGACTGCAGAGTGCTTTGCATAGATACAGAGTGGAGGAACAGGATTGTGGGGTTTCCCCGGCCCCTCCTGGAGGCCGTGGGGGGTGTTTGGTCTGGGTCTCAGGGGCCTCACAGGTCGCTCTCGCCATACAGGGCAGTGGAGAAGGACTTGTAGTCAAGGGCACCGGGTACGGCATCAGGGCCCTGGTAGGGCGCCATGCGGGCGATACAGTACTCCGCCTGGTCGGGGGGCAGTTCTCTCCGAAGCTCCTCAGCTGTGATGAAGTTCTGGGATTGGCAGGATGGGAGTCTGAGCCATCCCCACCCACACACTGGCTCCCTCAGCCCCTCCCGCCAGCCCCCATGCACCTCATGGGGACTCACCTTGTCCCCTGCCAGGACCTTGAAGGAGGCGATGACCTGGTCGGCTGTGTCCGTGTCGGTGGTCTCCCGAGACATGAAGTCGATGAAGGCTTGGAAGGTCACAAGGCCGCTGTGGTTGGGGTCGACCAGGCTCATGATGCGGTTGAATTCGGCGTCACCCTGCAAAGGGGTGGGGGGGGACACCCAACATTGAGTGGGGCAGGAGCAGCCAGGCCCACACCGGTGGGGTCTCCAGAGAAACAGCCCGGAGAGCAGGGCCCAACCCATGTGCGAATCTGCCCGGTTCCCTGCTTGCTCTGGCTGCCCCAGGCAGGGGAGCAGGGCCCCTTTGCATCCTCCCCTCCTGTGGTCTCCAACAGCAGAGAACTGGGGTCTGCTGCCCTCAGCCCAGGCTCAGAGTTAACTCTGGAGGGTGGGGAAGAAAGAGAGAAAGAGAAAGAAAAGGGGGAGAGCATGGGAGAGCTGCCCCCTCTCTCTGGAGACTTCTAGGGAAGAAGGGGGACTCAGGTAGTCATCGGAGGGACCCCACCCCGGCAGGTGCAACAGAAGAGGCAGGCACATCTGCACTGCTCGGGCAGAGGAGTGTCCCCGAGGACGAGGAAGCTCTGGAGGTGGTGAGGGGGAGAGGCAGGACAGGAGGAGGAGCGGGTGGCTGGGGAGACAGAACTGCATACCAGGCTGTATCCTGTGGAGATAAGCAGAGCCCTGAAGTCATCGGAGTCCATGCTGCCTGTCTGCTTCTGCTCCGAGGACGCAGGCATAGCAGAGGACGCGGGCCCAGAGTAGGCAAGAGGGGCCGCCCCATGTGCACAGCGGGCAGACAGGACAGTGGCGGGGAGCAGGGAGACAGCGGCCCCGAGAGACCAGGTAAGGGGGAAGGTGTGCAGGGAGGCAAGAGAGCCGTGAGATGGCACACAGGTTGCAGGGGTGGGATGGCGAGGGGAGAAAGAGAGAAGGAGAGAGAGAGCAGTTAATGCCAAGGTCCGCTGGGGCCCAGGGTGCAGTACCTGCCGGTCGTTCTCCACGTCGTAGCCCAGGCTGATGAGGCAGGCCTTGAACTCCTCGGGCCCCAGCGCCCCGCCATGGTCCTGCCGGGGCCATCCGAAGGCAGGTGTGTGGGAGGGGCGGCATGGATGAGGGATCGGGGCCACATGCAGAGGGGAGGGGGAGGGGACACGTAGGGGAGGGAAACACAGAGTTAGAGGTGATGTGGACAAAGAGATGGCCAGGGCCGCAGGGGGCAGCTCAGGCCCCTTTCGTCCTGCTCCCCACTTCGGAGGCTCAGAAGCAGGCAGAGGCCTCCCCCACCTCTCTGCCCATAGCAGGGGTGGCAGCTGGGTGCTACAGAATTGAGGGTGAGTCCCAGGACTGGTGGGGGGTAGAGGGGCTCTCCTTGCCTTTGGAATTTGGAGTGGGACAGAGGAAACTGCACCCCGTCCCAGGGGCAGCAGGTGCAGAGCTAAGGCTGTACACGCCTAGCTAGCTGGGGGGTGCGTCAGCCAAGCAGGGTGGGCTGGGGACAGCAGCAAAGTGTGGTGCTCAGGGGCCTTCTGATGGGACTGCCGGACGAAACGTAAATTCTAAAAACACCGTGTGGGGGTGTCTGTGTCCAGATTCACAGACAGGGTTGCAAAGCCTGGGTGTGCTGAGACTTCATCTGTCCCGGGGGTGGTGAGGGTAACACCCCAGAGGGCATGACTTGGGGCCCCCAGCCCCCTGCCTGTGTGAAGTGGCCTAGGTTAGGGTCTCGGTGCCCCATGGCTGCACCCCGACAGTGGCAGGGCCCTGGGAGTGTCGGCCGACAACTCGGCAACTTTGACAGGAACGGACAAACAGATGCAGAAATGAGGGGCAGGATGGGACAGCAACGGTGGGGTGGGGTGGGGAGGGGAGAGGCCAAGGAGGTGGCAGGCCCCTCACCTTGTCAAAGTGATTGAAGGACGCCCGGAACTCCTGCATCTGCTCCTGGCTGATGCCCTTGGCGTCACGGGTGAGGATCTGGTTCTCCACCTCGTTAATGGTGCGGGCGATGGTGGTGAGCAGCTGCTCCCAGCCCACGCGGATGTGCTGGGGGAGGACAGGAGTGTGATCGTGGGCTGGGCACTGTGGACTGTCCTCACCTTCAGGGGGTAGCTTCAGGAGCCTGCCCAGCCCTGGGGAAAGCCCCTGTTCTCCTGTATGCCTCACTAGGGACACCGGCCAGGGTGCCTCTCTGCTGCCTTTGCCAACCGTGGGGTTTATGTCTCCACAGTAAATCTGTTTCCCAGCTACGTGGGCAGCAGAGAGGCAAGGACCCATGACTCTTGTGCCGGGATCTCTGGAGATGGGACATACGCTGGTCAGTCTCACCACTGGCTCTCAGGAAAAAAACAAAAAAGCCAACTCTGGTGTGAGGCACCTGTGGACCTGTACCGGGTGGATCAACAGTATTTAATCTTTTGGCTTCTCAAGCTACCCTTATGACAGTGACCAGCTTGTCATGTCCCCGTGGGAGCTGCTGTGCTGACTGGGTACCTGCTGCACAGGCCCTCAGCGAGCCCCGGACCAGCTTGTCCTGGTGATGAGAGCACTGCTCTCATTTTGGTCTAGCCATTTCAATCTTTTTTTTTTTTTTTTTGCGACAGGGTCTGGCTCTGGAGTGTGGTACATAACCTTGGCTCACCTCAACCTCCACCTCCCTGGCTCAAGCAATCCTCCCACCTCAGCCTCCTGGGGAGCTGGGACTATAGGCATGCACCACCATGCCTGGTTAACATTTCCTTTTTTGTGGAGACAGGGTCTTGCTATGTTTCCCAGGCTGGTCTTGAACTCCTGGGCTTAAGCCGTCTTCCCAATCATTGTTAAGCAGAGTGAAGAAATGCCAGCAGACAGCTATCTTCTCACTGGCCCAAGCCACCTCAAATGAGGAAGCCAGCCGTGCTGGTGGAAAGGCCAGAGGCCGGGCAGCCACGTACCTCCATGGTGTAGTTGGTGTGCTTGTTGTCAAAGATGAGGGCCTCCTGGATGAGCTGGTGCTGCTGCTCTAGCAGGTCCAGGTTGGGTTTGTAGTCCACGATGCTGCGCTCGTACTGCTTCAGGTGGCTCAGCTGGTCCTCCAGTGTCCCATTCATCTCAATGGAGATGCGCCCGATCTCCTACCGGGTGGGTGCAGGTGGTGGGGTGAGGCTGGTGGGCCTGCCACCACTGACCATCTAGGGGAGCCCATTCCCACTACTGGCCTGCATCTCCTGGGGCCCCTCTAGCTAGGAGCCTTGGCCTGTGGGTCCCTGGAAGGGAAGGCCCACCGCTCATGACTGTCCCCTCTGGTCCTGCCCTCTCATGTTAAAGCAGCCACAACTGACAGGGAGGCTTTCTCTGCCAAGCACTCCCCATGCCCAACTTCATTTTAGCCTTGACCTCTCTGTGAGGCTGGGACTGTGGCAGGCCCTGACTGCAGAGGTAGAAACCGAGGCTCAAGGAGGTGCAAGGGATTCCACACACAAGCTCTGTGGACTCTCCTAACCCTGCAGAGTGCTCAGGGCCCCCAGCTGGTGAGAGTTGGGACCTGCTCTGCCAGGCATCTGTCTGTAGGCCCTGGGCTGGCTAGGGACCCCTCACTAAGGGAGCTCCCTTGGTGTTTTCTCAGCTCTGCCAGGCTGGACTGGTGCCTCACCTCCATTTTGGTCTGGATCCAGGGCCCCACGACATTGGCCTGGCTGGCGAACTGGCGGCGCAGGTGCTCGTTGGACTGCTGCTTGCTCTGCTCCTCCAGGAGGGCATGGTCCCGCTTTGGTACCAGCTGCTGTACCTGGTGGAGGGGATGTGGAGCAGGAGCGGTCAGGGAAGTGGCCTCCAGCCCCACCAGCCTGCCCCAGCCCCTTCTGACAGCCCCAGCCCACCTTCTCCCACTTGGAGTTGATGATCTGCGGGGTGACAGTGGTATAGGGGTTGCTGCCGGACAGCTTGATGTGGTTGCTCTCAGCAATCCTCTGGGCCTCCTTGTGGATGGCCAGGATGGCCTCGCGCTCCCTGTCGGCATCTGGCAGCGTGGACTTGAACTGGTCGTGGGCTGAGATCAGGCCCTGGGGAAGGAGCTGGAGTGAGGGGGCGGCCCAGTCCCACAGAGGCCCTTGGGAAGGTGAGGTGCCAGGGGGCGCGGACCTCAATCTCCTCGATGGTGTGGACGATGAACATGTCCTGGAGGTCCTCCATGGCACTCTCCATCCAGTTGTTGAAGGGAGCCGCGCGCTTGGCGTACTCCAGGTGCAGCTGGTCGATGGCCTCCAGCTGCTTCTCTGTTTTCTGGTGTGTGGGAGAAGGGAGCAGGGACAGAAGAAAAGCAGTTGAATATGTGAGCAGGAATGGCGGGGAGGGGCCCAGGGGGCACTGAGAGGTCAGAGAATGTCCTCCGTGGGAGTTGGGGGAGCTCACAGGTGTGGGCACTGTCCACACCACCAGCCCCAGGACATCGGGGGCACAGGGCTCCATGGGTGACGTCACCCCCCTCCTTACCTCCAGGGCTTCCCTGCGACTGTGGGTCAGAGAGCCGAGGGCATCCCACTGGTCACAGATCTTCTGGCACCGGGTGTTGACATTGTGGGAGTCGTAGTAATCCAGCTCGCTGAGGGCCGGGCAGACAGCAATGAGACCCGGCACGGGCAGATGGCGGGCGGCTGGGGCCCACCTACCACCAGGGCTCCCAGGGTGAGGTGTTGGGACAGTCAACATTCCAGGACATCAACAACAATCACTAATCAATCACTGCTCAGTTCTGGCCCCTGGGACCCCCAGGGGTGCTAACAGGGGCCTCCTCCAGCTCACCTACCCCTGACTCATTCTGCCACTATCAGCTAAGAGTGTGGCCCTTCCAACCAGGCCTGAGGGCCTGAAGAGGAGTAGAGGGCATGGAACGACCTTGGGAGGAACAGGACATGGGAACCAGTCGAGCCAGCCACAGAAGAGCAGGCAGGGGCTGAGGCCGTGCTCCACAGTAGGGCCGGGGGACTGGGCTCCATTCCTGTCTCAACCACTCCCTTGCTGTTTGACCCTTGCAAACCCCTTGGCCTCTCTGTGCCTTGGTTCCCTTAGTAATACGCTGCTGGGGGGATTAAATGAGCTGTATGGGTCTCCAGACCCATACAGTCTGGAGAGCGAGGTGAGTTTCTGCCGTCGCCATTAATCAGCGCTCAGCGTGGCTGCCCATCAGCTCATCCTAGTCGGTCCACAGGCCTCTAATTCCCCCTCAGTGGAACAGACAGCCCTCCCTTCTGTTCCTCCAGGGCTTCCATCCAGAAAGCTGCTTCAGGACCCGTGTTCCCAAGCAGGGTAATGGGTTTCACAAGGCATTGGCCAGGGCCTAAAAGGGTTTATTTCAAGTCTGTTTCCTACTTGTTTCCGGGGGCTCCCCCATCACTGGAAGCTTCCTGTGTCCCACCCCCACACTGCCAAGGGGGCTGCGTCTGTGGCCTTGCTCTCCTTGGCCTGGACGTGGTGGTGGCAGGACCCCTGGGGTGCCCCAACTATGCCGAAGAAGAAGCTGTGATTTCCAGTGCTGTGGCAGCCCCAGTGCCTCTGGCTGAGGCAATGGGGAAGCCTCAAAGCACTTTGGCAGCTGGCCGCGGTGGCTCACGCCTGTAATCCTAGCACTTTGGGAGGCCGAGGTGGGTGGATCACCTGAGGTCAGGAGTACAAGACCAGCCTGGCCATCATGGTGAAACCCCATCTTTAAAAAAAAAAAAAAGCGAGGCCGGGCGCGGTGGCTCAAGCCTGTAATCCCAGCACTTTGGGAGGCCGAGGCGGGTGGATCACGAGGTCAAGAGAT
>CM052668.1:27149961-27219031 GCA_028533165.1 Leontopithecus rosalia | reverse complement strand
CCTCAGCAGTGCGGGGGTAGTAGTGTCGGGGAGGAATCCAGCTCTGCCCAGCATGGGGTTTCACTGGATATCAGGCCTGGGCCTTGGACTCAGGAATAAGCAGACCTTTGGGGGTGACTGTGGTGGAGTGGGAGTGTTGGTAGAAAGAGCAGTTACAGCCAAGGATCCTATTTTTGAGCAGACAGCTATTTTGGGAGCCCTGCTGACCCTCGAGGGCCTGTGAATTTTCCATGAAGTAACGGCTTGGGCCTCCTGCTGCCTGGGCCCGCCCTGCTGCTGGCCGCTTGGCTGGTGGAATAAGGCCCCATTCACCAGCTTGAGGCTCAGTGTACTAATTGTGTATACAAGTTTATCTGACTGGGGTGGGGAGGGGAAGGAATGAGGCTGCCTGGAAGCTCTTACAATAAGCCTATTCTGAGAAAGAAAGGGAAGGGCCCGAGCAGAACAATAGGCTCACTGTGCAGCCCGGTTCCCTCAGGGAGCAGCGGCTGGGAGCAACGGAGGCAGGGGGCGGGGCCCATCCCATGGGGACCAGGGCCTACTTGGGGTGGCCAGCAGGGGAGGTGGTGCCCCCAGGGACTCCCAAAGCCTGACGAATCAAAACAAGGGGCCAGACACCTCCCTCCTGCTCGAGAATCCAGATCCTTCAGGTGTTCCATCTGGGGCTGCGACAGGATGGGGCAAAGGCCTCATTCCATAAAGCCTTTCCCTGGCGGCTGGAAGGAGGTGAAGGTGGGGCACTAGGGACACTATTCCAGGCCTTGAGGTAGGCTGGGCCTTGGCGTGCTGCCGCCACCACTCTGGTCAGGCTGTGGTGGGAGGCAGGTAATCGGAGTGCCCTGGGCCTGCACGTACTTGAGCTCCTGAGCGATGGCCGCTATCTGCTCCACGCGGTCCTGGTGTGCGGCCAGGTCACTCTCGAAGGCCTCGTGCTTGCGGATGAGGGCTTTGATGTCCGACAATGTGGCCGTCTCATAGTCCCGGTGTTTCAGCATGGCTTCCTTCCCTGGAGTGGGGGCAGAGAGGTACTTAGACAACAGCACAGCTGTGAGGCAGGGGTCTGGAGGGGCTGTCCAAGCAGAGGGAGGGAAAAAGACTGTGGGCCCTACATCCTTCCACGCCAAGGACAGTAGCATGGAAACTTCTAGAACCTTCTTCCATACCCACCAGGGATCTCTAAACCCAACTATAACCCGGATGGACACTTCAGGGTTGGTGAGCCTGAAAGAAATATTCCATCTCAACCCACGTGTCCTAAACTTAGCATCTTTTGTTGGTAGAAAACAATACAAATAGGGCCTTGGTAGCACGGCTTGAAAAGCTAGCACCTGTTTCTGGAGGGCTTTGATCTGGAGAAGTGTCCGGAGTCAAAGCCCATGTCCCAGCAGGCTTAGGGAAGGGCAAGCATTGGCCAGGTTCTTCTAGGAGCCAGACCCTGCACCTGCACGGGTGGTGGTCCTCTCCCACATCTAAGTGCCCCACTGTTCTCAAGTGTCCTGTGTGCAGTGGGGTGGGCCCACTGTCAGGCCCTTTGAAGGAAAGGAGGCACACTGTTATTATTCCTGGAGCCTGGCTAATTACACACGCCAGAACCAAAGCTCAAGGAAGCCCTGCAAGCAAGTGAAGGTCTTTAGGGAACCGAAGGGAAAATTCTGGCCTGGGAAGGTGGCTGGCACCCCAGCTCCTACATGGGCCCTGCCTCAGGTATACCCCCTTGGGCTTCCCCGGAGTGGTAGTGGAGATCCCCTTAGCTCTATCCCAGAGCACCTGACGGCTGCCCGCCTAGTGCAGCCACCAGGGGCTCTCTGGGTCTGTGCATTCACCTGTAAAATGGGGCCAGCCCCAGCACCTATGTCGTGTGGGACTATTCTCAAGTTTCAGTGAGGTGGTGTTCAAGCACAACAGGCATGGAACCAGTACCAGCCTCACCCCAGCCTCTACTGGTCTCATCTGGCAGACACCTACCAGCCTCCCCCAAGGATTGGGCCTGGCATTGATGGGCAAGAAGTGGGCAGCCTGGGAGACTCTGGCTCCACCGGCCCTGCTGCCCATCCCTGGGACAGGCTGAGCCACAAGGCAGCCTTGCAATTCCCTTCTCCAACTCTTCCTCCCAGGGGTGGGAACCAGAAACAGCAGGTGATGGCTCCCTCTGCCTCAGCAGAGTCTCAGCAAGTCCAGCAAGGGTATGCTGAGAGGATGTGGGCAGTGGGCCATGGCCGTGGCTGCTGGGATCCAGGCCAAGGGGCAGCCAGAGCAGGGACAAGGGGTCATTGGGGGCTGGTCATATTGTCAGGAAATCAAGTCCCTCAGAAGCATCCATGGTGACCCTCCCCCTGCAGGCTGTGGGGGATGGTAGGGGCATGGAGTGACAGTGGCCCACCCACCCCAGGGTGGAGGAGGCCACTGAGACCTGACCCTGGGTGTGGAGGGCCTGTCTGTCCTGTTTCGAATAACTGCTGCTTGAGAGGACAGAGGCTCCGGGTCTTGGGACTGAGTGGGCCGGCCTGCCTGGGGGCTCTGGCAGATGCCATGGGCAGAGCTGGGTGGATGCCCAGCCAGGCAGGGGTGGGGCAGAGATGTGTGGAGGCTGATGAACCAGTTGGGCCCTGGCCAGAGACTGAGCCAACTTCTAAATGCCTCAGGTGAAGGCTGCTGCCCCAGAGCCCTTCCCACCGGAGGAGTGCTGGGTGGAGCCACCACACCCCGGCATCAGGAAACCATGTGCAGGGACTGCAGAGCACTGGGAGGGACTGAAGAGCTGACAGGTGGGCAGAAAGACCTTAAGAAGGGACATCCACAGGGCGATGCCCAGGCCTCCATGGATAAGGATGGCAGGATCCACTTGAGCTGTTGAATGAACGAGTGAATCCGTGAATGGATAGAGGCCGCCCTCCCACACAAGATGGCACCAGTGCCAACATGCTGTCCTCACACAGGTGCCTTTCTGCAAGGCAAGAGGGAAGCACAGCATCCGGCCTGGCCAGGCCCTTCCTCCTTCACCGTCCATGCTCTCATCTGCCCTCTTTTCTGGCAGCAAAAGGTCTGGGCTACTCAGGCTGGCAGCTGCCGCGGGCACAACAGGCTGAGCTCATGTAAGGAGGGCATGAGCTGGGCTGTGGGCAGGGCTACGGGCTGTGTGAAGCTGTACTCTCATGCAGGCTGGGGTAGGGAGGGGTGAGAAACCGCACTGAAGAACTCGAGGAAGGGCTCATCTGGACAGAGTGGTGGTTGGAGGGACAGGGAGAAAGCACTGGGAAGGAGGTGGCCAGAACGGGAGAGGAGTCCTATGGGTGGCCCCTGTGGCTCTCCCAGGCACTGGCAGCTTTCTGAATGCTTCCAGACCCCTGGGATCTGGAATCTCAACCTTGGCGTGACCCGAAGGAGGGCCAGGGACGTGATGGAATCCCACATCCGGATCCAAGGGCCAGGCAGCTGCAGGGCTGCCGAAAACAGAAAGCATTATGGAGGTTTAGGAGAAGCCTCCTGCAGAGGGAGCCAGGCCCCGGAAGGACGCCCTGGGAAGGGATGGGAGGTGGCAGGAGCTTGAAGGTGGGACATGGGGAAGGTGGGCTGAGGGTTGTGGCTGTCGGTGGTTCCAGGTGGGAGAGGGGAGCTGACTCTGAACAAAGGGTGCCAGGGATGGCAGAGGCCTGCCTCACATGCTCGCCCTGGATGGGGAAGACAGGCAGAGGTGATGGGTATAAGGTCACTTCCCTGAAGTGCTGGAGGGGGCTTGGTTGTGTTCCTGGATGACTGACAGAGGCCCACCTGTAAGTAATCTCTGAGGTCAGGGCACATTGGGTAACAAAGAGGACCTGGCCCCAGAATGATCCCTGGGGCTGGAGGAACCCAGAGCAGCATTTCTTTGCCCTTTTTTTTTGAGACAGGATCTTGCTCTGTCACCCAGGCTGGAGTGCAAGAGCACACTGTAGCCTCAACCTCCCTAGCTCAATTGATCCTCCCACCTCAGCTTCCTGAATAGCTGGGACCACAGGTGTGTACCCCATGCCTAATTTTAAAAATTATTTTTAAATTTTTTGTATAGACAGGGTCTTGCTATGTTGCCCAAGCTGGTCTCAAACTCCTGGGCTCAAGTGATCCTCCTGCCTTGGCCTGCCAAAGTGCTGGGATTACAGGTGTGAGCCACTGCACCTAGCTCTAAAGCAGCAAGAAAGGGTGCCCAAGAAACAGACGCAACGCGGTGGAGGCTGTGTGTGCACACTCACACGTGCCTGAGACCAGAAGGGAGCGAGGGAGCGGGACTGGGCCCTACCATCAGTCCAGGCCTCATGGATGGAGGCCTTCTGCCGGAACTTCTCTGCCAGGTGGTCGAGCCGCTCCAGCCTGCGGATCTCATTCAGCAGCCACTCCTCATAGCCCTTCTCAGCCTGCTCCAAGTGCTGCCAGCCGTTGTTGATGTCCTGGGGTGGGGCAGGGGCAGGCAGGGTTATCATAGGGGAACAGGGGCACCCAGGGGGATGTCTCCAAGGGATGCTGATGGTAAGCTGGCAGAACTTGGCTGGGGTCACGGCTGTGCCATGCTTTGCTATTATATCTGGATGCCTACAGAAGGCCCAGCACTAGACAGGTACAATCAATTCTGGATTAACAAAATCAATGGGTAAACAGGTGAGTGCATGAATGAATGGATGAATGCCACAGATGGGGCGGTGGTAACCACCCAGAGCGCGCTGCCCCTCTGCTGATGAAGGACCTCAAGCACACGGTAGTCCTATAGTCATGGCAGACCAGGGCTCCAAATTCATACAACTCCACACTCACACAACGCATGGCATGGATTTGGGTATAAAACCTTGGGTGTAAAACACAGTGAGTGAGGGCCAGAGGGGAGCACAGTGCTGAGTGAGGTGTGCTTCTTCCCACCACCTAAAGGCCGTGTGAAGTCCCACAGGACATCAACAACAGGAAAGACTACGCTGGCCAAGTGGCAAGCCCACAGGCAGTTCTAGAGCTGCCTCTGGCCCTCACAGTTGCTCCCAGGTTCAGCAGGGCACCCCACCCCGCTGTGAATCCTGACACTTACTGAGACCATCTTGCCCTCAGAGGGCATGAAGGCCGGCCGATTGCTGAGGCGCAGCTTGGTCTGCAGCGTGTTGAAGTTGATCTCCAGCTGGCACTTCTCCTGCACCTTGGGTGGCTTGTGCACACGCCGGTAGTCTCGGAAGTCCTCCAGCTTCTGCTGCATCTCCTGGATGGTCTTTTGGGGCACGCGGTCCTCCAGCCAGGGGATGGTGCGTCGGATCCACTCCAGGAGCTGTGGGCCCACAGAAGCCAGGGTGACCTTTGTTGGGGGCCCTCAGAGTGCTGACAGGCTGCCCCCCAGCTTATGGGCACATGGGATCTGAATCTTTGAGGACCCCACCTTAGGGGCTGCCCCTGCTCCCCAGCCCAACTTCTCCATGATTCCTGCTGGCATGCCCCACCCAGAATTCTGGGAACGTGAGCCCCTCCCCGTCCCTACACCACTGTACTCTTCCCTTGTGTCTCCCTGTTCATGCCTCATGTTCTCGCTTTGTCATCCAGGCTACAATGCAGCAGCAGCTTCAACCTTCCGGGCTCAAGCCATCCTTCCACCTCAGTCTCCCAAGTATTTGGGACACAGGTGCCTGCCTCCAAGCCTGGCTGACGCCTATAATCCCAGCACTTTGGGAGGCCGAGGTGGGTGGATCACGAGGTCAAGAGATTGAGACCATCCTGGTCAACAAGGTGAAACCCCGTCTCTACTAAAAATACAAAAATTAGCTGGGCATGGTGGTGCGCGCCTGTAGTCCCAGCTACTCGGGAGGCTGAGGCGGGAGAATCGCTTGAACCCAGAAGACGGAGGTTGCGGTGAGCTGAGATCGCGTCATTGCACTCCAGCCTGGGTGAAAAGAGCGAAACTCCATCTCAAAAAAAAAAAAGTTTTTATAGAGAAGCGGGAGGTCTCAGTATACTGCCCAGGCTGGTCTTGAACTCCTATCCTCAAGCAATCCCACTTTAGCCTCCCAAAGTGGTGGGATGACAGGGGTGAGCCACCATGCCTGGCGTACACCTTTGCTCTTAGTCTTTTTCCTCAGGTCTAGAGGGGAGACCTCCACTCCCATGCCCCCTCAAAAGAGGTCCCCTTCTGTGCTGTCCCATGCCCCGTTGCCGCTGTCTTCACTGAGCTCCAAGCTGTCTAAGTGCCTCGAGGGCAAGGCTGACAGGCGCTCCAGGCTCAGTCTGGCTAAACCAGTGTGTGCACTGGGGCTGGGACATAAATTAGAAAATAAAATTGAAAAAATAAACTAACACGTACTTTTAGGAGCTACTTAGATCTTTGATGGAGTAAGGAAGGGTAACAAACAATTGGACATTCTAAAACAATTCTAGGCTGGATGTGGTGGCTCACGCATGTAATCCCAGCACTTCAGGAGGCTGAGGCAAGCAGATCACCTGGGGTCAGGAGTTCCAGATCAGCCTGACCAACATGGTGAAATCCCATCTCAAGTAAAAAGTTAAAAAATTAGCCAGACCTGGTGGTGTATGCTTGTAATCCCTACTACTCAGGAGGCTAAGGCAGGAAAACTACTTGAACCCTGGAGGCAGAGGTTGCAGTGAGCAAAGATCACACCATTGCACCCCAGCCTGGGCGACAAGAGTGAAACTCCATCTCAAAAAAATAAAATAATAAAACAATTCTAGAATAATAAAATCAGTTATCTGCCAGCACAGAGAAACTCAGAGAAGTGGTTCCCAAATGCCAACTTCTGCCAAAGTGAGAAATCCAAGGACAGAAATACCCCTGTGTGCATACATCGTGAGGCGTGTTGCCAGCTGCCCTTTCTTGGCAACGGCTGGGGTTCCAAGAATAACCTTTTTACCTTATCTTGGTGATAGAAGTGCTGGTGGTAACAGATGGTGGTGTTTCTTTTTAAAACATCCATAACTTGGCAAAATAAAAACCTGGCCACCTTGGTTGGACATCAAATAGTTCTTCAAATTTTCCTGGTCCATGAGATTACAAAATCTGGGAACCACTGGTACTAGAAGAGCAGGCAAACCACTGCTCTTTGGGAACTTAAATTACTTTATTTTATTGAGATGTAGTTTATTTTATTGAGACAGAGTCCTGCTCTATTGTCCAGGCTGGAGTGCAGTGGCACAATCTCAGCTCACTGAAACCTCTGCCTCCCAGGTTCAAGTGATTCTCCTGCCTCAGCCTCTGGAGTAGCTGGGACTACTGGCGTATGTTACCACGCCCGGCTAGGCTGGTCTCAAACTTCTGACCTCACATGATCTGCCGTCTTTGGCTTCCCTCACATACGTGAGCTACCACGCCTGGTCTAATTTTATTTTTTAAATATGGAGATTTCAAAAATGAAGAGCCTCCAGAAGAAATGTGCTAACCACCCTTATTGCCAACTGAAGCATTGGGTTTGAGCTCTGGGACAGGACTGTGTAGGTTTGAAGCCCAGCTCTCTGTCTCACCAGCCCTGTAACAGCAGGCCTGACCCTCCCCCTGGACCTCAGTTTCCTCATTTGGAAAGGAGATAATCTGAGTTCCCGTCTTGCTGGGCTGCTCATGAAGTGCCCGTACAGGGCCTGCTATCCTCCCAGTTCCCAGGCCCCTCTCCATCCTTCTGAATTGCTCTCTCCAGGGCCAGGGCACGGGAACGGGGACTTTCACAAAGCTTCCCGGGTGATTCTAAAGCACTGAGGTGCCCAGGAAACACTGTCCCGGAGCATCTCTGTAGGAACTCAAGTTCAGGGGCCCAGGGGCTGTGTGGCAAGGTAGCTACTGATCTGAACCTTCACCTTGTGGAACCAAATGGAGAGGTCACACACTGGCTGACTCACACTCGATGGTCTGTCACCGCGAGGCCTTTTCTGGGTCACCTCGCTGCCAGACCTGCTTTCCCAATGCAGGAGTCGCAGTAACCTCTGGCTGAGGGTAACAAGGTGGCCCTGATTTTCACTGGGGGGACACTCACATCGCTGGCCAGCTTCTCATAGTCCTCCATCAGGTGCTCATTCTCCTGGTTGACAGCCAGCACCTTGCAGATCCGGTTGGCAGCAGTTTCAGCCTGGAAGGGATCACACAGTCAGGGCTGCTTGGGGCTGGCTACCCTCCCTCCTGACAGGCATGTCCTTTGAAAGCAGCTGGTCCATGGCCCACAAAATTCCCCACAGAGGGGAAGGAGGGGAAGCTCAGCTCCAGCAAGATGGTGCCCTGTCCCAATAGGCCTTGTTGGTGTCCTCACTGCCAACTGCAAAATACCCCTGTCCAGAGAGCCCAGACCCAGCAGGCACTGAGGGTTGGGGAGTCCTCCCTCTGCTGCTTGCAAGCCCTCTAGTGCCCCACACAGAGAAGGGTGAGGCTGGGCAGGTCCGCTGCATTGGACCTAAGACTGCAGTGGAGTCTCTCCCAGTGGGAAGGTGAACAGATGGGAGGCTGAGAGCTGGAGAGCTGGGGGGCAGCGGAGCAGGAGCAACCGGACCCCGGAGGAGCCTGGTAGTCCGTACACAGGAGCACACTCAGGCCTGTCCTCTCTGCTGCCCTTGGAGGCAGTGTTAACAGGAGCTCCAGGGGACAGAAGTCACCATCTGGGGGTGGCAGAAGAGTGCTGGGGCTTTGGAGGGCAGGAGTGGTGGCCTGAACTACAAGAGAACGTTGTGCCCTTTCCTGCTGGGGAGCAGTGAACAGGGGCGGGGGCACACACAGGAAGAGGAGAGACCAGGTACCTTTCAGGAAGCACAGAAAGGGTCCAAGAAGAGGAGTTGAAACGGCAACAGAACAGGAACAGAAAGAGTGAGGAGGGTCTACAGAGTGATGGGGAAGGAAAACAGAGGCTTGGCCGATGGCTCAGAGCCAGCGCTGCAGGCAGCGACGCCCAGCCTCTCCCCTCCACACACGAGGCACCTGGAGACAGGCGAGGAGGTGGGGGGTAGCTGGGGCTCATGTGAGCATACACACGCACGTGCACACCCCGTGCCATGCTGTGGGACACACACCGAGGGCCCCAGGCGTTACTCCTTGGAGATGAGGTCCAGGAGGTTCCTCAGCTAATGAACATGGGCCCCAGAGCAGTGTGGGAAACACAACCAGGGCTGAAGCTTGTGGGGGTTACAGAAGCTGCACTCCTGACTCCTAACTTGGCAGAGACAACTGGCACCCAAAACTAAAGTCCACTCTGTGAGCATGGGGGGCTGCTGTCGAGGCAGGGGAATCATGTTTCACTGCTGAGTTCCCACAACCAGCTCAGGGCTGGGGTGCTGACAGCGATCAGGGTTGCTGAATGAATGAGTGAATAAAGGAATGAGGTGGGAATGCTTCAGTGACTAGAAATAAACGATCAGGACAGAATGGACACACCTGCACTAGGCCTGGGGTTCACCCTGCGTTCACAAAGCACGAACCTCAGAGAGCACTCTTGCAAGGGCTTGGACTGGGTCTTTGGGGAAACAACGCCACAGGAGCAGAGCATGACGAGGCTGTCCCGAGGAGCACACAGGCTCAGTGACCCAGCACTTTCCTTCCTGACTGGCCAGCACCCTGCAGCCAAGCCTCTGCTTCCCCCTCAGGAGAGGGGCCTGGTGCCTTAGCACCCTCCTATGCTCTGACCTGGGGTCACCTGCCAGTCCCTGCTACCCCAAATCCCTCAGAGCCTGCAGATTGGAGTTCAGCCGTAAGCACTGGGGAGCAGTGTGGACAGAAGAAAAAGCAATCTGGTGAGGCCGTGTGGTGGGTGGGGAACTGGCCTGGGGCCCAGAGGGGTGAGTCCAATGGTAAATGTGCGGTTAGTTGCGGTCTGTGGTGAGGAACTGTCCATTGCTGCCCATCCCTGCCCACCTTCCTGCAGGGGTGTGGGTCAGGGGTCTTCCCTCCACCCTCCCTGCCAGTGCCCTCCAGTAGAACACTCCAAACATAAGCTCCAATCGCATGCTGAGGTGAAGACGTGATTAAATGTGCCTTTGTGGCCCGAAGCTGGGAAGAACCACTCTCCCCAAGACTGTGACTTCCTGGCTGCCTACAGGGCACCTGTCATGCCAGGCACTGGGTTAAGCCCTTCACCTGAAGGAGCTTGATTCACCCCAAAACAATCCTGAGACCGAACTATAGCAATGCCCGTTTCACAGATGGGGAAGCTGAAGTCAAGTGACCTACCCAACATCACAGTATCAAGAGGTGGCAGAGTGGGGCCAGGCCAGACTTAACGGTGGGTAATGCACCTGCTAGACGAGGGGCTTGAAGCAGGAGGTCCACAGAAGGTATGGCACCCGTCCTCTAGCTTTAGGAACAGCTCTCTGCTTCCCTACACTTCAATTCCTTCTCTCTCAAACGAGGCTAACTGTGCCTAGCTCTCCTGGGGGTATGCACAGGGACCCTCTGGAAGCCTGTGCATGTGAAGGCCTTGGAGAGTACCTAGCATGTAGTACACACTCAGTAAACAAGAATCAATTCTGCCACCTCCTCTGCACCTGTGCCAATGGCTGACACCAAAGCAGGCATTGGGAGTGCTGCCTGAGATACTTCAGAGACCACAAGGCAAGTGGAGGGAGCAGTGCCCGGGCCTCTACGTGGATGGTGAGGGTCCGGCAGGAGCTGCAGGGTAGCATAAGGTCAGCCGGGCCCAGGAGGGTGGCCACTGGCACACACACTCTGCAGGCTCTGCCTGGCCTCTGGAGGGCCAGGACCGTGAATGCAGTTCGGGCTGCACACGCTGAGACGTTCCTGGCAGGTAAAGCCAGACAGAACTGGGGTAAAGCCCAGTGCTCCCCATGAAAAGGCTCGGCAAGGGCAGGCAGGCAGCCCTGGTGCAGATGATAGACAGAGTGAGCAGGAATGCTGGGCAGTCAAATACCAGCTCTGCCATTGACTATCATGCAGGGCTTCAGTTTCCCCACCCGAGAGCCTGGGATGCCACCACCCACCTCCCAGGGTGGGCTGTGTTCAAACAGAGAAGGTCTGTGGCTCCTCAGCACAGGCCCAGCACCAGCCAGGCAGGAAACCTGCCCCAGGGGACCATTCCAAGTTGGAACCTAGCAAGGTCAGTCTGTGCGGTGTGGCAGCCTGTGACCTGGCCAGGGTTCCAACCGCAGATGGCCATGATGGTAAAGGCAGGTCTGTAGTCCCAGCAGCGAGCTGTGCCCAGCCCAGCTCACCTTCTGAGCCCCCGAGAAAGCGTGGTAGAAGCAGGACACGTAAGTCATGATAGCCTTCTCATCTGGCCTCAGAGTGCCCACAATATCTGCACAGAGAGAGAGAGAAAGAGAGAGAAAGGCAGGAGAGAGTGAAAGACGCATGGAGGGCGGCCGGGCCAGCCCGAGGCTCATGCGGGAGGAAGAGCGCTTGCTCTGGACTGGAAGCCAGCCCCCGGGCCTGCGTGGGCATGCCTTGCAGGGTTTTGCTGAGTCTGAATGGGGCATGTTCCTTTTCTAACCAGGCCTGGGCTAGAGACGGACTAGCTTCGGGCTCTATAAAGGCAGCTTTGTTTTGGGCTGGAGGAGTCAGTTGCTAAATGATCTATCTGAAAATGTGAGTGAGCACCTACCATCATGGAGTAAGACCCTAAGGGGCTCCTGTGGCCTCAGAGTAAAACACGGATTTCTTATCCCACACCACAAGGGTCTTGTGGGGCCTGACCCATCACTGTCTGTCACTCACTCCTCCTTACCCGGTCCTTGAATAAGCCAAGCTTCTGCCTGTCTCAGGGCCTTTGCTCGTGCTTTACCCTCTGACTGGAACACCCGTGTCCCAAGCTGTATCTGGCAGCTCCTGCTGCAAGTGCCTGCTCATGTCACCCCTCCATGTTGACAGTGCCAGCTGAAGGTCACCCCAGCCATCTCTGTCCCCCCATCTGGCCCCATGTTCTCCATTCCACTCCTAGGACAGGCCTGCTGTGTGTCTCTCCCACTAGCATGGAAGCACCCTGAGAGCGGGGACCTTGCCTAACTCGGTCACCAGGGTATCCTCAGTGCCTGGAAAAGAGCCTGGCACAGACGAGGTACCCAATAGGTGTGTAAGCTAAGGCTGAGGAGGCAGCTACGCCAGGGAATGGGGGGTGGCTTCCAATCTGAGAGAGGCCACTGCCGTCTGCAAGAGAAATGAGGTGAGCACGGGAGGTGAGAGGCAGCGGCGGCATTGCGTGGTGGCGGCGAGGAGGGCCTGCCTGGCCCTGCCCGGTACCTTCTGCGCTCCCGAAAACGCATGGTAGAAGCTGGACACATAGGTCATTATGGCCTTCTCGTCGGGCCGGGCCGTGTTCACGATGTCTGCAAGTGAACAACAAGGGTTAAACTGCCCAAGTGGGGTGGGGGGTGTACGGGTCACTCACTGGAATCCAAGGGCTCCCAAGGCCATGGCCTTGGGGAGAAGGACCGGCAGAGACTCTCAGATGGGCTCAGCCACACCCTCAGCCCCTCCCTCCCCCAAGGCTCTGGAAAGGCCAAGGCTGTGGGAAGCAGATTAAAATGAGGCCACTTCCTCTCTCTGAGAATGGCCTCAAGGAGCAGCAGGATAGTCAACTCTACAGGCCTCCAGAGGCCAGAAACACAGGTCCTGGCCAGGGCAGTGCATGGCTGGGAAACGGAACAAAGCCGGAAAAGGAAAAAAACAAAACACTCCACTCTGGTGGGCTCCATACTCCACGCCTGCTGCAGGTAGGGAGAGAGAGGCCAGGGTTGCTCACGGGAAGCTTGAGAGGTACCCTCAGCCACTTTGCCCTTCCCAGCCTTGCAGAGATGCAACCCCAGGAGAGCTGATCCTTCAGCCACCCACCCCCAACCCTTCTCCATCCCTGAAGGCCTCTGGTCCGCCCAGACTGCCCTCGCTTAGGGCCACACGGCTGTCCCCAGTTCACCTGGATTCATTCAGCCCTTCTCGCTGGCTCTGCCAGCTCCCTGAGGTGACCCAAAGCTCTGATGTGCCTACGGGGCCTCGCCCAAGGCTGGCCCTGAACAGATAGGTTCACCAGGAAGCACAGTGCTGGCTGAAGAGATGACTTACCCTCTGCATCCAGCATTTTGGGGATATCGAGGTATTTCTCGGCCACTTCGAAGGCATTGTTCAGGTTGGTGACAGGGTCGTCCTGGAAGGAGGCAAGTGGGGGCAGCAAGAAGAACTCCATCAGGGCAGGTCCAGGAGCAGGAGGGAGGCAGGGCTGGCTCAGAGTGAGGGACCAGGCAGGGCTAGGGCTGGGGGTATCTTCAGGCAGTTCTCAACCACGTGTGCTGTGTAAGCGGAAGGGCACTGCCTGGATAAATTCAATTCCTACACACAGGGGCGCCTTGTGAAATCTGTGAGACAAACCATGGGCTTTTTTCTCAAAAAAATACAAATGTACTCTTTTCATAAATTTCCAGTCACCTACCGACCCTAGATTAAGCCCCCTGCCCTGAAACTTGGGTTTTCACATTGACCGGAAGTTGTGGGCCAGGCCTCAGAGAACACTGGGGACCAGGCAGGGGGAGCAAACCCAGAGCTCCAAGGTCCCAACCACCCTTAAGTATCCTCCAGCCCTCTCATAGGCTCCCTACTGCTTACAGGACTAAAGCCCACTGTACCCCAACTCTCCCTGGCCAGGACCCAGCTCCCTTGCTTGCTGTGGCTGGAATTGGGCTAGGTCTGTTCTGGTACCTCCCCAGGGAAGCCCTCCTCTGGCTCTAAGTTGCCTCTTCTTCCGGGGCCCTTCAGGGCTCCTGACGGCTCAGGGTTCGCCAGTCTTCTCTGCGACACTGCTCTGACCCCATGCCCTGCCACCCCATTTGACCTGAGCATATGCACACAGCCTGGTGTGGGGCTTTGCTTGGACACAGTTTTTGTCCTGCCTTCCCCATAAGGCTGGCAGCTTCTGGTGGGCAGGGCCAGAGTCTATACAGGCTTTGTTCAGGCAAATGAGAACAGGACCCTGCACAGGCAACATGGGTTGGCAGTGATGGTTTGGAATTCCTTGCCCTCTTCCCCTTTGGGCAGAGAAGTTTCTAGAATCCAGAAGATTGAGGAAGGGGAGTTATAAAGCATTGCCGGCCAGGTCCTTTAAATAACCCTGGGTTGGTTGCGATGCCATGGAGGGAGACTGGATAGTCCCCGAGGGAAATAAGGGAGGTGAGAGTCAGCCAGATCTGGAGGCTGGCGATGGATGGGTGTGGGGATGGTGACCCAGAGTCAGGGGGTCAGATAGGGCGCCTGTAGGCCATCAAGGGGAGCAAGAGACACCCACCTTCCTCAGCTTGTCATACTCAATCAGCTCCGGTCTGTGCCGGTGGATCAGAGCGTTGAAGGCAAGACCGTCCTTCCAGCTGGAGAAGGAAAGGCAAAGGTTATAGGAGGCCCTGCTCACTGTCACAGGAGTGCCATATGGCCCTACGAACCCACAGCAGTGACTAATTCCCATTTCCTGAGGTCTGGCCTGTGCCAGGCACTGCATAGAGATGGTGTGGCAGAGAAGCTGAGAGCATGACCTCTGGAGCCAGGCAGTCTATGATCAAATCCTGACTTTCCCACCTACTGACAGTGTGACCTCGGGTAAGCCATGCTATCTTGGTTTCCACATCTGTAAGATGGGGATAGGAACATACCTGCTACATAGTTGTGGGGATTAAATAAGTAAATGCTTGGATCAGGGCCTGACTCATCACAGTTGCTTTATAACTGCAGCACCCTCCATGGGAGGCCACCCTGAACAGGACAGACCGCTTCTGGGGGAGGTAGCCACTGCAGGAGGCCAGTGCCTGTGCTGCGTGGCCTCCGCACTCTGGCTGACCTGACTCGCAGGAGGGCCAGTCCGTGGGCTGGCTAAACTCCAGGCCGTCGCTTGGCATGCAGATCTATGGAGGAAAGGGACCCTCCCCAAGTCCACAAGTTGGTCAGTTATAAACTAGATGGGTCATTCTCCTCCCTGAGACCTTCTAAGGGTTGGTTCCCTCTGGGGTCAAGCTCGTGGGACCTCCTTGGAAAGGCCACTCAGGGAACTTTCCTCACCCGACTCCCCTGTCTTTGTGCAGCACTTCTCACTGAAGTTATGCTGCAGGATTCCTGGCAGTGGTATTCATGGCTGGTCCCTGCACTGTGGTGTAAACCTCCCACAAATGGGGACTTCGTTTGGGTGCCACTGTATCTCCACTTTCGGCAGGCAGTGGGCATGCCAGATATTTACTAGTTGAAGAAAGGAGTGGAAAATATAGAAAGATTGAGCCAGTTTGTGGCAGGAAAAGGAAGACAACACATGGAGAAGAGTGACCAAAGGAGGGACCATATGCAATCAGGTCAAGCACAATGGGAAAGGCTCTCTGCACCCAACAAAGGTCCCGGAGAGCCTGACGCAGCTGCAAATCCCACGGGGCCCTGCTCTTCATCCCTAGGCGGGTCCACCCAGGAGACTGTGGAGCCACAGGGCAAACCGGATCTGACCTCAGGGCCGCCCTTAGAGCCGGTACTCCCAACCACTGGGCAGACCCGCCTCTTGCCGCACCTTGGACCTCATGTGGCACTGCCCATGCTCACCTCAGTTAGAGTGATGGTGGACATGTCTTATCTCCCCCTCACCCTGAGGGAAGCAGGTTCATGGCGGAGCTGAGGCTTGTTCATCTTAGCAGCCACAGAGTACATTTTTCCCCAACACTAAACTCACTAGCAACTCTAAAAACAATTCACTTTTGAGCTGTCAAAATAAAGGAAGAGGCCAGGGGCAGGCAGTGGCTCACATCTGTAATCCCAGCACTTTGGGAGGCTGGGGCAGGAGGAATGCTTGAGCTCAGGAGTTCAAGTCCAGCCTGGGCAAATATGGAGATCCTGTTCCTTCTAAAAATAAAAGAAAAAATTAGCCAAGTGTGGCTGTGTGTGCCTGCAGTCCCAACTACTTGGGAGGCTGAGGCAGGAGGATGACTTGAGCCTAGGATAAGGCAGCAGTGAGGAGTGATCACATCACTGCACTCCAGCCTGAGTAACAGCACAAGACCCTGGCTTGGCTGGGTGCGGTGGCTCACGGCTGTAATCCCAGTACTTTGGGAGGCCAAGGCGGGTGGATCATGAGGTCAGGGGTTCAAGACCAGCCTGGCCAACATGGTGAAAACCCATCTCTACTAAAAATACAAAAATTAGCTGGGCGTGGTGGCACGTGCTTATAATCTCAGCTACTTGGGGGTGCTGAGGCAGGAGAACTGCTTGAACCAGGACCCAGGAGGCAGAGGCTGCGGTGAGCCGAGATCACACTACTACACTCCAGCCTGAGCGACAAAAGTGAAACTCCATCTCAAAAACCTGTCTCAAAAATAAAATGAAGAGCTTTATTGTTGCTTCTGAGAGTCACCTTGCCTGGGGAGGAAGAAGATTCTATGAGGCCAGCGAGAGGGCTGATCTTACTGCCTTCAGCCTGGATGGCTGGGAAACTGTCTCCTCTTCCTCAGAGAGGACCAGGTGACCTTTCCATGGGCTTGCAGGGCTCATGGCAGGGGAGGGGCTGGCTGAGGGCTGGCATCTCACAGACCACAACAAAAACACAGGAAACAGGGCAGGTGGGAGGAAGAATCTCAGGTTCCAGAGGAACTGAGAGGATGAGCAGGGCTGGCGCTTACCTGATGTGGAAGTTCTGCACATTGACGTTCTTATACGGGGCTGTCTTTCTCTGGCACCAGAGAAGAAGCCCTTCTTTGGCCGAGGTCTCTGCAAAACATACAAGGACAGTGAGCCCTGGCTCAAAAATAAACCCTCAGAACTCAGCCCAAGTTGGATGGGACTTTCAGCCTCAGGCCTGGGGGCCAAACAAAATCCAAGAGGAGAGGACATCAGTCTTAACACAGCAGCAGTGATAGCAGTGGGACGGCCACTCCCATTCCGGATGCAGACAAATGATGCCAGGCCTAACTGCCAGGACATATGGCCCAGCCTAATCCTCACGGCCCTGAGGAAAGTCGCTTGACCAGGGCTGCCCCAGGAAGTAGTGGCATCAGAGCCTGAATCCATGCCATGTGCCCAGCCACCAAGCCTGTGCCTCTCACTACCAGAACACACTGCCAGACAAGCCCTTGACACTGGCCTTGGCCTCTTTTGAACAAGCTGTGGAGAGGCCTATGGGGCCCTTCTGTTCTCCATGGACAGCTTGGCTGTCCTCACCGACTAGGAGCCCTGTGAGGGTAGAAAGCACATCTCTCCCAGTCATCACTGCGACCTGGCACCCAGGAGCCCCTGCACGCTGGCCTGGGTGGCTCTGCCCACCCTGTGTGCATACAGGTGCTTGCAGGGAAGCAAAGTTGTCCATTCCTGGATGTCCTGAACTCCTACTCGGTCCATGGGGGCTAAGGTTCAAGGATGGGGATGTCAAACAGACAATGAGCAGAGATAGAGTTAGGCCCAGGCCCAACTCTATCACTAGTCTGTTCTGGGAATTGGGTTATTGGACTGTAAAATGGGCCCAGCCATACTCAGCCACCTCACGAGGGTGGGGTGAGGGTCCACTGAGATGAGGTTGCGAGAGCAAAGGCACTCGGAGGGCATTGGAGCCAAGGGGTGAGTGTTTGGGAGGGGCCTCCCTTCACCTGCCACCCACTGACTACGCCTGCGAAGGCCAGGCCCTGTAAGCGACCCCAAGGAAGCAGGAAAGAGGCCTGAAGCATGAAGACCACACTTCAACTCTCCTCCAACCCGCCTGACTCAGGTGGGAAGGAGGGCAGTACAGGTGGCTCTCACCTTCCACGGAGATATCCTGGATTGCAAACCTAAGGATGATGGTCCAGATCATTCCCAGGGTCATCTTTGCATTGCCGTCCACAATCTCTGCACACGGGGAAGAGGGCAGAGGGCAGAAGGTTGTTAAAACCAGAGTGAGGCTCCTCCACCCAACCTGAAGGTGGCCTTCCAGCCCCATCTAGAGAATGGCTCTGAACCATCCCCCAGCTGCATCTCCCCTGAGAGAAAATCCACGGAACAGTCTCTGGGCTGCACAGTTCCACAGCCTCCTGCTGCTGAGCGCCTGCAGGCTTCTGGCCATGAGTGTCCCTTGCCCCGCAGCCAGCTCCTTCTCCTGACCCTGCTCAAAAAACTGCTCCTCCGAGAGGCCAGTCCTAGGCACGTGGCCTCCGTTCACACTTCTCTCAACTCAGTGCTCTGTGCATTCTGCCTTCATCTGCGAACCTCCTGATTACAGGGGGGCGCCCCAGGCTTCTGCTCTCAGGGCAAAGGTGGTCTTTTTCATCTGGTCAGCAAATGTGCACTACATTATTTTTATTGTGAATCTGTCCACTTCCTTCCAATCCCACTGCCAATACCCTTGTCCAAGCCACTGTCATCTCCAGAGCTCAATGTGGCTCCCCACCCATAATCCACATCGACCCAGCAGCCAGCACTGTCAGCTTTCTTCTTCTGAGACAGGGTCTGGCTGGCTGGAATGCAGTGGTATAGTCGGAGCTCACTGTAGCCTCCACTGCCCAGACTCAAGTGATCCTCTTGCCTCAGTCTCCCAAGTAGCTGGAACTACAGATGGCACGCCACAACGCCTGGCTAGTTTTTAAACTTTTTGTAGGGGCTGGGTCTTGCTATGTTGCCCAGGCTGGTCTCAAACTCCTGCTCAAGTGATCTTCCCGCCTTGGCATCCCCAAGTACTGAGATCTGCAGGCATGAGCCACCGTGCCTGGCACAGGGAAAGGGCTTGTACTAAAGGCCCAGGCCCTGCCATCCTCCCAAAATTCTCTAGCTGCATCCTCTGGGCAAGCCAGGCTCTTTCTTGCTTTGAGAAGCTCATACCTTCTGCCTACTCACAAAGCACACCCCCAGCCTGCAACCCCCAACTGGCTGATCCTTCTCAACGTGCAAGCCTCTGTTCCTGTCACCTCTCACGGTGGCTTCCCTGACTTCCCGTCCCGAGGCGATCCCCCACCTGCCATCCCATTCCTCTCTCCCTGGCCCCTGTGCTGTACCCCAGGCATTACCACGTGAAATCACGTGTTGGTTAGACTGTTTACTTGTTCACTGTCTGCCTGCATTCATGAGGGTGGGACTGCTCTGACCGCCACTGTATCCAGTGCCTGGAAGGCCAGTAAGGAACAAGCGCAGCTGCTGTGTTGTCAGGAAGGGGAGAGCAGGGGCCTGAGGCCAGGTGGCCAGGCTGCATGCTTTCTGAACTAACCTAAAAACAAACATTTGTGGCCGAGAGTGGTGGCATAATCCCAGCACTTGGGAGGCTGAGGCAGGCAGATCGCTTGAGGTCAGAAGTTCGAGATCAGCCTGGACAAGTTGGTGAAACCCCATCTCTATTAAAAATACAAAATTAGCCGGGCATGGTGGCAGGAGACAGGAGAACTGCTTGAGCCCAGGCGGCAGAGGTTGCAGTGAGCCGAGATAGCGCCACTGCACTTCAGCCTAGGCGACAAGAACGAGACTCCACCTCAAGAAAAAAAAAAGAAATTTTGCTGAAACTTCTCAAAAGAAGAGCTTGGACCACACCTTCCTCAGCCACAACAACGTAGAAAAAAACCCATCTCTGCAAGGCCTAGGGCATGTGTGTGTCTGCGGCTGGGTGAGAGAAGGGAGTACTTCATCCCAGAGCCCACCAGCCAGGCGTGCCTAGGGCATTCATTTCCACTTTGTCAACACACCAGATGCAAGCGGCATGGTGACATGGTTTCTGAAGAAGACAGAGGGGCTCCATTGCGGCAGCCACTCTTGGCGAGGGGCTGGGCAGAGGGGTGAGTTCCAAAGCTAACTGCAGAGCTAAAGGCCGAGGACACCACAGGAGACCCTGCTCACCGACCTCTGAGCAGAACACTCCAGAGCAGGCTTGCTTGGAAGCAGGTGGAGAGGTCATAGAGAAGATGGGGACCACCTTCTCTGGGGATACACCCAGAGGAAGGGGGGCGCTCCATGAGCTATAGCTGAGAAGCTCCCACAGCAGAGTCACAGCTTTTGGGTTTTGGGAAGAGGAAATATGCTCATTCTGCTGCCTGGAGACAGGGGAGGGACCCAGTGTCCACCCTGTCCTACGGTTCAGAGCCCCAAACCCAGAAACTGAGCAGTGCCACCTGCCCCTTAGTGCAGCAAGGCAGCTCAAGCCTCAGGGAATCTATGCTATGCACCTCCCGAGAGCTGATCCTGCAGAGCCAGGCCAGGCCGCAGCTCCCCAGCCCAGTGGGTACAGGTGCAGCTGGTCACGGAGGGCTTATGGAGTTCCAGTGAGGCGAAGAGGGCCGCCTTTCTCATGACACATCCACCAGCTGCTTCTCCGACGTGCAGCTGTGCCTCTGGCCCCTCTTATCACCCCCATAGGGAAGCCATGCTCCTGCAACTGCCCGACTGTGTGGAAGGACAGGGGGACAGGGTGGGACAGGGTTCTCAGGTACTCTGCGACCCAGGAATGCCTCCATTTGTTCCAAGGACCCATGTTCGCAGGGATTGGGAATGAACCAATTTGGGCATGAAAAGAACAGTTTTAGACCAGGTTTTTCCCCAAATGAAAACTGATGACTGCCATGGGTCTGTCCTCTAAACCCTTCTGTATTTTAAGACTAGCATTTGAGCAAAATAAATGCAGCTGTGAGGAGAAGGCTGGAGCAGAGCCCGGAGGAAAGATCCATGCAAGGACAGAAAATCTCAGGGCCTGACTGAATTTTTGGGTTGTGATTTTTTTAAACAAACATCAACCACCTCGACTGTGGCATGCAAGGCTTGGCACCCCTCCTCACAGAGGTCCTGGGCTGGGACAGAGCCTTGGAACTCAGTATACACATTCTGGCCAGGAGTCCTGGCCAAACTCTCAGGCCCCTGTCATTAATGGCAATTAGTTTTCTTTGTTTTTCTAAAAGCTGGGACAACATGGATGTCAGGGTGAAGAAACCCTGCTCTGACTAATGAGCGGAACTGTGGGCCCAGGCTGCTGGGGAGTTTCTGGGCTCCATCAGGCCTCGCCTGTCTCTAAAAGCGCCTGGGAGCTCAGCCCAGGGGTCCTGCTGAGAGTCCACTCCACTGCTCTAGTGAGGGTCTGCAGGTGGTGGACTGTGGTCCTGCTTATCTAGATGGGGCCCAGGAGGATCCTCGGGTGGTCAGAGGCCGAACTCTCCAAGCCTGTGCATGCAGGGCAAAGTCTGAGTACTGACCTTTGGCCATGCACTCCCTGCCCCAATGCCTGACACAGGGCCTCCAGTCCCCTTCTCTGATTCCGGGCAAAGAATAATGGCAAAGGTGTTCCTGGTACAGAGAGAGGCCATGGCACGAATTTGTCACTGTCTGCTAAGCCTCGCCCAAGGAGAACCAGTGAGGGTAACCTGAGTACGAGTCAAACCATTCCTCCCCCTGCAGAAGCCACCGCCCCTCGTGGCTGGGTGGGTTACACTTTCCAGATTTGGACTGCGCCCACCGGATTTTTCCGAAGGGTTGGGGAGCTTATGGGCCCAGCATGCTATCAAGAGCAGTCGTTGTGATCACTGCTGAGTATGTACTGGGGCTTTGAGCGCCCCAAGTGCCCTGCCACCAACAAAACTTCTCTTCAGAATTCCGATGTCCTGCCTCAGAGCCTGAAGGTCAGAAACTGAGCAGGACCCTGGCTGCCCCATCTCCAGCTCACCTTCTGCCCCGATGGAGACCAGCTTGACGCCTTTGCTGGCGATAAAGTCCAGTGCTTTGTTCACGTTGTTGATTTTGTGCACTCTCATCTTCCCCCGCTCCGGCTTAGGTAAGCGCTCCCCTGAGAAATAGACAAAGAGAGAAGCTTTAGAGTTTCCTCTGTCCTCCAAAACCAGGACCCCCTGCTGGCCCACCAAACCACTCCAGCCCCACCCACCAGGCTGCTGTGCAGCTGTTAAGGCATCCCCTCTCATCCCCAGGAGCAACAGAACAGCTGGGTGGGCAGCATCACTGGGGACCGCCGTGGCCCAGCACCTGTGCCAGCGCTGGGCGGCACTGCGTGGCTGGGAGCCTCACCTGATATGACCTCCAGGAGCAGCATGAGCTTGAGCCCATCTCGGAAGTCCTCATCGATGTTCTCAATCTGTGTGCCTGCCTTCCGCAGGTGGGAGTTGCACCACGCCGTGAAGGTCTGGGAATGCAGAACAAAGGGTGGTGCACAGAGTCAGCCTGGCCATCGGAGCTCTCTCCACGCACCTGCAGGGCCCCAGCCCCAACCTCAGGAGAACTGCAACTGCCACAGAGCACTTGCTGACACCGTCCATGCCCAAGACACATATTCTTTCTGATCCTCACAGTGACCCTGGGAGGCAGACTTGAGGAAACTGAAGCTTGGGTAGTTAACGACCCACCACAAGATCATCCAGGTGGTAAGTGGCAGAGCTTGGATTTGAACCCAAGTCTGTCCATTTTGGCAGCACGTGCTTTTTCCATACCCTCAAGCTGCCTCGAGGAAACCCAATACACACATCAGACAAAAGTGCCTCAGCCTGCTGCCTGCTCACTTGGTCACACAAACACGACTGAGCACCAGGCTCGGTGGTGTGGAATCAACAGTTTGGGTCCCTGCCTTCATGGGGCTTATGTCTTCTTGATGAAGGTCAGCCCTTCATATGCCAGGAAGACCCACAGGCCCCAGCTGGACCCTGGCTTCCTCGACCCAGAGTCACTCCTCTCAGGCAGGAGCTCAGGCTGTCACATTCCGATCACTTACACAGATACAACCTGGGTCAGGAAAGTGGCAGGAAAAGAAACGCTCCCATAAATAGAGGGTTTCTTTGAGTCTCTCTTCTAGCTTTAGGTGGTCCAGGACAAGCCCTGAGCCCTGCGTTGCACACCTGTGTACTCTGGCTTCCTGCGAGCAAGATTCCCCCGAACCTCTCCTGGAGAACATGTCCCATCCTTCCTACTCTTTTTTTTTTTTTTTTTAGATGGAGTCTTGCTCTCTCACCCAGGCTGGAGTGCAGTGGCACGATCTTGGCTCACTGCAACCTCCACCTCCCAGGTTCAAGAGATTCACATGCCTCAGCCTCCCAAGTAACTGGGACTACAGGCGTGTGCCAACATGCCCAGGTAATTTTCATATTTTTAGTAGAGATGGGGTTTCACCATGTTGGCCAGGCTGGTCTTGAACTCCTGACCTTATGATCTGCCCACCTTGTCTCCCAAAGTGCTCAGATTACAGGCATGAACCACCGCACCCAGGCCTATCCTTCCTATTTTTAAGACCCAGTGCAGCTTACAGAAGACTGGAAGACAAGTGGGAGGCAGGCCACCCTCACCAGGGTAAGCAGCCACATCTAAGGAAAATGTTTCTGAGGATCAGCTGGAAGGGAAGGAGGGTGCTAAATAAGAAGTCTCAGTCCCTGACCCTAACAGAACTATGATGCTGATAGGGCATAAGTGCACCCAGGCATGGGGCACACAGCCTCCTGGTGGTGCCTGGCTACTCAGCCTCCTGCGAGCTAGGGCATGCTCATAGACATCAGGGCCACAGAAAATCTCAGATCAGTTAACGCCAACACGCCCAGGCACCTTCAGGAAAACCAGCCCACGCACCCTCCCGCAACAGGGCCTGAGAAAAATCCCAAGTATCTACTTCTTATTGGAACCCCATTACCCCACCTCCTCCATCTGCAGGGGCCAGTGTAGAAGTGGGCAGACTGCCAGGGACACACAAGAGCACATTCCACGCCCAGGGTGCAGGCAGAGGCCATGTGGAGGACAAGGGGCTTCCATGGAGGCTCTGGCCAAGCACCATGTGTTTTGACAACTGTCGCCAGCCCTGCTTATTCAGGGAGACTCGACACAAAGCCCCTTCCCAGACAAAGCAGCTGCCTAATTAATACACCGCACCACAGTGTGGACCCAGCATGGGGCTTCCAAGCGTGGACAGCTAGACCACCCCCACCCCACCTCTCGCCATGAAGGATTCCTCTGCCTGGGAAACAGAGACCTCTCCTGGTAGAACAATGCTGTTCCCCACTAAGGATACATCCACTCCACCCTGCCCCACCATGTAGCCAGCCCTTGGCACTCCTCAAGTCAGGCCAAATGCCACACCTGGAGGGCACCCGCACCATGGCTTCCCTGACCTGGCTCTGATTTGGATGCCCTCCTCCCTGCAGACTACATCCCACCCTTGCTCTCTGGTCTCTTAACAGTTCCTGTTATTCTCCCGCTCTCCCATGGCTAGGAGCTTCTTGAGGGGAGAGATGAGAACCAAAGCAGGTTCTCATTATGAAGCTCACTAACTCACCTTCCCAGCCGCCCACATTCAATGGTGAATTGAGAGTGCCCAGGGCTGGAACCCTGCTTATACCACTCATGCCGACACATCACCCAACCTTCCTAACTTTCATTTCCTCCTCTGCAGCGTTGAGATGAAGATACTACCTAGGCCACAGGCAGTGTGAGTACTCAAGGTGGCCACGCCTACAGTGCACACAGCAGTGCTCAAGAAATGGCAGCTCTCTGGATGGCCTTGTGCCTCCCAGGATCTCCTCCCTCCCCACCCTAGTCTCAGGAGTCCTGCCCACCCCTTCCACAGTATGCCAGCTCTGTCCCGGCCTGCCCTCAGCACCACACAGCCCTTGGCATCTCTCTGGCAGCATGCCCCAGTTACTTTTGGATGGTCTTATTAGATGTTCCATGCACATGAACTCTCTCTTCTACCATGTGTGAGCTCCAAGGGGTGGGAAGCATGGCGCCTGCGCCTTTATAGTGCCAGAGCACTGCCAGTCTCGATGGTGGGCAGCAAGCAGGCGTGGAGCCCAGCAGCCCTGCAGAACAGAGGGCAGCAGCAAATGGGCTGGGAATGAAGTGGCCATGGATGCCAGGCCTCTCCTCTTGCATGTGCCCGAGAGCAGCACTGTTGGGCAGCAAAATAGCCACGACACATCCCACAGCCTGAAGATACAGGAAGGCTGTTCCTGAGGTCGAGGCCCCCATTCTCTGGTGTGGCTGGGCCCAGACTTAGGCACCTGGGCTGCTGGGAGGGCCAGGCATACGTACGCACAGCACCCCTCACAACATCAGCCTGTGTGGGCTGCCCCTGCAGGAGCACAGACCTGGGTTTGAATGCTTCTTTACCTATTTAAGTCTGTTTCTTTCCCTGTAAGATGGATTTATCAGAATCTACCTCCTGCAATGTGCTCTAAGAATTAAACTGGGGAAAATTCATTTAAAGCATCTGACACACTCCTTGGCATAAAGAGCCTAAGAGCCAGATGAATCACACACGTGTGTGCATGCACACACAGGCACAAGCATGTGCTGTGATCCAGTCTCCTCTGCAAAGGCCCTCAAACCACCCCCTGGTATACAGGGAAAATGAGATGGCAGGAGACTCTGCTTGAATGGTCCCTACCCAACCCTGCAGAGGCGGCTCTGAACAAACCTCACTCCTTGAGTTCCGGCCACTTGTTCTCAGAGGGGCTGCTGCACTACCCACTCTCCATACACACATCCCACTGTGCTCATTTTCACTGGGTAGTAAACAAGAGCTTGGGTGTCACAATCCTGCCTCTGCCACTGAAGCCTTGGGCAAGCAATAAGCCTCAGTTTCCTTACCGATAAACAGGGACCATAACCGAGAGGCTGAGATAGGGATTAAACAAAATGACACATGTCCATCAACATGTGTCAAAGTAAAGTCTGCTTTGAAATCAGTGGTAACTCTTCCGTGTGCTCTGTCTTCCTGACTGCATGCAGACAGGGCTCCAAGCACAGAACAGTGCTCAGGGAGGACACCTACTAGCCTGGCCTGGATGACTCAAGAGAGAACTCCCACCCGGACCCGGACCTGACACAGGCTTGGGGAACCCCACTGATGGCCTCCTGGAAGATGAGGGGCATCTATTGACACCAGAGGCTCACAAAGCCACCATTGGGAACAGGGTGACCACAACAGCCACTTCTCCATGCGGACAGACCGATGAATAGGAGCTGGAGTTAGAATGGGACATTAAAAATTCATCGCTTTTTCTACTTGGTTACAAAAATAACACTCTGCTTCCACCCTTCCTCTCCCTACCCGGTTTAGACTATGCTGCGTAGGGTGGATGGTGTGGAGAGGTGGTTTCTATAGATGGAGGCCCCATGCGCCCACCATGCCACCCTCCACCATGCAGTATTCTCAAAGTGTGAGCAGCCGACCCTGCAACGCCCCAGGCCACCATGAGTCCTTACATATTCATTTCCTGGGCAAGCATGTGCTGGGGGTCAGCAGAGGGCCAGGCCCTGTGCCGAATCTGTAACAGTGAGCAAAAGTGGACACTCTCATGAGACTCCCAGTCTGATCTCATTAATTAAGCAATCACTCCACTCCAGAAATAACGCCCATAGGAAAAGTGGTAATTATAATAGCAGTAACTGCAGCAGATACATCCATAGCGTCTACTAGGGGCTAGGCACTGCTCGAGGCACTTGGTCACTTACCAGTTCTCTCACCCTCATAATCAGCTTGTAAGGGAGGTGCTGGTACTGCCTCCATTTTACAGATGAGGAAATGGAGGGCCTGGGAGGTGAAGTGGCTTGGCCCCATCAGGCACAAACCCAGAAAGTTAGAGCTGGATTTAAAGCCAGGTGCTCTGGCTTCCAGGGCTCACAGGGTGTTCTGCCGCATTTGCGCCCCTGCCCTGTGATGGGAGCTGAACAGCACGGTCAGCATGGCAGGAGAGCACCGAGCAAGTGGCAGGGCAGACACAAAAAGGTGAAACTGAAGAGGTCATTCTTAAACTCTGAGCTGAAGGCTAAGGAGTTAATAAGACAAAAATGAGATATCTTCCAGATACTGGGAAGAGTACATGCCAAAATGCCAAAGCCCTCCTGAAGAAGGGATAGAGCCCCCTCAGAGAAGGAAGAGAGTGAAGTAGTGAGGCTGGCAGGCTGGCCTCACAAGGCCATTAAACAGTCATGCTGTCCCTGCCATGCAGGGAAAGAGCCAAAGGGGACAAGGGTCAACGTGTGATGGGCAGGAATAAAGCAGGGTGAAGAGCCCCTCAGAGAAACTCTCTCCCTCTGGCAGGAGGGGAAGGCAGAAGTGCCCTGTCGGCACATCAAAGGAGAATGTAAACTCAAGGTTTCCGTTTCATTTGGGAGGAACCAAATGAAAAACCACAGAGCTGCCAGCCCTCTGTGGGAGAAAGGAAAGGCAAAAAGCACTGAGCTCTCCTGGGCTTCAGCATCAGGGTCACCTTATGGGGGTAGCAGTGACTCTGACCGTCCAGAACGTGGCAATGTCTGTGCCCTCAGCACCGCACTTAAGAGGCATGCACCTGCCTCACAAATACTGACCTGGAGCCCTATTATGTACTGGACACAGGAGGACACAAAACAGTTATCATTTATGTTCTGGCTGGGTACCGTGGCACACACCAGTAATCCCAGTACTTTGGGAGGCCAAGGCAGGAGGATTTTTTTAGCCCAGGAGTTCGAGACCAGCCTAGGCAACGTGGCAAAATCCCATCTCCACAAAAACTATAGAAATTAGCCAGGTGTGGTGCTGCTTGCCTGTAGTCCCAGCTACTCGAGAGGCTGAAGTAGGAGGACAGCTTAAGCCTGGGAGGCGGAGGTTGCAATGAGCTGAGATAGTGTCAGTGCACTCCAGCCTGGGTGACAGAGCCAGAACCTGTCTCAAAAACCCTCCCAAAATTACATTCAGCATTGGGGGGGTGGGCGGTGGGGATGACATATTAAAGGTAATTATGCAATAATAGCTAAATGCTGGTTCTCTTTACACATTAGCCACTCTTTAAAACCTCCAACCCTATGATCATGTGAGATACCATCTCCATTTGATGAGGAAACAGAGGCAGGGAGAGGTTCAGTGACTTGCTTAATGTCATGAAGCTGATATACACAAACACGGGGTGGGCATACATTTGATGATGTCTGAGTGGAATGGGAGGCGCTGGCCGGTGAGGGAGAGACAACTCTGCTAAGTCAGGTCAAGAAGGCCCCAGCGAGGGCCAGGCGCAGTGGCTCCAGCCTGTAATCCAGCACTTTGGGAGGCTGAGGTGGGCAGATCACTTGAAGTCAGGAGTTCGAGACTAGCATGGCCCACGTGGTGAATCCTCAGCTCTACTAAACATACAAAATTAGCCAGTGTGGTGGTGCACACCTGTAATCTCAGCTACTCAGGAAGCTGAGACAGGAGAATCGCTTGAACCTGGGAGGTGGAGGTCGCAGTGAGCCAAGATGGCGCCACTGCACTCCAGCCGGGTGACAGACTTAAGACTCCATCTCAAAAAAAAAAAAAAAAAAAAAAAGGCTCCAGCCCGCCCTTGGTCTCTGAGCTAGAGTTGAACACAGAGAGCAACGCAG
This sequence comes from Leontopithecus rosalia, assembly GCA_028533165.1. Classification (NCBI taxonomy): domain Eukaryota; kingdom Metazoa; phylum Chordata; class Mammalia; order Primates; family Cebidae; genus Leontopithecus; species Leontopithecus rosalia. Next base: position 27,190,836 of record CM052668.1, on the reverse strand, counting down.
GCAGGCAGAGCAATGTCCCAGCAGCTCGTCCGCTTCTCAAAGGGTGGCCCCACTGCTCCCAGCCTGTCCCTGGCACTCCTGTGAAGGGAGCTTGCACCCAGTCCTTGACCTATCTAGGGAGGAAGGAAGGATGTGGACTCGTCTGTCTTTGAGAACACACGTGAAACAAACCAGAGAGGAGGCTTCAGAGCTTGCCCTGCACACAGGCAGCCTATTAGAGAAGCTTCTCTGCTTGCTAAAATAGTACAGGGCGTGAGTGGGGGAAGGTGGCAGGGGTTGGAAGAACAGAGAAAGGCAAGCTTACTGGTTGAGTTGGGATCCACTGTCACGCCTCCGTGTGCTGAGGCCCATGGTGACCCGGCTAAGGCAGGCTTCAGGGAGCCCCAAGAGCTGTTTCTGCTTTGTCACTGTGGGCTGAAGGAGGGAGATGGGGACCTAGCATCTCTGATCACAAAGTCCTTCCTGCGTCACAGGGACCCCTCCCAACTGCCAGGATGTGGGGCGGTAGGTGAATGAATGATGAATATTGTTCACAAGGTGACCTAAGCACCCAGGAATGTGGCAGCAGTGGGCTTTAATGAGCCATTCATCAATGACTCCCTCCCCCAACCCAAAGAGGCAAAGCCCTCTCTACTCAGGGGCACTGAATAAGAAACAAACATTCCACAGACACAGGGCAACCGAGTGGTTCCAGTGGGTAGAGCGATGGTGAGCTCAAGGGAAGAAAGGGCCTGGTGGGATGCAGCTGACCCAGCTGAACAAACTCGCCTTCTCTTTTCTTCCTGCCTTCCTGTTACAAGACATGTTCTCAGAACTGAAGGGAGTGGAGGGAAATGGCTGTTGAAGCTGGAATTCCACTAAGCCCAGAATAAAGGGAGTCTCTTGCAAAGTCACTTTGGGCCTAGAAACAGGCTCGAGCCATCCCTCAGGAGGGGTGAGAGTGCCAGCTCTGCATTTCATAGCACAGGATCCGGACCAGGTCGGAGGCTTCACTATCCCCACCCACCAAGCTGATGCTCACATGTGGATTCCACAGACTCCACGCATGGCAAGATTTTAGAAAAAACTGTTTGCTGCCTCATGCCACAACCTCCTTCTGCCATGTACACCGCCCACCCACTCAGCAGGATATCACAAGCCAAGAGGCTGACCTAGGAGAACCAGCCTGCGTGCATCTTCCCCAGGCTCAGAGCTGACTGCATTTGGCCACAGAAAGCCCCCCCAGGTAGCCGGAGGCCAGACAGGGCTCCCTAGCATCCTGGGAGTTTTCAAACCTTGGCTCTGAAATACCGTGTAGGGTTTGCTGCTCCGCTGGGGCATCAGCTGCTTTGAGGGGGAGGGCGCGGTCCCACCTCCTGAACGCCCACCTTGCCTGCTGTGGCCTCTGATGCTGCCCATGGTTCCTGCTTCCACAGGTCCTCAAGAAGGGTGTCGGCTTGGGCACAGGGGAGGGACAGCTATTTATTCCTGGGGTAGGCACCCAGCCTTCTTATCACCCATCTGCCAGTCTATTGCCAGACTTCAGGAAAGGGCTAGCCCCGCTGGGGCATCTTTTCAGTTCCTGAAAGCAGAAACGGCTTCCCGGCCCATGGGCTTCATCACCAACTATAAAGGCGCTTTCAGGGCCCGACGGCTAAACCTTCTGGAATCTGGGTTACCAGAGGCACAGGCAGAGGTGCTTGCCCTGGTAAGGGGGACCGTGGAGCCTCTCGCCTGTCTGTGAGACTGCACACCTGAGCACTTTTTGGACATTCACTGTCACCAGATTCTGAAGGAGATAAAAGCCAGGGAGCAGGCTGAAAGAACAGAAAATGAGCAGGTCACGGTAACACGGCCACAAATTAGATGGGTGCAGCAATGTGGGACGCAGACAGCCCCGCCTGCACAGGCGCTCAGGTTTGGGGACACACAGGGCTGCCTGTCCAGGACCCAACCCCGGCCAGGGGCAAAGCAAGTACACCGTGTGTGCCTGTTGCATGATGACATAACCTAATTTGAAAGCAATTACAGTGAAATATGGAATGCATCTTATGTCCTGGCCTGAAGTTGCCTTATTCGGAGTTTTCTCAGCCTACATGAAAAAGCTCTGACTTCGCAGTTGGAGAAGAGGTATAAATACCGCTGAATGGGGCAGCGAGCATTCCAAAGGTCCTGCGTGTCCACCCAGAAACCAGCTCTTTGCCCTGGCCCCCTCCCTGCACCTAATGTTCCAGCCTTGGTCAATCCCCTTCAAGGTGCCAGAAAGCGTGTGTGTGTTACTGCTACAAAGGATGGATTTTGTTCTTTTTGCTTTTTTTTTCTTTTTGAAACCAAGTCTCGCTCTGTGGCCAGGTTGGAGTGCAGTGGCATGATCTTGGCTCACTGCAGCCTCCACCTCCTGGGTTCAAGTGATTCTCCTGCCTCAGCCTTTCAAGTAGCTGCAATTACAGGCAACCACCGCCACGCCCGGCTAATTTTTATACTCTCAGTGGAGATGGGTTTTCATCATATTGGCCAGGCTGGTCTCAAACTACTGACCTCCAGTGATCTGCCCACCTCGGCCTCCCAAAGTGCTGGGATTACAGGCATGAGCCATGGCGCCAGGCCAAAGGATGGATTTTGGAGTGCTGTCTCCTCCTCATGAGAAATACTGGTCTAAGACCTTCCTCTAGCTCTTTACAGGGCTGGTTTTGTCTCATGACTCAGGACTTGCCTCAAATATCAGCATCCCAGGAGGCCTTCCCGGACTCTGTCATATCCCCCAGGCTACCAGTCCACTCTGCACTGTTTTACTCACTGCACCTATCACCATCAGAAACTGTATTCTTTGTTCATAACCAGTCTCCCCTCCAAGTACAGCATAAGCTCCCCAGAGGAGGGTTCTGTTTGCTGCGGGAACCCACTGCTTGGAAAGGTGCCTTTCACATAGCAGGTGCTCGGTAAATCCAGGAACCGGTGGAATCAGGTTGGGACATCTTGCATCCAGCTTTTCTTTCTCTCCCTCTCTTTCATATATTCTTTAAATATATGCACAGTTTGGAAAATCAATTTTTAAAAACTGAAATGTAATTCACATACCCAAAAATTCACCCTTTTATATAAAACTCAAGGAGTTTTAGTATATTCACAAGATTGTGTAACAATCACCACTATCTAATTCTAGAACAAGGCCAGGCATGGGTGGCTCATGCCTCGAATTCTAGCACTTTGGGACACCCAGACAAAAGAATTGCCTGAGCACAGGAGTGACACCCCATCTCTATAAAATTTAAAAATTGTCAGGTGCAGTGTCTCCTGCCTGTAACCCTAGCACTTTGGGAGGCCAAGGTGGGTGGATCACCTGAGGTTAGGAGTTCAAGACCAGCCTGGCCATCACGGTGAAATCCCATCTTTAAATTTGTATATTAAATTTTTTTTTTTTAAATTAACTTGGTATGGTGACTCCTGCCTGTAGTTCCAGCTACTCAGAAGGCTGAGATGGGAGGATCACTTAAGTCTGAGGAGTCAAGGCTACAGTGAGCTATGACTGAGCCACTACACTCTAGCCTGGGCAACAGTGAGACTTTATCTCAAAACAAAAAAACAAAACAAAACAAAACAAAACAAAAATACAGTAATTCCAGAACATGTCTATCACTGCAAAACTGGTAACAGTCACTCCTCAACCCCACTTCCCCCATACCCAGCCCCAAGCCCCTGGCAACCACTAACCTATTTCTGTCTCTTGTGATTTGCCCATTCTGGACATTTCATACAAATAGAACCATATGGTGTATGATTTTGAGTTTGGCTTCTCCTTAGCATGTTTTCAAGGGACATCATGTTGTAGCACGTATCAGTACTTCATTCCTGTCTGAATAACATTCCATTGTATGGATATACCACATTTGATTTATCCATTCATTGGCTCATGGGCATTTTCAGTTGCTTCTATCTTTTGGGTATTAGTGCTGCCATGAATATTCATGTACAAGTTTTATGTGGCCATGTTTTCAATTTTTTTTGTGAGTATAACTAGGAGTAAAATTCTGGGTCATGATACCTCTCATATTTAAAAAACTGAGGAACTTGGCTGGGCTTGGTGGCTCATACCTGTAATCCTAACACATTGGGAGGCTGAGGCGAGACCAGCCTGGGTGACATGGTGAAACCCCATCTCTACAAAAATACAAAACATTCATTTAAAATTTGAGGAACTGCCAGCCTGTTTTCCCAAGAAGCTGCACCATGTTACACTCTGACCAGCAATGTGAGGGTTCTGATTTCTCCCATCCTCAGCAATACTCACTATCTGACTTTCTGATTATAGCCATCATGGTGGGTGTGCAGTGGTATCTCATTGTGGTTTTTTTGTGTGAGGGTTGGGGTCTCGCTCTGTTGCCCAGGCTGGAGCAGTGGTGTCATTATAGCTCACTGCAGCCTTCAACTCCTGGGCTCACACAATCCTCCCATCTCAGCCTCCCAAGTAGCTGGCACTTCAGGAGTATGATACAACACCTGGCTGATTTCTTGTTTTTATTATTAATTTACTTACTGAGACAAGGTCTCACTCTGTCACCCAGGCTGGAGTGCAGTGGTGTGATCTCGGCTCACTGCAACCTCTCCCTCCCGGGTTCAAGTGTTTCTCCCACCTCAGTATCCCCAGTAGCTGAGAATACAGGTACTTGCCACCACGCCCAGATAATTTTTTTTTTTTTTGTAGAGACAGGGTTTCGCCATGTTGGCCAGGCTGGTCTCAAACTCCTGACCTCAGGTGATCAGCTCACCTTGACCTCCCAACATGCTGGGATTACAGGCATGAGCCACCACATCCAGACTAATTTTTCATTTTAATTATCTGTAGAGATAGGGTCTCACTGTGTTGCCCAGGCTGGTCTCCAATTCCTGGCCTCAAGCTATCTTCCCACTTCTACCTCCCAAAATGCTGGAATTTCGGTGTTGTGGTTTTGATTTGCCCTAATTAGTAATGACACTGAACATCTTTTCATGTGCCTATTGATCATCTGTAGATCTTCTTTGGAGAAATATCTATTTGAATCCTTTGCCCATTTTTAACTGGCTTGTCTTTTTACTGTTGAGTTGTAAGAGTTCTTTATACATTCTGGACAGCAGAACCTTATCAGATATACAATTTGTAAATATTCTCTATGTGTTGTCCTTTTACTTTAATAATGTCCTTTGAAGCAAAAAAGTTTTCAGTTTTGAAATAGTCTAATTTATCTATCTTCTTTAGTTGTGTTTCTGCTGTCATAGCTAATAACCATTGCCTAACCCAAGGTCATGGAGATTTACACTTGTGTTTTCTTCTAGAGTTTTACAGTTTTAGCTGTTACGTTTTGGTATCTGATCCGTTCGAGTTAATTTTTGTATATGGTGTGAGGTAAAGGTCCAATTTCATTCTTTGCAGATGGGTATCTATTAATAGTTGTTCCTATACTATTTGTTGAAAAGACTATTCTTTCCCCCATTGAATTGTCTTGCAACCTTGTTGAAAATCAATTGACAATAGACGCATGGGATCTGGGAGCTTTTTAAAAGTACCTGAATTTCACCACAGGCAAAATATGTCAGATTCCCTCAAGGTGGGCCCTGGGGGAATGACATTTGACAAAGTTCACATAGTGAGTCTAACAGGAAGTGAGGGCTGAGCACCACCAATCTAATCCAACCCCCCATTCCATAAATGAGAAATCTGAGGTCTCAGTAGAACCAGAGAGTCTGGGTGTGATGGCTTAATTATAGGGGGACTCAATTATGCAGATAAAGGCCCCAAATCCTCTCAGTGCTACAAACTCACCCTGTTTCTGAACAGGATCTTCTTACCCTGGGTTCGGAGAATAGGAACGCGTGGGAACCAAGTATACATGAAACAAGCACACGTCTGTGACAGTGCACATGGTCCAGATCACAGATTTCCAGACCAAACCGGCTCCACCCTAGCTGTGATGCCCACCTCCAGACAACGCCCCCCTTCTCTGCTTTGGGAAGCAGAAGCAAGCAGACCATTTGAGGTCAGCAGTTCAAGACCAGCCTAGCCAACATGGTGAAACCTAGTCTCTACTAAAAATATTTTAAAAAATAGCCAGACATGGTGGTGCACACCTGTAATCCCAGCTACTCAGGAGGCTGAGGCAGGCAATTGCTTGAGCCCAGGACGTGGAGGTTGCAGTGGGCCAAGATTGTACCACTGCACTCCAGCCTGGGTGACAGAGCGAGACTCTATCTCAAAAAAAGAGACTCTGAGACCATCCTGGTCAACATGGTGAAACCCTGTCTCTACTCAAAATACAAAAAATTAGCTGGGCATGGTGGCACGTGCCTGTAATCCCAGCTACTCGGGAGGCTGAGGCAGGAGAACTGCCTGAACCCAGGAGGCGGAGGTTGCGGTGAGCCGAGATTGCACCATTGCACTCCAGCCTGGGTAACAAGAGCGAAACTCCGTCTCAAAAAAAAAAAAAGAGACTCTGCCACCAGATTTCTTAGACTGGATTGAACCCTTGGAGCTAAAAGAAAACCCAGGGGTAAGGGGGATAGGCAGCCCAGGGTAGAAGCTGTCCTCATCTGAGGCTGCCTCTGTTCTCAAACAGACTTCCGGAATCATCCCACACACGGGAAACCAACCAACCAACCAACCAACCCACCCACCCACCCAAACCTCTCAGATTATACGTCAAAGAACCAGGTTCTCCCCAAGGAGGAAGAGCCTGTGCTCCCCACACAGAGTCCATTTGCACAGGAAGAGATGGGTCTAAACTCAAGGCAGGTGGAGCCCACAGAGCAGAGTGGGAGACAGTGCTCAGCCCTCCAAGCAGAGCTTCTCACCAGGAGGAGGAGATGGTGAGGCCTACCTTGAAATAACTACCTTTAACAGAGGAAACTTCCACTCCCAAAAGGCAGTTTTAAAATTAGGGCAGCAGCAGAGGCTGGGGCCTTGCCTTCCACCTCCTCTGGCCCCATCTGGCATTTTGCTGTGAAATGATCAGGCACACAGCGCCCTTCATCTGGAGAACAGGGAGTATGAACCACAAACACCCCATTTACTTTCAATGCTTACAGCTGAGCTCAGGTTTCGGGGTGGGGGTAGGGGACTAAAGATCGTCTAGTTTAAACTTCGATCTTTCAAAGATAGCCAAGTAAGCCAATTCTGGCCTTGAGATGGTATAGCCTGGAATCCTAGTGAGTGCCTAAGGGGCCCAGTCTTTAGAATTAAGGTTTTAGTCTGGACAAATCCGCCCAGGGATTTGTTCATCCAGAAAGGAGCCATTTGGCATTTGGTGAGAAAAGGTCAGAGAGGGCATTGATGGGATAGTTGTTTAGGCAAGTGCTACACACCCCTGTCCTGAGCTAGCAGGACCCTGGGAACTCCCCAACAGACCCTGCCAGGTTCAGGAAGTGCCACAGGAAAGGGGCATCTGGAAGCAGGGCAAACATTCCCGTTTCTCCCCCTATTCATCTCTCCAGCAATCGGCTTGGTTTTTGCTGGTATTCAAGTAATCTATAAACTGGGCCTTGTTGGTGGAAGGGTGAGTATGCCAGGCCCCGGAGTAATCTTTAACCTTTTTAACCATGGTAAGGGTTTTGTCTTTGACAAATGAAACTCCTACTTGGTGATCCTTTTCCTTTTTCCTGTTTCAAGAGGTTCTGATTCAACAGTCCACCCCACCAAGTCAGGCCCCTTCTCCTATTCCAGCAAAAGCAGAGAGGGGGTATCTGGGGGTGGGCATCATAGCTAGGGTGGAGCGGCTTGTTCTGGAAATCTGTGATCTGGACCATGTGCAGCATTGCAGACGTGTGCTTGTTCCATGTATACCCAGTCCCCACAGGTTCCTACTCTCTGAACCCAGGGTAAGAAGGTCTTGCTCAGAAGCAGGTTGAGTTTGTAGCACTGAGAGGATTTGGGGCCTTTATCTGCATACTTGAGTCCCCACCCTCCTGAGTAGACAGGCACTGGAAGGAGCCCAACCCATGGAGGTGTTTGGCGCTCACCAACCTGCCTGCTCTTTGCTGAGGCCACAGGGCTCCCCTTCAGGCCTATACCTCCCGAGGCTCTGTGAGCACTGGATGAGGGGGTGAATAAATCCATGAGTCTAACTGGGAGGTGCCTCCAACCAGAAATTCCAGGCTTAGAGTTTGAAGTCTGCCAGGAGGCAACTGGTGGTGTTAAGAGTCATCCAAGCTTGTCCTTAGCCCGCTGTGAGTGAATGTTGGCTTCCAGGCACTAGGATGGTGTGGGGTGCACTATTTGGGAGGGTTAAGAAATCATTCTGGATTTGGGGGTCTTTTTTTTCCCTTGACCATATCCAGTCCATCTCATACTCCTTGAATGTATGAGATGGACAACATTAACAGTCTTTTGGGAGGATTTAAAAAATAAAAACCTAACCATGACCACAGAGAAGGTCTATTGAAAAAAAGAAAGAAAAAAAAAATCAAAATAGGGTTCTATAGCCAGAGTAATTATAGGATCAGGAGGAACCAGTAAAGAGAGACTGAAACCTCTGACTCATAATTGCTCCATTAAAAATGGTGAAACAACTGCCCTGGCAGAGGAACAGGGCTAGACTCTCACCTTGGCTTGCCCCACCTACAAGCCTTCCTGGAGCTGGCAGTAAGGCCTGGCCAAACCTCACAGCAGCCATAAGGGGTGGCTGTCTCCAGGAGTGGTGTTCCGTCAAAGGACAAAGGGGCCCCTGCTGCTCTCAGGGGCAAATCTGACTCTCGGCCCCAGAACAAAGGAGGAGTGGCTTGTCCCGCAGAGGGTGGGGGACCAGGGTGGGGCAGCACAGGGAAGATGTGGGCTCAGTTTTCCAGGGAGGGCCTCAGTGGTCCTGAGTGCTCTCACTACAGCGTGGGTAGAGGACTGAGGAGGACTCTGGGTATCATGTCAACCTGCCCCATAAAAGCTACTAAGGGCTGAGCCTGAACCAAAGATAGCAACAGGTATTTTTTTTGGGGGGTCTCACCATATTGGCTAGGCTAGTCTCAAACTCTTCACCTTGTGATCCACCCATCTCGCCCTCCCAAAGTGCTGGGATTATAGGCATGAGCCACCTCGCCTGGCCTGCAAGAGACACTTTTTATGATTGGGTGGGGCATAAGGCCTACTCTACTCTAATTGCACTAATGACTCACATTTATTGAGCCCTTAGTGTGTACCAGAGTTTGTTCTGCATGCTCTAATTTTAAAGATAAGGCTCCGAATGCTGGGGGATATGCCCACGGCCACACGGCTGTTAAGCAGTAGAGCTGGGAACCCCATGACCCCCAAACAAACTTCAAGCCTCACCAAGACTGCTTTCCATTTCTTGTGAACGCTCTGTCAGGCCCTGTATGAGCTACTTCACGTGGTTCCTCTCATTTGATCTACTCTTAAGGAAGGCACAAAACCTAGGGTAGTCCCAGGAGGCCCTAGGCAGATTCCAGCAGCCACAATGCAGCAGGCCCTGTGCTGAGCCACTCGGTGAGTCATAGGGGAGGGCGGGCGAGTCAGGTGACCCGGGTGAGAATCAGAGCTATGCTGAGGTGGCCTGGTTACCTTGACATTCCTGAGATTCTGCCAAGGTAAAAAGTAACCCAAGGAGTTTGCCTTATATGGGCATGATGACAGATTTCAACAAGACAACCTGTTAACTGACCCGGTATCAAATCCATTCCAGACTGCACAGGCGACACCCGATAAAGCTGTTCTGAAAGTATAGGAAATAACAATTTATGATGGGCTATCACCAGTGACTCACAAAGGTACAGCCCAACCGCCATTGTGTGTCTTTTAGAGAAGTGGGGGAAAGGTTGGTGGCCTATGGGCCAAATGGCTGTGTCATTCTTCCTCCCACCAGCAGCCTGGGAGGCCTTGCTCAGATCCCTTCCTCTGTTCACAGGGACTGGCTCAAGGAGGGCTAGAGGAAATCAATTTCAAGCTGGGGCTGAACAGCAAGTCCTGTCTGGGTTAGAGAGCCCTCACCACCTGCTTTCTCCCTGGGTGGGGTGAGAAAGAGGAAAGGCAGGAGCCACACTGGGAGGCAGAGCCTTTCAAGCCAGCACAGAACAAAATGGTTAGGTCTGAGGGAAAGCACTGAGTGAGAACCAAAGAAACCAACCGGGTCTCATAGGATTCCAAGAGTCATCCCAGCCACTCCAAACTGCTGGGATCAGATAGCCCCTCCCAGGCACTCCCCAGTCCCCCCAGAAGGGGGAGACTCACCGCTCTGAGCCTCTCCCAAACTTCGTTCATTCACATTTTAAAAGGTACTAGGTATATATATATACCACGCCACACACCACCCTGAACACTGGGATTAAACAGACATCCCTGCCCTCGGGTAGCTTACAGTCTAGTAGAAGAGCTAATACAGACAAAAACAAGCTAAGGAGACACGGATAGGTACCATAAAATGGGGTAATGTTACGAAGAGTGACTGGGGAGAAGAGAATCATGGAGGGGAGGGAATGAAGCTCAAGCAGTCAGGAAAGACCTCTCAATGGAGGTGACATTTGAGCCTGAATAAACTGAAAGAGCCAACGGGGGAGATCATTCCCAGGGAAGGCATTAGGTGAGAACTCAGGCCCAGTGGGTGTGACTAGAGCAGAAAGAGCCTGGAGAGGGTGGTAAGCCTGAGGAGCCTGGGCTGTGAGTGTGGGTTTCACCTTAAGAGCAACAAGCCTTTGGAGGGTCTCATGGGGGATAAGCACAGCCAGACTTTATGGGGAGAACACTGCCCCAATCCTGGTGGCCGTGTGGACTGCAAGGTGGTGGCTTGGACGAGGGTTCCAGCAGTGAGGCTGGAGAGAACTAGAAGAACCTGGAGTACATTCTGAAGGCAGAGCTGACAGGACTTCCTGACCTTCATCAGTGAGTCCCCTCTACAGGGCCAGGTATGGTGGCTAACACCTGTAATCTCAACACTTTGGGAGGCCACGGTGAGAGGACTGCTTGAGGCCAGGAGTTCAAGTCCGACCTGGGAAACATAGTGAGACCCTGTTTCAATTTGGAAAACAAACAAACAAAAGACAGGGCATGATAGCTCAGGCCTGTAATCCCAGCACGTTGGGAGGCTGATCACTTGAGGCCAGGAGTTTGAGACTAGCCTGGGCAACATAGCAAGATTGCATCTTTATTAAAAATAAAATTTAAAAAGAAAAAAGAAAAGCAATTGCTTTGTTGGAAAATATCATCTTTGCTTTAAATCTTAAATCGTCCAGGCCAGGAGCGGTGGCTCACGCCTCTAATCCCAGCACTTTGGGAGGCCGAGGTGGACTGATCACTTGAGACCAGGAGTTTGATACCAGCCTGGTCAATACGACGAAACCCCATCTCTATTAAAAATACCAAAATTAGCCAGGTGTGGTGGTAGGTGCCTGTGGTCCCAGCTAATCGGGAGGCTGAAGTACAAGACTCCCTTGAACCCAGAAGACGGAGGCTGCAGTGAGCCAAGGTGGCACCACTGCACTGTAGCCTGGGCGACAGAGCAAGACTCCGTCTCACCAAAAAAAGAAAAAAAAAAAAGACTGAAAATTGAAACCTGTCTTCAGGTAGCATCCCACCTATCAGAACTGAGATTCAGGACAAGAAGAGAGAATCACAACAAAGGGTCTGGGGGAGACCCTGACAATGCTGTCCTTGAGGAGTGCACAGCTTGGTCAGAGAGGGACACTAGTGAGCCTGTCGCTGCAGGGTGGTGTGATCTGAGGACAGCAGAGGTCAGGTGACACCTGATCTGGGCCTTGAAAGGAGAGCGCGATTGCATCAGGGGCGACCTGGAGAGAAGGTCATTCCACAGAGTGGGAACACCAAGGGCAAGAAAGACAAAGTACCACAGATGTTTGGGGACCCTAGGAGAAGCGGCAGGGAGGCGTCAGCTGGGGCCAGAAGGTGGAGAGACAAGAGCTCAGAACCTGCTCTCTGGGCAGTGTGGGGAGCAGAGGTCTCCCAGAGTGACATGACTAGGTATGAGTCTCACAAAGATGGGGTCTAGGGAGTTACAATCCAAACCAGGAGACTAGAGAAGGCCAGTCAAGAAGCTGCTGCAGGAGACACAGGCACAGATGACGACAAGAGCCAATGTCGGAGCGTTTCCTGTGCATCAGATACCATCTTCACAGTGTGGTTAAGTCACCTGTGCAAAGTCACACAGCTCAGGTAGCCAGCAGCAGCACTGTGACTTTAGAATTTTTTTTTTTTTTGAGACAGAGTTTCGCTGTTGTTACCCAGGCTGGAGTGCAATGGTACGATCTTGGCTCACCGCAACCTCTGCCTCCTGGGTTCAAGCAATTCTCCTGCCTCAGCCTCCCGAGTAGCTGGGACTACAGGCACGCACTACCATACCCAGCTAATTTTTGTATTTTTAGTAGAGACAGGGTTTCACCTTGTTGACCAGGATGGTCTCCATCTCTTGACCTGGTGATCCACCCGCCTCGGCCTCCCAAAGTGCTGGGATTATAGGCGTGAGCCACCGCACCCAGCCTGCATTTTTTTTTTTGAGAGAGTCTCACTCTGTTGCCCAGGCTGGAGTACAGTGGCACGATCTCAGCTCATTGCAACCTCCGCCTCCAAGTGATTTTCCTGCCTCAGCCTCCCGAGTAGCTGGGGTTACAAGCACACACCACCACATCCAGCTAAGTTTTGTATTTTAGTAGAGATGGGGTTTCACCATTTGGCCAAGCTGGTCTCGAACTCCTGATCTCAGGTGATCCACCTGTCGTGGCCTCCCAAAGTGCTGGGATTACAGGTGTGAGCCACCATGCCTGACCTAGACCCTGCACTTTTAGACCCTCACTCTGTGGTCCTGAGTAAGGACAATGGTAGGAATAAAGAGGAGGAGGAAGGTGAGGGTTCTAAGATACATTCGAGAGAAAGAAAGAAAACTTGGTGCCCATCACAGGATGAGAAGTCAAAAGCTCACTCCAAGGTTTCTGACTCAGATGACTGGTGAATGGGGCAATGCCAAGCCCAGGAAGTGGGACTCGAGAATGAGTTTGGTCTCAGACATGCTAAGACTAAAGCACAACCAGTGGGCATCAGGAAATGTCAGTCTAAAATTCAGCAAAGAGGTCATTTGTTCATGTAGGCATTCATTCAGTCACTCATTCAAATACTTCCCAAGGCCCAGCTGAGTGGCTCAAGCCTGTCTGTAATCCCAGCACTCTGGGAGGCCACAGCGGGCAGATCGCTTGAAGTCAGGAGTTCAAGACCGGCCTGGCCATCATGGTGAAACCCCATCTCTACTAAAAATACAGAGATTAGTCAGACATGCTCACTTGAACCCAGACGGGGTACTTAAGGCCGAGGGGAGGGGTAAGTTCCTTCAGGGAAAAAGGGCGTCGTGAAATGCCCATGTTTAAGCAGTGGACAGCAGGGGAGAATTTAGCCATTGGAGATAACGAGGAAGAGTCAGAGAAACAGAATGTGATGTCAAGGAAACCAAAGGGAGAAATTTTTGTTTTTTCCTAAGACATGGCCAGAAGCATTAAATATAACAGTATATGGTTATGTTTAAAAATACATACATTGGCCAGGTATGGTGGCTCATGCCTGTAATCCCAGCATTTTGGGAGGCCATGGTGGCAGAATGGCCTGAGGCCATGAGTTCTGAGAACAGCCTGGGCAACAAAGCCAGACCCTGTCTCTACAAAAAAATTTTTTTTAATTAACCAGATGTGGTGGCATGCGCTTACCGCCCCAGCTACTTGGAAGGCTGAGGTAGGGGTATCACTTGAGCCCAGGAGTTCGGAGGCTGCGCTGAGCTATTATTTCACCACTGTACTCCAGCCTGAGTGGCACAGTGAGACCCTATCTCTTAAAAAATACATACAAAGGCCGGGCGCGGTGGCTCACGCCTGTAATCCCAGCACTTTGGGAGGCCATGGCGGGTGGATCACGAGGTCAAGAGATCGAGACCATCCTGGTCAACATGGTGAAACCCCGTCTCTACTAAAAATACAAAAAGTTAGCTGGGCATGGTGGCGCGTGCCTGTAATCCCAGCTACTCAGGAGGCTGAGGCAGGAGAATTGCCTGAACCCAGGAGGCGGAGGTTGTGGTGAGCCAAGATCGCGCCATTGCACTCCAGCCTGGGTAACAAGAGAGAAACTCTGTCTCAAAAAAAAAAAAAAATACACACAGACACACACACACACACACACACACAGATGCACACACACCCCTATTTGAGCATGTACAGGTGATGTCTAGGGGGAGTATGTGGGGAGACACTGTTGAAACAAGTCTGGCAAAATGCTGATAATCACTAATGGACGCGACAGGTCCAAAGGAGTCCCACCACTTTTGTATACAGCCCGTGTGTGGGGTTTTTGGGGTTCAGTATCACGTATTGCAGAGGTTGAGAGGAGTGAGGTGGGGACCAGCACCTGTATCCCCAGCACCTGACACAGTGCTGAGCACACGGGAGGTGCATGCAACACCATGGTAAGTGGTGCTGCACAGATGCCCTTGGGGATGGAAACCAGGCAGTCTCTAGAGCGAGAGAGGATTCAGTGAACTTGTAGGGCTGAGAAGCATTCGGGAAATGAGAAAATGAAATCCGCAAGGAAAGGCTTACACATAAACTGTACCTAGGCCAGTAGCCAAGCACGTGTCTTTTTCCCAGCTTGTGGGCCATACAGCACCATTCTGTTTTTCTACAGGAGAAAGACTCACTTGATTGCTCCAAGGTAAAAGATGAACTTTCCCACTCCCACAATCCAGTTTCAAATTCCCACCAAGTTCCCTGTGTTTTCCTTCTCTCATTATTCTGCAAAGGCCGCTGGGCAAAGCGAAGCTGGGCCCTTTTCAAAGGCGTATCGGAGCACACCCCACTACCATCTAATAAACAAGTCACCTTTTTCTTGCTTTTCTCCTCTCCTGCAGAACAAGTTTGCATTTAAAAGGAGAAACAGTCCTGAGTTTTGTCTCAGAACAGAGCGAAGGTCCAGGGGCAAGGACTCAGGGGAACACAGAGTGGCTGATTGCACAGGATTGGTCACCACTGACAGCAAAGGAGGTGTGGAGAGATGCGGGAGACAAAGCCCAAGCCCAAGCCCAAGCCCAAGCCAAACGGCAGAGAGAAAAAGGGCAGCTGTGTTGCCCTGAGTCCCATGGCCCAGAGAGAGCCAGGGAGCTATCAGATTCTGCTCAACTACCCCGTGTATCCTCTATCTTTCTCTAGATTTTCCACAGTACTGACTTCTCTGCCAATGCCCCATAAATAACAATGGCCACCAAACACAGCCCAGACTACCCTTCCTTCCCTGGTATTGCAGGTTTTGAGGCTCAGCGCAATAAATGGAGACGAATGGGCTGTTCCAGAACACGGCACCACAGTAAGCCCAGCTGCAGGAAGGTGGTCAGCCAGCCAAACCACAGGGCTGTATTCTAAGGTAGCTAACCCTAGAAAAAAAGAAAAACACTTTACCGTCGTTTTCACGACATGTTAATTTTACCTACAGGTAGCAATTTCTGTATAAAAAGGAAATCTCAAAAAGGAAAAAAAACAAAAGGTCTCCACCGTTTTAGCCACATGTATTATTTTTAAGGGCAAGGGCCTTCTCTTTGTCTTGCTCACCTCTGTGTCCCTGCTGCCTGGACATAGGTCAATGCTAGCTCAGTAAATATATGCACAAAATAGGATGAATTCTCCTGTACTAATGATGATTTTCCCACCTCTCCACGGGACAGTGATGTCTCCCTCTTCCGCCCACCTGAAAAGCATCCTGTTAGGCCTGGCGCGGTGGCTCATGCCTATAATCCCAGCACTTTGGAAGGCTGAAGCGGGCAGATCACTTCAGCCCAGGAGTTTGAGACCAGCCTGGCCAACATGGTAAAACCTGGTCTCTGCTAAAAATATAAAAATCAGCTGGAAATGGTGGTGCACACCTGTAATCCCAGCTACTCGGGAGGCTGAGGCAGAAGAGTCACTTGAACATGGGAGGCAGGGGTTGCAGTGAGCTGAGATCGCGGCACTGGACTCTAGCTTGGGCAACAGAGCGAGACTCAATCTCGAAAAAAAAGAAAAGCACCCTGTTTGTGTTTTGTAGCTAGCAGGCACTGATGCAGAACTCAGGACAGCTGGCTGGCTGGCTGTCCCACTGGGCCTAGAAGTGTCCCAGGTGAGGACTTATCATGGCCTTCCAGAGCACACAGCTTAGCGTAGGGCCAGCTTTTAGATGAGATGCAATGGGTCAGGCAGGGATGAGTCGGGCCTGGACAGTCATGGTACACTGGTCCTCAGAGGACAGACCATCAGTGATTAATCTCTACTCCTAAAGCCAAGCAGAAAGACAGAATGGACCTACCACTCACACAACCACTTGAGTGTCTCCCTCTCTGCCCACTTGAAAAGCATCCTGTTTGTGTTGTGGCAGATCCATTCTGTCTGCTTGGCTATCTATTCATTCAATACATATTTCTTTAGTGCACACCTACATTTGCCTTGACAATGTCCCACATGGTAGGGACACAGCAGTGAACAAAATAGTTTCTCTCTCTGCTCTCGTGACCCTCGATAGGCAGAGCCAAGGATGGTTCAAGTACAGGTGATGGACATACTTCTAACCTAGGCTGGAGGCGTTGTTTGTGAAGGTGCTACCAATAGTGAAGCCTAAATTGACATCTGAAGGATGAGGCGGCGGCAGGTGGGGAGCTGAGAGGTAAGGGCAGAGGCAAGGGCCCCGCATGAAGGCCCTGAGGAGGCAGGAATGAGCATGGAGCAGAGAGGCAGCTGGCATTCGTGTGGAGCACAGAGAGGAGAAAAGAGATCCTGCAGGGCCTCGGGGACTTGCAGGTTTGATCCCTGAGGGCAGGGATACTGATCAAGATGTCAGGCAGGATGTTGCTTGGCCCCTACATGGAGAATAGATTGGAGTGGGTGGGGAATGCAGGGAGACCCACCAGGAGATGTTGTTCGAACTCGCATCAGCACCTGGGCCACTCTAGTTCTCTGCTGGTGCCCTGGGAACTAGAGCATCTGGTCATGCTCTTGCAAAGGGACAATGAGGCTGCTTCAGAAGTGGGGGGGACCTCAGGGTTTCCTGAGATGAAAAGCTCCTACTCAGGCCTTTCCAGGCCTGTCTGTGGAGGAGAGCAAGAAAGGCAGCCTGTTTACCTTCCACATCCGGCCCCAGAGGCCCTGCCCCTGGAAGGGGAAGGTTTCCCAGAGGGAAGGACACATGTGGTGTTCTACAGGATGCGAAAGACCTCAGTGAGCCTCCTCCCGTGTACTGCGAGGGGGGCCCCCGGCCTCCCTCAGCCTGGTCTCCAGCCCACTTGCAGGACACTGCTATACAACACACTTGTCTCTACCAGCTCATGTTCCTTGTCTAGCAATATTAAGAGTCAGGCCCTAAACCACAAGGGCTCCATCCACCACTCTGAGTCTGAGACAATCTGGGATAAATAAGAGATCACTGCTGCTTTCCAGGAATCTTACTTCTAGGCCCCCTTAAATGCTCAATGCTTACTTATCTAGCAGTTGACTTGCTGGAACTCAGGGTAAACCTTCAAAAAACTGCTGGCTTCAGATGCAGGTGCTGTAAGACATCTCTATTGCCTTAGTTCTTTGGCTGAAGTTTCCTAGTTGAATAAAGATTCCCAGATCCCTCGTCCCTCAACTAGTAACTTCTATATGGGACTCCAGATCCCAAAGAACAAGACCCTATAAAGGCTCCATCCCACTGAATCCTGACAGCCCTGTGGTAGAAACATTATTGGCCCCATTTTGTAGAGGAGAAAATGGAGATTTCCATGCCCAAGGTACTACAGTAAGTAGCAGAGCCAGGCTCAGAATCTGAGTCCATGGCTTCACAGCCTGTGTTCGGGAGAAGCCAAGTCTACAGACTTCCAACGCAAGCGGGCAGCCTCTCAGCACCCAACAACACACGAGGGTATGGCTGGGGCCCTCTGCTTGGCCTGGCTGTGTATGGCAGGAGCCCCAGGAACCCTTTTACCCAGGCCTTGTGCTCTGTGAGGCCTCTCAGTTGGCTAAGGAGGAGCTGGGCTGGGCCCATCCAGCTGACCTTTCATTAGGAAACCTTGTGGTAGAAGCTAAAACCTCTGATCAGCACCTCAGTAGCCAAAGTATACATGATAGCAACATGGACTTGAGCCTTTCTGATAGAAAGCCTCCACAGCTTCAGTTGCCCAGAGATCAAGAACATGGCTCAAGATGTTCACAAAGATCCTCCCTCTTGAAAGAAATTTCTCGGCTTACTAAAAAAGCAACAAAGTTGCCAGGGGCAGTGGCTCACATCTGTAATCCTAGCACTTTGGGAGACCAAGGTAGGAGTTCAAGGCCAGCCTAGGCAACATGGTGAGACCTCATCTCTACAAAAAATCAAAAAATAAGGCAGGAGAATTACTTGAGCCCAGGAGGTCAAGACTGCAATGAACCATGATTGCACTGCTGCAATCCCAGTGGGTGACAGAGCAAGACCCTGCCTCAAAAAAGGAATGAAACCAAAAAGGCAACACCCAAGCCATGATGGCTGTACTATCCTCATATGCTTTCCAGGCCAGGTTGGTTTCAGACCTTTGATATAAAAAATATCTAGTTTGTGCTTGCCTTCAAAGGAATGCAGCTGGGCACCTCCCACCAGTAACACAGAAAAGAGCTCCTACTGCCATCACCTGTTCTTTGAGATCAAGCCATATATAGGCAGAATGAATCCAGAGGTTTGGCCATAGAGCTAGAGCTAATTTAACTCTCCAACTCCACATGGCTGTTTAGACAGCTTCCCCCAGAAACGTCACTCAGACATATGCTTGTCTTCAATCTCGGATGCCTGGGTGAAGGTGAAACACCCAAGGACTGGTACAACTCTGGGCAACTGAAGCAGCAACATCACGAGTTCTCTCCTTTCGCCATAGCCTATCCTCCAACACCTAAATCATAGGTGCTGTGATGTCGCCACATGCCTGAATTCCAAGAGGCACTGTGAGTCCTGAGTCTTAATACCAGGGATGCGAAGTCAGAGGGAAGGAGAATTGATCACTCAGCTCTAATGTGAGAGAAATAACCTAAAAAGGGAAGAGTCTGGTTTGATTCTTGGTTCAGTCCTTCATTGACCAAGGGGCCTGGGGCAAGTCACGTCACCTCTCTGAACTTAAGTTCCCTCATCTATAAGGCAGGGATAAAAATACTGGGCTGACAGAAAGTGAAGCTGAAGAAAGAGATGGAAGAGTGCTATCTGCTTTAATGAGCTGTTAGGGATCTGTCCCAGCATTGAAAGAGATAAACAGATAAACAGATATGCTCCTCAGCATTCCACTCAGCTGGGAGCCCCCTGAGGGCAGGGAAGGTTCTTTATTCACGGCTCTTTACCCAGTACCTAAAACAGTCACTGGCATGCAATAAATATTTCTAGAATCAAAGCTCTCATTGCAGATAGAATAAAATCCAAGATCCTTGCTGGAGATAACGTCCTGGCTGCTGTCACCCCTCTGACCTCACCTCATACTGTTCTCCCCACTGTCTTGGTCTCATTTTATTTCTCTTTTCCCACAACCCTGGGTCCTCCTGCCTAGAACACTGTTCCCTTCTTTAAGTTTGGCTCCGACTCTTGAATATCCCTCCAGGCTTCACTTCACCGTCACCATCTCAGAAAGTCTCCCCAACAGCTCCCACCCAATCTACTGCAAGTCCCCCACTGTCCCCTCTTAAAGGGCTCTGCTCTTTTCCTTCATAAAAATAATCACACTGGGTGCAGTGGCTCATGCCTATAATCCCAGCACTTTGGGAGGCCAAGGCTGGTGGATCACAAGGTCAAGAGATGGAGACCATTCTGGTCAACACGGTGAAATCCTGTCTCTACTAAAATACAAAAAAAAAAAAATTAGCTGGGCATGGTGGCGCACGCCTGTAGTCTCAGCTACTCCAAAGGCTGAGGCAGGAGAATTGCTTGAACCCAGGAGGTGGAGGTTGCAGTGAGCCAAGATTGCACCATTGCACTCCAGCCTGGGTAACAAGAGCGAAACTCTGTCTCAAAAAAAAAAAGATGGTGAAACCCTGTCTCTACTAAAAATACAAAAATTAGCTGGACAGTGGTGGAAGGCACCTGTAATCCCAGCTACTGAGAAGGCTGAGGCAGCAGTAGAATAGTTGGAACCTGGGAGGCAGAGGTTGCAATGAACCAAGATTGTGCCACTGCACTCCAGTCTGGGACAACAGCAAGACTCCATCTCAAAAAAAAAAACAAAAAAGAACTGCATGTAAGAAACACTTTTGTGTGGCCCATATGTCTGGCTGCAAAGCCCAGTATAAGAAATCCTGCCACTTTGGTCCCTACCCTAATGTACCGTAGGTGGCACATCCAGGGAGAGTGAGAAACTCTCTCATCCTAATCGCTGTAATGTAGTAGAATAACATGACAGTCTACGGGGCCCAGCTCTTTTTCAGGATGGAAAGCCTTTCCCTTACAGAATTGCCATCCGTGGAGAGCACTGAGCAATGCGAAGCATTACAACCATTTTTCTTCCAGCTATTTCTAGGCACACAAATAACATCTAAGGACTCAAGGCCAGCTTGAAAAAACAATCAAGCCAGGAAATACTCAAACCAGTGCAGAGGCAACAGAGCCTAAAAAAGTTAAAAGCAGAGGGCAATGCCTTCATGGGGCCAGTTTCCTGGCTTTTCCCAGATTGCCTGCTCCAAATGCGAAGGACTGTGGGGCTAGTAATCCAATCAACAGGGATTTTATTAGAGTTTAGGAAAAAAATGACCTGAATTTTTTGGGTTAAGTGTCCAAATTTGTTTTCAAGTCAATAAATTCATTGTACATCTACTATTATTCATTGTACATCTACTATATCTTTTCCTGAAATCCATCAACTCTTCTAGCAATAAGAAATGCTGTGTTCAGGCTTTTCCAATTACAAAGATCTCAGGATTGATCTGTCACAAAACCTGGACTGCCAATATGTTCCAGAAGTCAAATTTAAGGGATAGATCCTAAAGAAACTATTTCTGTCCATCTGCCACTTGGGTGCAAATTCTGAACTGGCACTTCATTTATTAATAGAATGCTGGCACTGTTTACCAGGTTATTGTGTGTGCAGAATGGCTGCCTCTGTAGAAAAGTGTTGCTTTGGGCTACCCAAAATATACAAGCAAAAAAACTTTCCACTATTTTGGTTCACAGAAACCTGAAGCCTAAAAATATGCAATATGGTGGGAGGAATTTTGAGGAGTCAACGCTTAATTACCTATGATAATGGGAAAGGGGAAGAGTCCGGAGGCTGGAAAGCCACAGCTAAGGCAAATCGTTTTTACTACCATCCACTTCAACCACCTTTTATCAGAGCTGTCACTAAGGGGCAAATTACAATTTTCTCCCTCCAAGTGAGAGGATTAAGCAGCAGCAATTCAGGTAAGAGGAAAGGGGAGACTAGAGGAGAGCCAGAGACAGGGTCAAGACCATGCAAGGTCAGGGGTCACAAATGGGTACCTTGATATGCAATAGGTTCCATTTTATATGGGCTGCAGGGTTTTTAATTACTTGCCCCCATAAAACTCTCCATTTCCAGATTCATGAAGTACCAGGCCCCCATTCCATCAGCTGGAGCTCTGCAGTGGCCACCCAGTCCCCACCCAGGCTACTTTCTTCGATTTTGTCATTTGCCCTGTGATAATCCAGGACCACAGTCCCTCTGCCCCAGGAGGAGAACCAGGAACACACACATCCATTCTCCTCATCATGGCCCAAATGACAGGATCACCTGCTGTGAGCAACAAGATACATGCCAGCCTGTCCTTGCTGTTCCTGAAAGGGGGCTGCAGGTGGAGCTGCCCTGGCTTGGCTTCCCTCCACCCCACCATGCTCCTGAGCTCCCAGATGCCCTGAAATCCCAGGTGGAAATGGAGGGTGTTGTGTGATCCCCAACTCCCCTGAGTGGAAACACCAAGTTTCCTAGAGGACCTAGAAGATGTTCTTTCCAGCCACCCTATCTGAATGGTGGGGCTGGGAGGCTGGGGGCTGGCATGGGGCAAATGGAGGAGAAAGGGTTGGCTAGGAAAATGTTAGAAACACCAGACACACTCGCTCTGGGGACCCCTGAGGAAGGACCCCCTTCAGCTGCCAACACTTTCCAACTGGCGCTAAGAGTGAACAGCTATTTCCACTAAAGATCAGAAAAGCACTGAAGTTTCCATACATTGAAGACTGAGCCTTGAGATTCTTGGCTGGGCTGCAATTGCCTCTCCCTCCTTCCCCCAACTCTTGCTTCAAGCTGCCCAATGAGTCTTTCACTTGTGGAGCTAGTGAGCCAGCAATTCAGAGTGACACATTCCAAAGTGTCCCCCAAAGAACAAAATCCCAGGGCTGCAACCATGAAGATGTCAACTGTGGTACTGTTACCAGCCTGTTAAAAAGTGGTGCAAACCTTACCGACTTCCTGAGGCCACGCTGGGCTCCGCTTCCTGGCAGTTACCACAAAAAGCTACTGAAACAAGCAGCAGCTCAGGCAACCCAAGGACCACCATCTTCCTACGTGATGGCTAGGGATGGCTTCTGCCACCCACACCCACAGTGAACTCCCCAGCTACCTGTGCTCTAAGTGAAAACAGCATGCTTGCGGCCTCAAGACTAATCCCCTACCCAGGCCCATCTACTCCAAACCAGGCTGGGTCACCTATGCTTTTTCCATGTAGAAATTCTAGAGATGACACTAATGGGGGACACCTACAAACTCTAGTTTCCTTGGCCAGGAGATGGATCCTTCTTGCCTTAATCTGTCATTGCTTTCCAGCAAATATCCCAAGCCAGGAACTAAGAAAAAGCTGGATCTTGGCTGAGCATGGTGGCTCACACCTGTAATCTCAGCACTTTGGGGGACCAAGGCAGTGGATTACCTGATGTCAGGAATTTGAGACCAATCTGATCAACATGGCAAAACCCCACATCTACTAAAAATACAAAAATTAGCTGGGCATGGTGGCAGGCGGCAGGCACCCGTAACCCCAGCTACTTACAAGGCTGAGGCAGAAGAATCACTTGAACCCGGGAGGTAGAGGTTGCAGTGAGCCAAGTGCACACCACTGCACTTCAGCCTGGGTGACAGAGAGAGACTGTCTCAAGAAAAGGACAAAAAAAGCTGGATTCCAAGGTGACTCCTCAGCCCTGAGGAGCCTATGAAACCACACTACAAGAACCAAACACATGACTCACCTGGAGGTCGATTTATAAGGGAGGCAGCTCTGAACACCTGAGCTCCCAGACACACAGAGCACATTGGAAAGATCCTTTCCAAACCCACGAAGGCAAAGGCAATGGGTCTACTTCAGTGAGTCAGTGAGCAGTAAACCAAGACCACATTAACATCTGCATGTCACCCTAACACTCTGTTCACTTCCATCATGCAATTCACTGTCCATCTTTTCTATAAGGACAGAGCTAAGTTGGTTTTCTTTCTTGTTGTATCTCCAAGCCTAACATGGTATCGGGGTAAATGTCAGGTGGATTGAAAGGAAAGCAGATTAACAAATCACAGGATCCAGGATCACAGGAAACCTACATGGCTCTCCTGTTTAATCTTCAAACTTCCTTCTAAAGCTGTTAGGATGTTAGAAGGGGCACAGGAAAGGGGGCACTCTAACCTTATCTTGATTCTGCATTAGCATTTCAGAGGCCATTGGTTCCATCAAGAAACTGGACTGTGCAAAGCATGAAACGAGACACTGCATTACAACCTCATCTGAGTAATCACCCAGGGTTTATTTGTAATTCTAAGAACAGGCACCTCAAGAGACATAACTCCTTCCTTAACCAGGCCTGGCTCTTCTGCCTTCTGCCGTATAAATAGGAAGCCAGCTTGCATATTTTGCATTCATGTCTTCACGCAGGGCTGCTTTGAGTTTATTTTTGTTGCTTTCATTTTAAGACTGTGTTTATGCCTCTCAGACTTCCAGCCAGAGGAAAAATGACAAGATACAAAGCTTGTCCTTTTTTCAGGGATGCTCCAGACGGTTCTTGGAGGCACATGGGAAGATTAGCAACTTAGAGATGCCAAGTCACTGGCACTGGGTAGTTCTCCAAAATGTTTTTTTGGGGGTGGAAGAAACATACATCAGACTAGCCCAGCATCTGAGTTTCCACACTTCATAACTACAGGGCACCATTCACCTAGTATCTAACTTACCATGCTGTCTCTGGGCCACAAATTCCATACTGTAACAGCCAATTACCCAAAACACTAAAAGGGGAACGGCTCAAAAAAGGCTGTCTTTGAAAAAGCAGCAGCATTGTGAGGAACAAAAATAGTACGAGAGGATTTTTTAAACTCAGAAAAACGAGGAAAGTTGAACGCAGCTAAGAATACTTCTGAGACCCCCCGCCTTGTGATTTTTCTCCCGCTAGGCTTTTCCCTTCACTCGCCTCTTTAGAGACTGCCAAACACACACTCACACTCTCTCTCTCAATCTCTCTTTTTTTAATCCCACCAACTCTCCCCGCCCCAAGGCCAGAGGCTTGGTGGTGACAGCTTGGAACAATGACATCACCCCAGGTTTGCCTCCTTGGCAGGGTCACCAATACTGTTTGCAGTAAGTTTCCTGTTAAGGCTCTTGAAGGCAGGAAACTAGTCCTTTGCCTTGAGTCCTCCCCCTGTTCTGAGCCATCCTGTCAGGTTAAAACAAAGGGGTGTGTGTGTGTGTGTGTGTTTCTCCTTTTAAGAAGTCAGGTTAAAACAAAGGGGTGTGTGTGTGTGTGTGTGTGTGTGTGTGTGTGTGTGTTTCTCCTTTTAAGAAAACAAGACTTCCCTGCACTTTTAATGAGCACCTTAATTACAAGCTAAAGAATTAGATATATTTATGGATGACCTCATGCTCGTTGATAATTAGCAATTTGAAAGACCTGGCACATCCCTAGACCCAGTTCTTTCTCCTTCACTCCCTCTCCCAAGCATTCAGGTTAATTACTAAGCTTGACCTTCCAAAACAAAGTGGGTTGGGCCCAGTCAGTCCTTACCTCCCCCAGGGCTCCCCAGCACCAAGGGGCTTGCTCCTCCCTCCCACTAAGTCAAGAAAGGAAACTGCTTTAGAGAGGGTTGATTAGCCTGGGATAATGAACTAGGAGGGGTGACAGGTTTCTGGGGGGGCCCCCACTCTAAGTGTTGACAAGTTTTAATTAACACCCAGGCTAATTTAACCCTGGCAGAGTCAAGCGGAAGAAAACTGCTCATCTCAGAGGCAAGAAGTATTTGGGTTTGCACAGTCCCAGCTGTGATGGCGGGGAGGTGTCTCAGAGTGGGCTCCCATCGAGCACCTCTGCATTTGTATTTCGTGTTATCCTGGCATTCGGATCCCACAACTGGAGGTGTAGCTGACTCAGGTGGTTACTTCCCATAAATTTCTTTATGCTAGAAGGGTGTCAACAGCCCGATCTGGAAAGCGCAAACTGGGTGGCCCTCCCTCAGGGTCCTGCCCCAGGCCAACAATGGGCAGCTCCAGAACAAGGCTGCACTGCCCCACCCCCAGTCGGTTGTCACTCCGTCATAACATTTTCCAAATTTGCTTCGGGCTGGCGCCCTGTAAGGGGAAAGACTGCGAGGCGGACATTCTCCTCATTCTTTTGCCTTATTAGGTTGTGGATTTGATTGTTTTTGGGGGGGGACAGGGGTAAAGTTGAAGAATGGCATCAGGAAGTGACCCCAGGAAAGGGAGGGGGCGCAGGAGGAAGGAGGAAAAGGGGATGGAGCGGCAGGCGTGAGAAGCACTGTGAGGAAGAGGCCTCGAAGGGGCAAGGCTCCTCTAAGCCCTCCAGAAAGTGTCATGTTCCAGGTCGGCAGCTGGGCACAGGCTCCTGTGCACCTCTTGGCCCCATCTGACAGCATTTCTGGGCAATTATTTTTAAGGTTATCAGTGGGAAGCTCTTCCCGCTTCTGTATCACTCATTGACTGAAGAGAAGGCGGCCTGACTCCAGGCTGTGGGATGTTTCTAACTTAGAGCTGGAGTTTGCTTAGGAGGGTAGGGGACCCAGAGAAAGAGCTCCCACCCCGGCTGACAGCAAACTTAACAAGTTAAATTACTCATGAAGGAATCTTCCTGGCACTGCCTATGGCACATCCCAACACAAAATTGTTCAGGGCTTGTAACGCTGAAACAAGAAGCCACCTCCCAGATAATGAGGCCCAGATGGATGCAGGGGCTGGGGAGAGGGCTGTGTTAAGTCACTTGCTCAAGTGCCCACTGCCACTTGTTGGAGGACGCTTCTTTTAAGTTGTAGGCTGGGCTCAGGAGTTGGTGCTCCCTGGGGAGCAAGGGAGGGAAGGGGTGGATGTTTTGGTTTCCCACTGAGCTGCGTATTTCAGCAGGCCCCTTTGAGGAGATGATTCAAGCAGCAGACCCTACCTGGATGCAGGGCCCTGGGCCATAGGAATCATTTTGAGAAGCTGCATTTACCAGCACCAGGCACTGTGCCGAGTGCTTCCTACACACTATCATGTCTAATCCTCAGAATCATCTTGAGGGTAGGAAAATGCCCCTTTTCAAAGGACGACACTGAAGTTTAACCCCTGGCACCTGCCCAGGGTCGCACAGCCAGCAGGTGGAGAAGGTGGGTGTGGAGCCCAGGTCTGCCTCCCTCCTTGCTCTGGCCCAGCCTTCTTCCCACTGACACCTTTCACTACCTCCTGGTTCTGGAAAGTGGGCGATGTCAAAGGCACTCTCCCACAGCAGCTTCAGGGCTCTTAACACCCCCTCGCAGGGGTGCAGCTAGCTAGCTGCTTGGGCCCGGAGACAGCCCGTGGCACTGTGAATCCCAGTGACATCTAAGCCGCCTCCTATCATGGTGGGTAGGCTGGGTGCTATCGGCTAACCACCAGCTGAGCAGGCGGCTCCTCCCAGCCCCTGGGACCATGCAGGAAACTCTCTGATCCTGAGTATCCTGTAACTTCTCCCAGCAAAACCTCGTCCCAAGTGGAAGTGAAGCAACAGATGCCCCAACTACAAGTAATGAGCTCCAGGTTCTCTTCTCAGAACATGTCCCCCTCCTTATCATCTCTGCCTTTCGAAAAGGAGGAAGGCACCTCATAAGGACTGCTGGGCAGACCCTTTCTGGAAGCCCTAACCAGGTGGAAAAGGAAATAGGCACCGACTGTGCTAATATCCCCCAGCCCTCTCCTTCATGGCACTGCAGTGCTCTCGTGCCCAGGTCGCAGAGACGGGCTCAATCCAGCATCATTCGCCACCCGTGCCATCTCCATGGAATCCTTTTTGGCAAACCTACTGATCCTAGGCAGTCTAATCCTTCAGGGATGGAGGCTGAGTTCTCCTGGATGATTTCTGCCCTTACTTTACTTGCATGAGCTGAGCTATTTACAGCTATCATGCATCATCTGTAGTGGGGAGACCTATTTGAAACCACACAAAGAGGCAAGTGACAGCTACCCCAACCTTATCCCACAATGGGACCAGAATGCAACTCGGTCTGTCGGTGTGGGGAAGGCAATATAAAGGGCACTGCGGTATTTAAGTCACACATCTGGCCATGAGCATCTGAATGAGTTTTTTTTTTTTTTTTTTTTTAAACACACTGGAGTATTTCCTGGGATGGGAACTCTAAGTTCCACAAGCCAGCACCAAGGCAGTTATTTAAAGAAAAGAATAGCACCTGGAAGCTCAGCTTGGCAGGCAGGAATAAACTGAAGGCAGCACACTCCTAGGCCACCCGTGTTGCAGGGCAACAGAGGAGCTGTGGCACCAGACCCGCCAGCCAACTGGGAGCCGATCCCACTTCTCAATACAGGGTGGCTGCTATGCCTGTGCATGGTCGTCTGGACTGCAAGGCCGTGTGCAGCACCACACGCCCTGAGGAGCTGAGGCACAGAGCTTGGGGAGACTCTTGGACATGAGAAGGGTGTCTCTCTCCATGCCTCTTTTTGTTGAAAACTGTGCTAATTCTGAAGAGGCCATCGGCAGGCTGAAAGCCTGAGGCATCTGCCTCAGAAGGCAACCCCTCCCACCTGGGGAGAAGAGTTTGTCCCACCCAATATATCTGTGGGTGACAGTGACAGGACCCATGAATGAATACGAATCCAGAACCCCCGGTCGTGCTATTCATGGTGGCAGGAACTAGTAGGACTAGTACAAAGAGGCAGCTAAGATATGTTCAATTACACGCAGGACCGTCTAACACTTGCCCCCAACAACCTGCCCACAGTGGGGGCAAAGGCCCGCCCCTCCTGCACACTCACCTCCTTTATGAAAGTTTCCATGACTGACCCCACCTGCCCTGAGTCACCCCTTTCCTCCCAGGACACGGTTAGAGTGCTGTGGGCTTGCCGGTGTGCCGCTTAGTGTCCTTCTGAGGTCTCATGTGGCTTTAATCTCTCCCCAACTATACCGTGAGCTTCTTGAGAGAAGCCGGGTCTCCGGTTTCTCTCATACCCCTAAAGGCTCAGCACAGAGCTCTGCTCTGCAGAGGGGCCCAGCAAAGGCTGCTGTCTGGTCCTAGCGGTCATGTTTCCACCTGAGTGCTGGACTCTGGGGCCCAAGAAGCCCCAACTCATGTTACACAAGAAGCCGGTTGGCTATAAAATGGGGCTGGACATGGTGGCTCACACCTGTAATCCCAGCACTTTGGGAGGCTGAGGTGAGTGGATAACCTGAGGTCAGTTTGAGACCAGTCTGGCCAACATGATGAAACCCCATCTCTACTAAAAATACAAAAAATTAGCTGGCCATGGTGGTGAGTATCTGTAATCTCGGTAGGCTAAAGCAGGAGAATCGCTTGAACCCAGGAGGCAGAGGCTGCAGTGAGCCGAGATCGTGCCATGGCACTACAGCCTGGACAACAAGAGTGAAACTCTGTTTCAAATCAAAAAGACCCACTTTGCTCAGCAGCCCCTAATTCTGTTACCCAAGTGGTGACTGCCGGAGTCTTTCAAAGGACCTTCCATGTCTTCATAGTATGATAGAAAGAGGCAGCTTCCCCTCCAAGACAGACTTTCCTAACTGCAGCAGCTTGGAACAGGTTCAGCTCAACATAAATGCATAATAAGCCACCCACCATGGAAACTTACAGCTGTGTCCCAAACGTGGGGTAGGACTCAACCTAATCCGACACATTTTCCATGTGCCATGCACCTCTTCCCACTCTGAATCGATTTTATAAAGGGGAAGTTTCGTTTTTGTATTTAAGGGGATAAGAATAAACACACATGCACTTATCTCCCCTCCTATACAGCCACTTAAAAGATTTAACAAGTTCACATGGGTATGCTGCCAGGAGTATGAAAATCTTGCCATCTTGTTTCCAGCTGGAGCAGCTGGGCTGGCTGCACCATCACAGGCCACCATATTCATTCACTCCATTATATTCTGCCCACAGGGGTGATTGAATAGTCAGTAGTAAGGCTGAGAGAATCCCAGCCCATGTTCACTATCGATGACCCATGAAGGTAGCTTCTTGGCAGCTGCTGTGTGTACAGAGGCAGGAGTGTCTATCAATAGCCCGGAGCTCTCTGTTGCTGTTTTTCCCTCCCTGAGTAAAAGCCACATAACTTGTTTGACAAGCTCTGCCTTCAAATGGGGAGTTGTGGGTCCAATGAAACCTACTAAAACCTATCGTTTTCCTGGATTGGCTTCCAGTAGGGTAGAGAAAGCTGAGCACTCAGACTGAATCAGCCTGTATGCCTGTCTCCTTCTCTGAACTAGAACCACCCTCGCTCCACCTGACAAAAGGAAACAAGGAGGAAATAATACTAGGTGAAAGAGGGATTTATAGAGAAGGAAAGGACCTTGGGGAATAGCCAGTTTAAAAATCAGGCTGCCATCTTCTACAATATTTATTGTAGGAAAAAAAAAATCAGGTTTCCTGGCTTTCAACTTCAAAGGAGACTCAACATCTTACAAAAGATGCTTTGTAAAGCAAGTGGCATCCCAGAGATAGAAATGGCCTCTTGAGGGACCAAAGGGGGCTGAAACTTGTTCATATTGTAAAAGTTAAGCTTCCTAAGAGAGCCACACTACGAAGCCATTATGAGTACACAGTGCCATAAAACTCCAGATTCAAAGTCACCAACGCTTTAATCAAATACAGGTGCCTACTGCAGAAATCATCAAAGAGGTAACTGCAGCTTCTGTTTGGCTTAATGTGCTACCGTCTTGGGGTTCCCACTTTAGAAGTCAGTTCTGGTTTGACCTGTCCAGGACTGGGAGGAGAGGGTGGCAGTGCCAGAGTCCTAGAAACATGAGGTTCCTGACCTACTGCTGTCTAAGAGGAATTGAGTTTGCAGGCGCAAGTTGACTGTAGACTCACCAGCACTTCTGACAACAAAGCTCTAAGCAATCTGGCTGTGCCCATCTCTTCCACTTACCCTGCTATGACCACTGGAGCCTTTCTGCTCCTCCGGGACCCCTCGCTTGGTCTCCTCTGCTGGAAGTACATTCCTCTGGTGCTGTCTTGCCTCCCTCTTTCTCATCCGCTAAGGAACAGCTGAAATGCCATCTCTTGGAGAACTTCCTCTCCATCTAAAGTACCTGTGGCTGCACCCTCCTCCCCTCATCACCCTCTCCCAAAGCCATTCCCAATCACTAGACTTCAATGTAGTGGACAAATAAGAACATAAACTTGAAAGCCTGAACTTCTAAATTCAAATCCTGGCACTGTCACATGGGCAAGTGGCGTAATGGCCCATGGATCCATTTCTGCGTTACCACCACCTACCTCACAGGATTATGCAAGTCAGTCCATGCAGAGCACTTAGAATAGTGTCTAGTATAAAGTAAAATGCTAGCTGTTAGCTAATTTACAGCACACAATCCCATCTGAAGTTAACTTGTTCATTATTTACATGCATGCTGTCTATCCCCACCAGCCTGTGACAGATCAAGAACATATAAAAATACACCAGGGGGCAGTGGCTCATGCCTGTGATCTCAGCACTTTGAGAGGCTGAGGTGAGCGAATCACCTGAGGTCAGAGTTTGAGACCAGCCTGGTCAACATGGCAAAAGCCCTTTTCTACTAAAAATACAAAAATTAACTAGGTATGATGGCCACACCTGTAGTCCCAGCTACTTGGAAGGCTGAGGCAGGAGAATAATGGCTTGAACCTGGGAGAGAGAGGCTGCAGTGAGCTGAGATCACATCACTGCACTCCAGCCTGGGCAACAGAACAAGACTTCGTCTCAAAAAATAATAATTTAAATATATATATATGTGTGTGTGTGTGTGTGTGTGTGTATATATATATATTACATATATATATTACACATATATATTACACATATATATTACACATATATATGTAATATATATGTAATATACATGTAATATATATTACATATATATGTAATATATATGTGTAATATATATTACATATATATATATAATGTATATGTGGAGGAAGTTTTGCATTTGGTCATCTGATTTCCTTGATGGCCACAACCAATCCCAAATCAGGGGAGAGGCTCCCCAGAGACCCTCACTGACCACACTGACATAATTTAACCCTCAGAGCCTGAGCTGCTGCTCAGAAGTCTCATGTTTAAACTATTCTTGGAATGTCTGATAGGAACATGCGTTTATTTTTAGGCAAGAAAGTCGTCTCCTAAGCTAACCCTGTGGCCCTAGAGCAGGCCGTATTTGGCAAGAACTGCTTTGTGCTTGTTTATTAAAGAGGCCCAAAACTTTCTCAACTCTAAGGTAGCTGCTGAAAGAACTCGGTGTGCTGTGAGTCTTCTATATATACATACATGTATATACATGTATATACGTATATATTGAAACAGAGTCTTGCTCTGTTGCCCAGGTTGGAGTGCAATGGTGCAATCTCGGCTCACTGCAACCTCTGCCTCCCGGGTTCAAGCAATTCTCCTGCCTCAGTCTCCCAGGTAGCTGGGACTACAGGTGCCCCGCACCAGGCCTGGCTGATTTTTTTTTTAATTTTTAGTAGACATAGGGTTTCACCATGCTGGCGAGGCTGGTCTCAAATGCCTGACCTCAAGTGATCTGCCCACCTAGGCCTTCCAAAGTGCTGGGATTACAAGTGTGAGCCACCGTGCCTGGCCAAGTGTTCTACTTTTTTTTTTTTTTTTTTTTTGAGACGGAGTTTCACTCTTGTTACCCAGACTGGAGTGCAATGGCGCGATCTCGGCTCACCGCAACCTCTGCCTCCTGGGTTCAAGCAATTCTCCTGCCTCAGCCTCTCGAGTAGCTGGGACTACAGGCGTGCGCCACCATGCCCAGCTAATTTTTGTATTTTTAGTAGAGACGGGGTTTCACCTTGTTGACCAGGATGGTCTCGATCTCTTGACCTCGTGATCCACCCGCCTCGGCCTCCCACAGTGCTGGGATTACAGGCATGAGCCACCGCGCCCGGCCTCAAGTGTTCTACTTTTATGGTCAAAGTTTGTTTCCTGTGAATCTCTAGGGTGTTTCTGTAAGGCTGATGGGAGTCAAGTATCACCCTTTACCAGCCACAGCCCATTAGCCAATCATCCCTCAATTGGCTCCCAGCTCTCAATGGATTGACTTCTATCCCACGGTTTGTGCCTCATCAATGTTAATGAAAGTTATAAAGGGGCCAGTCGTGGTGACTCACGCCTGTAATCCCAGCATTGGGGGAGGCTTATTGATCACGAGGTCAGGAGTTCAAGACGAGCCTGGCCAACATGGTGAAACCCCATCTCTACTAAAAAATACAAAAATTGGCCAGGCACGGTGGCTCACGCCTGTAATCCCAGCACTTTGGGAGGCCGAGGCGGGTGGATCACGAGGTCAAGAGATCAAGACCATCCTGGTTAACATGGTGAAACCCCGTCTCTACTAAAAATACAAAAATTAGCTGGGCACTGTGGTGCATGCCTGTAATCCCAGCTACTCAGGAGGCTGAGGCAGGAGAATTGCCTGAACCCAGGAGGCCAAGGTTGCGGTGAGCCGAGATCGCGTCATTGCACTCCAGCCTGGGTAACAAGAGCAAAACTCCGTCTCAATTTAAAAAAAAAAAAAAAAAAAAAAAAGAAAATTAGCCATGGCTCACACCTGTAAATCCCAGCACTTTGGGAGGCCAAGGCGGGTGGATCACGAGGTCGAGATCGAGACCATCCTGGTCAACACGGTGAAACCCCGTCTCTACTAAAAGTACAAAAAATTAGCTGGGCATGGTGGTGCATGCTTGTAATCCCAGCTACTCGGGAGGCTGAGGCGGAGGTTGCGGTGAGCCAAGATCGCGCCATTGCACTCCAGCCTGGGTAACAAGAGCGAAACTCTGTCTCAAAAAAAAAAAAAAAATTAGCCAAGCATGGTGGTGCATCCCTGTAGTCCCAGCTACTCAGGTGGCTGAGGCAGGAAAATCTCTTGAACCTGGGATGCGGAGGCTGCAGTGAGCCAAGATCTTGCCACCGCACTCCAGCCTGGGCGACAGAGCTAGACTGACTCAAAAAGAAAAAAGTTACAAAGGGAAAGGGAAAATTTGTTCAAAAAATGGCCAAGAAGGCTGTCCCCTAACTGACCTAGGTATTTCCTCTCACCCCACCACGAGACACAGTGTTGGGTAACTACAGTGACATCCTTGAAAAAGACATCTAGAGATGGCCCTTTCTGTTTTACACAGACAAGTCCTACCACAGTCTTGGCAGTGTAGCTCAAACGATCCCCCCCACCACCAAAAAAAAAAAAAAAACACTGCCTCACAATCCTGGTGATGTTTACTGTCTGGATACCCT
The DNA here is from genome assembly GCA_028533165.1 of Leontopithecus rosalia. Lineage (NCBI taxonomy): Eukaryota > Metazoa > Chordata > Mammalia > Primates > Cebidae > Leontopithecus > Leontopithecus rosalia. The sequence goes on along the minus strand of CM052668.1, from coordinate 27,157,209 downwards.
CCAGGACTTGAAAATCTGAATCATGACTGGTTCGTAGACAGCCAGTAAGAAGGGCCGATTCATCTGACTGCCCTAGAACCAGCCTGGCAAGTTGGCTGCTTCAGACATTTTGAATTTTGAAACTGACTGTATTTTATAGACCAGAACTGGAAGATCACAGAAGTCTTCATATCTCTGACCTTTCCAAATGTAAGGCATGCCAATAAAAGCCAAAGAGGTACTTTGTGAAAGCATTTAATGTTTTCATCCAATATACAGTTTAATGCGAGGTACTCATTTTCTTAAAGTGGGGAGTGACAGGGAGAAAAAGATTTGCTGTTAGAGTTGCAGAAGGGAAGATGTGGATTTTTTTTTTTTTTAAAGTTACTTATGCTTGGGATTTGCCAGAAACTTTAGAATTCTTTTTAATTTATCAGTGTTTGTGGAAGTAGGCAAAAGATACAGGCATATTTTGTCCTGCTATTAAGAAGTCACATAGCTGAGATTCCAATTCTAAACTCCTAGAGAAAAAACCACTCATCTAGGCTACAAAGTCAGCAAAGGCTTTCATGGAGTGCCCTCCTTTTTCTTCTCCCTCTCTCATGCACAAATGCACACTCCCCATCAATACAATCAACTGGCCCAACTCCTGCCCAGGGACAGAGGCCCCTCATCCCCTACCCGTATGCAAGTAGGTATTTTCCTGTGATACCAACTGGCAGCATCTTTTTTTCTACCCAGGGGCCTAACACTCCACCATTAGCACTGCCTTTGGTATGGGGGCACTCCCCAAAACAGTAAGTAAGCAACTTGGTTTCCATGGTGATAGCAAGTAAATACCTTTTTTACTCATACCCAGATGGAGACTGATCATGGAGCAGTAATTTGTTAACCGTTACACATACCAAGGCCTTGATGACACTGACTAAAGTCAGCTTCCAGCACTGCCCGTGGCCTTGGTAAAGAAAGCCCTCTCACTTTGATAAGGCAGTCTATAGACCCACAATCCTCTTATCATGACTTCCCCCTCAGGCAGGCCATCAGGCAACTTCCCAGCATGGCCAGATGCTGAATCACCTGGGAGTTTCATTCCATGATGCCATCTTTTTTTTTTTTTTTGAGATGGCATCCCACTCTGTCATTCAGGCTGGAATGCAGTGGCCTCAGGTCACTGCAACCTCCGCCTCCCGGGTTCATGCGATTCTCCTGCCTCTGCTTCCCAAGTAGCTGGGACTACAGATTCGTGCCACCACACCTGGCCTTTTTTTAAGTAGAAACAGGGTTTCACCCTGTTGGCCAGGCTGGTCTCGAACCCCTGAGCTCAGGTGATCCGCCCGCCTAGGCCTCCCAAAGTACTGGGATTACAGGCATGAGCCACTGCGCTCAATCTCATGCTGCCTCTCCTAACTTCAAATTGGCCTTCTCCACCATCAAAACACAGTGTGTATTTAAAATAAAAAGAAAAGAAAGAAAAAAGAAATGGGCCGGGTGCAGTGGCTCACACCTGTAAACCCAGTACTTTGGGAAGCCGAGGCAGGCAGAGCACAAGGTCAGGAGTTCAAGACTAGCCTGGCCAATATGGTGAAACCCTGTCTCTATTAAAAAAAAGAAATGCATCTATTTCACTTCCTGCAGTGCCCTCAATCTGGATGGCTGCTAATTAAGACATTCTTAGAACTGGAATCAGTCATTACTACTCAGGAGGTGAGATACTAAAACTCTTTATCTTGGGCTTTTTGGAGATTAAAAGCCTGGGCAACACAGTGAGGCCTAGCCTCTACAAAAAATTTAAAAATCAGTCTGGGTGCAGTGGCTCATGCCTGTAACCCCAGTACTTTGGGAGGCCAACGTGGGTGGATCACTTAAAGTCAGGAGTTCTAGACCAGCACGGCAAACATGGTGAAACACCGTCTCTACAAAAAATATAAAAATTAGCCGGACATGGTGGTGCATGCCTGTAATCCCAGCTACTTGGGAGGCTGAGGCAGGAGAATTGCTTGAACCTGGGAAGCAGAGGCTGTGGTGAGCTGAGATCGAGTCACTTTCCTGCAGCCTGGGTAACAGAGTGAGACTCCATCTCAAAAAAATAAATATTAGTCGGCCACGCCAGGCGCAGTGGCTCATGCCTGTAATCCCAGCATTTTAGGAGGCCAAGGCAGGTGGATCATGAGATCAGGAGATCAAGATCATCCTGGCCAACACGGTGAGACCCCATCTCTACTAAAAATACAAAAATTAGCTGGGTGCGGTGGCGCATACCTGTAATCCCAGCTACTCCAGAGGCTGAGGCACAAGAATCACTTGAACCCAGAAGGCAGAGGTTGCACTAAGCCTAGATTGAGCCACAACACTCCAGCCTGGCAACAGAGCGAGATTCCGTCTCACCAAAAAAAAAAAAAAAAAGAAGAAGAAAAGAAAAGTAAGCTGTGGTGGTGCACACAAAATTCCAGCTACTAGGAAGGCTGAGGCTGGAAGATCCCTATAGCCCAGGAGTACAAGGCTGCAGTGAGCTATGATCAGGCCACTGTACTCCACCCTGGGTGACAGAGAAAGACCCTGTCTCTAAAACAAAAAACAAAACAAAACAAAACAAAACCCAAATGTGCTTCCTTCAGACACGGAGAACACAAAGCAGGGTGTACTGGCTGCCTTCTGCACTTTCTCTGATCCACCTAGACTGTGGCTTCCCCTCACTTTCAAAAGTTATCAGGGAAGGAAAAAGATGAAAAGAAAAACCCACTAGAAAGCTAGTGACAGACATCACTCAGCCCCACACCTTTGGGGGAAAACGTTAAAAAACATAAAACAAACCACAAAGTCTTCTTTATTTCTGCCTGAAGTTGAAGACACAAATGCTATTGTATTGCTGGTGTTCTAGCATCCCATTGAATCACTGCAACACCCTCCATGATATTTCCCAAGATGACTTCATTGTGTTCTGTGGGGTAGTAACTGCGGCTTCCAACTACTTCTGTCTGCCCCATGTGGATAATTCCACTGGAGGACAAAGAATCTGTTTTGCTCTGATATTTGAAAGAAAAACATTTAAATATGCCTGTTAACTCAGCAGGGGGGCACTGCTTTCCTTTCAGAATGTAGGGTTCAAATCCACTGATGGGATGGCACTGCGCCTTCTTCAAGGGAGAGGCCCAACTCTTAGAAGAAAACTGGAGACTTAAGAGGAAAAAGTTGGCTGGGCATGGTGGTTCACGCCGGTAATCCCAGCACTTTGGGAGGCCGAGGCAGGCAGATCACAAGGTCAGGAGTTTGAAACCAGCCTGACCAACATGGTGAAACCCCGTCTCTACTAAAAACACAAAAGTTAGCTGGGCATGGTGGCATGCACCTGTAATCCCAGCTACTCAGCAGGCTGAGGCAGGAGAATCTCTTGAATCTGGGAGGCAGAGGTTACAGTGAGCCGAAATCATGCCACTGCACTCCAGCCTGGGTGACGGAGCAAGACTCCGTCTCAAAGAAAAAAAAAGAGAGAGAAAAAAAAGTTGTATGAGGACCAAATGATAAACCCACAATTCTTATAGTCAGCCCTCTAAATTCATGGGTTCTGTATCTGTGAATTCAAGCAACCATGGATTGAAAATACTGGAAGAAAAAAAATGAATGGTTACATCTACACTGAATAAGTAATTTTTGTCATTATTCCCTAAACAGTACAGTATAACAACCATTTACACAACATTTAGCATTAGGTTATAAGTAATCTAGAGATGATTTAAAGTAGTTAGGAGGATGTGTATAGTTAAAAATGCAAAAACACATTGTTTTATATCACATAGGAACTTGAGCATCTGTGGATTGTGGTATATAAGGGGCTTCCTGGAACCAATCCCCCATAGATACTGAAAGATGACTATAGTTACAATGTGTCCTGGTTTCTTACAAGACAAAACCCCAAAAGCACTAACACTTGAAACTGAAGAAGAATCAAGCATCATCCAATCACAAGCCATATGTTTGTGTCTAGTATGGTGGAATGACGAACAAAGCCAGGAGGGGCTGCATGTTCCTGAACAAGGTGCTGCCCTGCCCACCTCAACCAAATGAGATCAAGGTTTTTTCCAAGTGTGACATGCACACACGGAAAATTTTAAGGATTATCTACACCTTACACTAAACCTTGAATCACAATGAGAAAGTTATTTCTTTTGATTCTCTTGTAAACCTGATGATTTCAAAGACAAAGTCTGCCTGGTGCTGGTGGGTCTTTTAACACCTCACCAACAGGGGCCAATACCTTTCTAACAAAGGGAGCAGGCCTCAGACCCAGTGCCTTCAGCTTTAGAATCCACCTGGAAACAACAATGTTTTGTTTTGTTTTCTTTTTTTTTTTTAGAGACAGGGTTTCACCACGTTGGCCAGACTGGTCCCAAACTTCTGACCTTATGATCCTCCCGCCTCGGCCTCCCAAAGTGCTGGGATTACAGATGTGAGCCACCACACCCGGCCCAACGTTTTGTTTTCAATGTGTTTATTTTTGCAGTTTCCTTCCATTATATTTACACCCAGGGAAGCTGGGTTTTCTATTTGCCATACTCATGTCAATTTTCCTTTTAAAACTTAATTTAAAATGCAAACTGATTCAAAGGAAATTATTATGTGTCTATAAAAGTGGTTATGGAAAATCACAAGTGGCTGCAGTTTGGGAAGGAAAGGGATAAGCACGGTACGGGGGGAACCACAAAATGGTTCCTCACTCCTGGGGAGGAGCCAGCATACCAACAGGTGGCAAACAGTGAATCCCACATAAACTCACTCCACTTGCCTTCAGATAACACTTCCATAAATCACAACCAAGAAAAACGCCACTGGCCTCTTCCAGAGTAAAAGCTGTTCAAACTAAAGGGAAGGCAAGCAAGTTACACCAATCGGCTTTTAAAGACTTTCCATGGACATTCCAGGTTAATGCCTCTGTTGTTTATGGAGAAAGGGGAGGGACATGAAAAAACACAACCAAAAAAGGCACAACACCAAGACAAATGTCTGGGAATTTTTATGATCCCAGGGAGCCCACTACTTGGATAAAACTTCCCGAGCACTGATGTAAGGATGCACTTGCCAGTTAAACATATGCAAATTTTTTTTTTTTTTGGAGACAGAGTCTCACTCTGTTGCCCAGGCTGAAGTGCAGTAGGAGGATCTCAGCTCACTGCAACCGCACTGCAACCTCTGCCTTCTGGGTCAAGCAATAATTCTCTTGCCTCAGCCTCCTGAGTAGCTGGGATTACAGGGTTGCGCCACTATGTCCAGCTAATTTTTTGTATTTTAGTAGAGATGGGGTTTCACCATGTTGGCCAGGCTGGTCTCAAACTCCTGACTTAAGGAGATCTACCGGCCTCAGCCTCCCAAGGTGCAGGGATTATAGGCGTGAGCCACCACCACTGCCGGCCGATTTCACTTTCTGGAGGAGGTGGGATCCTTTTCCAGGTCAGGTGTTAATTTCCTCCCTCCATAAGATCCTTTAAACAGGGCTGGAATTTAAAATGATTCTGTTTCTCTTTGATTCATTGAAACTTACACTCCTCAATACCTGGGATACTGAATGAAACTTAACTCATAGACCTTCTTGAAGAAAAGTTAAGTGATACTTGTGCCACTTTCAGACACTTAATAACAAATTCTGGCGCCTACACTGCCAACACTGTAAAACTAAGTTTCCTTGTAACTTGCTTTGATGTTTCCAAGTTTAAACCCATCCTAAAGAAGGCTAATGAGCTCTCAAACTCCGATGTTAGAAAGACTTCTTTCAGATTTCCACAGATGACGGTATATTGTATCTGCTCAGGTAGAAGCTTCCGTCTCTCTTTTAACAGGCCAGTGCTTCAGTTACCACTGCCATTGAATTACACACTTGCTATCACTTGCCTCTTATTTCCATGAAAAAAGAAAAGGAGGAAAAAGCTCTTTAAGTTTTACCTTGTTTAAAGGTAACACCAGTGGTTTTGTTACTCTGTAAACTAAATACATAAATAAAGGCCAAGGAAGGAAACGGAAGGAAGGGAACAAAATGTGAGAGACTTCACTAAATGAAGGAATAAAGATAAAGCCAGGGGAGTACTGCTCTAGGATATACTAAGGCCAGGGAAGAGATAAACATGTCGGTATATCAGCTATTCAGAAAACCTGAATGAGCAAGTGATACCAGAGCAAACAGCTGTTCACTAATTATGTTTGCCATTCCCTTCTGCCCTTCAAAATTAAAAGCAGCAGCAAGGGAATCATTTTTTTTTAAAAGAACAACCCCAAGATCTGGTCAAAGACTTGGACATTCCCAGCAAACCATAAATCAGTGTAGCAAAAGCTGAAAGTGTTCATCTCAACAGTTTCAAATTCCTTGGGCCTTCCCGAATCAATTCTTTTTTGGCTCCATTCTGGTTGCTAAATAGCATTGCCAGATAACTTGTACTACACACTCAGTTCGCTCTGTCTGGCCAAAGTCTGCCATGACTGGAGTACATGTGAAAATGGCAGAACTCCCCAACCCAGAGGCTTAGACTGGAATCCAAACTTGTCCCTGCTCCCCTCTGTCATATGATTAAAAGGACATTTTGTGAGTGCAAGACTACATTTTAACTGACCTCCCTGACTGTGTCAAAGCTTAATAGTACCAGCACCACCTGGATATTCACATACCTCCCTGTTTCCTCCAACACTTTTCCCTGAACTTTTCCCACATGGCAGCCAGCCCACTTGGGGCCATGCAGTCGGCTACCATTAAATGGAAGCTTTTAGCACCAGTTCCAACTGCAGGGTGAGTCAGCTCCCTGACGCCAAAGTAGCCTCCCTGTCATCTTAGAAGCTGGAACCAGGGAAGGTGTTTCAAAAGCCAGAGGGCAATCCTGGGCCCACACCCTAGACCGCCTAGGATTAGGTAAGTGGCAGGTGCCACTCCAGGGCACCAGCCGGATCCAACTCTTAGCCAGGTGAGTGTGAGTGACCCTGCACTCCCAGGCCATCTTCCCATACCTCACCTTTTCTTCAGTCATTATAAAAGTCAAGTTCTAAAATACATTCTGCAGAGGATGAGGGGAAAGAAGACTGCCAGCAGCTGAGTGGCTTCCCTTACTCCTCTTACAAGAAGGCAGAGTATACTTGCCTCTCACACATATTTACATAGTCTTTTTTCTAGATAACAACGAAGTTTGAGTTTGATTCCTTTTTTTTTTTTTTTGGTAAGTGTGTTATTCAATTTTAAAAACTGTTAGTCTTAGCCAGATCCTAAGAGGCAAGCAATTAAGAGTAATGGAACAAAAT
>CM052668.1:27111709-27149461 GCA_028533165.1 Leontopithecus rosalia | reverse complement strand
AAAAAAAAATGCCTCAGAGGCCCAATGTGCAGAGAACTGGCCCGGGGTATGACTGAAACAGAAGGGCTAAGGTCAGATGTAGCCCAAGATAGCTGGCCAAGAGATCAAGGAACCCAGAGGTCTGGGGGGGGTCAAAGGATCTGCTGTGTGACTTTCTAATCATCTAAGAATTAGGGTGGGAGTGGTACAGGGCACCAGTGAGAAGGAGCTGAATTCATCAAGAAACAAAAACCAGTCATCAGAGGGTCTGATACCAACAAAGTGGGGCAGGAAGTGATGACATGTGCACTTTAAGACTGGGGGTTTCTGGCCAGGCACGGTGGCTCACGCCTGTAATCCCAGCAGTTTCAAAGGCCAAGGCAGGCAGATCCCCTGAGGCCAAGAGCTCTAGACCAGCCTGGACAACATAGTGAAACCCTGTCCCTACTAAAAAAAATTCAGGTCGGCACAGTGGCTCTCAGCTGTAATCCCAGCACTTTGGAAGGCCAAGGCAGGTAGATCACCTGAGGTCAGGAGTTGAAGACCAGCCTGGCCAACATGGTGAAATCCCATCTCTACTAAAAATACAAAAATTAGCTGGGCATGATGGCACGCACCTGTAATCCTAGCCACTTGGAAGGCTGAGGCAGGAGAATTGCTTGAACCTGAGAGGCGGTGGTTGCAGTGAGCCAAGATCACACCACTGCACTCCAGCCTGGGCAACAGTGTGAGACTCTGTCTCAAAACAACCAAAAAACAAACAAAGAAAAAAACAAAAACGACTGGGGGTTTCAGAAGGGACAGGAGCAGGAAGTGATCTAGCCTACTCAGGAGTCTGCAGAAGTGGGGGGCCAGGTTCCAGTGATAGCAAGAAAGGCAGAGCACCTCAGACAGGCAGAAGAGATGGAGAATTTCTTTCTTTCTTGAGATAGGGTCTCGCTCTGTTGCCCAGGCTGGAGTGCAGTGGTGCGATCATAGCTCACTCCCAGGCTCAAGCGACCCTCCCACCTTAGCCTCCTGGGTAGCTGGGAGTATAGGCACATACCACCACACCCAATTAATTTTCAGTTTTGTAGAGATGAGGTCTCACTATGTTGCTCAGGCTGGTCTGGAACTCCTGGCCTCAAGTGATCCTCCCGCCTCGGCCTCCACAAGTACTGGAATCACAGGCGAGACGCTACGCCCAGCCACTAGAGGACTTCTGATCAACAGTGGGTACCAGGGGGCCCAATGGAAAGACAGGAGAAGGGGAAAGGGTCGGCCGCAGCCTGTGGGCACGGGGATGACCTTTGAGTACCCACTCTGCGAGAGGATGATTAATTCCACAAAATCACAAGTGCAGAGCACCAGGCCCACCATCAAAACAGGAAGCCAGTCAATGCGCACAGTTATTACTTTTAGCATTCAGCTCTAATGGCCCTGCCATCTCCCCTCCGCCTGGACCCAGGGAAGTTACCCAGAAGGTCTGGAAGTGGCAGGTCTCCAGCAGGTCCCCGAGGTACAAAATCTGCCGGATTGGCCGTTCTTCTTGCTGGCAGGAGGAAGCGTTAAGGAAAACTGGCCTTGGAGCCTAAGGCTGGGCCCCAGGTACCACTCCCCACCTATCTTCTTCTGACTGCTTTCTTCCAAAGCTTCAGCTGAGAAAAAGAGCTGGAAAAGGAAGCCAGCTGATTTCTCCTGAGGTTTGTGAGGGAGAAAGGATTTGGCAGCAGGACTGTTTGTAATGACAAAAGATGAGAAATGATGTCCCTGGCCTGGTGGCTCACGCCTGTAATCCCAGCGCTTTGGGAGGCCGAGGTGCGCAAATCTCTTGAGGTCAGGAGTTCGAGACCAGCCTGGCCAACATGGTGAAACCATCTCTACTAAAAATACAAACATTTGCTGGGTGTGGTGGCGGGTGCCTGTCATCCCAGCTACTCAGGAGGCTGAGGCAGGAGACTCACTTGGAGGCAGAGGTTGCAGTGAGCCAAGAACGTGCCACTGACTCCAGACTGGGCTACAGAGTGAGACTCCATCTCAAAAAAAAAAAAATTAAATAATTTTTAAAAGCCAGGTACAGTGGCTCATGCCAGTAATCCAGCACTTTGGGAGGCTGACGCAGGCAGATCACAAGGTCAAGACATCAAGACCAGCCTGGTCAACATGGTGAAACCCTGTCTCTACTAAGAATACAGAAATTAGTTGGGCATGGTGGCATGCTCCTGCGGTCCCAGCTGCTCAGGAGGCTGAGGCAGGAGAATAGCTTGAACCTGGGAGGTGGAGTTTGCAGTGAGCCGAGATTGCGCCACTTTGGGAGACCCAGGTGGGTGGATCACCTGAGGTCAGGAGTTCAAAGACTAGCCTGGCCAACATGGTAAAACCCTGTCTCTACTAAAACTACAAAAATTAGCTGGGTGTGGTGGCACACACCTGTGGTCCCAGCTGCTCGGGAGGCTGAGGCAGGAGAATAGCTTGAACCTGGGAGGTGGAGGTTGCAGTGAACCAAGATTGCGCCACTGTCCTCCAGCCTGGGCGACAGAGTGAGACTCCGTCTCAAAAACGAAACAAAAGAAAACAAACCAAGCCCTGCCTCATTCCTACGTCGAGCTTCCTCTTTCTTCGACAGCGCCCAGCTCTGCTTCCTTTAGCCCACGAGTGTCCTCTGCTTGGACCACCTTTGTCTACCCTTCACCTAACTCCTTATGTTTTACATGTTCCCTCCTCCAGGAGGCCCTGCTTTATTGTTTCTAGTTAAAAACACAGAAAAGTGAACAACGGCAAGAAAGGTCTTCCCTCCCTCCCACGTAGCCATCCTTCCTAGGAGGTAACAGTCATTTGCAAGTCTTCAGTACCTTTCCAGAGACTTCTCTATAGAAATGTAAATCCAGATGGCTGTGTGGATGTCCACATATTCCCCCGCCCAAATGGTCAAGTGCCTGCTCTAGCTCTTCTTTTTTTTTTTTTTCCTGGAGATGGAGTCTTGCTCTGTTGCCCAGGTTGGAGTGCCGTGGCATAGTCTTGACTCACTGCAACTTCCACCTCCCAGGTTCAAGTGATCCTCCTGCCTCAGCCTCCCAAGTACCTGGGACTATAGGCGTGTACCACTGTGCCCAGCTAAGTTTTTGTATGTTTAGTAAAGAGATGGGGTTTCACCATGTTGGCCAGGCTGGTCTCAAACTCCTGACGATCAGTGATGTACCCCCCTCAACCTCTCAAAGTGCTGGGATTAGAGGCGTGAGTCCCTGTGCCCGGCCACTCTGGCTCTTCTAACCCAACCCTGACCACTCCAGGCTATCACTGTCTGTCTCCTCACTGGGCTGTGACAACTTTCTGAGAGCAGGGCCCAGGTCTGTCTCAGTCACCGCAGTGTCCTAGCCCCATCCAGCACTGACAGGCTGGACCAGAGCAGGCATTTGGTGTCTGTGGATGCACCCACAGACCATCTCCTGAGAATTCACGTACCTTGTCTCTGGCCCCCTGCCATTCACCCCCACCCAGGGCAGGAAGGATACATGCGCCTGGTCAATCATGCACTTGCACAGGGTGAAGTCGGTGTGTGGCAGATTGGTGAGGGCCTTCAGCAGGATCTGGGCGGTGACTGTGGTCTGAAAGAAGGCTGGGTTGAACTGGTACCTAAGAGAACAAGAGATGTGGCCACAGTGGAACCTCCAAGTCCCCAACTCTCACCAGGTGCCAGGCAGGCTGTCTACTGCTTTAGTAGAGTTTGGGAATTGGACATGCCTGGGTTCCAATCCCATTCCCAGTGCTTCCTGGCTGTGTAACCTTCACCTCCCTGAGCCCACTTTTCTCTTCTGTGAACAGGGACAGTTAATGCCTACAACCACCCAATGGGGTAAACACAGCTAAGTGATTCACTCACAAACGAGAAACAGCAGCAGTCCGGAATAGTGGTTAAGGAACCAGGGCCAGACTGCCTTGGTTTAAACTTCCTCCTGAGTGACCTTAAAGTACTTACTTATGACACGAGAAGCAGAGAAGAGAGAGATTAAGAGGCACTGAAAGGCTGAGGACCAGAGAAAGGAAACTGAGGGGCTACAGCTTCCTCCCTTGCGAAACAGGACAACAGACCTGGGGGTGTGTGTGTGTGTCTCACACCTGTAATCCCAGCACTTTGGGAGGCTGAGGCAGGTGGATCACTTGAGGCCAGGAGTTCGAGAGCAGCCTGGCCAACATGGTGAAACCCCATCTCTACTAAAAATACAAAATTAGCCAGGTGTGGTGGTACATACCTGCAGTCACAGCTACTTAGGAGGTCGAGGCAGGAGGATCACATGAACTTGGGAGGTAAAGGTTGCAGTGAGCTGAGATCATGAGAGCATGCCAAGGCATTCCAGACTGGGGAACAGGGTGAGACCCTGTCTCAAAACGAAAACAAAAACAAAAACATAGTAGTTTCGTAAAAAAATAAAAATTAAAAAATTAAAAAAGAAAAACAGAAAGGAAGCACCCAAGTACCCAAATAAAATTAGCTGGGCTTGGTGGTGCAGACCTGTAGTCCCAGCTATTGACAAGGCTAAGGTTGTAGTAAGCCATGACTGTGCCTCTGTAAAGGCCAGGCACAGTGGCTCACGCCTGTAATCCCAGCACTTTGGGAGGCTGAGGTGGGTGGATCACCTGAGGTCAGGAGTTCAAGACCAGCCTGACCAACATGGTGAAACCGTGTCTCGACTAAAAATACAAAAATTAGCTGAGTGTGATGGCGCACATCTGTAATCCCAGCTACTCGGGAGGCTGAAGCAGGAGACTCCCTTGACCTCGGGAGGAGGAGATTACAGTGAGCTGAGATCACGCCACTGAACTCGAGCCTGACAACATAGCAAGACTCTATCTAAAAGAAAAAAAAAAACCCACCACCACACTGGATGGATCTCACAAACCCAGTGCTGAGTAGCAAATGCCAGACGCAGAAGGGTTTGTGCTGTATGCACTCCATCTGTATCATGTTCTAAGCAGGCAAACCTGAGCTAAGCTGATCCAGATGTATGCATGCATGGTAAACCATCACAAAAAGCCAGGCCATGAGAGCATGGGGGAGCCTGGGAGTTGGTTAGCACAGAGCATATGGGGTAAAGAGCCTGTGGTGCTAGCAACAATTATGTAGACTTTCATTTATTAATTTGTTAAACTACCTGTTTGCTTAATCTATTATTAGCCTGTACATGCGTTCTGTTTTATTTATTTTTTGAGACGGAGTTTCACTCTTGTTACCCAGGCTAGAGTGCAATGGTGCAATCTTGGCTCACCGCAACCTCCGCCTCCTGGGTTCAGGCAATTCTCCTGCCTCAGCCTCCTGAGTAGCTGGGATTACAGGCACGCGCCACCATGCCCAGCTAATTTTTTCGTATTTTAGTAGAGACGCGGTTTCACCATGTTGACCAGGATGGTCTCGACCTCTTGACCTCGTGATCCACCTGCCTTGGCCTCCCAAAGTGCTGGGATTACAGGCTTGAGCCACCGCACCTGGCCTCTTTTATTTTTGAGATGGGGTCTCACTCTCTCGACCAGGCTGGAGTACAGTAGCTCGATCTCGGCTTACTGCAACCTCTGCCTCCTGAGCTCAAGCAATTCTCCTGCCTCAACCTCTCAAGTAGCTGGGACTACAGCCGTGCACCATTAGGCTCAGCTATTTTTTTGTAGAGACAGGGTTTCGCCATGTCACCTAGGCTGCTAATTCTTTTTTTTTTTTCCTTTTGAGAAAAAGAAGGGTCTCACTCTGTCCCCCAGGCTGGAGTGCAGTGATACATCATGGCTCACTGCACCTGGATCTTCCAGGCTTAAGTGATCCTCCCATCTCAGCCTCTCAAGTACCTGGAACTACAGTCACACACCACCACATTAATTTTTAAATTTTTAAAAATACAGTCTGGGTCTTGCTATGTTGCCATGGTTGGTCTTAAACTCTTTGGTTCAAGTGATTCTCCCGCCTCAGCCTCCCAAAGTGCTGGGATTACAGGCATGAGCCCCTGCGCCCATCCTTAATTGATTTTTTTTTCGAGACAGAGTTTTGCTCTTGTTAACCAGACTGGAGTGCAGTGGCACAATCTCGGCTCACCGCAACCTCCGCCTCCTGGGTTCAAGCAATTCTCCTGCCTCAGCCTCCTGAGTAGCTGGGACTACAGGCGTGCATCACCATGCCCAGCTAAATTTTGTATTTTTAGTAGAGATGGGGTTTCACCTTGTTGACCAGGATGGTCTCGATCTCTTGGCCTGGTGATCCACCCGCCTTGGCCTCCCAAAGTGCTGGGATTATAGGCGTGAGCCACCGCGTCCCGCCCTCCTTAATTGATTTTTTAAAAAAACATCCCTCCAGGCCAGTGGCTCATGCCTGTAACCCTAGAAATTTGGGAGGCCAAGACAGGCAGATCACCTGAGGTCAGGAGTTTGAGACTAGCCTGACCAACATGGAGAAACCCTGTCTCTACTAAAAATACAAAATTAGCTGGTGCATGCCTGTAATCCCAGCTACTCGGGAGCCTGAGGCAGGAGAACTGCTTAAATCCGGGAGGTGGAGGTTGCTATGAGCCAAGATCATGCCAGCCTGGGCCACAACAGTGAAACTCCATCTTAAAAAAAAACAACCCAAAACCATCCCTCCTCCTGTCCCAACTTCCTTCGCTTTCTAGTCTTGCACACCAAAAGATGCTGCATCCTGCAGGATACCACCGGCCACCCCCTTGCCCTGTACTGGGAGTGGCACCCCACTAGCTGCTGGCACGGGCGTAAAGACAGAGAGCCAGACACTTACAGTTTCAGGACAGCCAGGTTGGCTTCCAGATCATAGGCATTTTCCTTGGCCTGTGTCTCCACATAGCGCTCCAGGGTGGCCAGGTTCTCAGGATTGTACCTAAAGCAGAATCAAGAAGAGTGAGCAAAGAGGAGACAGAAGCTGAGGCCAGTCACTTTATTGAGCAAGGGGCCACTGGAATGTGCTCCTCCCTCCCTTCCCCTTTAAACCTGGCACGGGCCACTTGCTTTATCCAGGTAGTGAGTTATGTCCAGTAGAATTGCTGATAAAACTTATCCCAGACCTCTCGCCTAAGTTCTAAACTCCACTGGAGCCCTGGGTCTTGCCTATGATGCCCCCCTCAACCTCTGAGCCAGACAGTCACTGTAGCTTGTACACCTGGTCTCCTGAACATCTCTGCTCCTCACCCCTTGGGTGACCCAGCTCAGGTCTCCACCCTGATCCCACCCCATCCTCTCCTGCCTACTTCCCCCAGTTTTGCCTGAACACTCTGGCCTTTGCTTCCCCCATTTCAGTTGTAACCTCTCCCGGCTATAACTGTCTGTTGTCAGGTTCGTCGCCCTTATGGAATGGGAACTCAGACAGAGAAAGCATGATCTGCCGCTGATTCACCTGTTGTTCCCAGCATAGCCTAGCACTCAGTTGATTTCAGTAAACGCATGGCGAATGAATGACAGAGAAAGGGGCAGAGAAAGAGAGACATTAAGAGGCACTCAAAGGAGGCCGAGCAGGGAAGGAAACCTTAAGGCAATTTAAGGCAATTCAAGAAGACACTAGGCGGGGGAGGTGGCTTACATCTGTAATCCCAGCACTTTGGGATGCCGAGGCAGGCGGATCATGAGGTCAGCAGCTCGAGATCAGCCTGACCAACACAGTGAAACCCCGTCTCTACTAAAAATACAAAAATTAGCCCGGCGTGGTGGCACGCGCCTGTAATCCCAGCTACCTGGGAGGCTGAGGCAGAATAACTTGAACCCGGGAGGCGGAGGTTGCAGTGAACCGAGATTGTGTCACTGCACTCCAGCCTGGGCAACAGAGCGAGACGCCGTTTCAAGAAAAAAAAAGAAAAGAAAAAAGGTTGCAGTGAGCCCAGATTGTGTCACTGCACTCCAGCCTGGGCAACAGAGCGAGACGCCGTTTCAAGAAAAAGAAAAAAAAAGAAAAGAAAAAAGGAGACTGAGTGGTAGGCAAGATTCTCTCGCTTTAAGGCCTTTGCAGTGCTGTACCTCCCTCCCTCCACGCCTTCCTCTCTCTCTCTTTCCCTTTCCCTTTCCCTCTCTCTTTCTTTCAGGGACGGGGGTTTTGCTAGCTATGTTGCCCAGGCTGGTCTCGAACTCCTGGGCTCAAGCGACCTGCCTGCCTCGGCCTCCCAAAGTGCTAAAAGCACAGGCGTGAAGCACTGCGCCCAGCACAGCGCCGTTTCTTCAGCATCTCCTCTTCCAGGAGGATACAGAAACCCCACCCCGCGGCAAGCCCAGGTCCCTGACCACCCCTTACTGTCTCCGGAAAACCTCTTCTCCGCCCCGCATGGCCACCCCGCTTCCTCCGGCCGAGCTCAGACCTGTCGATACCCTTGAGCAACTTGCCCACGTTGGCTCTCATCTGCTCAAACATCGCCATGACTACTGTCGTCTTCCACAACCAGGGCTGGACGCTAACACCAGCTCGGCACGGCGTCCTCGAGGACGGGAAAAGGAAGAGGCGGTGGAAACGGAAACGACGCAGTTGTTGTCGTTCCAGCTTGTTGGGGGCAGTGAAGGGAAAGGCTCTCGCAGCAGCCGCCACACTTTCCGGCAGCAATGAGACTACTTCGCTGGCGCAATTGGCGCGTGCGCATTCGCTCCACTCGAGCTGGACGGACAGCGTGAGAAAAAGCCTACTGTAGCCTAGTGCGCAGGCGCCTCTCGTGGCGCCGGGGCGGGGCTAAGCTTTTCCCGGGCCTCACAGTCCCAGTTTCAGTGCCGGGGGCGCGGGAGCGTGCGCGCGCGAAGTCTCCGGGAAGCTGCTGGAGCTCTGACGGCGTGCGCGCGCGTTGTATTGCGTGCGGCCATAAGGCCACCGAGCCCTGCGGGAATGCACGCCGCAGCCCTCCCTTTAGGTCATGGCCAAGGTCCAAGGGAGATGCCCTCTTGAGGTCCCTCTTGCCTCAGGCCTGGGTCCCGGCCCTTGGTCCCCAGCTCCAGGAGGAGGGTCCCATGAAGCTATTGTTCTCTGCGGGGCAGGGGCTGGGGTGAGGGCTCCTGGACTTCCCCGGATCGCTCCCCGTCTCCATTAGGTTCCGGTCTTGGAGCTGAGGGCGAGTGTCCCATCTGTACAGCCATGAATTATATTATGTTCAGGTTTTGTACACTGCAGGTGTACAAAATGCAGTTATGTGCCATGAATGTGGAGGTATATGCCCTGGGTACATCCACATGTGTACTGTGCACACAGATATCTAGGCATATGCACGTCTACACGCCTGCGCACTGCAGAGGAGGTAACCTAAGTGCACGTATGTGCCAGGTGAACAGGCATGAACACTGCATAGCCATCCCTGTGCAGACTTGCCGCCTTCAGGTTGTGGCCAAACCTTCAAGCACCCCGCAGAGGTTTAGCCATTCTAGGAGACGGGGGCGGGGGTTCCAAGGCACCCCTTACCCCAAGTTACGATTAAGATCATTTGCATCACATTTACATTCAGCCCCGGGCCTTGGGGGTTAAGGATGGTCCCTTGGGTCCCAAGACAAGCTGCCCCTCAGAGGCTCTCAGAGCCCAGGGGACGGGGGTGGAGCCCGTTGCACAGCCCTGCCGTGCAGCTGGGGCAGGAAGCGAGAGTGGGGTGGGGGGAGGCCACAGCCCGCGGAGGCAAGGCGGGTGCAGGCCTTCTGGGGACGGAGGGAGGTGCCAGAACTTGAGCCCTGAGGCCCTGCTGGCCCCTGGGCGCAGGCCCAGCTCCGGCCCCCAGGGATGGACCTCGTGGACCCTGACATTTTCAATAGAGACCCCCGGGACCACTACGACCTGCTGCAGCGACTGGGTGGCGGCACATATGGGGAAGTCTTTAAGGTGAGGAAGCCCCTCCATCCCCAATACCCTTAAACCAGTGACCTTTAAGGCTTCGGTAGGGAGGAGGCTGCAAGAGGGGGGATCCCAGTCCTTGGCCTTGACTCAGGGATGCTAAGGAGAGACTCCGGCAAATGGAACCTGCCTGACTGCCAACTTCCCCTTTGCAAGGCTCGAGATAAGGTGTCGGGGGACCTGGTGGCACTGAAGATGGTGAAGATGGAGCCTGGTGAGGAGGGAACCCGGAGCTCCTTCCCCACGTCCCCAGCTTGGCCTCCTGGGAGACTGGGATCACCTCCCGTAGCTCTCTCTGTGCAAGCTGCCTTTTCTCTCCCGCCCTCCAGACGACGATGTCTCCACTCTTCAGAAGGAAATCCTCATGTTGAAAACTTGCCGGCATGCCAACATCGTGGCCTACCATGGGAGTTATCTCTGGTGATGAACCTCAGACCCACCCTGGCACCCAGCCCAGCCCCTAACTCAGAGCCCCTGTTTCTTGATGGGGGCACCCTCAGTTCTTGTTTTTTTTGAGATGAAGTCTTGCTCTGTTGCCCAGGCTGGAATGCAGTGGTGCCATCTCGGCTCACTGCAACCTCCACCTCCTGGGTTCAAGCATTTTTCTGCTTCAGCCTCCTGAGTAGCGGGGATTACAGGCACCTGCCACCACAGCCAGCTAATTTGTGTATTTTTAGTAGGGCAGGGTTTCACCATGTTGGCCAGGCTGGTTTTGAACTCTTGTCCTCCTAATCCACCTGCCTCGGCCACCCAAAGTGCTGGGATTACAGGCATGAGCCACCGTGCCTGTCCTTGACACCCTCAGTTCTAACCTTGAACCTCCATTTCTCACCATAACCCAACTTCCCATCCTGGATCCCTATTTTTAACTGGTCTAACCCTACCCTGATCCCCACTCCTAAGTCCCACTTTTCTGACCAGAGCAACCTCTCATCTAATCTCCAATCCCGAATTTGCATTTCTGACCAAGAGTACACCAAACTGATCTCTTCTGAATCTGAAATCAACCTCCTTGAAACCAATCTCTCATCATTCTGCCCTTTGCTTCCCCCAGTTTCACGCTCTGCTCCTTTAATTTAAACTCCTAAATTCCCTGATCCCCAAATTAATATTCCAGATGCTTCAATAATGACCTCTGCTCCCCAGAACAGGTGCCCTGGGCCCCTCTATCCCCTCCAAACCTCCACAACCCATGAGATCTCTGCCCTGTCTCCTGGGTTGGCATAGGACGGCAGAGGGGTCCCACCCAAAGACCCAGGTTTGAGCTGAGTTGTCCCACACACATTTCCTCTCTGAGCCTTAACTTCCTTGTCTGTAAAATGGGAATGAAACAACCTCACTCTGGGAGACAGGAGAGATGGAGCTATGAGAGCTGTTGTTACATTAAAGTTCTTACTGAACTAGAACAAGACAGAAGCAAACCAGGGGCTTTCCTGGAAATAAGAATGTAGTACTGCTATTACTATTCTTATTCTTGAACCACTGCAGGTTGCAGAAACTCTGGATCTGCATGGAATTCTGCGGGGCTGGTTCTCTCCAGGACATCTACCAAGGTTAGAGAAAAGACAAGGGGACCCAGGCACCCCTCCCACCCCCATGCCCCCACCCCCAAATTTACCTCTTCCGTTTCTGTGTGTGTGTGTCTCATGGGAACTGTCTTTCTGGGCCATATTTCAAAGTCCTGGGCTCAACTGATCCTCTTGCCTTGAGCTCCCAAAGTGTTCAGATTACAGGTTTGAGCCACTGTGCCTGTTTTTTTTTTTTTTTTTTTCTTAATATAACCTCTGGGCCAGGTGCAATGGCTCACACCTATAATCCCAGCACTTTGGGAGGCCAAGATGGGCGAATCACCTGAGGTCAGGAGTTCGAGACCAGCCTGGCCAACATGGTGAAACTCTGTCTCTACTAAAAATACAAAAAATTAGCTGGGCGTGGTGGCAGATGCCTGTACTCCTAACTACTTCGGAGGCTGAGGCAGAAGAATCGATTGAATATGGGAGGCAGAGGTTTCAGTGAGCCGAGATGGCACTACTGCACTCCAGCCTGGGCAACAAGAGCAAATATCTGTCTCAAAAAATAAAATAAAAAAAAAAAAAATATATATATATATATATTTATTTTATTTGGCCTCTAACTCCTTCCAGCCCTAGACCTCAAATGTTAGAAAAGGAAAGACTTCATTAAGAAGTCCTCAGGAGGGAAACTGAGGCCCCCAGAGAGGAAGTGAATCCCACAGACCTGAGCTCTGACCGCCTTTCTGTCTGTCTGTCTGTCCCTCTTCCGCCTGTCTGTTGTTCCCTCATCACCCCTCTGAGTCTCTCTCTCTCTCTCTTTCTTTTTTTATTTTGAGAATAGAGTCTCACTCTTTCACCCAGGCTGGAGTGCAGTGGCACGATCTTGGCTCACTATAACCTCCGCCTCCCGGGTTCAAGCAATTCTCCTACCTCAGCCTCTCGAGTAGCTGGGACTACAGATATCAGCCACCATGCCTGGCTAATTTTTGTACTTTTAGTAGTGACTGGTTTCACCATCATGGCCAGGCTGGTCTTGAACTCCTAACCTCATGATCCACCTACCTCGGCCTCCGAAAGTGCAGGGATTACAGGCGTGAGCCATGCCCGGTGGATCTCTCTCTTTCTAAACGTGTCTGTTTCCCGACATTTTGCTCTCTGACCCCTGTCTTTGTCTCTGTCTCATTTTTTTGTTTTTTCAATTCTGTTCCTTCTATGTGTCATGTGCAATCTGCCCCCGTTTTTCTTTGTCTCTCTCTGTCTCTGTGTCTTTCTTTATTTTGCAAAGTCACATCATGCCCTTGCTCAGAACCTTCCCACAGCTTCCATTTCCCTCGGAGGAGAAGCCCAGACTTCTCATCAGGGTCCACCCAGGCTGGCTGACCTCACCTCCTCCCACTTTCCTCCTCCTCCTCCACTCTACTGCACCCGCTTTGTGGCTTTCCAGACCCACCAGGGACTCTCCCGCCCCGGGGCCCTGCACTTGCTGTTGCTGCTGGTCCCACTCGAAGTGGGAGCCCTCACGCCTTCACCACCCGCTGTCACCTTCGCAGAGCAGCCCTGACTGACCACCTGTAGGAAATGTCATAGCCCCTCCCACGCGTATCTTTCTTGCTTTATGTTTCTTCTTGCTGTCTATCAGCATCTGAGGAACTACATCATTTTCTACTTAATAAGTATCTTGCTTACTTTTTTTTTGAGTTGTTGCCCAGGCTGGAGTGCAGTGGTACGATCTCAGCTCATTGCAACCTCTGCCTCCCGGGTTCAAGATATTTTCCTGCCTCAGCCTCCTGAGTAGCTGGGACTACAGGCATGCATCACTATGCCTGGCTAATTTTTATATTTTAGTAGAAATAGGGTTTTACTATGTTGGCCAAGCTGGTCTGGAACTCCTGACCTCAAGCGATCTGCATGCCTTGGCTTCCCAAAGTGCTGGGATTACCAGCATGAGCCACCACACCCGGCCTATTGGCCTCTTTTATTCACATCACTGCCTCTCTGTCACTGACCACCCCACCATCTCCCCCTTCCCCTGATCTCATCCTGTTTCCCATCTCCCTGTGGCACCCTCTTAGCTGGTGTGGGGGGGCAGGACTCCCATCCAATTCCTGGCTCCCATCCAATTCCTGGCCTGGCTGGGGTGACCTTTGCAGTGACAGGCTCCTTGTCAGAGCTCCAGATTGGCTATGTCTGCCGGGAAGTGCTCCAGGTGAGGAGAGGCCTGGGGATTCTTGGGTGGGGGTGGGCCCCACTCCAGCCCCCAGATACTCACAGCATCCTTGTCCACCCTTCTCCCAGGGACTGGCCTATCTGCACTCACAGAAGAAGATACACCGGGACATCAAGGTGGTCTGGGGGTACAGGGGTGCTGTTGGGAGGGTGGGACCCAGGAGATGGGAGTGGCATTTGGGGGGCTCAGGGATCAGGGTGGTTTGAGCTGTGGGGTGGGGTAGCACTGGGCTGGGGAAAGAGTATCTGCAGCCTCCCATATCCCCTCTTATTCCCAGGGAGCTAACATCCTCATCAATGATGCTGGGGAGGTCAGATTGGGTGAGTAAGGCTGGGGGTTGTTGATTGAGGGGCGGCTGATTGAGGGGCCAGAGGCACAGTGGACCCCAGATCACTGTGTCTCCCTCTGCTTCCAGCTGACTTTGGCATCTCGGCCCAGATCGGGGCGACGCTGGCCAGACGCCTCTCTTTCATTGGCACACCCTACTGGTGAGGGGCGCCCAGCGGGCAGCGAGGGGTGGAGGGTGGGCCAGTGGCTTTTCCCACCCTGGTTCCCTGGGAACCTCCTTCGTGGCTCCGTGCCCCTGTCTCTTCCTTTCTCCATTGGAGATTCTTTTGTTCTCTCTGGGTCTATCTTGACTTTTCCATTTCTCTCTCTTTCTCTGTGCCTCTTTCTGCCTGTTCCTCTCGGTGATTGTGTTGATTTTTATGTTGACTTCTCTGTCACTCTATACCCATTTCTGTCTTTTTCCCCTAGCTCAGTTTGTAGCACTCTCTGTCTCTTCTCTCTGTCTCTCTCACTGTCTCTTCGCTCTGTCTCTCTCACTCTCTGTCTCTTCGCTCTGTCTCTGTCTCTCTCTGTCTCTCTCACTGTCTCTTCGCTCTGTCTCTCTCACTCTCTGTCTCTTTGCTCTGTCTCTGTCTCTCTCTGTCTCTTCGCTCTGTGTCTGTCTCTGTCTCTTCGATCTGTCTCTCTCACTCTCTGTCCCTTCGCTCTCTCTCACTCTCTGT
Organism: Leontopithecus rosalia; assembly: GCA_028533165.1. Taxonomy (NCBI): domain Eukaryota; kingdom Metazoa; phylum Chordata; class Mammalia; order Primates; family Cebidae; genus Leontopithecus; species Leontopithecus rosalia. Next base: position 27,134,926 of record CM052668.1, on the reverse strand, counting down.
CTCTTCGCTCTGTCTCTCTCACTCTCTGTCTCTTCGCTCTGTCTCTCTCACTCTCTGTCTCTTCGCTCTGTCTCTGTCTCTGTCTCTTCGCTCTGTGTCTGTCTCTGTCTCTTTGCTCTGTCTCTGTCACTCTCTGTCTCTTCGCTCGCTCTCACTCTCTGTCTCTTCGCTCTGTCTCTGTCACTCTCTGTCTCTTCGTTGTCTCTTCGCTCTGTCTCTGTCACTCTCTGTCTCTTCGCTCTGTCTCTCACTCTCTGTCTCTTCGCTCTGTCTCTGTCACTCTCTGTCTCTTCGCTCTGTCTCTTCGCTCTGTCTCTCTCACTCTCTGTCTCTTCACTCTGTCTCTCTCACTCTGTCCCTTCGCTCTGTCTCTGTCACTCTCTGTCTCTTCGCTCTGTCTCTCTCACTCTCTGTCCCTTCGCTCTGTCTCTCACTCTCTGTCTCTTCGCTCTGTCTCTGTCACTCTCTGTCCCTTTGCTCTGTCTCTCACTCTCTTGTCTCTTCGCTCTGTCTCTCTCACTCTCTGTCTCTTCGCTCTGTCTCTCTCTGTCTCTTCGCTCTGTCTCTCTCACTCTCTGTCTCTTCGCTCTGTCTCTATCACTCTCTGTCCCTTTGCTCTGTCTCTGTCTCTTCGCTCTGTCTCTCTCACTCTCTGTCTCTTCACTCTGTCTCTCACTCTCTGTCCCTTCGCTCTGTCTCTCACTCTCTGTCTCTTCGCTCTGTCTCTGTCACTCTCTGTCTCTCACTCTCTGTCTCTTCGCTCTGTCTCTCACTCTCTGTCTCTCACGCTCTGTCTCTTCGCTCTGTTTCTCTCACTCTGTCTCTTTGTTCTGCCTTTCTCTCTCTTCATTCTGTCTCAGTCTCTGTCTCTTTGTTCTGTCTCACTCTCTGTCTCTTCGCTCTGTCTCATTCTCTGTCTCTTTGTTCTCTCTGTCTCTTAGTTGTGTCTTTCTCACTCTCTGTCTCTGCCTTGCTATCTTTTTGTTTACGTTTGTTTTTAGATTCAGGGTCTTACTCTGTGGCCCAGGCTGGATCGCAGAGGCACAATCAGGGCTCACTGTAGCGTAGAACTCTTGGGTTCAGGAGATCCTCCCACCTTAGCCTCCCAGGTAGCTGGGACCACAGGTATGCAGCATGACACCTGGCTAATTTTCAAAATTTTTGTAGATATCAGCTTATTTTTTTTTCTCCTTCAGACAGAGTTTTGCCCTGTCACCCAGGCTGGAGTGCAGTGGCTTGATCTCAGCTCACTGCAACTTCTGCCTTCCAGGTTCAAGCAATTCTCTGGTCTCAGCCTCCTGAGTAGCTTATACTCACATTATAGACACATGCCACCATGCCTGGCTAATTTTTGTAATTTTAGTAGAGACAGCATTTCACCACATTGAGCAGGCTGGTCTTGAACTCCTGACATCAGGTGATCTGCTCACCTCAGCCTCCCAAAGTGCTGCGATTACAGGCATGAGCCACTGAGATGGGGTCTCATGCCCAGCTGAGATGGGGTCTTGATAAGTTGCCCAGGCGGGTCTCAAACTTCTTGGCCTAAGCCATCCTCCTTGTTCAGCCTCCCGAAGTGCTGGGATTACAGGCGAGAGCCACTGCGCCTGGCCTGCGTCTCTGTCTTCATCTGCCTCTGTCTGTCTTTACTCCTATCCCTCTGTCTCTCCGTCTGACTCTCTGTGTGCTGCGTCTCCCCTCACCTCCTTCTCCTTCTCTGCCCCTCCTCCCTTTCCTGTCCCAATGCTACCTCTGGCTTGCTGAGCATGTCTGCCTCCAGGATGGCGCCAGAAGTGGCAGCTGTGGCCCTGAAGGGAGGATACAACGAGCTGTGTGACATCTGGTCCCTGGGCATCACGGCCATCGAGCTGGCAGAGCTACAGCCACCGCTCTTTGACGTGCACCCTCTCAGGTAGGCGGGCGTGGGGTCCCCAGGCCCAGAGATCCTGCCCAGCCCTGACCTGAAGCCACCTCAGCTTCTGCCTTCCACAGCAGGAACACCCAATTCAGGGACTGCCACTTGAGCCTACCTTAGCGTGTGCCTCAGCTCTATTTTTAAAATTTAATTTAATTCGGCTGGGCACGGTGGCTCATGCCTGTAATCCCAGCACTTTGGGAGGCTGAGGTGGATGGATCTCGAGGTCATCCTGGCCAACATGGTGAAACCCCATCTCTTAAAAATAAATAAATAAATAAATGAATAAATAAATAAAATTTAATTTAATTCAATTTATTTATTTACTTATTTATTTTTTTAAGATGGGGTTTCACCATAATGGCCAGGCTGGTCTTGAACTCCTGACCTCAGGTGATCTACCCACCTCGGCCTCCCAAAGTGCTAGGATTACAGGTGTGAGCCACTGTGCCTGGCAATATATTTTTTTGTTATTTTATTTTATTATTTTATTTTTTTCAGATGGAGTCTTGCTCTGTTTTTTTTTTTTTTTTTTAAAGATGGGGTTTCACCTGCCTGTTGGTCAGGCAGGTCTTGAACTCCCGACCTCAGGTGATCCGCCCACCTTGGCCTCCAAAGTGCTTGGATTACAGACATGAGCCACCGCACCCGGCTCGAGTCTTGCTCTGTTACCTAGGCTGGAGGGCAATGGCAGATTTTGGCTCACTGCAATCTCCACCTCCCGGGTTCAAGCAATTCTCCTGCCTCAGCCTCCCAAGTAGCTGGGACTACAGGTGCATGCTACCATGCCCAGCTAAATTTTGTATTTTAGTAGCGAGGAGGTTTCACTATGTTAGCCAGGATAGTCTTGATCTCTTGACCTCGTGATCCGTCCACCTTGGCCTCCCAAAGTGCTGGGATTACAGGTGTGAGCCACCGCACCCGGCCAACTATTATTATTTTTAGAGACAGGATCTCACTCAGTCACCCAGTCTGGAGTACAGCACCATGATCGTCCCTCACTTCATGGGCTCAAATGATCCTCCTGCCTTAGCCTACATCGTCCTACAGGCGAGCATTGCCACACCCAGCTATTTAAAATTTTTTTTTGTAGAGATGAGGGTCTCATTATGTTGCCCGGCTGGTCTCCAACTCTTGGGCTCAAGCTATCTTCCCACCTTGGCCTCCCAAAGTGTTGGGATTACGGGCACGAGCCACTGCACCTGGCCTTGCCGTAGCTCCATCCGCCATAAATGGCTTCCCTTAGGAGAGGCACCCCGGTGCACTGCAAAACCCGAAACTCACTTCCATTCTGTTTCTCACTTTGCCCTCTGCTGACCTCAGTGCTACTAGGAACCCCTCAAGCCATGAGGTCTGGCCCCCTTGAGGGTCTGAACCCCACGTCGTTTCCCTACCATTCTAGAGTTCTCTTCCTCATGACCAAGAGTGGCTACCAGCCTCCCCGACTGAAGGAAAAAGGCAAATGGTATGAGGGTGACAGGAGGGAGGGGACTGAGGGCAGGGCTGGGGCTGGGTGGCCTGATGGGAGGGTCTCTGGTCCCCTCACCCAGAACCTGGCTTTTTCTTCCCAAGGTCGGCTGCCTTCCACAACTTCGTCAAAGTCACCCTGACTAAAAGCCCCAAGAAACGACCCGGCGCCACCAAGATGCTCAGTGTAACCCTCCCTTCCCCAGGAAGCTCCCCGCAGCCCCCAGCCCAGGATTCCCCGGGGCCTTCCTGAGCTCCCGAGATGGACTCCTGCTCTTGGTGCCCAGGCTGGAGTGCAGTGGCACGATCTTGGCTCACTGCAACCGCCGCCTCCCGGGTTCAAGAGATTCACGTACCTCGTATCTGAGGACACGGATAACTTTGTTCCACGGAGCTCCTGAGGCCTTTCCAAAGTCCCTAGTGCCTCAGAACTTCCCAGGACTAGCCCCCACCACCAGAGACACTCCAGGTTATACTCCAGACTTTTCCCAGATCCCCACAAATTCCCAAGGGATTCAAGACTTGTTCCTGGGTGTCCTCTTGAATCCTTGGGGAACCACTGTCTCTTCCAAGACAACTCTGGAATTCTCCCAGCCCCACTCGGAGAACCCTAAATTCTGCTAATTCCTTGAAACTTCTTAGAATCCCCCAGGCCGGCTGGGTACGGTGGCTCATCCCCATAATGCCAGCACTTTGGGAGGCTGAGGCAGGTGGATCACTTGAGGTCAGAAGTTCAACACCAACCTGGCCAACATGGTGAAACCCCACCTCTAGGAAAAATACAAAAATTAGCCAAGTGTAGTGGTGCATGCCTATAATCCCAGCTACTTGGGAGGCTGAGGTGGGAGAATCACTCGAATCCAGGAGGTGGAGGCCATGCTGTGCCGAGATAGCACCACTGTACTCCAGCCTGGGTGACAGGGTGAGACCCTGTATTAAAAAAAAAAATTAGCTTGGCATGATGGCACGAGCCTCTAATCACAGCTATGTGGGAGACTGAGGGAGGGGAATCGCTTAAGCCATGAGATGGAGGTTGCAGTGAGCCGAGATTGTGCCTGGGTGACAGAGCAGGACTGTCTAAAAAAAAAAAGAATCCCCTCAGGCCTCTGAGTTCCCTGGATTTCCCCATGCTCTCCCTCCACTGGCTCCTTCTCCCTGCCCAGATTCCTTTAGCCCATCCCCAAGGCCCTTCACCAGCCCTCTCTGTCCACACCAGCCCTCTGGACACGGTCACCTCTTCCCTCCCCCAGCATCAACTGGTATCCCAGCCTGGGCTGAACCGAGGCCTCATCCTAGATCTTCTTGACAAACTGAAGAATCCTGGGAAAGGACCCTCCATCGGGGACATCGAGGATGAGGAGCCCGAGGTGAGAGCCTTGGCTGACGAGCACTGGGGACCTCTTGGTCTTTCTCAGGCTGTGCCTGCTGCCTAGCCTGAGAAAGGAGTGGCTTCCTGCCACCTCTCTTAAGGGGAAAGCAGGCTGGGAAGATGGGGAACTTGGTATACAAGGCTGTGTGCCCAGAGGGTTACAAGAGAGCAGATGGACCCCTGGCAGGGTAGGGGGCTGCTTTCTGAGCCCTGACGTGGCTGCCCCTCTGCCCAGCTACCCCCTGCTGTCCCCCGGCGGATCAGATCCACACACCGCTCCAGCTCTCTGGGGATCCCCGATGCAGACTGCTGTCGTGAGTAGAGAATCCTTATGTCTGGGGACACCTGACCCTATAATAGACCTAAGAGATACCCTTCCCTTACCATCAGACCACCAGAGACCTTCAGCATCATCTGATCCTGTAACAGACCCAATCTCATCAGCACCTGACCCACAAAATTACTGTAGAGGCTGGGTGCAGTGGCTCAAGCCTGTAATCCTAGCACTTTGGGAGGCCAAGGTGGGTGGACTGTTTGAGGTCAGGAGGTTGAGACCAGCCTGGGTAACATGGTGAAACCCCGTTTCTGCTAAAAATACAAAAATTAGCCAGGCATGGTAGTACACACCTATAGTCCCAGCTACTTGGAAGGCTGAGGTGTGAGGATCACTTGAACGTGGGAGGTGGAGGTTACAGTGAGCCAAGATCACACCACTGCACTCCAGCCTGGGTGACAAGAGTGAGACCATCTCAAAACAACAACAACAAAAAAGAAAATGACCATAGAGTCCCCAGGGAGACCTCAGAAATCTCATCAGAACCTCGATACCCAAATGGATCCTGAAAATAAACACTGTGTAATTACAGTGAGCCCCCAACTTCCTGATCCCACATCTTACTTGTTTATTTTTTTGTGTGACAAGGTCTTGCTCTGTCATCCAGGCTGGAGTACAGTGGCGTGATCACAACTCACTGCGGCCTCGGACTTCTTGGGCTCCAGCAATCCTCCCATCTCAGCCTCCTCGGTAGCTGGGACTACAGGCTTATCCACCACACTGGGCTAATTTTTTTTTTTGAGATGGAGTCTCACTCTGTTGCTCAGGAGTGCAATGGTGCAATCGTGGCTGACCACAACCTCTCTTCTAGGTCCAAGTGATTCTCCTGACTCAGCCACCCGAATAGCTGGGATTATAGGTGCACACCACGATGTCCAGCTACTTTTTATACTTCCTTTTTTTTTTTTTTTTTTGTTTTGAGACAGTCTTGTTCTGTCGCCAGGCGCCAGGTTGGAGTCCAGTGGCATGATCTTGGCTCACTGCAACCTCCGCCTCCTGGGTTCAATCAATTCTCCTGCCTCAGCCTCCCAAGTAGCTGGGACTACAGGTGTGCATCACCATGCCCAGTTAAGTTTTGTATTTCAGTAGAGATGGGGTTTCACCATGTTGGCCAGGAAGGTCTCGATCTCTTGACCTCGTGATCCGCCTGCCTCGGCCTCCCAAAGTGCTGGGATTACAGGTATGAGCCACCGCACCCGTCCTAATTTTTGTATTTTCAATAGAGACAGGAATTCACCATGTTGGCCAGGTTAGTCTCAAACTCCTGACCTCAGGCGAACCACCCACCTCAGCCTCCCAAAGTGTTGGAATTACAGGTGTGAGCCACCTTGCCTGACCACTTGGCTAATTTTTAATCATTTTTTGTAGAGATGGGGTGTCACCATCTTGTCCGGGCTGATCTCAAACTCATGGGCTCCAGTGATCTGCCCGCCTCAGTCTTCCAAAGTCCTGGGATTACAGACGTTAGCCACTGCACCCGGTCTTCATCCCAAACTTGACCTCCAAATGAGACCCCTGTAAACCAAGACCCCTCTCTGAAAGGAACAGTTCCCTGCGATCCTTTGCAGTCCCTACGATCCTGACTGCCAATCCCCCAATTCTACTCTTTCTGTTCTTAAAGCCATCTCACTACCCCTTGCCCCCAGCTCACTGCGGGCTATCTCCCCCCATCCACCCTAGGGCGGCACATGGAGTTCAGGAAGCTCCGAGGAGTGACCAGACCCCCAGCCGACACAGTGAGATGCTGCCCTCCACTCCCCGCCACACCCCCTGCTTCCCCGAGGCCTCTGTTGACCCTTTTCCTACTCCACAGGCTCGCCTACAGCCCACCAGAGACCTCAAGAGCAGCAGCCCCAGGTCAGGGACCCCAGGGAGGGCGGTGAGGGTCTGGGATGTGTGCAAGGTCCCCAAGGCTCATCCCTCTCACCCTTCAGGAAGCAGCTGTCCGAGTCCTCCGATGATGACTATGACGACGTGGACATGTAAGTGAGGCCCTGCCCGCGGCTCGGCAAGCCCCACCTCAGCCCCCACCTTATAACCCGACGTGACCTTCACTCCTGACCCCACTGCACCCCTGCCTGTCTTCTAGCCCTGAGCCCTGAGTCCTGACCAGACCCTCAATGCAGCCCCCTAGGCTCTGTTCCCTAACTCCGCCTCCCTTAACCCTTCACCTCCAACCCCTGATGCCCAACCTGATCCCAGCTCCAGCTCCTACCTTCCTTCTACCTTCTGTTTTGTTTTTTTTTTTTTGAGGCAGAGTCTCGCTCTGTCACCCAGGCTGGAGTACAGTGGTACAATCTCGGCTCACTGCAACCTCTGCCTCCTGGGTTCAAGCAATTCTCCTGCCTCAGCTTCTCGAGTAGCTGGGACTACAGGCACATGCTACCACGCCCAGCTAATTTTTGTATTTTTAGTAGAGACGGGTTTTCACCATGTTGGCCAGGATGGTCTCAATATCTTGACCTCGTGATCTGCCCGCCTCGACCTCCAAAGTGCTGGGATTACAGGCACGAGCCACCGCGCCCGGCCCCTTCTACCTTCTTATACATCTTTGACCTGACCCCCAATGTCAGCCCCTCACCTCCTCTCTACCCCAGAGCTCACCCCAGTTCCTTCTAGAATGTACCATAGCTCCAATCTCTGACTCGACCCAATCTATCCTGCGTGACCCTGGACCCTCAGCCACGTCCTAGTCTGAAACTCCTCCTACATGTCACTCTCACCCCAGACCCACCCCAGCCATCAGCCCCAGCCCTCAGTTTTTTCTGACTTTTTGCCTACTCTCAGGCTGAAACTTGGCACCTGAAAATTTCCCCAAGGCCAGATGCTGAGCTCCAGATCCAGACGCAACAGTCAGCCCAGGCCCCCATGTTCCCTGGTCCACAGGCAGACTCAGGCTCCAGGCACGTGCACTCGCTCCACCCATCACGTGTGACAGCCTGTGTGTGGTGCCAGCACAGGGAGAGCTGGGCCACAGCGCTGATGTCACCTGTGTCACTAGGGTGGCGTAAAGATGCCAAGCCGTGGTGCACTCTCGGCCCTCCACCTCCAAGAGCTGCTGTTACTGTTATTCATCCTATTTTTTGAGACAAGCTAATCATTTTTTGTAGAGATGGAGTCTCGCCGTGTTGTCCAGGCTGGTCTCAAACTCATGATTTGCTTTGGTGCCCAGGCTGAGTGCAGGGGTGTGATGACGGCTCACTGCAGCCTCAACCTCCCAGGCTCAAGCGATTCTCCCACTTCAGCCTCCTGAGTAGCTGGGACCACAGGTGCTCCCTACCACGTCTGGCTAATTTTTGATTTTTTTGTAGAGTCAGCATCTCACTATGCTGTCCAGGCTGGTCTCAAATTCCTGTGCTCAAGTCATCCTCGTGCCCTGGCCTCCCAAAGTGCTGTGATTATAGGCATGAGCCACCATGTTTGGCCTGGTTATTAATCCCTTAATCCTCAGTTCCAGCCAGAATCAGTCACCGTTAAGCCTCCTCACCTCAAACCCCAGTCCCAGGCCTCCAGCCCAGAACCACGCTGTCTTCCCCGAGTCCTTGTTTCCCAGGCCCCCAGCGATTTAGCCCATCTTTGTGTTTCAGCCCCACTCTTGCAGAGGACACACCTCCTCCACTGCCCCCCAAGGTAAGGCCCTGGGCCAGAGCTGGGAGGATGGGGCCTCAGGGCTGCTGGGGGCCAGCAGGCCAGGTCCTTAGATGCCGGGATACTGGGCTCTCCAGGGCAGGGAATCGGGGAGACCAGGATGATGGCTACATTGGCATCTGGAAGTGGCATCCCTCAACCTCAGGGTGGGATTCAAAATACTGAGCCTCTTGGACACTGGTCAGTAGCTGGTCCCAGGAAGCCCCTGCTATATCCAGCATTTACCCATTAGTTTCTAGAGTGTGTTAATGTCCAGGCTGGGGGTGTCAGGGGAAGTCTGGAGGGGGCGCAGGATGTTGTGGGGAGGGTCAGAGCCATGGCTTTTAGTTATAGTGGAGGCAGGGATTGGAGTTGCAAAAAGGCGCCCTCTCTGAGATCATCTGATGTATTTCCCCACACTCTGTTCCTGTCTCCAAAGCCCAAGTTCCGTTCCCCATCAGACGAGGGTCCTGGGGGAATAGGGGATGATGGGCAGCTGAGCCCGGGGGTGCTTGTCCGGTGTGCCAGTGGGCCCCCACCACACAGCCCCCGTCCTGGGCCTTCCCCATCCACCAGCAGCCCCCATCTCACCGCCCATTCAGGTAATGGGACAGGCTGGGGTGGAGGGTGGGAAGGGGTGGGGGGTATTGGGGGCTGATTTTTGCCTAACCCTTCTCAGAACCCTCACTCTGGAACCCACCCTCCCGAGAGCTTGATAAGCCCCCACTCCTGCCCCCCAAGAAGGAAAAGATGAAGAGAAAGGTGAGGTTCAACTCTGCTGAGGACTCAAACCTCTAAACAGGGCTGCCTGGTGGGGTGAGGAGGGGGCGGCAGGACTGACGGTAACAGGTGACATTTGTTGAGCACTTCTCTGTGCCCGATGCTGACCTGTGCCTGGCTCTTTTATTTTTTTTTTTTAATATTTTAAAAAAGGTATTTGAGGCTGGGTGCGGTGGCTCATGCCTGTAATCCCAGCACTTTGGGAGGCTTAGGTGGGTGGATCAAGAGGTCAGGAGTTCAAGATCAGCCTAGTTGGCATGGTGAAACCCCATCTCTACTAAAAATACAAAAAATTAGCTGGGCATCGTGGCGCACGCCTGTAGTCCAGGCTACTCAGGAGGCTGAGGCAGGAGAATCGCTTGAACCCGGCAAGCAGAGGGTGCAGTGAGCCTTGATCGCGCCACTGTACTCCAACCTTGGCCAGGTGTGGTGGCATGCACCTGTAATCCTAGCTACTTGGGAGGCCCTGAGAAGAAGAATTGCTTGAGCCTAGAGGGCGGAGTTGGCATGCAGTGAACCAAGATTGCGCCACTGCACTCCAGCCTGGTGACAGAGTGACACTCCATCTTCAAAAACAAAACTGATGGCTGAGTATGGTGGCTCACACTTGTAATCCTAGCACATTGGGAGGCCGAGGCAGGTGGATCACATGAGGACAGAAGTTCAAGACCAGTCTGGACAACATGGCAAAACCCCATCTCTACTAAAAATACAACAATTAGCTGGCTGTGGTGGCTTGTACCTCTGGTCCCAGCCTGGGCAACAGAGTGAGACTGTCTTAAAAAAAAAAAAAAGCTGATGATTTAGAATAGTGGAAGAAAAACTAAAAAAAAAAGAAAATAAATAAACTAAAAACTCAATATATGAAAAAGTATATTACAGAGGTAGATTATGGGAAATTATACCAAGGTAAGAGGTAGGATTTGAACCCTGACACTCTTGCTCCAGAGTCTTAACCACTGTTCCTTCCTGTTCTCTGCTCTCTTTGCTGGATCTGCTGCCGGGGTCCACCACGGCCTGCCCAGGGATGCGCCCTTCTGGTAAAGTTATTCAATGGCTGTCCCCTCCGGATCCACAGCACAGCCGCCTGGACGCACCCCTCCACTAAGGGTGGGCATTTGGGTCAAGGAGATCCTGCAGGGAATGGGGGAGCAACAGCAGGAATGGGGAGGAGCCTAAATAAGGCACAAAGGCAGGGAGGGGGAGGAGCTTAATGGGGACAGGGCGTGGCCAGGCCAAAACAGGGGCGGAGCTTATTACACTCAGGATTTGGTCATCAAAGATGCGTAGAGGGCAGCCAGGTGCAGTGGCTCACGCCTGTAGTTCCAGGCGTGAGGCTAAGGGAGTGGATCACTTGAGGTAAGGAGTTCAAGACCAGCTTGACTAATATGGTGAAACCCTGTCTCTAGTAAAAATAAAAAAGATGGGTAGGCCAGGCGTGGTAGCTCATGCCTGTAATCCCAGCACTTTGGGAGGCCGAGGTGGGCAGATCACCTGAGGTCAGGAGTTCGAGACCAGTCTGACCAACATGGAGAAATCCCGTCTCTACTAAAAATACAAAATTAGCTGGGCATGGTAGTGCTTGCCTGTAATGCCAGCTACTTGGGATGCTGAGGCAGGAGAATCACTTGAACCTGAGAGGCAGAGGTTTCGGTGAGCTGAGATCATACCATTGCTCTCCAATCTGGGCAACTAGAGCGAAACTCCATTTCAAAAATAAATAAATAAATAAAAATTAAAAAGAAAGAAAGAACCACCAGAACATGGGTAGTCAAAGGGAGGAAGAATGAGACTGGCTTGAGGGACTGTCCGCTCTGGGTTTGTTTGGGGAAACAGAGGCTGAGTGTATTGGTTTGGAGAAAGAGTAGAAGGTCAGAACTGGTGCCAGAGTGCCAGTGTTTAAGGTCAGACAGGTGGGGATCTGGGGGGCCCCAGGATGATGTCAGTCCCAGCGTCCTTGTCTGTGCCTCCAGACCAGCACCTGCTCCTGGGGGCAGAGGAAGGCATCTTCATCCTGAATCGGAATGACCAGGAGGCCACGCTGGAGATGGTGAGGACCCATATCGGGCTAGGGCAAGGGCAGGGGCTGGAGTTGGGGGTTGCTGGGGTGTCACCAGAGCCGTGTCTCCCACTTCCCTGCAGCTCTTTCCTAGCCGGACTACGTGGGTGTACTCCATCAACAACGTTCTCATGTCTCTCTCAGGTCTGGCTGTGGGCAGTGGGTGGGATGGGGTCAGAGGTTAAGGGGTCCAGGGTTTGGGGGCTGGGAAGTAGATGGGCACAGCCGAAAAAAAACCTTAGACTCCCTGGTCACAAAGTCCTAGGTTCAAATCCCAGCCACTTTTTCGCTGTGCTCCCCGAGCCTCAGTTTCTCCATCTGTAAAATGAGGTTCACAATAGTCCTCACTCTCAAGTCAGTTTTGAGGTAGTGTCCACAATAAATTAGTCTTTTTTTTTTTTTGACAGTCTTGCTCTGTTGCCCAGGTTGTATGGAGTGCAGTGGCACGATCTCAGCTCACTGCAACCTCTGCCTCCTGGGTTCAAGTGATTCTCATGCCTTGGCCTCTCGAGTAGCTGGGATTACAGGTGTGCACCACCACACTCAGCTACGTTTTGTGTTTTTAGTATAGATGGGGTTTTACCATGTTGGCCAGGCTGGCCTCAAACTTCTGGCCTCAAGTGATCCACCTGCCTTGGCCTCCCAAAGTGTTGGGATTACAGGCATGAATCGCCGCACCTGGCCTTAAATTAGTCTTTTTTTTTGAGACCAACGAGTCTCACTCTGTTCCCTAGGCTGGAGTGCAATGGCATGGTCTTGGCTCACTGCAACCTCTACTTCACAGGTTCAGATGATTTTTGTGTCTTAGCCTCCCAAGTAGCTGGGACTACAGGTGTGAGTCCGTAGTCCCACCTGGCTTTTTGTTTTTTTGAGACAGAGTCTAGCTTTGTTGCCCAGGCTGGAGTATAATGGTGCAATCTCAGCTGACCACAACCTCTGCCTACTGGGTTCAAGTAATTCTCCTGCCTCAGCCTCCTGAGTACCTGAGATTATAGGTGGCTGACACTGCGCCTGGCTAATTTTTGTATTTTTAGTAGAGACAGGGTATCACCATGTTAGTCAGACTGGTCTCAAACTCCTGACCTCAGGTAATCCCCCTGCCGCGGCTTCCCAAAGTGCTGGGATTACAGGCGTGAACCACCCCATCCAGCCTTAAAACTTTATAATATGTGTAACTTCATCTGACTGGTTATATGTCCACAGTTTCTGATGTTGCTACAAACACGAGGATAGAGATCATATTCACCAGAGCCAAGCACAGCAAGCCTGGCCTGCAATGGGCCTTTAATCTGTGTGGAGTGAGAAATGAATGAATGAATGAAAAATACTTGAAACTTGCAGGCTTGGGATTTTCAGACAAAGGAACGGGACCCAGGGAAGGGATGGAGGAAAGGAAGTGGTATATGGGATCCTATAACTGCCTGCTTCCCCCCACATACAAACACACTGCAGGAAAGACCCCCCACCTGTATTCTCATAGCATCCTGGGCCTGCTAGAACGGAAAGAGACCAAAGCAGGAAACCCGATCGCTCACATTAGCCCCCACCGGCTACTGGCAAGGTACCAGCTCCCAATGAATGGCACCACAGAGCCTTATAATTCCCCCACTCCCACCTCTGTCTCCTTCCGTCCTACCCCGCTACACACCTACCTATTCTACAGGAAGAACATGGTTTCCACCAAGATCCAGGACACCAAAGGCTGCCGGGCTTGCTGTGTGGGTGAGAGAGCTTCCCGGTGTGCAGAGTGGGCGGGGTTGGGCCAGAGGCGGGGCTTGGGTTGCATTCACCCAAGAAGGTTACAGAGTTTAGGCAGCGTATCCAGAGCCCAGAAGATTGTGGTAGTGTGGGCCTTGTGGGAGGATGGCGAGGAGGGCAGAAGGCATTGATCCTGACCCATCCTTGCCCATGCCGCAGCGGAGGGTTCGAGCTCTGGGGGCCCGTTCCTGTGCGGGGCATTGGAGACGTCCGTTGTCCTGCTTCAGTGGTACCAGCCCATGAACAAATTCCTGCTCGTCCGGGTAAGGGGGCTTCGGAAGGTGCTGGGAACTCTGAAGAGTGGGTGGAAAGGGCCTTGCACCCTTTGCGCGTCTCTCGAGAGCTCCATGAAGGCCCACCTCCGTCGAGGCCCCTCCCTAATCCTCCGAGGCCCCGCCCACTTGCGGTCTGCGCTGGAGCCTCGCCCTTCTGTGGCCATCCTCATCTTTAAGCTCCGCCCCTCACACCTGGGCCTAATTATTCCTCAGGCTCAGTGCTGCCACTCCCTGGGTATCCTAGGAGAGCCCATTTAGGGCCTGTCCCTTTGAGTCTCTAAGCAGGTTTTGCTATCTTTGGGACCCTGCCCGTCAGTTGCCAGGGTGGTATGCCCCCATATGGAAGCCACACCCACTCGGAGGCCACTTCCCCGCTTCCACGGACGCACCAGGCTTCATCCCCACCGACATTATTGTTTTTTTTTTGAGACGGAGTTTCGCTCTTACTACCCGGGCTGGAGTGCAATGGCACCATCTCGGCTCACCTCAACCTCCGCCTCCCGGGTTCAAGCGATTCTCCATCCTCAGCTTCCTGAGTAGCTGGGGTTACAAGCGCGTTGCACCACGCCTGTATTTTTAGTAGAGACAGCGTTTCTCAATGTTGGTCAGGCTGGTCTTGATTTCCCGACCTCAGGTGATCCGCCCACCTCTGCCTCCCAAAGTGCTGGGACTACCGGCCTCTTTTTTGAGAGGGAGTCTTGCTTTGTCGCCGCCCAGGCTGGAGTGCAGTGGCTTGATCTTGTCTCACTGCAACCTCTGCCTCCTGGATTCAAGTGATTCCCGTTTCAGCCTCCGGAGTAGTGGGATTACAGGCATGTGCCACCACACCCAGCTAATTTTTTGGCATTTTTAGTACAGACGAGGTTTCGCCCTGTTGGCCAGGCTGGTCTCGAACTCCTGACCTCAGGAGATCCGCCCGCCTCGGCCTCCCAAAGTGCTGGGATTGTAAGCGTGAGCCATCGCGCCTGGCACCCCATGACATTTCTAGATCGCATCCTCCAAGACTTAGGGCCCCGGTTCGGAAGTCCCTGGCCGGCTCCAACCTACGCCCCCTGAGGCCGCCTCTCCCTGTGCGGCCCGCAGCAGGTGCTGTTCCCACTGCCGACGCCTCTGTCCGTGTTCGCGCTGCTGACCGGGCCAGGTTCTGAGCTGCCCTCTGTGTGCATCGGCGTGAGCCCTGGGCGGTCGGGGAAGTCGGTGCTCTTCCACACTGTGCGCTTTGGCGCGCTCTCCTGCTGGCTGGGCGAGATGAGCACCAGTGAGTGGGGCGAAGTCTGGCTGAGGGCGAGGCTGCTGGGTGCGGAGCTTACTTGTCCGGAGGCGCGGGGCTGGAGGCGGGGTTTCACTTGGCCTGAGGCACTACGGAACTGAGAAAGGGCTGGAAGGGCGGGGAAGGGATAATGGCAGGTTTTAGTTAATTGGGGAGATCGATGATGAGGTGCGATCGGGATGGTAGGCAGAGTTTAGCCACTTGCTTGGGAATTGAGGCAGTCGCTAAAGCAGAGGTACTGGCCTTCTGGGGGTGGTGGGGATAGGGGAACGGGGTGGGGTCAGTCCTTAACGCACACCCCCAAACAGAGCACAAGGGACCAGTGCAGGTGACCCAGGTAGAGGAGGATATGGTGATGGTGTTGATGGACGGTAAGAACACTTCTCCCTCCCCTTCCTCCCCAGCCCTCCAGCTGAGGTCCCTAGATCTCTGCCTCCACACTCCTACTTCTCACAACCCCCTGAGCCCCTCTCAGCCTTGCCCCTGTCCCACATAGCTTTCAAACTGAATGTATGGGTCGGTCCTTTAGTGGCTCTCGAAGCCTTGCCCCCAGTTCTTAAAACCCTCTCTCTACCCCCTTCCAGGCTCTCTGAAGCTAGTGACCCCGGACGGCAAACCAGTCCGGGGACTTCGCACACCTGAGATCCCCATGACAGAAGCAGTGGAGGCCGTGGGTCTGTGCAGGGACGGGACAGCCCAGGATCAGGGGTGGGTGCTCAAGTGATCCCCAAGGGTAACGGGCATTGCTTTCTCCTCAGCTATGGTTGGAAGTCAGCTTCAGGCCTTCTGGAAGCATGGAGTGCAGGTGTGGGCTCTAGGCTCGGATCAGGTAAGCCCCTCCATCCACGCCCTGCACCCTGTCACCCAGCCTCAGTCATCACAGTCATCAGATGGGCTCCGAGAAATCCTGAGTTAGAGTGTGAAGTCCTGAGGGGGAAGAATCTGCCAATTTCAGTTCAGACAGATCCCCTTCTTTGCCCCAGGATTAAAAAAAATACACATATGTATATATACATATACGTATATATTTAATATATACGTATATTTATATATATTTTATTTTATTTATTTGAGACAGAGTCTTGTTCTATTGCTAGGCTGGAGTGCAATGGTGCAATCCCGGCTCACTGCAGCTTCCATTTTCCTGTTTCAAGCAATTCTCCTGCCTCAGTGTCCCGAGTAGCTGGGATTACAGGCACACACCACCACGCCTGGCTAATTTTTTGTATTTTTAGTAGAGACGGGGTTTCACCATGCCAGGATGGTCTTGATTTCTTGACCTCATGATCTGTCTGCCTAGGCCTCCTAAAGTGCTGGGATTGCAGGCATGAGCCACCGTGCCCGGCATATATATATATTTTTGAGACAGAGTCTCACTCTGTCGCCCAGGCTGGAGTGCAGTGGCAGGATCTCGGCTCACTGCAACCTCTGCATCTCACTGTAACTTCTGCCTCCTGGGTCCAAGCGATTCTCGTGCCTCAGCCTCCCAGGTAGCTGGGATTATAGGTACCCACCACCACACCTGACTAATTTTAGTATTTTTATTTATTTATTTATTTATTTACTTTCCTTTTTTTTTAAATTTTCGTATTTTTAGTAGAGACGGGGTTTCACCAGGCTGGTCTCGAACTCCTGACCTTGTGATTCGCTTGCCTCGACCTCCCAAAGTGCTGGGATTACAGGCATGAGCCACCGCGCCTGGCTCCTTACTCTCTTTAAGAATGACATGTTTGTGGACATAGTGGAGATGTCTTCCAGGCACTGAGACGCACGCTTTTTCTCCCTAGCTGCTACAGGAGCTGAGAGACCCTACCCTCACTTTTCGTCTGCTCGGCTCGCCCAGGTATGTTGTGGGGTGGTGGGGAGCAAAAGGACCTGGGAGGGGCTTCTGATGTGAAGAGAGCATTCTGAGGTGTCCCTAGCAAGGTATCTCTAGCCTGGCCAGGGTGTCAACTGGTCACCCTGCCTCATTCCTGCCCCCTGGAGTCTATTCCCTGCACTGCAGCCAAGGGAGCATTTTCTTTCTGTTTTGTTTCTCACTGTGCTCCCAAGCTGGAGCTCAGTGGTGTGAACATGGTTCACTCAGTATCTGGAACTGCAGGCACGTGCCACATGCCCAGCAGTTTGTTTGTTTAATTATTTGAGATGCAGTTTTGCTCTTGTTGCCCAGGTTACAAAAATTCGCTGCTGCTCCCAATGTAAGTGCAGGCTTGTAATGAGTGGGAGTCTTCAGCTGGCCCTTTGGGCATTAAAAAAAAAAATTCAAAAATTAGCTGGGTGTGGTGGCACGTGCCTATAATCCCAGCTAGTTGGGAGGTTGAGGCATGAGAATCACTTGAATCTGGGAGGTGATGGTTGCAGTAAGTCGAGATCACGCCACTGCACTCCAGCCTGGGTGGCAGAGCGAGACTCTGTCTAAAAACAAAACAAAACAAATGTCACCAGTTGTCCTAGAGATGCCTGTGATAAAATATATATATTTTCTGGTCCAATATCATAGGTTGCATTTAGGAGTCATGTTTCTTTATTATGTAGCCTGGAACAATTATTCAGACTTATTTTGTCTTTCATGAGCTTGTTTCAAGAGTAGAGGAAAGTTGTTTTCTAGAATGTTCCTTGACTGGTGTTTGAGGTTTCCAGGTTCTGCATTTGGGGCAGCAATACCGCAGAAAGATGCTTCTCTCAGCGCCTCATTTCAGGAAGCACACGCGATACTAGTTCGTCTTGTTACTGGTGATGTTAACTTTGATATTTGGTTAAGGTAGAATCAGCCAGTTCTCTCCACTGTAAAGTTGTTTTTTTTTTCCCTTTGTTTTTCTTTATTATTATTTTTAAGACAGGGTCTCTCTCTGTCACCCAGGCTGGAGTGCAGTGGTGCAATCATGGCTCACTGCAGCCTCGACCTCCCGGGCTCAATCAATCCTCCCACCTCAACCTCCCGGGTACTGGGGCCACAGGCACATACCACTATGCCTGGCTTAGTTTTCTGTTTTTTGCAGAGACAGGGTTTCGCCATGTTACTCAGCCTGGTCTGGAACTCTTGAACTCAAGTGATTCACCTGTGTAGGCCTCCTCAAGCGCTGGGCTTATAGGCGTAGGCCGCCACACCCAGCCTCTGTTTTCATTGTAATAATAAATATCTTTTGAGGGAGATTAAGACTATGTAAATCGTTTGTAAATATGCCGTTTCCCATCAGATTTTTCACCCACTAGTTTTGTTGTTTTTTGTTTGTTTTTCTTGTTATTTTGAGACAGAGTCTCGCTCTGTCAGCCCAGGCTGGAGTGCAGTGGCATGATCTTGCCTCACTGCAACCTCTGCCTCCCAATTTCAAGCAATTCTCCTGCCTCAGCCTCCTGAGTAGCTGGGATTGCAAGCGTGTGTCAGCACGCCCTGCTAATTTTTGTATTTTTAGTAGAGGCAGGGGTTTCGCCATGTTGGTCAGGCTGGTCTCGAACTCCTGGCCTCAAGTGATCCTCGAGCTCAGCCTCCTGAAGTGCTGGTATTACAGGTGTGATACCAGCCTGGCCCGCCCACTAGCTTTAGAATCAATTGATGATTTTTCCCTGAATCTGTTATTGTTAGGTGGTTACTACCAATAAATGGCAATTTTCTGATTGTATCTTTCCTTCTGCATGTGTTAGCTGGCATTCTACTCTAGAGAAGAGCTGTGTCTTCTCCATCCTTTCTTTATACCAGCCTGCTCTCATGAATTTTTATTGTATTCTGTGGGTTATAGTCTATTGCTATCACTATTTATTTATTTATGAGTTGGAGTCTGGCTCTGTCACCCGGGCTGGAGTGCAGTGGTGTGATCTCAGCTCACTGCTAACTCCGCCTCCCAGGTTCAAGCAATCCTCCTGCCTCAGCCTCCCATGTAGCTGGGATTACAGGTGCTCACCACCATGCCTGGCTAATTTTTGTGTTTTTATTTATTTGAGATGGAGTCGCATGCTATTGCCAGGCTGGAGTGCAGTGGCGTGATCCCGGCTCACTGCAACTTCTGTTTTCTGATTTTAAGCAATTCTCTTGCCTCAGCATTCCAAGTAGCTGGGACTACAGGCATACACCATGCCTGGCTAATTTTTTTTTTTTTTTTTTTGAGACAGAGTCTTGCTCTGTCACCAGGTTCGAGTGCAGTGGCATGATCTCGGCTCATTGCAACCTCTGTCTGCCGGATTCAAGCAATTCTTCTGCCTTAGCCTCCCAAGTAGCTGGGACTACAGGCGTGCACCACCAAGCCCAGCTAATTTTTGTATTTTTTTTTTAGTAGAGACAGGGTTTCACCGTTTGGCGAGGATGGTCTTGATCTCTTGACCTCATGATCCGCCTGCCTCGGCCTCCCAAAGTGCTGGGATTACAGGCATGAGCCACCATGCCCGGCTCAATTTTTGTATTTTTTAGTACAGATGGGGTTTTACCATATTGGTAAGGCTGGTCTCGAACTCCTGACCTCAAATGATCCACGTTCCTAGGCCTCCCAAAGTGCCGGGATTACAAGCATGAGCCACTGCGCCCAGCCTTGTCATTGTTTATTTTGAGGCATAAATAGTCTCAGATTTAGCTGTGGGAAGCACTTTAAGTATCCCCTGTGTCCTTTCGATATGCCAGAAGGGTCATTTTAAAATCCAAGTCTGATCGTGTCACTCTCTCCCTGCTTAAAATCCTCCCGTGGGCCAGATGCGGTGGCTCACACCTGTAATCCCAGCACTTTGAGAGGCTGAGGAGGGCGGATCACAAGGTCAGGAGGTGGAGACCATCCTGCCTAACACGGTGAAACTCCATCTCTACCAGAAATACGAAAAATTGGCTGGGCATGGTGGCATGTGCCTGTAATCCTGGCTACTCGGGAGACTGAGGCAGGAGAATCACTTCAACCTGGGAGGCAGAGGTTGCAGTGAGCCGAGATTGTGCCACTGCACTCCAGCCTGGGTGACAGAAGGAGACCCCGTCTTAAAAAAAAAAATCCTCCCATGACCTCAAGATAAAGACTTAATCCTGGCCACAGCTCACAAGGCATGACATCTCCAGCCACGTCCCAGCCTTCCTCCTGCTTCAAATGTGAGCTTCCCAAGGCTGGGAACCACATCTGCTCGTTCACTGCTATAGTTCAGCATGGGGCTGGGACAGTCTCTATTAACTACTGCGTGAATGAATGAAGCAATGAACATATGAACGAATAAATGAACTGACTTCTCCCTTCCTTCCGCAGGCCTGTAGTGGTGGAGACACGCCCAGTGGATGATCCTACTGCTCCCAGCAACCTCTACATCCAGGAATGAGTCCCTAGGGGGGTGTTAGGAGTTAGTCCTTGCACCCCCTCCCCCATAGGCACACTGGTGGTCATGGCATGTCCTCACCTCCCAATAAACGTGACTTTAGCCTCCCCTGTCATCTTGTTTTTCTTGGGGGGAACCATTTCTGGATGCCCACTTCTCCAAAATTTCAACAACCCAACACAATGATACTGGGGGCGTAACACAGATTTATTTTCTAGTACTAGGTCACCTCTCCCCCAGCTGCCTTAGGGGGAGAGGCCTGGGGACTAAGGGGCTTGCTGTGAGAATAAGGCATTTGGGGTGGGGGTGGAGGGCCGGCTGGGGGCCGTCTCAGCTAAGCTGGTCCTCGTACTGCTTTCGGAAACAATCACCAGCCGGGAAGAAATCCCAACATCTCTCTTGGTACATCTTCCAGACATAAGACTCCTAGGATTGGGGGACAGAGAGACTCCATTGGTTACATTTTCAAACCCTTGAGACCTTGAGAAAACATAAATATTTTGAGACAGGGTGTTGCTCTGTTGCCCAGACTGGAGTGCAGTGGGACAATCATAGCTGACTGCAGCCCTCCTGGGCTCCAGCAATCCTCCACCCCCATCTCCAGAGTAGCTGGAACTACAGGTGCACACCACCACCCCTGGGTAATTTTTTAATAGAGACAGTGTCTCGCCGTGTTGCCTAGGCTGTCTTGGACTTCTGGTCTCAAGCAGTTTTCCCACTGTGGCCTCCCAAAGTGCTAGGATTGCAGGCATCAGCCAGGACACCTCTCCTGAACCCATTTTTTGAGACAGAGTATCGCTCTGTCGCCTAGGCTGGAGTGCAGTGGTGTGATCTTGGCTCACTGAAACCTGGGCTTACTGCAACCTCTGCCTCCCGGGTTCAAGCGATTCTCCAACCTCAGCTTCCTGAGTAGCTGGGATTATAGGCATGCACCACCACGCCCTGCTAATTTTTGTATTTTTAGTAAAGATGGAATTTCACCATGTTGGCCAGGTCGGTCTCGAACGCCTGACCTCAAGTGATCCACCCGCCTTGGCCTCCCAAAGTGCTGGGATTACAGGCATGAGCCACTGTGCCCGGCCCCAGCCCTAACCCTTGATATTAAGAGGAGCATTTTACTGCAACATGCCAACTGGCCTTATGTTAAAGGGCTCCATGTCCTGTCCATTGTCCTCCCATTAACACCCTCTTACCTGACCTGTGTGTTCTGTCTCGTCCTTGTTTATCAAATACATCAGGAAAAACCTGAGGGCAGGAGGACCACAGGAGACAAGTCAGAACCACCCTTTCCTTGTTTTATCTTATTTTTTATTGATAGTAGTGAGGATGTCTTGCTATGTTGCATAAGCTGGTCTCAAACTCCTGGCCTCAAGTAATCCTCCCACCTTGGCCTCTCAAAGTGCTGGGATTACAAACGTGAACCACTGTGGAGGGGGACAACCTTACCTTCTGATTGGCTGGCAGGGAATCGCCCACAGGGACACTACCCCACTTTTCCTAACTGGCCCAAGCTAAGTACCCCGCCCCTGGCTATCAGCAGCCACGCCCCCACCCTCCTGATTGGCGAGTGTGTCCGTGCTCACATGTAATTGGCCAGGTTGTGCTCCTCCAGCGTGTGAGTCTCGAAGCCATGCGGTGTCGTATCAAAGTAGTCGCTGCCGATTCCGCAGATGAAGCACTTGGTCTGTGAGTGGCAAGAGACATGAGAGTGGAGGCCCGCTTGATCCCCAGAATCTGGTAATCCCTCTGGGTCACCCCCAGACATGACCCACCTCCATATCCTCCTTCACTTGCTCTTGTTGGTCTCGGAGCTCACCAAAAGCGTCGATGATCAGACCTGAGGAGGCAGGATGCAAGTCAGTGCCTGACCTCTGACCTGGTTCAGACTCCTCCTCTTCTAGCTACCTACCTCCGGGCCTTGCCTTCCATCCCCCGTCTCCCTAATCTCACCCCTAATTTCGATTCCTAAGAAGATTAATATTAGGCCTTTACTGGCCGGGCAGGTGGCTCACGCCTGTAATCCCAGTACTTCGGGAGGCGGAGGCTGGCGGATCATCTGAGGTCAGGAGTTCAAGGGCAGCCTGGCCAACGTGGTGAAACCCCGTCTCTACTAAAAAAAAAAATTAGCTGGGTGCGGTGGCACATGCCTGCAGTCCCAGCTACTTGAAAGGCTGAGGCAGGAGAATCACTTAAACCTGAGAGGTGGAGGTTGCAGTTAGCCGAGATGGCACCACTGAACTCCAGCGTGGTTGACAGAGGAAGACTCCCTCTAAAAACAAAAAACAAAAAACCAAACAAAAAAACCCCAGATAATATATCTCTATCTCAGGGCTTTATTAAGCACTGATATGAGCCAGACACTGAGCACCTAGAATTGACTTAATCCTGATCACAACCTGTGAGGTTAGTACCACTGACATCCTCACTTTGCAGATGGAGAAACTGAGGCCCAGAAAGGCGACTTGCCCAGGATCTCACAGTAGCCAGAGGTAGGGACGGGGTATAAATCCAGGCCGGCTGGATCCTAGGCCACACCCTCAGCCACGGAGCTGCCTCTGAGCGCCCACCCCAGTACTGACCCTGGATGATGGCCAACAGGATGACGATGACGAAGAAGAAGAAGGTGATGTCGAAGACCACCCGGTAGAGCTCGTATTCGTCACCCGCGGGGTCCTCGATCTCGTCCCCAATGCCTCCACCAGCCCGGACACCCACGTACATGTGAAACAGGTAACACTGAGGAAGGGAGCACACTGGTCACTCATTCATTCAACATTCACTGAGTACCAGCCAGAGCCCCGGGCGAGGCAGGGCCGGAGACGCGGTAACGACTGAGACGGCCCTGGGCTCTGCCCTCGAAGGACTCACATTCACGGCATCAGACAGCTAGCGACAGCCAGAAATGGTCAGGGCTGTGACAGGGAGGGCACGGGCAGGGGTGTGAGGGCCGGGTTGGGTGGCGGGCACAGGCAGAGGGGTCAGGGCCAGGATAGGAGAGCACAGGTAGAGGAGCGAGGGCCGGGTTGAGTGAGGGGCACAGGCAGAGGGGTAAGGGCTGGGATGGGGGGACAGGCAGAGGGGTCAGGGTG
>CM052668.1:27030548-27101277 GCA_028533165.1 Leontopithecus rosalia | reverse complement strand
AGAGGGGTCGGGGCTGGGATTGGGGAGGCACAGACAGGGGTGTCAGGGCTGGGATGTGGGGGCAGAGATAGAGGGGTGAGGGCTGGGATGGGGGGCATAGACAGAGGGGTCGGGGCTGGGATTGGGGAGGCACAGACAGGGCTGGGATGTGGGGGCAGAGATGGAGGGGTGAGGGTTGGGATGGGGGTAGAGATAGAGGGGTGAGGGCTGGGATGGGGGGCATAGACAGAGGGGTCGGGGCTGGGATTGGGGAGGCACAGACAGGGGTGTCAGGGCTGGAATGTGGGGGCAGAGATAGAGGGGTGAGGGCTGGGATGGGGGTAGAGATAGAGGGGTGAGGGCTGGGATGTGGGGCAGAGACACAGGGGTCAGTCAGGGCTGGGACTGGGGGGAAGAGGCAGAGGGATCAGAGCCAGGATGTGAGAACACGGGAGCTGCGGGAGCCCAGAAATGGTGCCCGATGCCACCTGGGGCTTCCCAAGGGAGGGAGGTCTGAACTCAGAGTTTAAGTATTAATGAAACAGGTGCAGGGAGGTGGAAGCGAGGCAAAGCATTGCAGGCAGAGGGAGCAGCATGTACCAAAGTTTTAGTACTTGACGCTTTACTGTTCATCCAACAGTAAAGAATCAAGACAGTGGCCCAGGACCTGGTTCCTCAGCTGTGAGCTGTGTCAGTTCCCAATGTGAGTATTGTCCTTGCTGGAGACCCCAATCCTTTACCCGGTTCCCCAGCTCACCCCAAACCCGGGCCCCCTCTGTCCCACCCCCTGTGAGGGCCCCCAGCCCCAGCCAGTGCCCCAACACCCACCACCCCCGCCCCCACCCAGCCAATAAGCCCTTGCCCCAGAACCATGGCCATGGCGCACCTTGAGACAGTTATAGCCAATGATGCAGAGAAAGGCCACCAGTGTGTGCAGGAGACTCAGACACCGCAGGGCGGGCTCCATGTAGCCCGTGCTCTCCTCCAGGAAGTAATACACCATGCTCTCATCCTCGTCGCCCTCTGCCTCCTCTCCGGCCCCCAAGCCCCAGCCAGAGCCGCCACCAGAGCCTGCACCTGACACGTCCCCAGCGGCTGAGCCTTCCATGTCATCCTCCCCTGGCGGAGAGTCTGAGACCTGAAATGGGGGCAGAGATCCATCTGTGGGCCACACCCAGAACCCACTCACAATATTAACAGCCTCCATTTCTGAGATTGGACTGGGGCCGTACCAGATACGGTCTCGGTGTGGCTGTCAATCAAGATCGAGGGGTGGGCCCAGGACCCTAGCTAGCAAATCAGACTCTGTCCTGGGAATTAGCCTATTGAACCAAGTGACACAGAACTGAAGACAGAGTTGGTTCATCTTGATAGTGAAGCACTAAAGAGACTGCCCACTAATATTAACACTAACGAGAAAATTAGTAGCAGCTACCATTTACACGGCACTTTTCTTGTTTTTTATTTTTTCACACAGTGCTTTCACATGCCAGGTACTAAGTACCTTACACATATTCATCTTTTTTTGGAGGGGACAGAGTTTCACTCATTGCCCAATCTCTGCTCACTGCAACCTCTGCCTCCCAGGTTGAAGGATCCTCCTGCCTCAGCCTCCCACGTACCTTGGATTACAGGTGCCCACCACCATGCCCGGCTAATTTTTTTTTTTTTTTTTGAGACGGAGTTTCACTCTTGTTACCCAGACCGGAGTGCAATGGCGCGATCTCGGCTCACTGCAACCTCCGCCTCCTGGGTTCAAGCAATTCTGCCTCAACCTCCCGAGTAGCTGGGGCTACAGGCGTGTGCCACCATGCCCAGCTAATTTTTGTATTTTTAGTAGAGATGGGGCTTCACCTCGTTGACCAGGATGGTCTCGATCTCTTGACCTCGTGATCCACCCGCCTTGGCCTCCCAAAGTGCCAGGATTATAGGCGTGAGCCACCGTGCCCAGCCTCAATTTTTTTGTATTTTTAGTAGAGACAGGGTTTCACCACACCAGCCACACTGGTCTTGAACTCCTGACCTCATGTGATACACCTACTGTGGCCTCCCAAATTGCTGGGATTGTAGGTGTGAACCACCGCACCTGGCCTCATCCTCTTTCTTAATTATTATTTGTTGAGACAGAATTTCACTCTTGTTGCCCAGGCTGGAGTGCAGTGGCACGATCTCAGCTCACTGCAACCTCCACCCCTCCTGTAATCAAGTGATTCTCTTGCCTCAGTCTCCTGAGTAGCTGGGATTACAGGCACGCTCCACCATGACTGGCTAATTTTTGTATTTTTAGTAGAGATGGGATTTTACCATGTTGGTCTCACACTCCCAACCTCAGGTGATCCACCCGCCTCGGCCTCCTGAAGTGCTGGGATTACAGGCGTGAGCCACCGCACCTGGCGCCTCATCCTCTTTCAATCCCACAGCTCTAAGAGGTATCCCATTTTACAGGCGAGGCAGTTGGGTCACAAAGGCATTAAGCACCTTGCCTAACCGCACGCGGCCAGTGGGCGGTGAGCGGGACTGGGGCCCACAGAGCCCATGCGCCAATCTCTCTAGTCTACCTTACTGCCCTGTCATTTCGACCCCTGGCAAGACCCCAAGGGTCCCTTTGTCCTTCAGGAGGCCTGGTTCTTAGCCCTTTCCTTCCATTCTGTGAGCGGCCCGTTTCTTCCTCCCCCCAAACTTCTGTTTAGCTTACGTGAAAGCAAAGATGCTTATCGGAATCAGTGGGTATTGCCGAGAGCTGCGGGCCTGGACCCAGGTGCACAGAACTGGCCCGTGGCGGAGCTGAGCCGGGAACTCAGCTCCTGCTCCTGCTCCTGCTCTAGCTCCCACAGGCACTCAGGCGTCTGTCCCAGATGGATGCAGGCACTCCCTACTCAATCCCACGGAGGGCGGTCCCAGGATCCAAGTGTCCGGTCTGAACCCTCCTAAGGACCCTGAGCCCAATGCCTTGTCCCTTCACTGGAGGAACCCAGAAAGCCTGACAGATGCCTCCCATCCCACAGCCTGGATAAGGGCCTGACCCTCCCCGCCCTTCAGGACCAGCACCTTATAAAACAGCAAGATGAAGTTGATGGCAAATGCCAAGAAGAGGGCAAGGAACCTCAGGGTGTAAAAGTTCCGGGACAGGTAGTTCTGAGAAAGGAGAGAGAAAGAGAGAGCACTCACAGATCAGCCTCTTCCTCGGAGAACTCATCCCATCATTTACCCACAATCAAAGCACCTGGGCTCCCAGCAGCTGTTCTCACAACCTCCTATCTATCTATCTATCATCTATCTATCTATCTATCAATCATCTTTTTTTTTTTTTTCTGAGACGGAGTTTCGCTCTTGTTACCTACGCTGGAGAGCAATGGCATGATCTCGGCTCACCGCAACCTCCGCCTCCCGGGTTCAGGCAATTCTCCTGCCTCAGCCTCCCGAGTGGCTAGGATTACAGGCACGTGCCACCGTGCCCAGCTAATTTTTTTGTGTTTTCAGTAGAGACGGGGTTTCACCATGTTGACCAGGATGGTCTCGATCTCTTGACCTCGTGATCCACCCGCCTTGGCCTCCCAAAGTTCTGGGATTACAGGCATGAGCCACCGCACCTGGCTTCCATCTATCTTTGAGACAGGGTTTCTCTCTGTTGCCCATGCTGGAGTGCAGTGGTGCCATCTCCGCTCACTGCAGATGTCACCTCCTGGGTTCAAATTCTCATGCCTCAGCTGGGATTACAGGCATGCACCACCATGCCCACCTTATTTTTGTACTTTTAGTAGAGACAGGGTTTTCACATTAGCCAGGATGTTCTCCAACTCCTAACCTCAGGTGATCCACCCACCTCGGCCTCCCAAAGTGCTGGGATTACAAGCCTGAACTACCGCACCTGGCCCCGACCTTCTACGGGGCTAAGTTTTATTTGCATAAACTTGTTAAGTTCTCACCACAGCCCTGTGAAGTGGGTACTACTGTTACGCGCACTTTGCAGACGAGGAAACTGAGGCTCAGGGAAGCGGTGTCTTGCTCAAGGTAACACAGCCAAGGAGTGGCAGAGCTGGGTTTTGAACACCATCAGAGTCCAAGCTCCCAGCCTCTTGGCCATGCTGCTTCCTGAGTGAGGTCACCCTGTCTGCTTTTCACAAGATGGAAGGGAACTTTTTTTTTGAGTCAAGGTCTCACTGTCACCCAGGCTGAAGTGCAGTGGAAAAATCATAGCTCACTGCAGCCTCAAACTCGTGTGCTCAAGCAATCCTCCCACCTCAGCCTCCTGAGTAGCTGGGACCACAGGCATGTCACCACACCAGCTAATTAAAAAAAAGTTTTGCCTCCTCTGGGCACATTGCCTTAGGGTTGCCCTGCTCTGCAAGGAGCAGTAATTAAAAAAAAAAAAAGATTAAAAAAAACCATTTTGTAGAGACAGGGGTTTCCCTATGCTGCCCAGGCTTGTCTCAAACTCCTGGGCTCAAGGAATCCTCCCACCTCAGCCTTCCAAAGTACTGGAATTATAGGCATGAGCCCCCTCGCCTGGCCGGGAACATGTTCCATCTCTACCTCTTTCTCTCCACCTTTCCCTCCATCCCTCAATCTTTCCACAAATTCTCAGGGAACCACCTTCATTCCACATGATTCCCTCACTGCCCCCTGCCTCTTTTTTTTTTTTTTTCTTGAGAGAGCCTTGCTCTGTCGCCCAGGCTAGAGTGCAGTGGCGCGATCTTGGCTCACTGCAACTTCTGCCACTTGGGTTCAAGCAATTCTCTTGCTTCAGCCTCTTGAGTAGCTGGGATTACAGGCATGCACCACTATGTATTGTATTTTTAGTAGAGATGAGATTTCACTATGTTGGCCAGGCTGGTCTCAAACTCCTGATCTCAGGTGATCTGCCCACCTTGGCCTCCCAAAGTGCTGGGATTACAGGCGTGAGCCACCATGCCCAGCCTCCCTTACCTAACCTCCTATCAGGCCAGGCCTGGACAGGAGACAGGACGGAGGGAGCCCGGGGGCTTGCCTCCAAACACCCACCCTCCTTCCTGGCCTGGATGAGATGAGTATTTCCCCAGGCACTGGGAGAGCTCAGACCTCCACAGCAGCACTGGGGCTGGGGTAGGGGCTGAGACTCTAAGGGCTGACAGCCGAGAAACAGGCCATGGTGGGCAGCCTTACTGAATGTAGCTCTGGATAGAGGGTAGAGGTGGAAGTGTGGGTGGGTGGCCCCCAAGGAAAAGTTGTGGAGGTGGGAATAAGGATTGTGAGCAGGGAGGGGACAAGGAACCAAGGGAGGGCCACCTGAAAATGCCACCCTGTCCCCAGGTCTGGGGATGCCTCTGCCCTCTCCCCAGCTAGGGTTTTTCTTGGAGATGAACTTCAACAGGTGAATGCAAGAACAGGGTGAGCAGGAGAGGGGGGCACCAGAGGTGGGGTTCCCAGAGAGAAGGTTCAGGTGCCCTGGCTGGATCCTCACCAAGAACTTCACCCTCTGCACCTCCAGTTCTCCCCAGAATTCGCCCCCAGCTTCCTCCTTCTTTGGAGGGGGTGGGGGAGGTGCTTGCTTCTTGGAGGGCTCTGGTGGGGGCTCGGGAACTTCTTCCTTCTCCCCATTCTCGGCACTGCAGGGCAGGACAGAGAGAGATCAGGAGGTGCCTGGGCAGGCAATGCATGAGTTCTTTCATTTAGACCCGTTCACTGGGGGCCTGCTCCGTGCCTGGCTCAGGTTTGGATGGTGCTGTGTACATGGGGTGATGAGATAATCTCAGGACTTGCCGTTATGAGGCTCCAGTCCAATGTGGGAGACAGGCAGTGACAGTGACACCAGGCAGTGACAGCCCAGAGTGGTCAGGGTTGGGATGCAGGAAGCTCAGGGGATTGTGGCAACCTGGAGGAGACACGTCCTTAGCTTAGGAGGGGGTCAGGTGTCCTGGAGAATGGAAAGGATGAGAAAGACTCAGAGTAGGTATGGAGGCCTGTGTTCCAGGCAGAAGGAATGGTACACAGAAAGGCCTGGTGACCTGATGGAGCATTCATTTTTCTTCTACCTTTTTTTTTTTTGAGATAGGGCCTTGCTCTGTCACCCAGGCTGGGGTGCAATGATCAGGGATCATTGCAGCCTCCACCTCCGGGGGTCAAGGGATCCTCCCATCTCAGCCTCCTCATGGCTGGGACTACAGACAAATACTGCCATTCTTGGCTAATTTTTTTTTTTTTTGAGATGGAGTTTCGCTCTTGTTACCCCGGCTGGAGTGCAATGGCGCGATCTCGGCTTACCGAAACCTCCGCCTTCTGGGTTCGGGCAATTCTCCTGCCTCAGCCTCCTGAGTAGCTGGGATTACAGGCACGAGCCACCATGCCCAGCTGATTTTTTGTATTTTTAGTAGAGACGTGGTTTCACCATGTTGACCAGGATGGTCTCGATTTCTTGACTTCGTGATCCACCCGCCTCGGCCTCCCAAAGTGCTGGGATTATAGGCTTGAACCACCGCGCCCGGCTACTTGGCTAATTTTCAATTTTTTTATGTTGCCTGGGCTGGAGCATTTATTTCTTGAGTCTTTCTCTCGGGGCCCCTCCTCTGTGCATGAGTCTGGGCGGGGTGTTGTTGAGGACACAGGGTGGTCAGGACGGCCTCAGGGAGGCTCTTGAGGCTCCTGGTCTAGGAGGGAGACAGTGATAGGGGCCCCAAGGCCACTCACTCGGCTTTCTCAGGCTCCGGCTCTGGTTCCGGTTCGGGTTCTGACTCTGGCGGGAGTTCCTCCTCCACTCCATCCACCTAGAGGCAGGGCGAGCAACAGGGCTGAGTCCCCACCCTAAGCGTTCCTGAGGGCCGCCCGCCTGCTCTCGTCTCCTTTCTCTCCAATTTCTCCTGGGTAATGGAAGTTTTCCACTTGCCCCAACCAGGAGGAGGCAGATTATGATTCCCATTTTACAGAGGGGAAACTGAGGCTCATCGAGGAGGGTCCCTTGCCGAAAGTACTGCGCAGGATTGGGCTGACTCCAAGTGCAGCTCTTCTTGTCCCCCAGGGCTTCCCACCTCCTTGACGTCTGCAACCTACCAAGGCATTCCCAGCACCAAGGGCCTGAGGATGTTAGGGGACCCTGCCTCCATGGGCGACTTCATTCCCACAATCTGTGTCTCCGAGGGTCTTTTCCTAGTGCTCCTGACCCTGCCTCGGGACTTTTTTTTTTAGTCTTGGTCTTTCTTTTCTCCCCCTCCCCACGCCTTTCTTTTTTTGAGACAGAGCCTCGCTCTGTCGCCCAGGCTGGAGTGCAGTGGCGCTATCTCAGCTCACTGCAATCTCCGTCTCCCGGATTCAAGAGATTCTCCTGTCTCAGCGTCCCGAGTAGCTGGGAATACAGGCATGTGCCACCACTCCCGGCTAATTTTTGTATTTTTAGTAGAGAAGGGGTTTCGCCATGTTGGCCAGGCTGGTCTCAAATTCCTGATCTCAGGTGATCGGCCCGCCTCAGCTTCCCAAAGTGCTGGGATTACAGGTGTGAGCCACAGTGTGGGGCTTAGTCTTGGTCTTTCTTGCCCTCTCATTTGGTCCCTGGGTTTCTTACTCTCTCGGCTCTCCAGTTATCATTTTCTCTACGTCTTTCCGGCTCAGGGCTCTGCCCGGCCCTTTCTCCAGGTCTCCATCTCTGAGTCTCTCTCCCTGTGCGTCTGTGTATCCCTCTGTCTCTGAGCGTCTCTCTTGCCTGGTGCCCGCTCTGTCCCCGTGCGCGTCCTCCGTGGGTGCGCCCTGCGTGTGCCTGTCCCCCTCACCAGTTGTCTCCTCTCAGTGTGTGTCTCCACCCAGCCAGGCTCTCTTCCTCCCTCCGATCCCCCCCCTCTCTCTCCAAAACCCCGAAGCCCCCGCCTGCGCTCTCACCCCCAGCTTTCTCTTGAGGATGGGAGAGCCCTCGGGCGTGGGCGGCTCCGCAGGCGTCGTGTCTCCCATGTCTCCGAGACCACCAGCCCCTTCGGGCCGGAAGGGGCCCCCGTCGGTCACGGCCACCGCCCTGTCGGCGCCGCCGGGCCCGGCCTCGTGCGCCGCCTCCTCCTCGTCCCCGGAGCCCTCCGCAGCGTCTCCCGCGCCCTCGCCCGCACCCTCGCCGTCTGCGTCTCCGCCGGGCCCGGCCGGCTGCTCGCCGTGCACCTCGTCGCTGGTGGGGTCGGGCATGCCCGCCAGGAGCTCGGTCACCGTCACCTTCTTGGCGCCCTCCACCAGGCCGCCGCCGAACAGCGAGCGCCACAGCAGGCCCAGCGCGCCGGCCGCTGCCCCCGCGCCCGCGGACCCCGCGCGCGTCACGGCCGCCCAGAGCAGCGTCGCCACCGCGGTGGCCGCCTCGCGGGCCGTGAGCCGCCGTAGCCGCCGCAAGCGCCGCCGCAGGCTGCGGTAGCTGAGGCCGCGCAGGGCCCGGCCCGCGGCCGCCGCCACCCGCGCAGTCGCCCCTGCCGCCGCCGTGGCCGCCGCGCCCTCGGGCCCCGCCGCGCCCTCCTCCGCGCCCTCCGTGCCCGCCTCCGCCGCGGCCTCGTCCTCGTCGGTCTCCGGCTCGCCCTCGGGCTCCGAGATCTGCGCGGCGATCTGCATCTCGAAGATGGTGTCCTCGCAGAAGCTCACGAAGAGCTCCATCTTCTCGGCCTCGCCGCCCTCGTTCACCACGTCGAAGATGAACTGGCGCTTGGACTCCTTCACCTGCAGCGCGGGGCGGTGGAGAAAACGGGGGGGGGGGGCGCCGTCAGCTGGGGCTCGGACAGCAGTGACAGCGCAGTGGCAGCTACCGGGGTCACCGCGGCAGGCGCTGTTCTAAATGCATTGTTGTTTTGTTTTTGAGACAGGGTCAGGACGGGCGCGGTGGCTCCCGCCTATAATCCCAGCACTTTGGGAGGCCGTGGTGGGCGAATCACTTAAGGTCGGGAGTTTGAGACCAGCCTGGCCAACACGGTGAAACCCCGTCTCTACTAAAAATATAAAAATTAGGCGGGTGTGGTGGGCGCCTGTAATCCCAGCTTCTTGGGAGCCTGAGGCAGGACAATCTCTTGAACCTGGGAGGTGGAGGTTGCAGCAAGCCAAGATCACACCACCTTACTCCAACCTGGGTAACAGAGTGAAACTCCGTCTCCAACAAAACAAAACAAAAAAAGACAAGACAAGACAGGATCTAGCTCAGTCTCCTCCCAGGCTGGAGTGAAGTGGTGCTATCTTGGCCCACTGCCACCTCTGCCCTTGGGGTTCAAGCGATCTCCCTGCCTCAGCCTCCTGAGTAGCTGGGATTACAGGCTCCCACCACGCCAGGCTAAATTTTTGAATTTTTAGTAGAGACAGGGTTTTGACCATTTGGCCAGGCTGGTCTTGAATTCCTGGCCTCAAGTGATCTGCCCGCCTCAGCCTTCCAAAGTGCTGAGATTACAGGTGTAAGCCACCATGACTGGTCTGCTAATTTCTAAAAGAAATTTTTTGCAGAGACAGGGTCTGACTGTGTTGGTCAGGCTGGTGTTGAACTCCTGGCCTCAAGCAATCCTCTGTCCTTGGACTCCCCAAATACCGGGATAACAGCAGGAGCCACAGCGCCCGGCCACGTTGTGGTTTTGATTATCAAAAGCAAACCTATAGAGAGCAATTTAGAGAGAGCACTCATTGCAGGTACTCCTGTAAATGCTTCAATAAGGCCAGGCCCCTGTACAAGCAGTTTCCATAAAACACATGTAATTGTCTGGGCGCGGTGGCTCATGCCTGTAATCCCAGCACTTTGGGAGGCCAAGATGGGTGGATCATGAGGTCAGATCAAGACCCCCTGGCCAACATGGTGAAACCCCGTCTCTACTAAAATATAAAAAATTAGCCATGTGTAGTGGTGCACCTGCAGTCCCAGCCACTGGGGAGGCCGAGGCAGGGGAATCACTTGAACCCCCAGGAGGCAGAGGTTGCAGTGAGCCAATATCACATCACGGCACTACAGTCTGGCAACAGCAAGACTCTGACTCAAAAAAAAACCAAAAAACCAAACTCATTTAATCCTCACAAACAAGCCTAGGGGCCAGTGAGTTTTCTTCCCATTTTACAGGGAGGCCCAGAAAGTGACACGCCCAGGTGACACAGATGAGGCGGTACATATAGGATTTGAACTCCCTGCGAGCTGGCTCCAGAACGGAAGTGTTTAGCTTCCTTGAGAAGAGCATAGTGCTTGAAGGTAAAGGTTCTGCAGCCAGCCTGCCTGGCCTCAAGTCTTGATTCTGCCGCTGAGTAGCTGGGTGATTTTGAATTAGCTCTCTGGACTTTGTTTTCCCCTCTGTAAAGTGGGCATAATAGGACCTACATGATAGGGTTGGTGTGAGGGTTAAATGAGTTAATAGATGGTGCATGGTTAGAACAGCGCCTGGTGCCTAATAAATGCTGTATAGCGGGCAGGCCATGGTGGGTCACACCTGTAATCCCAGCACTTTGGGAGGCCAAGGTGGGCGAATCACCTGAGGTCTGGAGTTGAAGACCAGCCTAGCCAACATGGCGAAACTCTACTGAAAATATAAATATTAGCTGGACGTGGTGGCACATGCCTGTAGTCTCAGCTACTTGGGAGACTAAGACAAGGAGAATCGCTTGAACCCGGGAGGCAGAGGTTGCAGTAAGCCTAGATCGTGCCATTGCACTCTAGGCTGGGTGACCAGTGCAAAACTCCATCTCAAAAACAAAACAAAACATGCCATATAGTGTTCCGTGTTATTATACTGCCCCACGGGTGCTCTGAAGCCACATGGGCATATGTGCATGCCTGAGGAGCAGGGGAAAGTGGAGTGGGAAGGGATGAGCAGGAGGAAGCAGGTGTCTGGAGAAATAGCTAAGGGAAACAGTGTGCATGTGGGGAGCACGCGGGGGAAGTGTGCAACCACGAGAGCCTCAGTGTGCGTGGGTGCATGGGGCAGGCGTGTGAGAGCCTGGGACTTATGGGGGGACAGGAGGAGTATGAGTGTGGGAGGAGCCTGCAGCTATGCAGCACGTGAGTGTGCGAGGGGGAGCCAAGAGCCCAGAACAGGAGGACAGGGCTCCGAGCAGGACATGAGCCCGTGTGCATGAGCTGGTGTCCTCTGAGGAGACATATGAAGGGCCCAGTCCTGAAGGAGGTGATGGGTGTGCAAGCCTCCTGGGCTACGAGTGGCAGACAAGGTGGGGTGTGCAGGAGCACAGGGGAGGTGTGTGCAGGTGCCTGGGGGCATCTCAGAAACCAAAAGCAAGTGTGTGTGCAAGAGAATGAGGTGAGGGTGTGTGAGGGCCATGTGGGAGTGCGAGGGAATGGGGAGGGGAACCATATGCCAGCTAGGTGTGCCAGCTGTGCTGGGGACATGCCGGGACCATGAGTGTACCCTTGGGGCAAGTGAGTGTGTAAGGGGCGTTTAAGCATTTGTGGGCTGGGCATAGGAGGAGCTGGATAGGGCACATCAGGTTAGAGAGTAGGTCTGGGGGCTCTTGTGGGCGAGCCTGAGACCGTGGCCCAAGTGTTTGTGGGTGAGCATGGTGGTCCCAGAGCTACAGTCAGGGCAAGTGGGCAGTGAATGAGTGAGGCATGCCAGGGTTCTGGGAGGGCTCACTGGCATCCTCAGGGTGTGTATGCAAGAGGTGTGTGCCCACAATAAGTGGGGGTGCACATCGCGTGCTAGGACTTCAGAAGGCATTTGGGGACACACGTGATAACTGGTGAAGGGTGGGTCAGCATGCCAGGGCACCCCGGAGACCCCAAGGTGAGTGTGTCTAAGAGTGAGCATGAGCAGGCCAGGACCAAGACAGCACACTGAGTGGGGGCGGCTGGGAGGGTGAGCAAGGGATGTATCACCATGCGGGTTCAAGGAGGTGAGAATGTGGGTGGGGCTGCGTCAGGGCTGTAAGGGCCTGCCAGAGCTCCCAGGGTGCGCGTGCAAGGGGAAGGGATGGCGTGTGGCCAGCCACAGTGAGGACACACCCACCCTGCTTCATACCCAAGGGTGTGCATCCTCTCGTGGGCCAAGTCCGCAAGAAGTGGCCAGGGGGAGCCAGGGATGGCCAAGGGCACAGCCAGGCAAAATGTGTACAAAAGGGTGGGCGTGGGTTTGCCAGAGCAGGGCAGATAGGCGAGGCACGCACAGTCCGCTGTGGGGTCCGAAAGTGCAAGAAGCGAGCACCCGCATGCCCGAAGCCCCAGGAGGTGAGCATGCACTCGTGCAGGTTCCCCGACCTGGGGCATCTCCCACTGGGCGCGGTTGGTCTCTGAGATCTCGAAGTAGATGCGCTCGATGCGGCGCGAGGCGCCCATGATCTCGATGCGGCCCAGGTAAGGGCGGAAGTACTCGAGGATGCTCTCGGCCAGCTCCAGGAAGTTGTGCAGGCGGGGATCATGCGGCACATGCTCCGACAGGTTGGTCAGCAGCACCGCCACGTTAAAGCCGATGTCGCGGGCTGGTTCCTGGAAGCGGTTGGCGAACTCCTCGCAGTTGATCATCTCGTTCTCGTCCGCTTCGGAGCACGAAAGCAGGAATTGGATCTCTGGACCGCTGAACTGCTTCTGGCTGTCCATGGCCTGGGGATGGGCAGAGAGGTCAATGGGGTGGCCTGGAGACTCCCTCTCTCTCTCTTTTTAGACAAGGTCTTGCTGTGTCGCCCAGGCTGGAGTGCAGTGATGCAATCACAGCTCACCACAGCCTCAACACATGCCCCCTCGCCCTCATCCCGACGCCTGGGCTTAAGTGCCCAGACTTCAGAGTGGCTGGGACTACAGATACACACTACACCTAGCTAATTTTTTTTTTTTTTTGGTAGAGATAGTGTCTTCCTATGTTACCAATGCTGGTCTTGAATTCCTGGGCTCAAGGGATCCTCCCACCTCAGCCTCACAAAGTGCTGGGATTACAGGTGTGAGCCACCATGCCCGGCTGAAACTTGCTTTTTTGTTTTTTGAGATGGAGTTTCACTCTTGTCTCCCAGGCTGGAGTGCAGTGGCATGGTCTCAGCTCACTGCAACCTCCACCTCCCAGGTTCAAGCAATTCTCCTGCCTCAGCCTCCTGAGTAGCTGGGATTACAGGCAAGCGCCGCCATGCCCAGCTAATTTTTTGTATTTTTAGTGAGATAGGGGTTTCATCATGTTGGCTAGGCTGACCTCACGTGATCCACCCGCCTCGGCCTCCTAAAGTGAAGGGGTTGCAGGCGTTGAGACACCGTGCCCGGCCATAAGACTCTTTATCTGTTATCCTGCTGATAGAAATGTAGGTTGCTTCCAGATTTTTTTTTTCTTGAGACAGGGTCTCACTCTGTCACCCAGGCTGGATAGGAGTGGCACAATCTCAGCTCAGTGAAGCCTCCACCTCCCAGGGTCAAGTGAGTCTCGTGCCTCAGCCTCCTGAGTAGCTGGGACTATAGGTGCATGCCACTGTGCCTGGCAGTTTTTCTGTAGAGACGGGGTTTTGCCATGTTGCCCAGGCTGGTCTCAAACTCCTGAGCTCAGGTGATTTACCCACCCTCTTCCACCTCCCAAATGCTGGGATTACAGACATAAATCACCAGGTTCACCTACAAATTTTTTAACTTTACAGACAACATGTTCCTTGAACATCCTTGTGCTGACTGCCCATGAATTTTTGCAAGAGGTTCTTTAGAGCAGCGTTAAATGTTTTTTTTTTCTTTAGTAAAAGGCAAAAGATTTATATGATTTGAAGAGAAACCAGAATATGTTAATGTACTTTTTTTTTTTTTTGAGATGGAGTCTCACTCTGTCACCCAGGCTAGAGTACAGTGATGTGATCTCCACTCACTGCAACCTCCGCCTCCCGGGTTCAGGTGATTCTCCTGCCTCAGCCTCCCGAGCAGCTGGGATTACAGGTTCATGCCACCACACCCGGCTAACTTTTTTTTGTATTTTTAGTAGAGATGGGGTTTCTCCATATTGGTCAGGCTGGTCTCGAACTCCTGACCTCAGGTGATCCACCCACCTCAGCTTCCCAAAATGCTGGGATTACAGGCGTGAGCCACTGCGCCTAGCTCGTTAAATGTTCTTGACTGCACTCACAGTAAGAATACATTTTACAATGTGACTCAAAAAAAAAAAAAAAAAAAAAGGCCAGGCACAGTGGCTCACACCTGTAATCCCAGCACTTTGGGAGACTGAGGTGGGTGGATCACCTGAGGTCAGGAGTTCGAGACCAGCCTGACCAACATGGAGAAACCCCATCTCTACTAAAAATACAAAACTGGTAGACAAGAAAACCAATATCCTAGTTGGCTAAAAAATAAAAAATAAAAATAAAAATAAAGTTAGCCAGGTGTGGTGGCACATGCCTGTAATCCCGGCTACTTGGGAGGCTGAAGCAGGAGAATCTCTTGAACCAGGGAAGTGGAGGTTGCGGTGAGCCAAGATCGCACCATTGCACTCCAGCTTTGGCAATAGAGTGAAACTCCATCTCAAAAAAAGAAAAGAAAAGGTTTCATGACACAATTCTGACTTTTGCTGTGCAGCACACTCTGCGGTGTTCTGTTTTATTTCTAAAGACGCTGGTCATGAGTTACGCGTTGCTAAATTAATTTCATTACCAGATGGGCTGCAATATGCAGTGTGAGAAATGTTGCTCTGGGGTATGAACAGAGCAAAACTTTCTGGCTCTCAAAACTGCTTTGTAAAAACCCCAGAACTTTGCAAAATGCTTTCTAAATGAGTAACATGCTTTGCAAATCATGAAGTGCTCTAGAAACCACAGAGCGTGGAGACATCATCACACCGGAACTCCTCACCTTCTGCCCTTGCCTCGTTGGCCTGCCTCCCTCTCTATCACAAGCAGGGTGATAGTGTCTGTCTCAAAAACCCACCTCAGACTGGGCCTAGTGGCTCACGCCAGTAATCCCAGCACTTTGGGAGGCCAAAGCAGGTGAATCACCCAAGGTCAGGAGTTCAAGACCAGCCTGGACGACACGGTGAAATGTTGTCTCTACTAAAAATACAAAAATTAGGGTGGCAGGTGCCTGTCATCCCAGCTACTTCAGAGGTTGAGACAGGAGAATGGCTTGAACCTGGGAGGTGGAGGTTGCAATGAGCTGAGATTGTGCCACTGCACTCCAGCCTGGGCAACAAGGGTAAGACCCTGTCTTAAAAAAAAAAGAAAGAAAGAAAAGAAAAAAGAAAAATAAGAAAAAAAAAGCCCACCTCTTCACAGGGACCTGGGACATTGTCACCTCCATTCACTCCTAGACTCTGCTTTTGTGATTTGCTGATCTCCCTTTGTCATCATTCATTTGCCCATCCCTTTCATTCATTCATTCAGCGCCTGGCCATAATAAATCCAAAAAATGATCTGTTTTCAACATTTTTTTCACAATAAATCTCTCATTGGATGGTGCTGTCCTAGTCGTAGAGTTTTCCATAGTCTGGACCTAATGCGTTTTTGTGGTGTCATTTCCTGTGTGCCTCTATCCCCGGTGTTTCCTGCTAAGTAGGACTCTGTTGGAAAACTTCAAGCAGATTCAGGTTTGGGTGTGAGGATTTTTTTTGGCCAGAACCTTCCTATGTGGGGCTGTTTACCTCCACCAGGAGGCACCTCCTTTCAAGATGCCAGCAGCTGCTTCTGCTCAATGCCCAGACACAGTCATTCATTAGTGATTGCAAAATGGTGATAGTCTCATTTCTTTTTCTTTTTCTAAGATGGATGGAATCTCACTCTGTCACCCAGGCTGGAGTGCAGTGGCACACTCTTGGTTCACTGTAACCTCTGCCTCCTGGGTTCAAGCGATTCTGCCTCAGCCTCCCAAGTAGCTGGGATTACAGGCACCCACCATCATGCCTGGTTAATTTCTGTATTTTTACTAGACATGGGGTTTTACCATGTTGGTCAGGCTGGTCTTGAACTCCTGACTTCAGGTGATCCACCCACTTCAGCCTCCCAAAGTGCTGGGATTCCAGGCATAAGCCACCATGCCCAGCCTCTTAGATTCCATGATGCTTCCTTAACTTGACAAATGAGTGTGAGCGCCTATTGTGTGTCAGGCACTGCCCTAGTCCTGAAGGTACAGCAGTGAACAAGACAGAGAGCCCACTGTGGGAGCTGATAGTCCAGTGGGAAGGGGCAGATGCAAATAACGAAATACACAAAGTAATTGCATATTATAATCTGTGGTCTGAAGAGCGTGGGAGTGAGCAGGCTGTGGTGAGCCCTGTGAACTGGCTGGTGGAGGAAGGCCTTCTGCAGGAGGGGACAGTGAAGCTGAGAGTTGAAAGATACCATATGAATCATTGTGGTGTCCAAGGCAAAGGGGACAGCAAATGGAAAGGCTGAAAAATGGGAACAAGAGGGACAGAGAGCAGCCTG
Organism: Leontopithecus rosalia; assembly: GCA_028533165.1. NCBI lineage: Eukaryota > Metazoa > Chordata > Mammalia > Primates > Cebidae > Leontopithecus > Leontopithecus rosalia. Next base: position 27,085,029 of record CM052668.1, on the reverse strand, counting down.
GGCAACATGGCGAAACCCCATCCCTAGAAAAAAGACAAAAATTGGCCAGGCATGGTGGCGCATGCCTGAAGTCCCAGCTAACTGGGAGGCTGAGGCAGGAGAATCACTTGAACCCGGGAAGGGGAGCCTGCTGTGAGCTGAGATCGCACCATTGCATTCCAGCCTGGGCGACAAGAGTGAAATTGTCTCAAAAAAATAAAAATACATAAAATAAAAATACAAAAATTAGCTGGGCACAATGGTGCATGCCTATAATCCCAGCAATTTGGGTGGCTGAGGAGGGTGGATTGCTTGACAACAGGAGTTTGAGACCAGCCTGGGCAACATGGGGAGATACCAACTCTAAAAATAAATAAGTAAGTAAATAGATAAGACTGATTCCATGTTGAAATGATATCTTGAATGTACTAGATTACGTATAGTGTTTCATCTTACTTTTTTTTTTTTTAGATGGAGTCTCACACTGTTGCCAGGCTGGAGTGCAGTGGCGCGTGATCTCGGCTCACTGCAACCTCTGCCTCCCGGGTTCAAGCAATTCTCCTGCCTCAGCCTCCCAAGCAGCTGGGATTACAGACGCCCACGGATATGCCCAGCTAATTATTTTGTATTTTTAGTAGAGACAGGGTTTCACTATTTTGGCCAGGCTGGTCTCAAACTTCTGACCTTGTGATCCACCATGTTGGCCTCCCAAAGTGCTGGGATTACAGGTGTGAGCCACCTCGCCTGGCCTCATCTTACTTTTTTTTTTTTGAGACAGGGTCTTGCTCTGTTGCCCAGGTTGAAGTGGAGTGCGGTGGTGTGTTCAGGGCTCACTGCAACCTCAACGCCCTGGTCCTCCCACCTCAGCCTCCCAAGTAGCTGGGACTACAAGTATGTGCCACCACACTCAGCTAATTTTTTATATTTTTAGTAGAGACAGGGCTTTGCCATGTTGCCCAGGCTTTTCTTGAACACCTGGGCTCAAGCAATCCACCCTCTCCGACCTCCCAAAGTGCTGGGATTACAGGCGTGAGGCACCGTGTCCGGCCAAGACCACATTTTATGACACCATTTATATGTAGTGTTCAGAATACGCAAATCTATAGAGGCAGAAAGTAGACCACTGGTTCCCAGGGGCTGGGGTGGGGGAAATGGGAAGTGACTGCTGACGGGTCTGGGGTTCCTTTGCGGGACAATTAAAATGTTCTACAATTAGATTGCTGTGATGGCTTCACAATTCTGTGAACGTGCTATAAATTGCTGAACCGTACATTTTAAATGGGCGGACTTTACGTATGTACATTCTATTTCAATAAAGACGTTTGAAAGGGAGTGTTTTAGTTAAGAGACAACAAACATTTGCAGATAGGAAAACAATAAAGAATAACATCAAGACTGTTGACTGCCTAGGAATAAATCAGTGGCCTAAAATGTGGTTTCAGATACGTGAGGCGGCTCATGCCTGTAATCCCAGTACTTTGGGATGCCGAGGCAGGAGGATCCCTTGAACCCAGGAGTTCAAGACCAGCCTGGGCAACACAGGGAGACCTCATCTCTGTTCATATCATTAAAAATTTACATAAATAAATAAAATGTGGTTTCCAACACCAGAAAGCACTTTCCAAACTATAGTTGATGTTTTGAAATCTGCAAAATACTTAATCAGTGAAGATGTGCTTTGTAAACTCTCATGAACTCTGTCAACCATGAAGACTTTGGGAAATTATAAAACAATGCTACTTTCTTTTTCAGGGGGGCTGGGAAAGAATTTCGCTCTGTCACCCAGGCTGGAGTGCTGGAGTGCAGTGGTGCGACCTCACCTCACTGCAACCTCTACTTCCTGGGTTCAAGCGATTCTCCTGCCTCAGCCTCCGGAGTAGCTGGTATTACAGATGCACGCCACCATGCCTGGCTAATTTTTGTATTTTGTAGTAGAGATGGGGTTTCACCACGTTGAACAAGCTGGTCTCGAACTCCTGACCTCAAGTGATCCACTCACCTTGGCCTCTCAAAGTTCTAGGATTACAGGCATGAGCCACCGAGCCTGGCCCCAATGTTACATTTTTTAAAGGCGAATTTTCATATGAATGGAAATGCAGGGAAAAAAACATCTGGACTTTGGGAGGCCGAGGCGAGTGGATCTCCTGAGGTCAGGAGTTCAAGACCAGCCTGGCCAACATGGTGAAACCCTGTCTCTACTAAACATACAAAAAATTCGCCAGGCCTGGTGGCAGGCACCTGTAATCCCAGCTACTTGGGAGGCTGAGGCAGGAGAATTGCTTGAACCCGGGAGGTGGAGGTTGCAGTGATCCCAGACATGCCACTGCACTCCAGCCTGGGTAACAAGAGCGAAACTCCGTCTCAAAAAAAAAAACAAAAACCATTTGGAGAGGTGGGAAGAGAACAGGATTGGGGATTGGGACAAAAGGTGACTTCAACAGTAGTTCTAAGTTGTTTTAGTTGTTTTTTCTTGTTTTTATTTTTTATTTCAGACGGAGTCTTACTCTGTTGCCCAGTGAAGTGGCGTGATCTCGACTCACTGCAACCTCCACCTCTTGGGTTCAAGCAATTCTCCTGCCTGAGCCTCCGAGTAGCTGGGACTACAGGCACGTGCCACCACGCCCAGCTAATTTTGTAATTTTTTTAGTAGATACCGGGTTTCATCACAGTAGCCAGCCTGATCTCAAACTCCTGACCTCATGATCTGCCCACCTCAGCCTCCCAAAGTGCTGGGATTACAGGCGTGAGCCACCTTGCCCAGCTCTTTATTGTTTTTTTTTTTTTTTTTTTTTTTTTTTTTTTACAAGAGATATACATTCCTGTTAAGTTCATAGAATCTATTTAGTTAAAAAATTTTTAAGTCACAGTCTCATTCTGTTGCCTAGGCTGCAGGGCGGTGGCAGGATTATGACTCACTGCAGCTTCCACCTCCCTGGCTCAAGTGATCCTCCAGCCTCAGCCTCCCAAATAGCTGGGACTACAGGCATGTACCACGCCTGGCTAATTTTTTAAAGTTTTTGTAGAGACGAGGTCTTGCTATGTTGCCCAGGCTATAGTTAAAAATTAATAAAATATTTAAAATTATTTTATACCTAAAAATAAAATTGTCTGCATGGCCAAAATAGTACTGTGAGACAAGTCAAAAGACAAACGATGAACTAGAAACAGTAGGCAACTCCTGGCTGGGCGCAGCGGCTCACGCCTGTAATCCCAGCACTTTGGGAGGCCGAGGTGAGCGGACCACCTGAAGTCAGGAGTTCGAGACCAGCCTGGCAGACGTGGTGAAACGCTGTCTTTACTAAAAGTACAAAAATGACCCAGGCATGGTGGTGGGCGTCTGCAATTCCAGCTACTTGGGAGGCTGAGGCAGGAAGAATTGGCCTGAACCCAAGAGGTAGAGGTTGCAGTGAGCCAAGATCACACCATTGTACTCCAGCCTGCATGACAGAGTGAGACTCTGTCTCAAAAAATAGGAAAAAATATGGCCGGGCGCGGTGGCTCACACCTATAATCCCAGCACTTTGGGAGGCCAAGGTGGGTGGATCACGACGAGGTCAAAAGATCAAGACCACCCTGGTCAACATGGTGAAACCCCATCTCTACTAAAAATACAAAAAATTAGCTGGGCACAGTGGCGCGTGCCTGTAATCCCAGCTACTCAGGAGGCTGAGGCGGGAGAATTGCCTGAACCCAGGAGGCAGAGGTTGCAGTGAGCCGAGATCGCGCCATTGCACTCCAGCCCGGGTAACAAGAGCGAAACTCCATCTCAAAAACAAACAAACAAAAAATAATAATAATAAAAGGAAAAAATAGGCAACTCTTATCACAAAGTTCTATCAGCCTAATATATAAAGTGCCTCTAGAAATTAAGAAGAAAAATACTAACATCCTAATGGAAATAAGCCAAGGATATTAAATTCATAGAACAAGAAATACAAAAGTTATAACACAAAAAGCTGCTTAACTGCAAACATAATATGAGAAATGTAAATTAAAAGTACACTGCAGGCTGGCGTGGGGGCTCACACCTGTAATCCAGCACTGTAACCCCAGCACTTTGGGAGACTGAGGTGGGCAAATCACTTGAGCTCAGGAGTTTGAGACCAGCCTGGCCAACACGGCAAAAACCCGTCTCTACTAAAAATACAAAAATTAGGTAGGCATAGTGGCCCAGGCCTGTAATCCCAGCTCCTTGGGAGGCTGAGGCATGAGAATCACTTCAACTCATGAGGCAGAGGTTGCAGTGAGCCGAGATCACACCACTGACCTCCACTTTGGGCAACAGAGCAAGACTCTGTCTCAAAAAAAAAAAAAAAAAAGAACAAATTAAAACACTGAAAGTACACTGCAATACCCTTTTTCACCTATCAGACTGGCAAAAATCCAAAGATTTGACAGTGTGCTCTGGTGGCGAGGCTGTGGGGAGACAGGCATATTCATGTGTTACTCACGAGAAAGAAAAATGGAGGGCCGTGTCTGTCCAGATGACAAATGGCTTTACCATTAACCCACCTATCCCACTTCGGGAAGTTTATTCTCTGAGATGAACCACACATGAGGTACAGAATGTTGTAGAACAAGAGTAATTGTTATAGCCAGCATTGCTCTAGGCCCAAATACTACAGACTTCCTCAGTACATGTCCCTCCATCTGCTGGAACTCTGCAGTCATACATGTACAAACGTAAAATGTCTGTGCTATGACAGCTTTGTGCAGTGCACAACTTGTACAACTATCCATGGCAGGCCTAACTGCAGCATGGGTTGTAGTAGTAAAACATTGGGAATAAAGCCAGTGTCCATCAACAAGGAATAGCCAATAAACGGTAATATACACATTATGTGGAATAGAGTGGAATATTGGACACCTGTAAAAAAGAATGAGGAAGCTTCCTATGTCTCCAGGATATGTTGTTAAATAATACAGACCAGTGACATTATACCTACTATATTCAAAATGAGAAAAACAAGAATATTTGTTTGTCTTTACATTTAAAAAATGATGGAAGGTCCAGTCTAGTGCCTTTGGTGAAAAAAAAGAAAAAAAAATGATGGAAGGGGCTGGGTGCGGTGGCTCACACCTGTAATCCCAGCACTTTGGGTGGCCGAGGTAGGCGGATCAACTGAGGTCGGAAGTGCGACACCAGCTTGACCAATATGGAGAAACCCTGTCTCTACTAAAAATACAAAATTAGCCGGGTGTAGCAGTGCATGCCTGTAATCCCAGCTAGTTGGGAGGCTGAGGCAGCAGAATCACTTCAACCCAGGGGGTGGAGGTTGCAGTGAGCCGAGAACCACCTATTGCACTCCAGCCTGGGCAACAAGAGTGAAACTCCGTCTCAAAAAGAAAAAAAAAAATGATGGAAGGGTACAAAAGAAATTAAGGAAAGGGCTTCCCCACATGGTAGATTGTGCTACATGGCATAATCATGGCTCACTATAGCCTTGACCTTCTGGGCTCAAAGGATCCTCCCAGCTCAGCCTCCTGAGGAGCTGGGTCTACAGGTGCACACCTCCACATCCAGCTAATTTTTTTATTTTTATTTTTGTAGTGATAGGGTCTTGCTATGGTGTCCAGGCTGGTCTCGAACTTCTGGCCTCAAGCAATCCTCCTACCTTGGCCTTCTAAAGTGCTGGAGTTACAGGTGTGAGCCACAGAACCTGGCTATATTTAGACTTTTTCTTTTTTTTGAGTTGGAGTCATACTCTGTTGCCCAGCTGGAGTGCAGTGGTACAATCTGGGCTCACTGCAACCTCTGCCTCCCAGGCTCAAGCTAGTCTCCTGCCTCAGCTTCCTAAGTAGCTGGGATTACAGGCACCCGCCGCCATGCTCAGCTAATTCTTGCATTTTTAGTAGAGACAGGCGTGTTCACCATGTTGGCCAGGCTGGTCTTGAACTCCTGACCTCAAGTGATCTGCCTGCCTCGGCCTCCCAAAGTGTTGGGATTACAGGCATGAGCCACCATGCCCAGCCCATATTTTGATGTTTAAAATTGTGAATAATTCTATATTCAAAAAATAAAATGACTGTACTTTTCCCAGTTGCAGATTGTAACTGTGTGTAAAAGATGTGAGCTGTAAAATGTCAGGTACGTGACATTAAACCCTGCGATCTGTGCAGCCCCAGTCAGGAGAGGTCATTACTCATTTTCAGTTATGAATCATGTGTACTGTAGCTCCTCTCCTGCAAATGCTTTTTGCTTTTCTTGTAGCCACCCCAGACTCTGTCCCTAAACCTCCCAGGCTCAAGAATAGGGCCGAGACTCCCAGCCAGGGCCCAGCCCGCAGGCAGTGGTCACTGACTATTGAGTAGACCAGGTTAACGGATGAATCGGGAGGCAGTGTGCTCTGGGGCCAGAATGCCTAAGGTCTAACCCTGGCTTTGTCACTTATTAGCTGGGTGACCCTGGGCATGTCAGTTCATCTCCCTGTTCCTCAGTTTCCACATCCATAAAATGGGAATAAAAAGCAGTCCTGCTGGGCACAGTGGCTCATGCTAGTAATCTCAGCACTTTGGGAGCCTGAGGTAGGTGGATTGCTTCAGTCCTGGAGTTCAAGACCAGCTAGGGCACCATGTGAAACCCTGTCTCTTAAAAAAAAAAAAATTAACCAGGTGTGGTGGCACACACTGGGAGTCCCAGTTACTTGACAGCTAAGGTAGGAGGACCACCTGCGCCTGGGAGGCAGAGGCTACCGTGGGTCGTGATCACGCCGCTGCATTCCAGCCTGGAAGACAGAGCAAGACCTGGTCTCAAAAAAGCAAAACAAAACAGAAACGCCGTCCTCACCATGTAGGGTTACTGTAAGGACTACATGAGTGAATTCATTTATACGCAGGGCACAGAGTAAGGATGTCTTAACTATGAGCTCTTCATGAAGGTGGAGGGCTCTGGCACAGTGACAGGTCAGAGGCTACGAGGGACTGGGTGGGAGGCAGGGTCCCAGGGATGTGAGACTCAGGCCCAGGGAAGCAGGCATTGCCCCTCAGAGTGGGGGAGGGGAAGGAAAAGGCCGACAGTGACAAAGGCTGCCAAGACGGCCAGAAGGCGGAGTTGGAGGCAAAGAGGTCACTGATGATCTTGGTCAGAGGAGTTTCGGCAAGTCATAAATCAGGGAACGGGTAGGAGGTGAGAATGGAGTGATCAAGGGCAGAAGACACTTGCAAGACGTTGGCTGAGATGCAGAGACACACAGGGAGTCTCGGGGGACAACAGGGTACTTTTTCCCTCAGGGAACCCTGAGTTTACCTAAGTGCAGATAGCCAGTAACAGCTGCAGCCCATAGAAAAGGAAGCCATGAGTCCGCCCTGATGTCAATGAATGGATGAAGGAGGAAATGACATGCACGAGGAGGAAAACTCTTTCTTACAGTAAACTCACTACAGTGCCTAATGATGCTAAATCGTATGGTGAAATTAGAAAACCACCATTTGTCAGCTGTTAGAGGAAAAATTGTTTCAGGGAAGAGTCATCCATGGATGCTGACCTAGAGTGAGCAGGGTATTTCCATAGCCTCAAATGATGTCCTCACAAGACACTTACTGGTTGCAAAGGGAAGGACAGTAACTTCATCGTGGAGTCCCTGGTGAACACCACGTTAGCCAAGCCGCCCAAGTTAACAACAGTAATGAGTGCAGTTGGCCAGGTGCAGTGACTCACACCTGTAGTCCCAGCACTTTGGGAGGCTGAGGTCAGCTGCCGTGAGCTAGGACTGTCCACTGCACTGTAGCTGGGCGGTACAGCAAGACCCTGACTCTAAAAACAAACACATAAGTAAATAAATAGTAGTGGGAAGAAACCCCATGTGCCTCCTGAGAAGTAACGTGAGGACACATTACTTCTCTGATATTCCTGCAAAAGAGGCATAACCCTAGTCTAATAATGATGAAAGCTCAGACAAGCCCCTACTGAACGACATTTTACGAAACATCTTGCCTGTGTTCTTCAAACCTGTCAGGAAAGATAAAGAGACTCAGGCGCAATTCCAGACTGAAGGAGGAACTGACAAAATACCTAAATGTGATCCCCGGTTCTGGGTTGGCAAAGAAAAGACACTGACAAAAGAAATTTCTCCAACAAGGGAAACTGAATACCCTCTGGGATTAGATAGCTGCATTGTGTCAATGTTAATTTCCTGATTTGCATAATTGTCCTGCGGTTAGGTAAGAGAATGAATTTGTTCTCAGGAGATAAGCACTGAAGTGTTTAAAAGTAAAGGGAAATTGGCCAGGCCAGGTGGATCCTGCTATTAATCCCAGCACTTTGGGAGGCTGAGGCAGTCTGATCACTTGAGGCCCAGAGTTCGAGACCGGCCTGACCAACTTGGTGAAATTCTATCTCTACTAAAAATAAAATAAAAATAAATTAGCCAGGTATGGTGGCGGGCGCCTGTAATCCGAACTACTTGGGAGGCTGAGGCAGAAGAATCACTTGAACCCAGGAGGCAGAGGTTGCACTGAGCCAAGATCGTGTCACCGCGTTCTAGCCTGGCCAACTACAAAAAAAAAAAAAAAAAAAAAAGAAAAGAAAAAAGTAAAGTAAAGGGAAATCGTGATGGACTAAATAGACAACATTGGGACGAACTACATGCAGGGTATTCAGAAATTCTATGTGCTGTTCTGGCAACTTCTCTATAAACCTGAGTTATTTCAAAATAAAAAGTTAGCAAAATGGTGACAGTAAAGATGAGGCAGTAATAAAAGTAGCCAATATCCCTTGAGCACTCGCCACGTTCCAGGTACTGCCCACACTGCCCATCCTCACAATAGCTCATTGTTTTATTTTATTTATTTTTTGAGACAGAGTTTCGCTCGTTACCCAGGCTGGAGTGCAATGGCGCGATCTCGGCTCACCGCAACCTCCGCCTCCTGGGTTCGGGCAATTCTCCTGCCTCAGCCTCCCGAGTAGCTGGGATTACAGGCACGCGCCACCGTGCCCAGCTAATTTTTTGTATTTTTAGTAGAGACGGGCTTTCACCATGTTGACCAGGATGGTCTCGATCTGTTGACCTCGTGATCCACCCGCCTCGGCCTCCCAAAGTGCTGGGATTACAGGTTTGAGCCACCGCGCCTGGCCTGTTTTATTTTTATATTTATAGATACAGGGTCTCACTATGTTGCCCAGGCTGATTTTTTTTTTTTTTTAAGCTCTGCTTTAGGCTTTCTATTGCAAGAACCCAGGCTGATCTTGAACTCATAGGCTCCAGCGATTCTCCTGCCTCAGCCTCCCAAATGGCTGGGATTAAAAGGCAGGAGCCACCGCACTCTGCCATTTAGTTAATGGTTATTGTGATTATTCTATCCCCATTTTACAGAGGAGGAAACTGAGGCTGAGAGAAGACAGTGACTTGTCCAGGGCTGCATTAACAAAAGACGGAAGAGTTAGGATGGGAGAGGTGGAGTGAGGAGGATGGGAGAGGTGGAGTGAGGAGGATGAGCGGGTTCCTGAAAAGGAAGTTCCATCACTTCCCTCCTAGTGGTGTCATTATTTGGACTTGGAACGGTCTAGGTAGTGACTGCCTCCCGCATCAGACTGCGAACCTGTGAAAGCGCGGGCTTTCTGTTTCTCAGACAACTGTTTCTGTGCCAGAGTCCCTTCTGGCATCTAGTGAAACCTTAATCAGGATCATGGGGTTTTTTGTTTTTTTGAGACGGAGTTTCCCTCCTGTTACCCAGGCTGGAGTGCAATGGCGCAACCTCCGCCTCCTGGGTTCAGGCAATTCTCCTGCCTCAGCCTCCTGAGTAGCTGGGATTACAGGCACATGCCACCGTGCCCAGCTAATTTTTTGTATTTTTAGTAGAGACGGGATTTCACCATGTTGACCAGGATGGTCTTATCTCTTGACCTCGTGATCCACCCGCCTCGGCCTCCCAAAGTGCTGGGATTACAGGCTTGAGCCACCGCGCCCGGCAAGATCATGGGTTTTTTTAATTTGTTTGTTTTGAGATGAAGTCTCACTCTATCACTGGAGTGCAGTGGCGGGATCCTGGCTCACTGCAACCTCTGCCTTCTGGGTTCAAGGGATCCTCCTGCCTCAGCCTCCTGAGTAGCTGGGATGACAGGTGTGTGCCATCACGCCTGGCTAATCTTTTTGTATTTTTAGTAGAGACAGGGTTTTACCGTGTTAGCCAGGATGGTCTTGATCTCTTGACCTCGTGTTCGGCCCACCTAGGCCTCCCAAAGTGCTGGGTTAACAGGCATGAGCCACTGTGCCCGGCCTTGTATCATGTTTTTATATGTATAAAATGAATTCATAGCAGAGGAAACAAGTATTGAATAGCTATCAAAATATTTTAAAAATGAATTTGCGATCCAATAATACTGTGTGTTGTTCATCTATCAGATAAGATCTAAGGCCGGGCGTGGGGGCTCACACTGTAATCTCAGCACTATGGGCGGCCGAGGCAGGTGAATCATCTGAGGCCGGGAGGTCAAGACCAGCCTGTCCAACATGGTGAAACCCATCTCTACTAAAAATACAAAAATTGGTTATTGATGGGTCGATAGTGTCACCACAAGCCCCACACGAGAGAATAAAGCCAGTGAATGTTTATCGATGGAGTAACTGACGCCTATCCACAATGATAATGTTATGACTGATACAGATAATACTAATAATAGTTCTCATTTATGTCAATGCATTTCATCCTCAAAATAACCCAAGGGGCTGAGTGAGATGGCTCATGTCTATAATCCAGCACTTTGGGAGGCTGAAGTAGGAGAATTGCTGGAGCCCAAGAGTTCAAGACAGCCAGTCTGAGCAATGTAGTGAGATCACATCTCTACGAAAAATAAATTTAAAAATTAGCCAGGCGTGATGTCACACACCTGTAGTCCCAGCTACTCAGGAGGCTGAGGTGGGAGGATTGCTTAAGCCCCGGGAGTCAAGGTTGCAGTGAGCTGTGATCATGCCATTGCACTCCAGCCTGGGCAACAGAGAGAGCCCTTGCCTCTAAAATAAAAGAAAACAGAATGCATATAACCCAAAACTGTTTTATCCTCATTTTACAAATAAGGAGCCAGAGGCTCGCAGAGATGTCTCTTGCCTGAGGCAGGCAGTCGGAAGGGTATGGCTGGCCCTTGGCAACCCACGTGGTGCCCTGCACCCACCTTCTGGAAGTCCTTCTTGGAGATGAGGCCACGGGGATCTGTGACGTAGTCCTGGAAGGCTTCAGAACCCACAATGTCCTTGAGTTTCAGGAACATGTCAAAGAACTTGAGGATCATCTCCACGTTAGACGAGGATTCCACCAGCATGTCCACCATCTGCCGGGCGATCATGCCGTTCACCACGTTCCCTGCAGGCGGTCCCAGGTCAGTGTGGCCAGCAGACACTCCCTTCTGCGGCCCCACTGGGCTTGCCTTGCTTTCCAGCCCAGGAGCTGCCAACGCTGGCGGAGTGTCCCTGGCTAGCCGCAGCCTCCTGCCAACCAGTCTCTTTCTGACCTGCGTCAGCCTCCTGTGCCAACCTGGCTGATCCTGCCCTTGCCCACCTCCTCAGTAAAGACAATGATGGCAGGCCGGTCGCGGTGGCTCACACCTGTAATCCCAGCACTTCAGGAGACTGAGACGGGTGGATCACTTGAGGCCAGGAGTTTGAGACCAGCCTGGCCAACATGGTGAAACCCCGTCTCTACTAAAAATACAAAAACTAGCCGGGCTTGGTGGCACGTGCTTGTAATTCCTCCACCTCAGGTTCAAGTGATTCTCTTGCCTCAGCCCTCTGAGTAGCTGGGATTACAGGCTCAAACCACCACGCCCAGCTCATTTTTTGTAATTTTAGTAGAGATTGGGTTTCACTGTGTTAGCCAGGATGGTCTCGATCTCCTGACCTTGTGATCATCCGCCTGCCTTGGCCTCCCAAAGTGCTGATATTACGAGTGTGAGCCACTGCACCCGGCCCAGGACGTTGATATGATTAAGTTATTTAATCTAATCCAGCTAATTTTTGCTACGGAGAACATGGACCCAGGGTCACTGAAGCTTAAAGTTTTCCAAGAAAAGCTGGAAATCTTGATGTTTAAGGGGAACCTTCTGACATTTTTTTTTTTTGAGATGGAGTTTTGCTTTTGATGCCCAGGCTGGAGTGCAATGACACGATCTCGACTCACTGTAACCTCCACCTCCGGAGTTCAAGCAGTTCTCCTGCCTCAGCCTCCGCAGTAGCTGAGATCACAGGCACGCACCACCACGCCCAGCCAAATTTTGTATTTTTAGTAGAGATGGGGTTTCTTCATGTCGGTCAGGCTGGTCTCAAACTCCTGACCTCAGGTGACCCTCCCGCCTCAGCCTCCCAAAGTGCTGGGATTACAGGCACGAGCCACTGCGTCTGCCCTACTGTGGCTTCTTCATCAGCCCATGGATCTTGACATGATGTCAGGTGCGGCTTAGGGTTAGGGTCTCCAGGGTCTCAGAGAGCCATTCTCAGGCTTCTCCGAACCTTTTAACTGTCCCCTCCCTCTCAGCCCGGGGTGTTTACCTTCCAGTAGCGACAGCAGCATCACCACCATGTCCTTCTGCAGATCCAGCAGCTCCTTCAGCAGCTCAATCTGGCTTGAGTCCTAGAGACCCCAGGCCCCAGCTCGGTGAGGGCTGGCCTCTGCAGACACCTCCCCCACCTCTGTTGCTTCTGCCCCTCCTCACCTACCCAGCAGGGCCTAAACCCCTGTTTTCTCCCCTCTTACCTCTGAGGGGACCCGAGTCCAGACATGCTCCTCGGAAGCAGGGGAGGGGGCAGAGAGACGAGATTGTGGGGGTGGGGTTGGCACTTGGGGGAAGGGCCCCACAGCTGACGGGTAGCGGGAAGGGACTGGCTGACAAGGAGGACTGGGAGGCTTGCGGGGCTGACATGTGGGCCAGAGAGACAGAGACAGACAGAGAAAAATGCTGGGGAAAGAGACCCAGGCCTAGGGAGGGACGTGAGCCCAGCATGGCCTGGCCTATGGTGGGCTTGACAGATGCATGTTGAAGATGATGTGATGGCAAGAGTGGGACCCCGAGCTCAGGAGGAGGGCTGGGGAGGCAGCGTGTGCTTTCCGGTAAGCTGTCTGGGGGAACCTGGGCCGCGGCATAGGGCCCACAGAAACCTCCAACACAAGGTGTTGGCTCATGGCCCCATTTACGTTAGTCTGAGTCACATAAAATTGCCAACGTGGGATTGCCACTTTTGGCTCACAAAGTGGTCATTTCATTTCTTTTCTTTTTTTTAGATGGAATCTCGCTCTGTCGCCCAGGCTGGAATGCAGTGGTGCAATTTGGGCTCACTGCAACCTCCACCTCCCGGGTTCAAGCGGTTCTTTTGCCTCAGCCTCCCTCGTGCACCATCACACCCAGCTAATTTTTTTTTTTCAATAGAGATGGAGTTTCACCATATTGGCCAGGCTGGTCTCATGATCCGCCCACCTCGGCCTCCCAAAGCCTCAGGATTACAGGCGTGAGCCACCACGCCCCGCCCTCCCCTCCTCTATTAATAATCCCTCAGCTTTCGTCTGCGGAGTCTCCGTCCCACAGTCACAGCATATGGAGCTAACCCTACCTCCTGGTTCTAGAGGCGGGTATATGACAAGGCCGACCAATCAGAGCCTTCTTTCCCAAGGCTATGGTGATTGGCTCAGGGACGGACATGTGACCCAACAGGCCAGTCAAAGAGAATCTCAGGGTTTTTTTCTTGGAGCTCTAAGGAAAGACGAGTTCTGGACTTCCCTCTGGGGCTCTGGGGCTGTTAAGAAGTGGGGTGGATAGGAGCCTGAGGCACTTTTTTCCAGCCCAGGGAGAGAGCCGCTTGCAAATGCAGTCAAAGAGGAGACAGTTCTGCTGACATCACTCTATGCCCTGGATCTCTGATACGAACTGGGGTGTGTGTGTGTGTGTGTGTGTGTGTGTGTGTATTTTTTTTTCCTTTAAAGATGGGATTTCACCATGTTGGTCAGGCTCATCTTGAACTCCCGACCTCAGGTGATCCGCCCGCCTTGGCCTCCAAAGTGCTTGGATTACAGGCGTGAGCCACCGCGCCCGGCCTGATAAATTCTTCATTTTTATTTTTCTTAAGCCTAAGTCACTGCTTTGCATTGGATTTCTAGCTTTGGCAACCTAGACTAGATAGTGGCGGAGGAATTAGTCCCGCAGGATTTGGAATTCTACACGATGACACCAACACTCTCTAGAATTTTAGGATGATACCAACAGCACAACTTTAGCTGCTGTGACATGGAAGAATTGCATTCTAAGTTTAACTCCTTTTAAAAAGTCAGATTACCCCAGTTAGGGTTTCTGTCAGCCCCTGGGGCACCTTTGGGCAAATTAGAAAAAAGGTACCCCCTAAAACTTCCTTTTGGGAAGTTATAGTATACTGGATACTTTACTGCCATCTGCTGGAAAACTAAACTATTGCAACACACACACCAATATAGTTACGATTTGTGGGATGTGGATGCCCTCAGAGATTGTGCCTTTGTGCAGTGCACAACCTGCACAACAGCATATGGCAGCCTTGAATATGGTTACCAGACAGAAGCAGAGCAGACGGATTGTTTGTGGGACATTGGCAAGGCTGCAAAGGGGTGAGGGAAAGAGGAACACAAGGATTATGGAAATAGGAGATAGGGCTCAACAAGGACCTTACATCATGAATGCCTGATATGGGTGTCATCTGCCGCACGCAAGATAAAGAAGCAAAATACCTCCTCAGCCCCAGGCTATAATCTAAAAGCCAGCCCCATCCTACCCGAAGGACTGTCCACATCTGAGATGATCTCATCAGAGAGAAAAACACTAACCAATCATAGAGGAGCTCTGACCATTGGGGAGGGGCCCAAACGTCAGATCAACGAAAGGGTAGATGGAAAACCAGCCAATAAGGGGGGCAGAGGAGGAGGTGGGGTAAGGCAGAGAGCCAATCCAGGAGGAGGATGGATTTGGCCACTGGGAGGGAAACAGTCTGGAACATGCCAGGAGCACTTGGGTGACAAACTGACCAATGGGGAAAGACTTGGAAACGGACCACTTGGGGGACGCCCGGGAACAGGTAGATGGAGACCAGAGGGGCTCGAACCTGAGCGAGCTTCATCATCATGTGGGCGAACACGTGCAGGAATCCCACCACCGCGTCCCATAGGCGGCTGTGCGCCAGGCTCTGCTGGTTCCCGGTGCAGGGGCCCTGGGGGGCAGAGGGCCGTGTGAGCAGGAAGGGAATCCCTGAGAAGGCATCAGGGATGGCGATGCGGGACCTCCGCCCCTCCCACTCCCGCCCCCAGGGGCGCGCCCCACCTGGATGTACTCGGTGAGGCTGTTGAACACCTGCTTAGCCACCGACATGGCTTTGGAGAAGTTCCTCTTGCCCTGCTCTTCAATAACATCCTTGCCTGAGTAATACCAGTAGAAGTCGCTGATGGATTCCTGGGGGGCAGGCAGGGGTTGAGGGGGTGCTGGGAGCGACCATGGCCCGGCAGCCCCTGACCCAAGTCACACCTGAACCGTCTCACGTCCTCACCTGCAGCCGCAGGAGGTAGTCCACCGTGCAGATGATGATGTTAATAGTGGTTGTGTTCCCTGTCTGTGTCCGTAGGTAGTTCTGGAAATCTGGGGAGATGAAAAGTCACTCATTCAGCACCTCCCATGTGCTAGGCGAGATGAACAGTGGGTCATTTATTCATTTATGCAATACACTCGTGTTGAGTACCTATCGTATGCCAGAAGGCATATAATCATAAATTTATTTAATGACCAACAAGTACTTACTATGTGTCAGAGAAAGATGGATGATCATTTATTCATTGATCTAAAATACTGGCCAGGCGTGGTGGCTCATGCCTGTAATCCCAGCACTTTGGGAGGCCAACGTGGGTGGATCACTCCAGGTCAGGAGTTCAAGACCAACCTGGCCAACATGATGAAACCCCGTCTCTACTAAATAAACCACAAAAGCAGCCAGGCATGGTGGTGGGTGCCTGTAATCCCAGCTACTTGGGAGGCTGAGGCAGGAGAATTGCTTGAACCTGGGAGGCGGAGGTTGCAGTGAGTCGAGATCACACCACTGCACTCCAGCTTGGGCAACAAGAATGTAACTCCATCTCAAAAAAAAAAGAAAATTAAAAAATAAAAATATTGAGGGCCTACTATGTGTCAAATGTGGTGGAGGGTCATTTATTCACTCGTTTTTTTCTAACAAATATGCATTAAGCACCAACTGTGTAGCAGGGAGAAATAGAGATTCAGTACCCCATTTGTTTCCAAACAATTTCATAGAATGCCTACTATGTGTTGGAAATATTCAAGCATTTACCCAACGAATATTTATTGAGCACCTACTAAAGGCCAGGGAACATTAGGATTGGTCATTCATTCATTTATTCAACATATTTTATCGAGTGTATACTACATGTTAATGAGATTAAGATTGTCACATATTCTTTGCTACATTTATTGAGTTCTTACTGTCACGCAGTATTCTAGTCTCTGGAGATTTAGTAGTGAAATAAAACAGTTCCTGGGCTTGCGGGGGATTTTTTTTTTTTTGACAAAGTCTCCCTCTGTTGCCCAGGTTGGAGTACTATGCCATGACCATCGCTTGCTGCAGCCATCACCTGGGTTCAGGTGATCCTCCCAACTCAGCCTCCTGGGTAGCTGGAACTATAGGTGTGAGCCACCACGTCTGGCCAAGTTTTACACTTTTTGTTGAGACCAGTGCAGGCGGGTCTTGAACTCCTGGCCTCAAGCAACCCTTCCACCTCAACCTCCCCTAGTGCCGGGATTACAGGCATGAGCCGTGTGTCCAGCCTCTGCCCTTGTGAAGTTTCTATTCTTGCGCGGCAATTTTTCAATCTTTTCTGACTGCAATCTACTGTAGGAAATCCTTTCTACGTTGAGACCTGATACATGTGTACAATCTGAAATGGTATTCGTGTACTCCTGAAACAGAAGTTTCACACTGCCTTGCTCTATGCCATGCCTTCTGTTCTTTTCCATCCTGTACTGCTCTAGTTAACTACGAAAGAAGAAATTTGTGGTTCTCATCCTCTCAACCTCGGCTGCACATGAGAACAAACAGAAGGCTTTTAAAAATCACAGTGCTTGGGCCCAACCCCAGATCAATTAAACCAGAACCTCTAGAGGCCAAACCTGGGCCTCAGTATCTTTTAAGGCTAACCAAGCATGTCAGTGTACACTTACAATGATAACCTCTGCGTGAAACTGATTCCTGCACATCTGATGGGTTGGTTCCCACTATTTGAAAAACATTGTTCTATGGCAGCAAACTGTTAAAGCTGAGTGACAGGTAGTTGGAGCTTATTATACTCTATAATTTTTTTCTTTTTTGAGAGACAGGGTCTCCCTATGTTGCCCAGGCTTGTCTTGTACTCCTGGGCTCAAGTGATCCTCCTGCCTCAGGCTCCTAAAGTGCTGGGATTACAGGTGTGAGCCACAGCACCCAGTCAAGTCTTTTTAAATATTTATAGCATCATGTTGCACAGCACGGGAAGGTTTTTTACAGCCCCTGAAAGTATATTTGCCCCCAGTTTTTCTTTCCCCCTTTCTGTTTTTTGAGAGGGAGTCTTGCTCTGTCACCCAGGCTGGAGTGCAGTGGCACGATCTCAGCTCACCGCAACCTCCACCTCCTGGGTTCAAGCAATTCTCCTGCCTCAGCCTCCTGAGTAGCTGGGATTACAGGCACGTGCCACAACGCCCAGCTAATTTTTGGATTTTTAGTAGAGACCAGGTTTCACCATGTTGGCCAGGACAGTCTCGATCTCCTGACCTTGTGATCTGCCTGCCTCTGCCTCCCAAAGCGCTGGGATGACACGTATGAGCCACTGTGCCCAGGCACTTTTTTGTTTTTTGAGATGGAGTCTGGCTCTGTCACCCAGGCTGGAGTGCAATGGCACAATCTTGGCTCATTGCAACCTCCGCCTTCCAGGTTCAAGCGATTCTCTTGCCTCTGCCTCCCAAGTGGCTGGGATTATAGGTACCTGCTACTGTGCCAGGCCCATTTTTGCATTTTTAGTACAGATGGGGTTTCACCATCTTGGCCAGGCTGGTCTTGAACTCTGGACCTCGTGATCCACCTGCCCCACTTCCGAAAGTGCTGGGATTACAGATGTGAGCCATCACACCCGGCTCCCCCTAACTTTTTTACAGACAGTTCACAGTTGCTCTATCAGGTCGGCTCAATGGAAGGCCCATTTTGCCTAGTTTCATAATACAGACAAAGTTTACTCAAAAATCCAACACTTTATAAGCAAAGGTACAGGCTTTCCCATCAACCTGCTTTCTAACTCCTTTGTGTTAAATTGTTAAATTGTGTTAAATTGGACTATATGCAAAAATAAAAGATACACAGCTCCTGTAAAAAAATTCTGCCAACTGAAAACCTGTTATAGACATGTGCAAATTAGCGAGAGACAAATCTTTTGTCTGCTTTGAATGGCACTGACTCCTCAAGACATGCAAGGCCCCTGAGATGTGAAAGGTATTTCTAATTTCTATGATTGGGCCATGAATTTAGGCAGAGGACTGGGATGAAAATTTGTTGGGAGACAGCAATCCCTCTGCTAACAACATTCTCATTTTCTAACACATTCTCGAGGAACAAAATTCATTTTAAACCCAAAGGCTGATTCCATCTTCGTTAATATTAAAGAATGAAAATCTTAGTCCCGGCTGGGCATCGTGGCTCACATCTGTAATTCCAGCATTTTAGGAGGCCAAGGCAGGAGGATTGCTTGAATCCAGGAGTTCGAGACCGCTTGGGCAACATAGTGAGATCTCATCTCTATAAAAAATAAAAAACTCAGCCACACATGGTGAGGCATGCCTGTAGACCCATATACTCGGGAGGCTGAGGTGTTGATAACTTAAGCCAGGAGGCAGAGGTTGCAGTGAGCTGTGATCACGCCGCTGTACTCCAGTCTGGGTGACAGAGTGAGACACTGTCTCAAAAAAAAAAAAAAAAATGGAAAAGAAAATCTTTTTTTTTTTTTTTTTTGAGACGGAGTTTCGCTCGTTACCCAGGCGGGAGTGCAATGGCGCAATCTTGGCTCACCGCAACCTCCGCCTCCTGGGTTCAGGCAATTCTCCTGCCTCAGCCTCCCGAGTAGCTGGGATTACAGGCACGCGCCACCGTGCCCAGCTAATTTTTTTTTGTATCTTTAGTAGAGACGGGGTTTCACCATGTTGACCAGGATGGTCTCGATCTCTTGACCTCGTGATCCACCCGCCTCAGCCTCCCAAAGTGCTGGGATTACAGGCTTGAGCCCTTGGTCCCACGGCACAAAGATATTTATCAAAACTTGAAAACTGGTTGTGGACACAAGAGCTTTTGAAAAAGGGATCATGCTTTATCCTTTGTTGAAAAAAAGAACAAAGATTAAAGATATTTACAAATCAATTACTTAATGAGCACTAACCAAGTGGGTGAAGGTTCTATGGAAGTCAGAGTTGTAATTACTCCAATTCTTGTCATGCAAGTTAATTTCCGGGAAGCCTGTGGTTGCCTAATCATCTGCTAAGGGTTATAACCACAACCTCAAGACGGTACATGTTTGTTATAGGAAATGGCATTAGGTAGAAGGTTTGTTGTGCAGGATTCTGACTTCTGTAAAGCTGTAAACTAGGTTTGCTGCATGGGGCTGTGTTCCTCGTCACTGGTGTCCTGTAACTGATTCGCTGTCACCCTCAATCTTGTTAAACTGGCTGAACCACAACAAGAGAGAAAACTCTTGCTTAAGATAGGAAAGAATCCGCAGGCCTTCGTACAGATCTTCCCTCTGCAAAGATTTTATAAGCAAAATAAACAAGTGATTCTAATAGATTTATCTTTAAATGCCAGGCCGTGTTTTCCTTTAGGTCTTTTCTGGCCCTAACCTACAGGAATCCATCACGTGTATTGAACTTCGGCAGCCACTGCAGAATGCCTGTGGGAAAATGGCGTGTGACAAATTATCCATTTGGGCAAACTGATTTTTGGCCAAATTGATTTTTGGCAGGTTGCTTTTGGGGAATTGGACTGGCCAGAGATGAAGGGGAAGCAAAGTGGCTAGATTCCGGAAATTCCAGAGGTTTTTCTTTGTTTTTTTTCTTTGAGACATAGGTTCACTCTTGTGGCCCAGGCTGGAGTGCAATGGCTGGATCTGAGCTCACTGCAACTTCTGACTCCTGGGTTCAAGCGATTCTCCTGCCTCAGCCTCCTGAGTAGCTGGGATTACAGGCGTGTGCCACCATGCCCTGCTATTTTTGTGTGTTTTTAGTAGAGACAGGGTTTCACCGTCTTGACCAAGCTGGTCTGAAACTCCTGGCCTCAGGAAATCCACCCGCCTCGGCCTCCCAAAGTGCTGGGATTACAGGTGTGAGTCACTGCGCCAGGCCTCCAGAGAGATTTTGAAAGCTAGGTGGATTGACACTGGCTGGAGAGTGGTCATCATTGATAGGAGGAGGAGGGGGTTGGAGACTAACTCAGGCAACCCTTCCGTACCAGCCCCAAACCTCGGCTTCCCCTCCACCCACACCCCTCCTCCTCACCATTATTGTGCCCCTCACAGAGCAGTTGTAGGAATCGGAACAGGTCTTGTGTGAATTCATCATCAGCCATGACCTTCTCTCCTGGGTGGAAGGGAGGGAGCAGGGCCCAGGAGGGGTCAGATGCGCCAAGACACAGCACACACATGCACAAGGCTCATGCACGCTGCACATGCATGCACAAAGCATGGGGGTGCTGGGAGGAGCAGCCGCCACTTCAAAGACACTGTGAGAACCATGGGCGTCCATGACGTCAGGCGGTCTTGACCTCAGAGTCCATGACATCAGCAGATGGAGACCCAAGGGGCCCTGAGTCATGAAGTTGAGGCCTCAAGTGTCTTTCTCCATCAGTGCCCTCTGATGTCACAACTTGTGTTACATCCGGGAATGTCTGCTGACCTAACAGACATTCAGGCAGCTGGTAACGCCCTCAAGCCCCCCTCCAGGCCATGGAGGTTAATGGATTATGGAGGTTTGGGTCAGGTCACACTTTCACACAAAAGCCCTGGGTAGGGGGAGATTGGGTTGGGATAAGGGATGGGGATTGAAAGCCAGCCAATTGGCCCAGATGCCTTGAAAGCAGCCAATCCAGGAGTAGCAAAGGGGAGGCGTGTAAACAAGGGCCAATCAGAATGGACATCTGAATGAAGCCAATCATGGTGGGCAGTAGAAGAGGAGGCTAGACCGTAAATGGGCCAACCAGAGCAGGCGCAGAGGAGGCAGGCGCAGAGGAGGCACGCGCACACCAATCAGAGTGGATGCCAGAGGCAACCAATTCTGTTGGTGGATGGGAACCGCTGACCGACCAATCTGAGGTCGGGGCGCAGAGAGCATAGTAGGTGGGAGTGGGGATTACTCCACACCGGGACTGCGAATCTGGGTCTGGAAGTCTAACAATATCCAGCTGGAAAGAGACCTTTGCCGTGTTCTCTAGCTTCTGTTTTACACACGGGGAAAGTGAAGCTTAGGGAAGGTAAGAGGCTCGTTCACAGGCCCATGTATTCTCAGTGGCTGATCTGGGACCTGAATCATATTCCCCAGACTCCTGATCTCCAGGCTTTGCACTGGCAAGGTGCACCTGCCGAAGGGTCCTCCCTCCTCTCCACGTCCCAGATCCTCAGCCCCCAGGTGGAGGGGTGGCCAGGGTTAGGAGGGGTGGGTGGCAGCAGCACAGCACGGGGGTGGGCTGGGGGAATTACCGTTCTGGCGATTGATGACTGGGGCAGCCAACAGGATGGGAGGAAGAAGCAGGAGAAAAGAGAGAAAAAGAGAGGAAGACAGAGACCACAAACACACACAATGACAGTCAGGGACAAGGACACAGAAAGGCACAGACACACAGAGAAAGGAACAACCCACAGAGAGAAAGGCAGAGTGATAAGGAGACAGAAGGAAGTGGATTAGCAGAAAAGAGGGTAAGAAATGAGGATGAAAGCAGAGGGAATGAAAGAAGACGGAGAAGGGGAGAGAGAGAGAGATGAAGAGGTACAGGTGGAAAGGCAGGAGCAAGGATCGGGGTGGAAAGGTTAGACACAGCACAACACGGCAAAGAGGAGATGTGATTAACCTGGATTAGGGACATTAATAAGAGAACAGCAACCAGGGTGTGACATTTGGGGCAGGTGGAGGGTGGGGTCCATGTGGTGATGGGCAAGAAGACAAGACAGAATGACTTCTGGTAATGGGAGGAGGTGGTGGGCATGGGGAGGGAGATCCTGGGGGGAGGGAGGGAGTGAGACTGGGGGATCACAACAAGGGGAGGATCCCGAGGGAGCCCTTGGGAACTGGTGTCTTGGAGGAAGGGAGCTCTGGGTAATGGCAGGTAGGGGTAGGGTGGCAGGAATCCCGAAGGAAGATGTCCCGGGGAGAAGGAAGCCCAAGGGAGGGCCTCACCAGTGCCATCCTCGTTGACCATGCCCAGCCCCTCAGCCTTGTTCTGTCTCTCAAAGGCATTGAGATCCAGGACGCTGAGGAAAAGAAAGGAAAGACAGGGGGGATGTGATGAAGCCTCTGCCCTCCTCTCTTCCAGGGTCTGACAGCTCTCCACTATGGTGGGCTGGAGAGCTGCAGTAAACCATGTATGTGCTGAAATCAAGAGGAAGTGGAAATGAAGAGTTGGCAGAAGCTAGGACATAATGTAGGGCCAGGATGAACCCTGTGCAAGCTGAAATAACCAAGAACAGAAACCACCCGTTAGCAAAAGGTGCAGAGGGTAGGAAAAGTCAGCCAGCAGCAAGAGGTCAATAAAGGCAGACAACAGTGGAGGCATATTAACAGGGGTCAGCAAAGAGCTCCCAAATCTCCTGCTGCCGAGTTCCCCTTGAATTCTAAACAAGTTTTTGGTTCTACTGTCTGGAAGCCATAATGCAACTCATTCTTAAAGCCTATGACATTTTGCTCCCTGTTGTTCTACATTAATTCTTATAATAAATTCCGTTATTTGAGCGATTTGGAGTGAGTTTCTTTTCCTGGGCTAAAAGAGCAGAATTAGAACCGGAAATGGTACCAGGAGTGGGGCGGCAGAGGCACCAAACAGAGCTTAAAAAGAAGAGGTATACTCAAACCTACCTGCACGTTTGCATCAGTGCCTGGATACTCTGGAAGAAGCCAACTTCCTTCTTGTCCTTCAGATAATCCAGCATTTTCTGCAGAGGGGGAGGCAGGGGAGGAGGAAACTGGGAGTCACACAGGAACCTCCCATCTCTCTTTGCCTTCCTCCCAAGTCTCTTTGCCTCTGTTACCTGCTGCACCTCAGCATTGCCTCCATTGAGGATGGAGATGCCCAGCTTCAGGGTAGAGGACACCATGGCACCTGTCTCTCCTACAGGGAGTGGGAGACAAAAGATGGTCCACCCAGTTGGAAGGCAGCGTATTCCATCCACCAGAAAACAGCCACCCCAGGGGATGTGAGAGAAGGGAATGGAAGAGTGTGCAAAGGAGTGCATGCAGGGGTGACTGCCATTGAAGGATGAGTAAGAAATTGCAAGGCAGGTATGCAAGGGGAAGCTGCAAGGGCTGGGGTGTGCATGCAAACCACAGGCATGGAGGGGCGGCAAATGGGTTCACAGGAAACAGGTGAGCTGGGAAGAGTGAGGACAGGATGAATGCCCTCGGAAGAGCCCGATGCACATGTGAGGAGCACCTTTGCAGGCACTGATCATCTGCAGCACCATCTCGGCTGCCCCTCGGGTGTGCAGCCGCGCTTGCTGGTATAGGAGCCTCTGTTTCTCCATCTCTTTCTCCTGAGCAGGGAGGCAGACCCATGGGGGCAAGTCCAGGCTTTCCAGCCCAGCCTTTCCCCCTCACATTCTCATTTCTGCCCTCCCTGTTCCAGCTACATCCACGACTCCCTCCTTCAATCATGAGCTCCCTCTATCTCCTGGGGCTCATACTCTTGACTGATCTCCTGTACCCAGCACCGGGCTAGGTGTCGGGCAAGAGCTACATAAATCAGAGCTGGGCATGCAGCAATCTTAACCTGAGCCCACAGACCTCCAGGCCATCTTTGAAGTTGGATGATGAAAAGTTACATTTTTATGGTTTCTACCCTCTAACAGACATGTAGCATTCCCTTCCTTTATAGATGAAGCCATAAATCACAGCAATATTAGCAGAACCTGTGGTTTTGTCACCAATAAAAATCACAGATGTGACCGGGCATGGTGGCTCACACCTGTAATCCCAGCACTTTGGGAGGATGAGGTGGGCAGATCACAAGGTCAGGAGATCAAGACCATCCTGGCTAACATGGTGAAACTCCATCTCTACTAAAAACACAACAAACTGGTCAGGCGTGATGGTGCGTGCCTGTAGTCCCAGCTGCTCGGGAGGCTGAGGCAGGAGAATTGCTTGAACCCAGAAGACGGAGGTTGCAGTGAGCTGAGTGACTCGAGCCTGGGTGACAGAGCGAGACTCTGTCTTAAAAAAAAAAATCACAGATGTTCCCATATCACATTATTGTTGCAGAATTAGAACCATTTCGAATTCAAATTCTGCTCTTTTGGTTCAGGAAAAGAGACTGACTCAGAATAGCTTCAGGATGTCTCAGAATATCCCCTATGTTCATCACTACTTCTCAGTGATGGTAGCTGTTGGGTCCACTGCTAGATCTTTTTTTTTTTTGAGACACACTCTCGCTCCATCACCCAGGCTAGAGTACAATGGTGTGATCTCAGCTCACTGCAACCTCCGCCTCCTGGATTCTCCTGCCTCAGCCTCCTGAGTAGCTGGGATTACAGGCACAGGGCACCATGCCCAGCTCAGTTTTGTATTTTTAGTAGTTTCACCATATTGGCCAGGTTAGTATTGAGTTCCTAACCTCAGGCCATCCATCCGCCTTGGCCTCCCAAAGTGCTGGGATTACAGGCATAAGCCACCGCGCAGAGCCTTAGATCTTCTTATTTGATAGATTAACAATGTGCAAGTATTATTGGAACACAAATTCATTTTTTTTTTTAGAGACAGGATTTCACCATGTTGGTCAAGCTAGTCTCGAACTTCCTGCCCTCAGGCGATCCACCCACGTCTGCCTCCCAAAGTGCGGGGATTACAGGCGTGAGCCACCGCGCCCGGCCGCAAATTCATTTTTAAAATATTTGGATAGCTATTCAATACTTGTTTCCTCTGCTATGAATTCATCTTATACATTTAAAAACATGATCCTAAGAAAGGGCTCACCAGATGCCCAAAGGGACTCTGGCATAGAAACAGTCGTCTCAGAAACAGAAACAGACTATCTCAAGGAATGAATGATGGGTGAATTGCATGTTTATTAGCTCTTTCTCACCGCCTGGCCTTGGCATATACTACTCCCCCTATGTGGAATAATTTTCTCTTTTTAACTGGCAGGCTCCTTTTATCCTTCTGCTCAGACCTCCCCTCCTCTGAGAAGCCCTCCCTGATATCTTTTCCTGCAGGCTGGGTCAGGCACTTGCTTGGGCTGCTTTATCCTCCTGAGATTCCCCCATCTTGGCCCTGACCCCTCTGCCTGTGTCCCTATCCTCCCAGCCCTGACCTCTTGACCTTACTTTCCCCCATGACCACGGTGCATACCCTGTGCTGTTAGTTTGACTGCTGGGTGTGTCTGTCTCCCCAGTGGACTGACTTGGTCACTGCCGTGTCCCAGAGCTTTGCTCTGTGAACACATGCTGAAGGAATGGGAGGTGCCTGCAGTCTGGGTCCCCCATCCCTTCCCTCTAGGACCTCCTGAGCCCACCTACCTCAAAGGAGACCTCAACCTCCTCTTCACCTTCGACGTTCTCCCCTCCCTCCTCCAGGTGGCAGCTCTGGGGAGGGGCATCAGTTAAGGGATGAACAAAGCAGACTCCCCCATACCACCCCAGCCCCTTTTGTGGACAAGCACTGCAGGTGGGGAGTGGGAAACCTGCACCACACGAGGTGTGGGGGCTCACCTTTGCCATGATATCAGCATAGGCCATGTACAGGTAATCCTCGTCCAGTTTGCTGGGGAAGTAAGAAGGGGAGTGGTCAGGACCCAGTGGAGAGGATCTCCATCTCACAAGAGCTTCTGGGCTGGGTGTGGTAGCTCACGCCTGTAATCCCAACATTCTGGGAGGTTGAGGCGGGCTGATCACTTGAGGTCAGGAGTTCGCGACCAACTTGGCCAACATGGTGAAACCCCGTCTGTACGAAAAGTGCAAAAAATAGCCGGGTGTGGTGGCGTGTGCCTGTAATCCCAGCTACTCTGGAGGCTGAGGCAGGAGAATTGCTTGAACCCGGGAGGCAGAGGTTGCAGTGAGCCGAGATCGCATCACTGTACTCCAGCCTGGGTGACAGACTGAGACTCTGTCTCAGGAAAAAAAAAAAAAAAAGAGCTTTTGGAGGGCCTTCCTTTGGAGGGCCAACCCTCCCCACGCTCAGGCTGTGTGGCTCAGCTGGCTGCAGTGGCCACTGCCAGGGTGGCTTGTGACAAAGGCAGGGCCAGGGAGGACTTTTATCTGTCATGATGACAGGTAAGAAATGGCCACGTCAGGCCGGGCGCGGTGGCTCACGCCTATAATCCCAGCATTTTGGGAGGCTGAGGTGGGTGGACACGAGGTCAAGAGATCGAGACCATCCTGGTCAACAAGGTGAAACCCCGTCTCTACTAAAAATACAAAAATTAGCTGGGCATGGTGGTGCGCGCCTGTAGTCCCAGCTACTTGGGAGGCTGAGGCAGGAGAATTGCTTGAACCCAGGAGGCGGAGGTTGCGGTGAGCCGAGATCGTACCATTGCACTCCAGCCTGGGTAACAACAGCGAAACTCCGTCTCAAAAAAAAAAAAAAAAGGCCACGTCGCCCATGCTGTCCAGTGGAACCTATTCTGGGAGTTGTTTTGTTTTATTTTTGAGACAGGGTCTTGCTCTGTTGGCCAGGCTGGAATGCAGTGGCACAGTCAGGCTCATTCCAGCCTCGGCCTCCCAGGCTCAAGTGATCCCCCTGCCTCAGTCTCCTGAGAAGCTGGGATTGCAGGCATGTACCACCATACCTGGCTAATTTGTATATATATATATATTTTTGTAGAGACAGGGGTCTTGCCATGTTGCCCAGGCTGGTCTCAAACTCCTGGACTCCCAAAGTACTGGGATTATAGGCGTGAGCCACCGTGCCTGGCCATTCAGTGAGGTCTGCTGGAGCTAATGGTAGAGGCACTCCCTTTCCGCTGGGGATGCTAAGATGGAGTGATGGAGGGCCAGCGCTCCCAGGGCCATTTTGCCACCTGTCAGCCCAACAACAAATACGGTCGCCGGGCGCGGTGGCTCACGCCTGTAATCGCAGCACTTTGGGAGGCTGAGGAGGGCGGATCATGAGGTCAAGAGATTGAGATCATTCTGGCCAACATGGTGAAACCCCGTCTCTACAACAAATACAAAAATTAGCCAGGCATGGTGGTGCGCGCCTGTAGTCCCAGCTACTAGGGAAGCTGAGGCAGGAGAAATGCTTGAACCTGGGAAACGGAGGTTGCAGTGAGCTGAGATCGTGCCACTGCACTCCAGCCTGGGCAACAGAGCAAAACCCCATCACAAAAATAAAATAAAAATAAAAATAAAAAAATAAATAAACAAAAGAAAACAAAATGAAAATCAAATCCCTGTGCCTTCATTCCCTCATCCACACAAAGGAGCTGTGTTAATCCGTCTCACAGTGTGGCGATTAAGTGAGAGGATACAGAAGTCACCGTTTAGCTTGGTGCCTGCCACACGGTAAGCACTTGGTCAGTGCTGCCTGCCGCTGTCAGCAGCAGCCGGGCATCTGCATCACAGTTACTTATTACTAAGCCCGTCATTAGCCCACATGAAGCCTTTGAGGGAATTAGAGAAAGCGCCCCCCTGCCATGTCTGTCTGTTGGAAATCTGTCATACATATGGATTGTTTTTTTTCATACTATACTGATTTTATTTGAGCAAGACACCTTCTTCTAGGAAAGCCTAGTTAATCAGCCGGGCGCGGTGGCTCATGTCTGTAATCCCAGCACTTTGGGAGGCTGAGGCGGGTGGATCACCTGAGGTCAGGAGATCGAGACCATCTCGCCAACATGGTGAAACCCTGTCTCTACTAAAAACACAAAAATTAGCTGGGCGTGGGGGTGTGCGTCTGTAATCCCAGCTGCTCGGGAGGCTGAGGCAGAAGAATCGCTTCAACCAGGGAGTCAGAAGTTGCAGTGAGCAGAGATTGCACCACTGCACTCCAGCCTGGTGACAGAGCAAGACTCTGTCTCAAAAAAGAAAAAAAAGCCTAGTTAATCTACATTGTCTGTGATGTGAACCCCTCAGAGATGCCCTTGTGAAGAGTCAGCCATGCAACAGAGTATGGTGGCTGTGCCTGTCCTAGCGAAGTGACATTTATGTTTCTTTTCTGAGACAGAATTTTGCTATGTTGTCCAGGCTGGATTGCAGTGGTGTGATCTCGGCTCACTGCAACCTCTGCCTCCTGGGTTCAAGCGATTCTCCTGCCTTAGCCTCCAAGGTAGCTGGGATTACAAGTTCCCACCACCAAGCCTGGCTATTTATTGTATTTTTGTAGAGATGGGGTTTTGCTATGTTGGCCAGGCTGGTCTCGAACTCCTGGGCTCCACTGGCGGCCCGCCTCAGCCTCCCAGAGTGCTGGGATTATAGGCGTGAGCCACTGTGTCCTGCCAGCAAAGTGACATTTAAAGATCTCTCTGTCCTGGGCTCCCCCAGGACACGGAGGGCCTCTCCTGAGGCACAGGGAGGCTGCGGGGCTGGAGTGGGGGTGGCCAGGTACCCCTCTTTCCCAGGACCTTGGGGGCATTTCTGGGGCCCTGGGAAGAGTCCTCACCTCTTTTCCGTCAGGGCAGTGCGGCTGAAGTGCAGAACCAGCTGGTGCAGGGGGTCTGGTTTCTTCTCTTCCACCTCTTCCTCCTCCTCCTCCTGCTCCCCAGCTTTCTGGGGGGAGAGGGGAGGCTTGGGGAGAGGGTTTCTAGTGCCCCCTCCTCTCACTGCCCCCATGTCCCTGTTGGTCTGGATTTTGTTCTCTTTTTCCACATCCTGCACACTTTTGGTTCTACCTCAGACAGGGGCTAGCATGTCTATGCCCCTTGATGTGGAGGGTGACCCCAGAAGGTGTGTCAAGGGTGGCCTCACCCCCAGCCCCATCCAGCTCGCCCCCACTCCCCGAGGTGGACCCCAGCTCACTGAAAGGTCATCTATCATGCGGTCCTCAAAACTGTGGTCTTCAGTCAGGATCCACGCGGCCTTGTAACTCTCCAGGAACATGTTACATGCCCGGTGCCTGCAGGGGAGAAGTCTGGGCGTCACTGGGACGTGCCCTCTTCCATGCCTTCTGACCTCCCACGCGCCTGCAGACCTCCCAACCATCCCCACGACCCCATCACATTGGCACTCCATTCTCCAGACTCTCCATTCACTCCTCCGCAGCTCCTCACACTCGCCTCGTCCCCGGGGGCCTTACGTGGGCAGGTTGTACAGGGGCGTCATGCGGAAACAGGCCACGACTGCCCGCCGGCGCTGCTTGGACAGAAGCTTGTGCCACACGGCCTTCTTAGACTTGTGAGGGTGCTCGGTCTGGGGAGCGGGACAGTCTGTCACATTCCCAGGCCCTGCCCCTGGCCTGATGCCCACTCCTACCTCCGGATGAAAGTGCCCATCTGTGCCCAAGTCCATATTCAGGACCGACTCGCACGGCAGAACAATAGAGTCAGAGTCTTAGCTCTGCCCTCCAGACCCGTTTCCATCCCAGGCCTGGTCCCACAGAGCCAGGGCCACCACCCAGACCACGACCGATTCCACGACCCACCCAAGGCCCCGCCCACGAACTCAAGGCATCTCCTCTAGGCGCCATCCCTAGACCTAAAATTCTGCCCCTTCCCCACCCTACCCCCAGACACAAGATTAAGCAGCAGGCCCCGCCCCCAGATCCACTCTAAGCCTCACCTTAAACTCAAGGCGCCACCTCCTGTCCCACCCCAAAGCTTAATAGTCATCTCCAGGCCGTGCCCACATCTTAAAAGCCCCTCCAACTCTCCCCTCCCTCTCGCCCCGCACCCGTCTTCAGGCTCCACCTAGAGACCCAGCAGCCAGAGCCCTCTGGCCCCACCCACCTGGTCCAGGTGGTAGAGCACAGCTGACACCTCCTGGACCCTGCGCACAATTTTCTCAGGGTTGTTGGCGTCCTCCTCGCGACCCGGGACCCCCCAGTACAGGGCCATCTGCCAGCGCAGAGACGGGGAGCCTTCAACCTGAGGGGAGGAAGGAGGGGTGGTCGGCGTGAGGGACCCTCCCCACCTTTCAGCTGGATGTCCCCTTTGCATTACTGGGAGGACTCAGTGGGTGAGTGCATGTTGAGGTCTGTCTGTATTTTGTTTTGAGACGGAATTCTGTCACCCAGGCTGGAGTGCAGTGGCGCGATCTCGGATCACTGCAACCTCTGCCTCCTGGGTTCAAGCCATTCGCCTGCCTCAGCCTCCAGAATAGCTGGGACTACAGGCACCCGCCATTACACCCAGCTAATTTTGTATTTTTAGTCGAGACAGGGTTTCACCATGTTGGCCAGGCTGGTCTCGAACTCCCAACTTCAGGCGATCTGCCTGTCTTGGCCTCCTAAAGAGCTGGGATTATAGGCTTGAGCCATTGTGCCCAGTCGTATTGTTGTATTTTTAGTAGAAACATGATTTTGCCATGTTGGCCAGGCTGGTCTCGAACTCCTGACCTTCGATGTCTTTCTTTGATGCCTGGTCTTTGGTAAGTGCTCAAATCTTTGCTGATATTGTGGTTATTTTTCTGACTTGCCCCTTTCGCTTTCGGAGGAAGGAGGCATACATACCTTTCCCTGAAGGTGAAGGTTGTTGTGCAGAAATTCTCGGACCTCCTCATCTGTGTCTTTCTGGGGAGACAGGACCAGGTGGGTCACTCTGGAAGTCCCAGATTCCTTCCTGACCCACAACCCTTTCCTTCCAGGTCCAGCACCCCAGGAACTGAAGGTTTTTTTTTTCTGGCGGGGGTCGGGGGTTGGGGAGCTGAGAGGAAAAGGAGGCAGAGGCTGACAGTGGTCAGAAGGGGTCCTAGAGGGGCCAGAGGGTCACAGAGTCACCTTGAAGATACAGTATGGATTCAAGGAGGCTCGTGGGGGTCTGGGAGGAGGCAGAAGGTGACAACAGTACATCATCAAAGGTCAAATATGGCCAAAGAGGGATGACTGGGGGTCAGAGTGGGACAGGGAGTCTTTGAAGATCAGAAGGGGTCAGCAGATGTCATGGGGGATCAGACAGGTCAACTGAGTCACTGGTTACGCGGGGGCCAAAGAGGGTCATCGGTGGGGTGGAGGTTCACTGGGGTCCCAGAAGGGGGAGCCCTCCAGGACCAAAGTGAGGGGACCATGGGGCCTTGGAGGGCTCTGTGGGGTTCTGACAGGACTCAGCAGTCCTGGGAGGTGCTTGAGGCCCGGAGGGAAGGGGTCCTGGTGGCACCAGGGGAGAAACTGGTGGACTTTAGGGCCCAGGGGGTTAGCAGGTCGTCAGGTGTTGGTATGGTCTTGGGGAGGGCTATAGGGGACTTGGGGCAGAATCCTTGGAGGCCTCCTTAGGGCCCCTGAAGCCGGAAAGGATCAGAGAGAAGGGCGATTGTCCTTGTTGTCCCATACAAGGAGTAAGCGGGGTCCTGGGAGGCCTCTTAGCATCCCGGGGAGCTTAAGAGGTTCTAGGGCCACGGTCTTTTGGTCTCCAGGATGCTTAAGACCTTGGAGGTCTGGGTGCGGTCCTGGGGATGGGGTTTATGGATGGGGGAGTTACTCAGGGTCCCAGGGGCTCCCTGAGCAGAGTCCTTGTGAGAGTCCTGGGGGCTTAGTTGGGCGTCAGCAGGGCCCCGAAGGAAGGGGACGGTGAGCCAAGGGCTCAGTGGGGACCCAAATGTTCCGCCTTGGCGGGGAGGGGAGGAAGGGTCATGAGGGGCTCAGTAGGTTCCAAGGAGCTTGAGGGGCCTTGGTGGAGGGTTCAGAGGAGTCTCGGGGGTTCAGCAGGACTGGCATGGTCTGCTTGGGGACAGTGGGGTTCTGCAGTCCTCAAGGGGGTCCCAGGGGTCCTAGAGCTTTGCTAGGTTTCAGTGGGGTTTCATCGAGGGCCTTGGGTCTGTGGTGCCCTGGGAGCATCTTGAGTGGGGTTCTCAGAGCATCCCAGAGGGTCCAGTGTGTCCTCGGGGTCCCGGAAAAGAACTCAGTAGGGTATGAAGGGAAGGCTCCCAGGGACCCGTGGGGCTCAGTGGGGTCCTGGTTGTCCCCTAGGGTTCCAGGGGCTCAGTGGGTGCCGGGCGGCATCCTGGAAGGTTCGGAGGATGGGGCTGGGCAGGCACCAGGGCGTAGCGGGTCTTGGCCAGCGTGATGAGGTCCTGGTCGGTGGGCGCACACATGTTCAGGCCGATGGGCAGCATCTTCTTCAGCGTGGCCACGATCAGTGACGTCTGCACGGAGTACCGGTCCCCCCGGCGCTTCTTCTTAGTGCGTTCCTGGTCCGAGCCGCCGGACTGTGGGGACACAGGGCTCAGCACCAGCCCAAGCCCCAGTCCCAAGCCTCAGCCCCAACCTGCAGCAGGCGTCCACACCGCAGACTCCTGTCTGGATACCAGGCACTCCCCGGGCCACCACGAGGATACGTCCATTTCCACCCAGACTTGCTGACCCTACACTCAGACCTTCAGCCCTGACCGGAGACCCTCCAGACCCGAGCCCACAACCCAAATTCCCAGTTCCTCGTTTTTTTTTTGTTGCTGTTTTGAGACGATTTCACTCTTGTTGCCCAGGCTGGAGGGCAACGGCTAGATCTCGGCTCACTGCAACCTCTGTCTCCCAGGTTCAAGCAATTCTGCCTCAGCCTCCCGAGTAGCTGGGATTACAGGCATGTGCCACCACGCCTGGCTAAGTTTGCATTTTTAGTAGAGACAGGGTTTCTCCATATTGGTCAGGTTGGTCTCCAATTCCCGACCCCAGGTGATCCGCCCACCTCGGCCTCCCAAAGTGCTGGGATTACAGGTGTGAGCCACCACACCTGGCCTGTTCCTTGTTTTTTAAATATTTATTTTTAGAGATGGTGTTTCGCTATGTTGCCCAGGCTGGACTTCGACTCCTGGACTCAAGTGATCCCCCTGCTTCGGCCTCCCAAGTAGCTGGGGCTACAGGCACATGCCACCATGCCTGCCTGGCTCCAGTTTCTAACCCCAATCCATCCAGATGTTCCTCGGGTCCAGGCCTGTCTCAACCTCTAGCAGTCCTCTCCTAGAATCCCCTGGAAACCCCACACAAGCACCCCCACTCGCCCAGCATGCTCAGACCCACATCACATCCCAAGACTGAGTTCTCAAGATGAAACAAAGATGCAGGCCCACAAAGAGTTCAAGAGACAAGAGAGATTGCAGGAAAGACACTGAGAGACTGAAAAAGACAAGGAGACGGGAAGGCCCAAGATGCAAGAGACGTCCAGAAAGATCTGGAAGCAGAGACACGGGGCACAGAGTCCCACAGCCGTGTTCTGGAGCCTTGGGTGCAGACCCGGGGCCAGGGCCACCCCGGTCATGCCAACAAGAAGCCCCGATGACAAGCTTTGGCCAGAGCCACAGCCACGCCGGCTGGCAACTTCAGCACGACCCCCACGCCAGGCACCGCTGCAGGCCACGCATGCTGCTTCTCCCCGAGTCCTCGCAGAGCCCCGGATGGGGGCCCTGGCTGGATGCCCTCAGAGGCTCAAAAGGATGACCCCTGACCAACGTCACACGGCTATCTACGAAGACAGGATTCTAACCCCAGTCCGGACAGTCCAGAGCCCAAGCCTTAAACCACCGCACAGTGGGGTTGCCCCCCCTTCCCCAACCATGCGCCGCGTGCCTCTCCCGCCCCCTTCCCCTTGACCTCAGCCATGATGCTTTGGTAAAAGCTGAGAGTTGCTCTTTTTTTCTTTTCTTTTTTTTTTTTGGAACAAAAGTCCCAAAAAAAAAAAAACCCCACAAAAAACAGAAGTCAAATTGCCAAAAGCTGAGGGTTGGGATGGGAATGGATGGGGAAGGTGGGGAGGGAAGAGAAGGAAAATGGGTAGGGGCTGGGAGCAGAGGACAGGGGTAGGGAACAGAAGCAGGGGTTTTCTGGGGGGTGAGGGGGTGCAGAGGCTGGGGAAGGGAGCGTTAGCCAAGAGACATGCGGAAGGTCCCAGATGTGGGGCTGACCTGTACATCTCCAGCCTGCTTCACCGGACCACAGACAGAGACAAGAAGGGTTACCCCAGCCCCACAGAGAAGCCCAGGCCCAACTCCAAGTTGCCAGCACCCCACCTCCTCTGCCCACCCGCCATGGATGCTGTACCTGGGCATTTCCAGGCCTTGGCTTTGGGTGGGGGTCATTTTTTGGGACCCTGAGGAGGGCAGTTCTGAGAAGGATGGGAGAGGAAAGCAGGAGGTGGGGTAAGGGGCAGAGGAAGAAGGAAATGGAAGAGGGAGAAATGGGGAGGAGGAGGAGGAGGGAGATGGGAGGAGGGAGAGGCTCGGAGAAGAGGGAAATGGAGAGGAGGGAGATGGAAGGAGGGAGAAGATACAGGAGGAAGAAGGAGATGGGGATGAGAGAAGGGGGGAGGAGGAGGGAGACAGGAGGAAGGAGAAGATGGAGGAGGAAGGAGCTGGGGAGGAAGGGTGGGGAAGGAGGGAGATGGGAGGAGGGAGAAGATACAGGAAGAGGAAGGAGATGGGGATGAAAGAATGGGGAGGAGGAGGGAGACAGGAGGAAGGAGAAGATAGAGGAGGAGGAAGGAGCTGGGGAGGAAGGGAAGGGGAGGAGGGAGATGGGAGTGGGGAGAAAATACAGGAGGAGGAAGGAGCTGGGGAGGAGGGAGGAGCTGGGGAGGAGGGAGGAGGCAAGAGGGGCTGCTCTGGGGGCTACAGGGAATGCGCCCGGGACAGGCTGGTTGGGTGAGGGCAAGCCAGGTAGGAAGCCCTAGAGGGTGCTCCCGCCCTCTCTGCCAAGTGCTCCTCCCAGAACCAAGCCCCCACCTTAGCCATTTTGCTCTTGTTGTCAGCAGTCAGGAAAGACATGTTGTTGATCTCATTCTGTACCACAAAGTTCTGCTCCTCGCGCTTGAAGTTCTGTTGGGGAAAGCAGTGTTGGAGACGGGACAGGTGAAGGCAGGCGCCTGCGGGCTGCGGCTCCTCTGGCTGTGGGGAGGGCGGTCGGGGTGGGCACTCACGTGGGACTTGGACCAGTAGATGAAGATCTCGCCCACCATTCTGAACAGCTCCTCCGCGCTGGGATTGGGCTCTGTCAGCCACTGTGCCCTGGGATCAGGGGAGGGGGCTGGTGAGGGAGGGGTGGGGATCTCAGGGGAGGGGGTCACCCAGAGAGAGATCTTGGAGGAGGAGATGGGACCAGGAGTCATCCAGTCAGAGGGACGGGGTTTTCCAGGGTCATCTGGCCATTCGGATGAACATTGCCATTGTTTTTGTTCCATTTTGTTTTGAGATGGAGGTTTGCTCTGCTGCCCAGGCTGGAGAGCAGTGGCGTGATCTCGGCTCACTGCAACCTCTGCCTCCCGGGTTCAAGCGATTCCCTCCTGGGTTCAAGCGATTCTCTATCTCAGCCGCCCGAATAGCTGGGGTAACAGGCACCCACCACCATGCCTGGCTAATTTTTGTATTTTTAGTAGAGATGGGGTTTCACCATGTTGGTCAAGCTGGTCTCAAATTCCTGATCTCAGATGATCTGCCCATCTCAGCCTCCCAATGTGCTGGGATTACAGGTGTGAGCCACCATGCCCGGCCTATAGGTCTTTCATGGTATATTGTTATGTTAAAAAAACAAAAACAAAAACACAGCCAGGTGTGGTGGCTCCCATCTATAATCCTAATACTTTGGGAGGCTGAGGTGGGAGGATGGTTTGATACCAGGAA
The DNA here is from genome assembly GCA_028533165.1 of Leontopithecus rosalia. Taxonomy (NCBI): domain Eukaryota; kingdom Metazoa; phylum Chordata; class Mammalia; order Primates; family Cebidae; genus Leontopithecus; species Leontopithecus rosalia. The sequence goes on along the minus strand of CM052668.1, from coordinate 27,049,152 downwards.
TTTGAGACCAACCTGGGAAACAGAGTGAGACTCCATAAAAATAGAAAAATTAGCCAGGCGCGGTGGCTCACACCTATAATCCCAGCACTTTGGGAGGCCGAGGCGGGTGAATCACGAGGTCAAGAGATCGAGACCATCCTGGTCAACATGGTGAAACCCCGTCTCTACTAAAAATACAAAAAATTAGCTGGGCATGGTGGCGTGTGCCTGTAATCCCAGCTACTCAGGAGGCTGAGGCAGGAGAATTGCCTGAACCCAGGAGGCAGAGGTTGGAGTGAGTCGAGATGGCGCCATAGCACTCCAGCCTGGGTAACAAGAGTGAAACTCCGTCTCAAAAAAAAAAAAGAAAAGAAAAGAAAAGAAAAGAAAAGAAAAATTAGCCGAGCTTGTTGGTGTGAGCATGTAATCCCAGCTATTCTGGGGCTGAGGCAGGAGACTGCTTGAGCCCGGGAGTCGAATCTGCAGTGAGCTGCGATCATGCCGCTGTGCTCCAGCCTGGGCAACAGAGCTCAAAAAAAGAAAAAGCAAACTGTTCCTTACAGTGTTGTGCATGGTGACAAAGAAATTGACACAACCTAAGTGTCCAGCATTAGGAGAATGATAGAGAAACATCGAATTGGCCAGGCGTGGTGACTCACGCCTGTAACCCCAGTACTTTGGGAGGCGGAGGCGTCAGGAGTTCGAGACCAGCCTGGCCAACGTGGTGAAACTCTGTCTCTACTAAAAATACAAAAATTTGCCAGTTGTGGCGGCAGGTGCCTGTAATCTCAGCTACTCGGGAGGCTGAGGCAGGAGAATCGCTTGAACCTGGGAGGTGGAGGTTGCAATGAGCCCAGGTCGTGCCACTGCACTCCAGCCTGGGCGACAGAGCGAGGCTTCATCTCAAAAGACAAACAAGTGGGCTGGGAGCCTTTGGGCCAATGTGGGCAAAGCCTGAAGAAACCAGGAGGGAGGCTCAGAAGGTTGGTGGGGCCATAGCACTGGAAGACGCTTCTAGCCAATAAGGAGTCGGGGTCAGATGTGGCTGGAGGACTCGGGAGGGAGGTTGGGGCGGAGGGTGTGGGGACTGGACAGAGCATTGGAAGACATTTCTAGCCAGTGAGGAAAGGGTCAGATGGGATTGGAGGACTGGGAAGGACCGGGCGGAGGGCGTGGGGACAGTGGGATGCCGCTGACCTGTTGTTGTCCACGTAGCGGATGAGCAGCGGATACAGGGCGTACAGGTCCCGGCAGAGCACGGAGAACTCATCCCGCACCAGCAGCTCGCCCTCCTCGGCCTCGGCCTTGGCCTCCAGGCGCAGCTGCTCCTCCTCGGCCACCACCTTACCGGCCCTCTTGCGTAGCCGCCCGATGGTGGGGATGAAGTGGGACTGCAGGAGCTCTGGCCGTGCGCGGCTCACGATGGGCTGTGCGAACACTGCAGGGGCGTGGCAGACTCCGATGCCACCCTCGGCCTCTGACACAGGCCCTGACCTCCCTTCCCAGCCCATGACTCCCGAACAGCTCTGACCCAGCCGCTGAACCCTTGACCTGAACCTACGACCCTATCCTGTGACCCCAGCCTGGCACAAGTCTCTGACCTCTGACCCTCAACAACTGAAGCCTCACCTGTAACCTCACCACTGCCCCTCCCCTTTTTTATTTTTGAGATGGAGTTTTGATTTTTGTCTCCAAGGCTGAAGGGCAATGGCACGATCTCAGCTCACTGCAACAACCTCTGCCTCCCTGGTTCAAGCGATTCTCCTGCCCCAGCAAATATTATATTTGTATTTTTAATAGAGATGGGGTTTCACCATGTTGGCCAGGCTGGTGTCGAACTCCTCACCTCAGGAGATCTGCTCACCTCAGCCTCCCAAAGTGCTGGGATTACAGATGTGAGCCACCGCCCCTGGCCTGTTACCTCACCCTTAACCAGCATGACCCCGGACCCCAACATTTAACCTCTGACCTGGCCCATACCCAAACTCTTACCTCGCTATGTAATTTCTGGCTATGATTCCAAGGCCGTGAATGGGCTTCTTATAGCAGCCTCTGACCCCTGACCCTGGCCTCTGATCCCAGCCGCTGATTTCTAGCTTGACCCTGATCCACAACCTGTTTCCTTACACAAAACTTTTTTAATAAGAGAGACCGGGTTTCACCATGTTGCCAGGCTGGTCTTGAACTCCTGGTCTCAAGGGATCCACCCGCCTTGGCCTCTCAAAGTGCTGGGATTACACGCGTGAGCCACTGTGCCTGACTCTGATGAGAAACTTCTGAATCCGGAAACTAACGCTTTGAGGGTCCCTCCCTCCCTTCCTCCCTTCATTTGTTTGTTTCAAGAGAGGGTCTCCCTCTGTCACCCAGGCTGGAGAGTATGGCGTGTACTGATGTGATCACAGCTCACTGCACCTTCCAACTCCTGGGCTCAAGCGATCCTCCTGCCTCAGCCTCCCAAGTAGCTGGGGGGACTCTAGGCATGTGCCACCACACCTGGCTAACTTTAAAAAAGGTTTGAAGAGATGCCGTCACGCTGTGTTACCTAGGCAGGTCTCAAATGGCGGGTCTCAACTGATCCAAAGTGTGGTGTTACAGTTGTGAGCCACTGGGCCCAGGTGACCCCTGGCTTTTTGACCCTGAAAAAATCTACACTCTGACTCCTCCCAACTCCCAGGGGACCATGGACCTTGGATCTCCCTCTCAGACCATCTGGCCGAGGGAGCCCAGGTCCCCGACGCACCAGCCAGCCGCTTCATCCAGGAGGCCTCGTCGATGCCCAGGTTGTTGACGATGATTCTCAGGATATTCCCCAGCAGGGAGTTGAGGTGGTCAGAGGTGACAGCTGTGCAGGGTGGGGGGGCGCCGGCGGGCAGGGCGGGAGGCGGTGCCTCTGGCCCGCGCTCCCACCAGCGCGGCAGGTAGCTGCACAGCATGGGCAGTGTGATCTCAATGACATGCGGCATCTCCGTGTAGCGGGCCCCTGACTCGGCCAGCCCCCCGATGTCTGCCATGAGCCGCTCCAGCACCGGGATGTCAGGACACATCTCCTCCACGCTGTTGGGGAGCCCCAGGACTGGAGTGCAGGGAGGGGGGCAAGGAATGTCAAGCCGTCACCCCCAACCTCAGTGCTCTGGCCCCCCAAAATACATCAGACACCATTGAAATGCCCCCCCAAACCAGTGCTCCAAACCCTCTTTCTCCCATCTCACCCTCCAACCAACCACCTCTCCCAGCCCCTCACACTGACACTCAGTGGCTCCTGTAAATGGTTTGCACCCCCAAGCCTGTCTGCTCCCTAAAATCTCACCCCTGGAAACCTTCCCTCCGAAAATCTCCCACGTCCAAGCCCATTCCCCTCACCCCTGCTGTACAGCATACACCGAAAGAAACCTTTTCCAACCCCACCCTGTCGCCTGGCCTTGTCTCTGAATCCCGCACCCGCTTCAGCCCCTTGGAACAGACAGTGCATCAATGGCTCCCTCGCTGACTCTGAGCCAGGTGCCATTCTGGGAGCTCGGCTGACCAAGAAGACAAGCGTACATTCCCTCATTCTAGCCTCTGGACCCAGAACTCTGGATTTTTGTCTGTTCACTGCTGAACCTCAGGTGCCTAGGACAGCGCCTCAGACATAGTAAGTGCTCAATACATATTTGCCAAATAAATGAATGAACTCTGCCTTCCCTCAATCCTCTCACACTCAAATACCCCTCACCCTATGTCTCCAAGCTTGATGATGCCCTCAGATGCCACCATCACTAAAATAAATCGCATAGCTCCAAATTCCATGGATGGGGTTTTGCTGCATTGCCCAGGTTGGTCTTGAACTCCTGGACTCAAGCAATCCTCCTACCTCAGCCTCCCAGAGTGCTGGGATTACAGGCATGACCCACTGCCCCTGGCCACCAAGTGCTACTTTTCTTAACCTTTATCAATAGATTCTCTTGTATAAAATCAAATTGATCTGATTCTCCTCATGTAACTGCCTTGAAATGCCCCCAAACCATAAACTCTGGGGTTCCTGAATGTGTGGCACTCCCAACCCGGGGAAGCCGCAGCCGCTCACAGCCCAGCCCAGCCACACTACCCCCAAATCAGGCTCTCCCTGAGGTCCTGTGCTGGGTAGAGCCGGACCCCCGGCACCGCTCCAGCCCCACACAGCTTACTGGCCCGCTCCCGAGGAGACTTGGTCGTGTACACGGAGCAGGCATTGTACTCATTCAGCTGTGGCTCCAGGAACGCCACCGGCATGGCTGCTGCCAGACGGGCCAGGCACTCCCCGAGGGCGGGCCGAAGCCTGGAAGAGGGGGCTGTGTTTAGCTGCCATGTGTCCCCCTCTTTGGGGTCCTGGATCCCAGCCCCATCTCCACAGAAACAGCTTCTCCCAGAACCCTTTGGAGCAGAGCTGCCAATGTCCATGTGTGTCACTTGTTTTTTTGTTTTTTGTTTTGAGACGGAGTTTCGCTCTTGTTACCCAAGCAGGAGTGCAATGGCGCGATCTCGGCTCACCGCAACCTCCGCCTCCTGGGTTCAGGCAATTCTCCTGCCTCAGCCTCCTGAGCAGCTGGGATCACTGGCACGCGCCACCATGCCCAACTAAGTTTTTGTATTTTTAGTAGAGATGGGGTTTCACCGTGTTGACCAAGATGGTCTCCATCTCTTGACCTCGTGATCCACCCGCCTCAGCCTCCCAAAGTGCTGGGATTACAGGCGTGAGCCACCGTGCCCGGCCTTGTTTTGTTTTTTAAAAAAGGTCTCGCCCTGTCACTCAGGCTGGAGTGCAGTAGGGTGATCTCGGCTCACTGCAACCTCAAATACCTGGGCTCAACAGATCCTCCCTCCTCAGCCTCCCAAGTAGCTGGGATTACATGCGCATGCTATACCATGCCTAGCTAGTTTTTAAAAAAGTCATTTTTGTAGGGACCACATCTCAAATTCCTGAGGTCAAGCGATCCTCCCAACTCAGCTTCAGGAGTAGCTGGATTTACAGGCGCCAGAGCCACCACACCACACGCAGCTCATTAAAAAAGTTTCTTTTCTTTTTTTTTTTTTTTTGTAGAGATGGAGTCTCACTATGTTGCCCAAGCTGGTCTCAAACAAACTCCTGAGCCTAAGTGGTACTCCCGCCACAGCCTCCCAAAGTGCTCACAGGTGTGGGCCACCGCACACCGTGGGTGTCACTTGCTGAAATCTGAGTAACTTCAGTGCTGGTGGATACAGCCTCAGCCCAGGAGAGGTCACGTGGCCACTGACGGGGGTTGGGGGGGGCCCTACCCAGGGCCCCTCAGTGTTGTGTGGCTGTGTACCGCCCCCGTATCTGCACGTCCGCTTCTTCCCCAGCGAGGCCCGCAAGCACCTGCTTCCCGGCCCCAGAAGCTGGCGGCTCTACCTCTGTGGCTGGCCTGTCCCTGAGCGCCCTCACGCGGCCGCTCTGGGGAATTGCGGCTGCCACAGCGTGCGGGAAGATTGTGAATACCCACCCTGCTTCTCAGCCACCCCATCTTTTTCCCCTGCTCCCTCCCTTCCCTTTCAGCCCCAGCCAGCCCCAAACGATGGCGCTCTCTCCTTACTTTTCCACATAAGTGTTCTTGGTGGTTCCCAGGGAGTAGATACTGCATAGCGTTCGGTAGCAAGAGACCTGGACGTCATCCACTGAGGGAGATGGGGGGGCGAGGCTGTGGGATGCACCCACAAAACGATCCCTCCCCACCCCACCTCCGTTGTCTACAAACAGGCCTGTGCAGTGGGTAAGAGCAAGCAGCTGTACAGCCAGCCTGCCATTTACAGTCTCATGACTTGAGCAAGTTACCAACTCTCAGCCTCGGTTTCCCTACTTATGAGATGGGGATAATTACAGTACCTTCCTCACGGGGTGGTTGTGAGGATCGAGTGAGCTACTACTTGCAAAGCCGCTGGAATGGGGAACACAGCAGGCACTCAATAAAGGCCAGATGTTTCTTCCTTGGAGAGGAGTGGCCCTCTATGATGAAAGTGAGGGGCACTTCCTCTAGGAAAATGTAAACAGACCTGCAATATTGCTTCAATTTTAGGCTATCGTTTTCATTTGATTTAATATGTACACATTTTTTAGGCTGGGTGCAGCTGCTCACGCCTGTAATCCCAGCACTTTGGGAGGCTGAAGTGAGCGGATCACCTGAGGTCAGGAGTTCAAGACCAGACTAGCCATCGTGGTAAAACACCATCTCTACTAAACATACAGAAATTAGTTGAGGGTGATAGCGGATGCTTGTCATCCCAGCTACTCAGGCATGTGAGGCAGGAGAATCGCTTGAACACAGGAGGCGGAGGTTGCAGTGAGCTGAGATTGAACCACTGCATTCCTGCCTGGGTGACAGAGTGAGACTGTCTTAAAAAAAATTTTTTTTAAATATATACTTAGAGATGGGGTCTCACTTTGTTGCCCAGGCTGGTCTCAAATTCCTGCTCTCAAGTGATTTGCCTGCCTAGGCCTCCCAAAGGGCTGCGATTCCAAGTGTGAGTCACCATGCCCGGCCAAGTGCTATTTTCTTAACCTTTATCAATAGATTCTCTTTTTAAAAATCAAGGACCCTATTTTATTATCTATCTATTTATGATAGAGACAGAATCTTGCTCTGTTGCCCAGGCTGGAGTACAGTGGTATGATTACAGCTCATTGCAGCCTCCAGCTCTTGGACTCAAGCAATCCTCCGTCATCAGCCTCCCCAGTAGCTGGGATTACAGGCATGCCTGCCTAATCTTAATTTTATTTATTTTTTTTTTTAGTAGAGATGGGCCTTGCTATGTTGCCTAGGCTGGTCTCGAACTTGGGAGCTCAAGCAGTCCTCCTGCCTCAGCCTCCCAAAGTGCTGGGGTTACGGCCGTGAGTTGCTGTGCTGGTCCAGTTAGGGCCTCTTGTTAGAGCTGCTGAGCTCAGGTCCTCATTAACTCATATGCCACCTGCCTGCATGCTTTGCCTACAGTAAGAAATCCACACACTCAAACATCCAGCGATTCTCACAGGCACCCGGGATGGGTGGTGTTGGCCACACTGACTCCCCACAACCTGCCGTTGGGTCAGGCGCCCTTACGGATGACATCATCTCCAAACTGGTGCTGGGCGATGTGCTGGAAGAGGGTGGTGAGGACGGGCAGCAGTGCCACGGTGGTGTAGGTGAGGTTCTGGCCCACACCCTTCACCTGGGTGCGCGCCTGTGACACCTTGCCCAGCCGCAGATTCTCCACCATCTTCTCGATGTCCTCTGAGGCACTCTCGAAGAAGGAGCGGAGGCCAGCCTTCACAATCTCAGGACCTGACTTCATCACCGTCCTAGGGGGGCGGTGGGGACACCACTCTGGAATTGGAGAGTCTGGGAGCCCAGGGGTTGGGGTGGGGCCCGATGAAGGTGAGAGTGGGTGCCCCACACGGGCCTCTACCTGGCATCCAGGGAGCGGGCCAGGATGTGAAGACAGTTGACCACAGCTGGGGCGTCCGTCCCTGGGGGAGGAAGATGGGGCGGGGGGAAGCTGTGAGTAAGAGGACAGAGGACGGTGCCTCCCTCTACATCCAACCGCCACCCCTTTCTTCCTGAGCTGCCTGCCGGCTGCACTGGAATGCCACTGCACACCCACCCCTGCCTGGACTCCTCCAGCACCTCCCAACTCCCCTCCTCCCTGTCCCCGACTGCTCTGCTGCCCTTCCTCCAGCCCAGCCCTGACCCTACTGGGCTGTCCTTGTCTGGAGATGGGTCTATCTCTCTCACTGGCCTGGGAGCTCCAGGAGGGCAGGCCCAGGGCATCTCAGTCACTGCCCTGCCCCCGGATACCCTGTCCATGTCTCTGGGTCCAGAGGAAGGACACAACAAGGTTGTTCAAATTAAGGTAGAACTGGGAGCTATTTCTTCAGGGTGGGGAAGAGAGATTAGGGAGAGGACTTAGGGAGAGGACCCAGGGAGAGGAGCGACTTACCAAAGAGAGAGACTCGGTGGCGGACAAGAGCAGCAAGTTTGCAGAAGAGGCTGAAGAAAGAGAAAGGGACAGAAGGCAGGCGAAACAGCAAGTGAGGAGGCCACGGAGAAAAGGGCAGCGCGACCCAATTAGAGGAGGCAGGGACAGAGAAGACGGAGAGGAACTTGGAGAACGCAGAATGATGGAGGCAGGAGGGGTGGAGAGGGGCAGGCAGAAGGGCGAGCTGGAAAGTCGCAGGCAGTAACTGGGATGCTGGGGAGATGTGGGACGGGGCGGCCTTTCTTATTATTGTTTAGTTTTTTTGAGAGAAGGTCTCGCTCTGTCACCCAGGCTGGAGCGCAGTGGTATTATCCCAGCTCACTGCAGCCTCCAGCTCCTAGGTTCACGTGATCCTCCCACCTCAGCCTCCCAAGTAGCTGGGACTACAGGCACGCCCCACTACGCCCAGCTCATTTATATATTTTTTATAGAAATGGGGTCTCAGTATGCCGGCCAGGCTGGTCTCCAACTCCTGGATTCAAGTGCTCTTCCCACACCAGCTTCGCAAAGTGTTGAAATTACAGGTGTGAACCACCATGCCTGGCCTTGAGTCTGTCTTCCTGACAGGGTGATCAACTTGTCCCAAGTCGCCTGAGAGTCCCATATCTTGGGAAACTCTTCACTCCCGGGCACACTAGGGTGGCTGGTGACCCTAGCCCTTCAATCGCCTCTGCAGGAGACGGTCAGCACCCAGCACCCAGCAACCAGGACAGAGCCTCTACGGGCGAAGGATTACAATCCAGTGAGGTCAGGGGGCTGGGGCTGGGGTCACAGGCGGCCCACCTGGTGATCATTTCCTTCTCCTTGTTTGAGGCGTGGCCACCACTGCCCAGCACTTTAGCCGGAGTGGACAGGAAATACAGGCAGTGGTTGGTGAAGTACTGGTTGATTAAAGGCAACAGGATCTGGGGATGGTGGGGAGGAGATGAAGGGTCCGGTGAGGGGTGGAGAGCCCACGCAGTCCCCGGCTCCCTCCAGCTTCTGAGCCCCCCTCTCACCTTGGCAAAGAATTTAATCTCCTGTTCATGTGGGGACTTTTCCACTCGCCCACTGCTGACCACAGCCTCTGTAGGGAGGGCAAACAGGGTTCACGGTGGGTTCAAGGCTGGGGAACCCAGGGTGATCTGAGGGGCAGGACACTGGGAGCAGAGCTGGAAAATGGGGGATAAATTATTGGCATAAAGTCATCTGTGTTGGCTTTGAGATATGAGATAAACATTTCCCCTACCTTTTATCTGATTTCCCCAACTCTCCCCCTTTTTTATTTTGAGATGGAGTTTCACTCTTGTCGCCCAGGCTGAAGTGCAATGGTCATCTCAGCTCACTGCATCCTCTGCCTCCTGGGTTCAAGCGATTCTCCTGCCTCAGCCTCCCAAGTAGCTGGGATTACAGGTGTGCACAACCACACCCAGCTAAGTTTTGTATTTTTAGTGCATAGTTTCACCATGCTGTCCAGGCTGGTCTCAAACTGCTGACTTCAGGTGATCCATTCACCTTGTCCTCCCAAAGTGCTTTCCCCCCAACTCCTTGATCAAACCCTTCCTGAAGCTGTACATGGAGAGAACAAACTGGAACGGGGTAAGGTCATGAAACATGCCCTTCCTCACCCACCACAAGTGCTTTTCATTCTGAACTTGAATACCTGGCACTGAGTTAACCTGCAATAAATGAATGGATGAACCAAATGAAACAAGAAATCAATGTTAACAAATTGGAGTTAACGTTAAAATGGAAATCAATTTCAAACAATAATAACGGTGATAGTAGCAACTGATATTATTAAAATACTAATACTGGCTCCAATGATTAAACTGTTGCTGTGTCCTTGGCACTGAGAGACATGTCATCCTTGCACAGTCTCCTTACAACTTGGATGTCTGTGCAGTTGGTTCCCAGCCCCTATTTTTCAGATGAAGAAACGGAGGTGAAGTAACTAACCCCAGGTCACCCGGTAAGTGACAGAACCATGGCTAGTATGGTGACCATACGCCCATGTCACAGGTGAGGAAACTGAGGTCTAGAGAGGGAAGGGAATTGCGAAGGGGGTGTGCAGCACTGAAACTCAGCAGGCAGGCTTTGAGGTGAGATGTAGCAGCGAATCCTGCTCTGCCACTCACCTGGAGGGAATTTGGGGGTTCTTGAGGGTAACTCTCAAGGGGAGTGCTGGGGTTCTCTAGGGGAAACTGGAGGGGATTATGATTCTTAGTGGCCTATAAGAGGCATTAGGGGCACCCCAACAGCCTCAGCCTTCAAAGTAGATCCCAAAATCTGCCCAGTTCTCATCCCTTTCGGCTCGTGTCCCCACCCCAGTCAAGCCAGAGGGCCCCTGTGAACACCAGAATTATGGATCACTTCCCTCCTCAGCTCAGCCACCTCCCCTCAAATCCATCTCACTCCAGGTAAAGGTCAAAGTCCTCATCACAGCTTGCAAAACCTTGCATGGAGCTGCCGCAGTCACCTCTGCGACCCGTTCATCTCACTGTCCCCCTCGAGACTCTGCTTCAGCCACAGAGCATCCTGACACTCACGCCAGGGACCTCTCAGGGCCTTTGCACTTGCTGTTCCTTTGCCTGCGAGGAACGGATGTCCCCCAGAGATCCACACAGCTCCTCCCTCACCTCCTTCACGGCTTTGATGAGATGTCACATTCTCATCAAAGTCCTCCCCAAGCACCCTATTTAAAATTACAGCTGGCTCCACACTCCCAATCCCCTTTATCTGGCTCTACTGTTTTCTTCTTCCCATAACGCTAATCACCTTCTAATACTAAGGGATTTCGTTATTTATGATACAAATTAACTGAATCCAACACAAGAGTAGTTGCAGGAGAGCAGGGGCCACTGTCATCTTCACTGCTGCACCCCAGCATCTAGAACAGTATCTGGCACGCAGTAGAGGCTCAATAAGCATCAGATAAGGGGAGGACGGATGAGTGCATGAAGGGGTGCCCTAGGTGAGTCTGGTCTGCAGAACTGGTGTCTGCAGGTGGGGTGGGCATAAGAGGGGGACATTCTCCATACCCAGGTGGGCAATGAACTCCTGAGAAATGTCCATCCAGCGCAGTAGCTGCTGCAGGAAGCCAAAGGCAAACCGTTTTTCAATGGAAGACGAGTCCAGTTCCATGTCCTTAAGGCCTCTGCATGGAGATGTGGAGAGACTAATCAACCCAGACGCAGGCCCTACCGTTTCCCACCCTTCTCAGGTCCGCCTGCTCCTGCTGGCCCTGTCTCTTAACAGCTATGGCTTCACCCCAGGTTGGGACTCCACTGTGAGCTCCCTATGCCCCACCCCGCTTAGCTTCCTCCCCTCTCTGGCCCCGCCTCTGCTCCCCAGGCCCCGCCCCTCTCAGCCTCCTCCTCTTTGGCCCCACCTCTGTTCCCCGGGCCCCACCCTTTTCAGCTTTCTCTTCTCTTTGGTCCCGCCTCCACTCACCAGTACCCGCCTCCGTTAGTCTCCTCCATTCTCTGGCCCTGCCTTTGCTCCCGGGACCCAGCCCTTCTCGGCCTCCTCTCCTCTCTGGTCCCGCCTCTGCCCCCTAGTCCCCGCCTCTCTTAGCCTCCTACCCTCCCTGGCCCTGCCCCTATTCCATAAGCTCCGCCCCTCACAGACTCCTCCCCATCTGGCCCCACCTCTGCGTCCAGGCCCCTCTCCCTTAGCTCCGCCCCTCTGTTTCCATTTAGGCTCCCCAGGCCCAGCCCCTCTCCGCTCCATCCCTCTCTGGCCTAGCCGGGTTCAGCCCGCTGCTCTTCCGCGGGGGTCCCAGCCCTCGTGCCTTGTAACTGCGTAGCCGTTCATCTGCAGGAATTTCAGCAGCTCCTGGGCCTTCTCTCGATCTCGGGCCTTCTCCTTGGCCGTGAGCGTGTCGTAGGGGACCAGCAGGGGGTGGGTCCCACCGCCTGGGGAGGCAAAGACCAGAAATCAGGGCTCCGGGGAAGACCCAGGCCACTGTCACTGGAGTGGCTCCTGCAGTGCCTGGCATGCGTAATTATCGTAATAAAGACGAAGACACAAATAAGGGAAACATTGCTTGTTGGCGCTCATCTCATTCTCCCCACGACCCTGCGGTGGTAAACGCTATTATCCCCATCTACAGATGGAGAAACCGAGTTTCAAGGGACATGACGGCAATCAGTAAAGCCATACGGTGAAGCCACGGGGGTCGCGTGGGGGTGGCATGGGCACCCTCACCTTTGGCTTCCAGCTCCTGCTTCTTCTTCCGTCCCCACGTGTTGTGGTAATTTTCTGCCAGTTGTTCTGCCATGGCCTGGGAGTGGATGCAGCGTCAAGGGCTAGATTCAGAGGATGCCAGCCCCTACCCCAAGCACCGCATGCCTCCCCAAAAGGACCAGGCCTCTCACCTGCAGCTCCCGAGACAGGGTCACTCCGCTAAGGTCGGGGGGCTGGGGGTTGTAGCCTTCTCGAGGATCGTAGGTCTGAGAGGACGAGAGGAAGATGGGAGGTGAGCTGATGGGCTAGCAGGAAGCCCAACGCAGCTCGCAGCTCGTCTCCAGGCCCCACTAGCCTGTTCTACCCGCTCCGCCCTCCCCTGGCTCAAGACGCCGTGTCCTCTCAAGGTCTGTCTCTAAACCACCCCATCCTTCTCTCCTCTGCCCTTTGCAATTCTTTAGACCCCTGCCCTCTCCTTCCCCAGTTCTCAGGTTTCTGCACCCCTCTCTGGCCCCACCTACTTCCCTTGGCTCCTCTCCTCTGCCCCGTCTGTCTGGCCACACCCTCCCCTGGCCACGCTCCTTGTTCTAGACCCTCCCCGCCTCGTGCTCCTGCCCTCCCCCCAGGCCCGGCCTTCACCTGGGCACTTTGTGATATCTTCCGCGTTTTTTTCTTTTCCGTCTTCTCCTCCTCACCCTCCCTGGCCTTCTCTATTGTCCATTCCCAGGCAATCATGGCCTTCAGGGACTCCTTGATGGGCCAGCGGTAAATCTCTTTGTCCTGGGGTAGACAAGAGGGTGGGGAGTTGGTGGAAAGGGGCAAGAGGGTGGTGGAGGAAGGACCCCAAAGGAGAAAACCCTGACCACGTGGCTAGGCAGTGGTCCAGTCTGGATTTGAACTCAAGTCTCTCACCTGTTCTGTAACAGAGTGGAGGCTTTGGGAGGCTCTGTATCTCCTTATCCCATTAGATACACGTGTATCTGTTTATCCCATTAGATACGCGAGTCTCATCACATTAGATACACATGTATCTCCTTATCCCATTAGATACACGAGTCTCCTTATCCAATTAGATACATGTTTATCTCCTTATGCAGTTAGATACACGAGTCTCCGAGAAGCCTAATTACAGCCAAGGAATCAAACCCACTCTCTTGGACTCTACCCACTCTACCAAGTTTCAGAGAAGGCAAGGTCCATGAATGGGGAGACCCAACCCACAGATCCACCTAGATGCAAACCTGTGAAGCTGCCTCACTCCTCCCCGAACCCTCAAATTTGGGGGTTTCATTTTGACCCCCAGTGCTGGGCCCCAAGGCTTGGTCACCTTCTCTGAAAAGGTCTTGTAGGGCCTCAGCATAGGGTGGGTCTTCAGCTCCTCGTCTATATTCTCTCCATAGGACCAGTTGTTCTGGATCTAGAGATGGAGAGGAGGCAGGGGGAGGTGGAGAGAGGGGGAGGGGGAGGCAGCAGCCTGGGGACACAGAGTGGGACCCTGGGGAATCCCAGAACAAGCCAAGGGTCCTAGGGAAGGTGTGGTGGGGTGTCAGGGAGGTCTAGGGCCTCAAGGAAGAATGGGGCTCGGAGGGTGGAGGGAAGCTGGAGCCTTGAGCATTTCTGTGATAGGAGGACCCTGAGGCCAACCTTGTCGAAGGCCCACTTCTCATGTGTATACTCCGCAAACTTGTTAATGAAGGAGTCCAGCTTCTCCGGAATGATCACACTGTTGGGGGCATAGGGCAGCAGATGTTGGGGCTGGGGTTCCCTCCACCCCTGAAATCTTCCTGCCTCCCAGCCCCAGGCCTCACTTGAGGGTCTCCACAGGCCGGGGATCGAAGTTGCCTTCAGCGTCCACCGTGGCCTTTTTCTCCGCCTTAGATGAGTATGAGGCGTCCACGTAGTCAGGAGGCAGAGCCCCAGCAATGGCGCACAGGCAAGGCATGGCCATGCGGTACAGCTCCGGGTCGTATTTCTGGGAAGGCCAGGTGGAGCAGTGGTAGGAGGTCCTTACAAGCCTCACTGAGTCCCAGGACCTCAAACTCACACATTGCAATCAACCCTCCTCCCTAAGTCCTCAAACCTGAATTATGGCCCCTCTCCTTGAAACCCAAATCTCAGACCCAACTGTATGCTCAAATCACCCCCATTTTGCCCCTCTCCAAGCTTCCAAACTAGAGGCCACCCTCTCTTCCATAACCTCCACACTGAAGCCTCAACCCATAGGTTCTCCTAGATCCAAATACGCAGGACCATCTCCACCTTGAACCCCCCAAAATTGGGGGATTTCACTCTGGATGCCCAATTTTGGGCCCCAAACCCTCCACATAGCCCCGTTTGGGGCTCCCTGCTGTCCAGACCTTATGGGCCAGAGAGTCAAAGATGCCCCAGAAGAGTTTCCGCGTGAGGTGCAGCTCCTCCTCCGAGGTGACCCCGAAGTTGGCCCAGCCTGTGGGTAGGCAGTAGTACTTCCAACAGCGCTCATAGTGATTGGTGAGGAGCTGGGTAGGAGCAAGAGGGAGACACACAAATGAGGGGGGCACCAGCGGATGCCAGGCAGATGAAGCCCCAGAAAGACACAGGCATGCCAGTGCTTTTAAATTCTGAAGGAGGTGTGGGTTATGCAAATTATATGCTAACAGGGGAAGAAGTGGTATGTTTATTGAGGAGTGGTCCTAGACAGCTTAGTATGCAAATTTAGTATTTTTAATTTCGAGTCGGGATGGGCATTAAACTACAGCTGGTTGTGTCTGGTGTTGCTTTACACAAATAAGCGTGCTATTAATCCATGGGTGCGTAGTGAGCAAATGGGCATATGGATGCGGCGATCTGTGCTTATGCAAATTAACATGCCAAACAGAAACACAGGCTGCGCCCCATGCAAATATATGGTAATTAGGAAGAGGGCCTCCACTATCCAAAATGCGAATTTGTTTTTTGTGTTTTTTTTTTGAGGTGGCGTCTCACTCTGTTGACCAGGCTGGAGTACAGTTGCACGATCTCGGCTCACTGCAACCTCTGCCTCTGGGTTCAAGCATTTCTCTGCCTCAGCCTCCCGAGTAGCTGGGATTACAGGCGCTCACCACCACGCCCAGCTAATTTTTGTATTTTTAGTAGAGATAGGGTTTCACCATGTTGGTCAGGCTGGTCTCGAACTCCTGACCTCAAGTGATCCTCCCACCTTGGCCTCCCAAAGTGCTGGGATTACGGGCGTGAGCTACCGTGCCTGGCTAAAATGCAAATTTGAAATAGGAGCTGATTTCAATGTATTATGCAAAATAGTCAAGATATCTGAGTTGGGGTATTCTTTATGCAAATTAGCATGCAAATTTAAAAATAAGAGAGACAGTGTATAAATATTCAGAATAGCTGTGGTAATGTTTATTCAAATAAATGTGCTGATTTGAATCGTGGAAGTCTGGTGGTTCGGGCATGCAAATAAACACACTAATTAGGGAAAGTGGTGTGCTCCATGCAAATATATGCTAATTGAGTGGGGGCTGACTTACTGTTAGGCAAATTAAATGCTAATTAGGGAATGCTAGAGGCATCAATGAAGCAAAGTGAAGGTCCTAGGAATCGTGGTATGCAAATAAGGATGCTAAGAAGTTTCTTAGACTCCTTAGGGAAGTCCGTAGGGACTCCGCGCTAACTAGTGCAGGTTAATTGGGCTGGGCAGTGCCGACACAAATGAGCCCTAAGGTCAGAGCGCAGAGCAAACCAGTGGGTGCGGCCTGGAAACCAGCCGCTAAAAAGCGCTTGCCCTCACCTTCAGTGGCATCTTGGCGAACTCGTTGAGGATGGGCACGTCGAACACCAGGCGCCGCAGCAGGTGCTGCAGCATAGACGGGCGGATGTACCTGCGGGACCGTGCGCAAGATGGTGGAACCTCTCCTCCAGGCCTGCTCTGCGCCCCACCCCCGCCCCGCCCTGGGGTCCACCCCGCTCCACCTGCAGAGCGCCATGAGGCAGTCCTCGATGACGTCGCGCTGCGCCTTGGTGAGTGAGCGACCCCGGGACAGGCGGTACACCGTGTGCAGCATGGAGTCCACCATGATGGCGCGGTGTTCCGTGCCCGCAAAGAGCGGCGCGCACTTGGTGATGAGCGGCAGCACGGCCAGGCACAGGTAGCGGTTCAGCGCCAGCGCCATCTCGGTGGTGCTGAAAGTGGCCTAGGGCGCAGAGTGAGGACATCAGGCTGCTGCACACCCCTGGGGCTGCTCTGACACCTGCCCTGAACGACTCTGGCCAAAGGATCCAGGCTCTGATCACTCCCCGCAAACCTGCTCCTCCAATCTCTACCACCCTCCTCCCACCCTATGCTCACGCCCCTACGCCCACAGCCCTCACACCATTACTTATTACTTTGGACTATGCAAAATTTCAAACACACACGAGTTTAGGTATTGGTGGATGAGATTAACGAATTCCATTACAGATTTGGCTCTTCTGTAAATATCGATGGTCTGCAAGCTTATTGCCTCTCTAACCCTCACCTTTCTTCCTGTAATATATTCTTTTTCTTTTGTTGGAGACGGGTCTCTGTCTCCCAGACTGGAGTGCAGGGGTGCAATCATAGCTCACTGCAGCCTCGAATGCCTGGGCTCAAGTGATCCTCCTGCCTCAGCCTCCCTAGTAGCTAGAACTACAGGCACACACCACCACGCCTGGCGAATTTTTTTTTTTTCTAAGACAGGGTCTCGCTCTGTCGCCCAGACTGTAATACAGGAGTGCAGTCATGGTTCACTGCAGCCTCAGTGTCCGTGCCTCAGGTGATTCTCCCATATCAGCCTCTTTAGTGTGCACCACCACGCTGGGCTAATATTTACAATTTTTTGTAGAGACAGGGTCTCTCCACGTTGCCCAGGCTGGTCTCGAACTCCCGGCCTCAAGTGATCCTCCCACCTTGGCCTCCCCAAGCGATTACAGGGGTGAGCCACCATGCCTAGCCCTAGGTTCTCTTAAACCCTCTTGAGGAAGGCTTCTGTCCTCGGCTGAAACTGCTCATCCTGGTTTCCAGTGACCTTGACTTTGCTAAATCGGTGGCCACTTCTCCGTGCTCTTAGTCCTTGCTCTGTCACCTTCCGTTATTGCTGTACCGAGTCTATATGTCTACAGTGCCACACCAACACTGCGAACAATGATTTCTTTTTTTTTTTTTTTGAGACGGAGTCTCACTCTGTCACCCAGGCTGGAGTGTAGTGGCACAATATTGGCTCACTGCAACCTCCACCTCCCGGGTTGGAGTGATTCTCCTGCCTCAGTCTCCTGAGTAGCTGGGATTACAGGTGCATGCCGCCACACCCGGCTAATTTTTGTATTTTTAGTAGAGACAGGGTTTCACCATGTTAGTTAGGCTGTTCTTGAACTCCTGACCTTGTGATCTGCCTGCCTTGGCCTCCCAGTGCTGGGATTACAGGCATGAGCCACTGAGCCCGGCCTTGAACGATGATTTCTTTTTTTTTTTTTTTTTGAGACAGAGTTTCGCTCATGTTACCCAGGCTGGAGTGCAATGGCGCGATCTTGGCTCACCGCAACCTCCGCCTCCTGGATTCAGGCAATTCTCCTGCCTCAGTCTCCCGAGTAGCTGGGATTACAGGCACGCGCCACCATGCCCAGCTAATTTTTTGTATCTTTAGTAGAGACGGGGTTTCACTATGTTGACCAGGATGGTCTCGATCTGTTGACCTCGTGATCCACCCGCCTCGGCCTCCCAAAGTGCTGGGATTACAGGCTTGAGCCACCGCGCCCGGCCTAACGATGATTTCTTAAAACTGGAGGTTGTGGAGATTCCTACTCATCCTCCATCGGAATTCGGAGTGTTTCTTGGTTTTTGTTTTCTATCTTGATGATGGTGTTGGGGATTATATGTCCACAATCCCAAGAAAAACAAAAGCAGCTACTGCCGCTCTGCCATGACCCATCTCCTGTCCCTCTGTGGAGGTGGGGAGGGTGGCCAGGCTGGGCGGGGCTGCTCACCGTGTCCAGCGAGGCGGCCGCCCTCATGTCGGGCAGGAACCCCACATCCAGCACGTGCAGTAAGAAGTCCTGGTTCTCGATGCCGTACACACGGTCCAGGAAGAGCACCATGGACGCCTTGTGGTCCGGCACGAAGGATGCCGACATCTTTGGCTGCACCAGAGCCCCGTCTGCAGGGAGGGCAGGTTTGGGATGCCCTTCAGACCCAGCATCTCCCTCCCCACTACCACTCCTTTGCCAAGTCCCATCCCCTCTGCACCTTTGCCCAGGGTGGGGATCTGCAGTGGGAGGCTGATGATGCCCACGAGGTCCTCCAAGGGCACGAGGGAGCGGAGAATGGCGCGGATCCGCAGGGCTTCGCCCTTGCCGGCTTGGATCAGCTGGGGAATGCGGGGAGGGTGAGGGGCACTAATCAGGTGCTGGTGTCCCACTCAGTGGCTGCTCCACTCCCTCCCTTATGACACAAGAAAGTAGAGCAGGCCTCTTTCTAGGGGGCTGT
>CM052668.1:27016840-27030448 GCA_028533165.1 Leontopithecus rosalia | reverse complement strand
CATCCCCACCCTGACCCCATTCCCTGCGACCCCTCTCCCTGTGACCCCATCCCCCTCCTGACCCCTCTCTGTGTGCCCTGCCATCCCGGCCCCGACCCCTCTCCCTGTGTTCCCCATCCCAGCCCTGGCCATTCTGGGTGTCACTGTCTGTCTCCCCCACTGGACTGGGAGCTCTGTGAGACCAGGGCCTGGGGTGTCTTGGTCACTGTTGTGTCCCCAGCATTGCTAGTCCAGGACCACCCACGTATGGGAGCTCACTCAAGGCCACCAAGTGCCTGCATGAGGCGTTCAAGGCTGCTGTGCCTGCCCTCCCTCCCCATCCCGCCCCGCCTCGGGGTCTCACATGCATCTCTGGTGCACAGCGTCCCAGCAGGTCAATCAAGGCGGCATAGAAGGACATGATGGCGTGTCCCAGGTGCACCCGGTTTTCTTCAGGCGGCTCCTCACCAAAGCTGCAGGGAAGGTGGGTGGGTAGGGGAGGCAGTCAGGGGCTGGGGAGGGCGGGTTGCCATATTGAGGAGGGGCCAGAAGACTCACTGCTCACGCCGCCGGTCCCTGCGGATGCCCGGGCCATCCCTCGCAGGGTCCTCGGAGATGCGAATGGCCTCTTCAATGGCGGCCAGCAGCCCTGAGCCACCCTCACCCCGCAGGGCAGGTCCGAAGCACTCGGGCTTCCGGATGAGCAGCCGCACCACCACGTTGGCGTTCTCCTCCACGCTCTCACCTGGAATCCCGCATGGGGACAGGGGGTCTCATGAGCCGCCATCAGAGACCTCCCCAGGCTAGCCCAGGACCCAGCACCTCCAGGGGTAACACCAGCCCCCCGCCAGCCCCAGGACCCAGCACTTCCAGGGGTAACACCAGGCCCCCGCCAGCCCCGGGACCCAGCACTTCCAGGGGTAACACAGCCCCAGACCCACTGGAAGGGATCCCTGCCTGGACCCCACCTGTGGGGTGACCTGTGACCCCACAATTCCTGCCCTGCTGCTGCCACCCCCTCCTCACCGTTGACAAAGACAGCGAAGCGCAGGAAATCCAGGTAGCGCTCTCCACCGCAGGGGTTCCAGCCAATATCTGGGTACCCTTTGGCCACAAGCATGGGGCAGCTTTGGAGGCCACAGCCTGCCAGGTAGGACACGACCTGGGGGCAGAAAGGGCCAGTTAGAGACCAGACCCAAGCCAAAGGCCTCAGCCCTCTGCCCTGCCCTGTGGGTCCTCAGTTCGTTTCAGCTCTGATCCCTCGGCCCATTAGCCCTGGTCCTGTCAGAGGCGTGTGAACTAGAGCGGCTCCATCTTGAACAAGGTTTGGGTAAAATGAGGCTGAGACCTACTGAGTCGTGTTCCCAGGCGGTTCAGGCATTCTAAGTCACAGAGTGAGATAGGAGGTTGGCACAACATACAGGTCATAAAGACCTTGCTGATAAAACAGGTGGAAACCGGCCAAATCCCACCAAATCCAAGATGGTGACGAGAGTGACCTCTGGAGGTCCTCACTGCCACACTCCCACCAGCGCCACGACAGTTTACAAATGCCTTGGCAACGTCAGGAAGGGCAGGCATGTCTAGCATATCATCAAGAACTAACCCTGAAAATGGGTACAGCAGCCCTTGGGGCTGCTCTGTCTGCGGAGCGGCCATTCTTTCATTCCTTTGCTTTCCTAATCTTGATTTCACTTTATGGACTCGCCTGAATTCTTTCTTGCATGAGATCCAAGAACCTTCTCTTGGGGCCTGGCTCCAGACCCCTTTCCTGTAACGGTCCAGTCCCACCTCATCTCCCACCCGGACCACGACACCAGCCTCCTCCCTGTGCTCCTGTCCTTCCGCCTTCACCTCCCTCTGTTCCCTGCATGCAGACTGAGACACCCTGAGAACACCTGAGTCAGGTGACATCCCTCCTCTGCTCAGCATCCTGGGCCTCCTCTCACTCGGGGTAAAAGCCAGAGTCCTTGCTGTGACCCATGAGATGCCATGTGACCCGCCTGTCGCCTCCTGCCCCCACCCGCACTGCCTCTGCTCCAGCCACAGCCTTCTCTCTGCTGTTCGTCCACCTCATGTGGTTCCCTCCTGCCTTGGGGCCTTTGCACGTGCTGTTCCTGCTGCCTGGAATGCTCTTCCCCACGATGTTCCCCTGACCCCTCACCTTCCTTCAGAGCTTTACACAAATGCCGCTTTCTCAATGAGGCTTTCTCTGACCACTTTTTTTTTAAGGGCTTTTGCTCTGTCCTTCAGGTGAAGTGCAGTGGCGTGATCATAGCTCACTGCAGCCTCAGCCTCCCAGGCTCTATCAAATCCTCCGACCTTAGCGTCCTGAGTAGCTGGGACTACAGGTGCATGCCATTATACCCACCTAATTTTTTTATTTTTTGTAGAGACAAGGTCTCCCTATGTTGCCCAGGCTGGTCTTAAACTCCTGGGCTCAAGTGATCCTCCTGTCTCAGCCTCCCAAAGTGCTGGGATTACAGACATGAGCCACTCTGCCTGGCTGGACAAGGATTTTTGACTGACATATTACTACTGTTTTGCACAGGTCCTGCCATATGGTAAATGAACACCACATATTTGTTGAAGGATAATGTAACAGCAGCGTACTGTTATGCCCCTTTACAAATGCTTTCCCAGATTAACTCATTTAATCCTCAGAATGACTCCATGAAGTCATTTCTATTACTACATTCGTTGTACAGATGAGGCAAGAGAGGTCCTGAGGCTCTAAGTCACTTACTCAAGGCCACACAGCCAGGGAGCAAGGGGAGCAGAAGCAAAGTGGCTACATTCTGGAGCCCACGCACTTCACTACTGTACATAGAAGTGGAAGCTCAGAGGGCCAAGAAACGTGCCAAGGCCACAAAGCGAGGAAGCCTAGAGCGTGGGTCTGCCCTAAGCACGGAAGCATGGAGTCCAGACCTGCCCCTAGCCCGGAAGCTAGAGCGCGGACCTGCCCCCAGCCTGGAAGCTAGAGCGTGGACCTGCCCCCAGCCCGGAAGCTTCCCACGAATGAGAAACTGGATCTCCTGGTTGGGCACTGGACAATCCAGAATTGCCCCCAAGAATGAGTTCAGAATCAGCAGGTGTCCCAAGCAGCCTGTGGTGCCCGATCTCCTCCCTCAGGCCCAGGCCCAGCCCTGCCCTCCACACCTTTTCCAGGTCCTGCTCCTGCAATGCCAAGGCCAGCTCATTGTTGTCAATGACGGACGCAGCAGCCACGTCCAGGGGTGTGGAGCCCTGCATGCCTGTGGGGGCGAGAGGTGGTAAAGTCTCACTCCTCCTTGTCTCACCTCCTCTTGGAAGCCCTCCCTGACCACTCTTTTTCCAAACTGGATCAGATACCTCCTCTGGTCTGTACTTCCCTCATCCAAGCCCTGACCACTCTGGGCTGTCACTACTGGGGTCACTATTCTGTCCCCAGCATTACTCATTACAGGGCCAGAGCCATGGTTGAGAGGGAGTGTTTGTTGAATGACTGAATGAGTGAGTGAGCTGGTGGGAAGTGGGGCAGGCCTGGACGGGGTGCCAGGAATGGGTTCTGGGGGACAGCCCCTGAGCACAGGGGTTCTCACCCAGGCCGATGCCACTGTTCTCCAGCAGGTAGCTCAGGTGGTCAAACATGGAGCGCTGGTTCTGCCGGCTGATGCGGCAGAAATAGCAGAGGAAGCGGCAGCAGCTTGTCACCATCTTGGGGAAGCGGATCTCCTGGGACAGGCAGGGTGGGCCAGTGGTCAGGGCCTGCCCTCTATGGACCCCTCCCCTGAGCTCCCCCGTGCCTGCTGGGCCCTCACCTTGGACTCGCCGCCCCCGAGGACGTTGACCATGACCTCCATGACCGTCTCATGCATGCCCAGTGCCCTCATCAGGTTCGGGTGTTGGTAGAAGACTTTGTTGTTCATGATGTTCCTGTAGACAGGCAGAGTGTGCGGGGTCACCAGGGGCCGTGTGGGTCCAAGCCCAGGGAGGGCCATCGCCACCTCTGTGACAGCAGTTGGCATTCTCGGCCCTCTCGCTCTGTGCCTGGCACCATCCCCTTTACAGATCTGAACTCACTCAGTTCCTTCAGCTGGCCGGGTGCAGTGGCTCACGCCTGTAATCCCAACATTTTGGGAGGCCAAGGCTGGAGGATCACTTGAGGTCAGGAGTTTGAGATCAGCCTGGCCAACATGATGAAACCCCCATTTCTAGTAAAAATACAAAAGTTAGCTGGGCGTAGTGGTGCACGCCCATAATCCCAGCTACACAGGAGGCTGAGGTGGGAGAATCACTTGAACCTGGTAGGTGGAGGTTGCAGTGAGCAGTGATTGTGCCACTGCACTCCAGGCTGGGCAACAGAGCAAGACTCCATCTCAAACAAACAAACAAGAAACAATAGTCCCTACAGCCACTGTGGGAGGAAGGGTCCCTGTTTCCCTGATAGGGAGACTGAGGCATGCACCCAAGGGGGGCTCCCCTAGGGGGTAGATCTTTGCCATGTTTCCTTTTATCAAATGTCATCCCAGCATGGTGGCTCACCCCTTCTGATTCCAGCCCTTTGGAAGGCTGAGGCAGGAGGATCACTTGAGCCCAGGAGTTCAAGAGCAGCCTGGGCAACATAGCAAGACCCTGCCTCTACAAAATATTTACAAATAGGCTGGGCATGGTGGCGTGTGTCTGCAGTCCCAGCTACTCAGGAGGCTGAGGCAGGAGGATCGCTTGAGCCCAGGAAGTTGAGGCTGTAGTGAGATATGATGGGGCCACTGCAGGACAGCCTGGGCAACAGAGTGAGACCCTGTCTCAAAAACACCTAGAAAGGGCCTGGGCATGCAGTAGGTGCTCAATAAATGTTAACTGCATGAATGAGACACATTTGGCACTGAGTGCTCAATGCTACTACCATGATGATGATTATTCGCATGAGCTCACTGAAGCCGCAGCACAACCCTTTGGAGCAGGCTTGGATCTGCCCGTTTTACAGATGAAGAAACTGAAGCTCAAAAGGGGTAAACCTTGGCCGGGTGTGGTGGCTCACGCCTCTAATCCCAGCACTTTGGGTGGCCAAGGCGGATGGATCACCTGAGTTAGCCATTCGAGACCAGCCTGACCATCATGGCGAAACTCTGTCTCTACTAAATATAAAAAATTAGCCAGGCATGGTAGTGTGTGCCTGGAATCCCAGCTACTCGGGAGGCTGAGATAGGAGAATCCCTTGAACCTGGGAGGTGGAGGTTGCAGTGAACTGAGATTGAGCCATTGCACTCCAGCCTGGGTGGCAAAGGGAGTCTCTCTCTCTCTCTCACTCTCTGTCTCTCTCTCTCTCTCTCTCTCTCTCTCACACACACACACACACACACACACACACACACACACACACACACACACAGGGTAAACGTCGTGCTGAGAGTCACACAGTAAGCGGAGCTGCTACCATTGAGGGTGGAGACATTACCCAGGGAAGTGGGCTAGCAGCCAGGAGATGGAGTAGATCAACCAGAGGATCAGCCGGAAGTTGGGGAAGGGAATGTTATTGTATCCTGAGGGCCTCCATTATCCAAGGGAGTAAGCAAAGAAAGGGGCAGGGCAGCTTCTCACCCGATGCTCTGAATCATGAGGTTCTCCTCCTGGGGGCCCATCTGCACGATGAGCAGTGAGCGGATCTGGCCCAGGCACTCGAGCAGGCTCATGGTGTCTTCCACGGAGGACAGCGAGATGGTGTACGCCCGCGGCAGGGCACGCAGCAGCTCACCCAGCCCGTCATACTGCCGGTGCAGGAGGCTGAACATGGCCCGCACCAGCTCGGGGCTCTGCACAAAGTCCTCCTGGGCCCAGCGCACCACCATGTGGGACACCAGCTCCTGCAGGGACCCTGGGAAGGAGATGGCACAAGGCTTGGAGTGCTGTGCAGGGAAGGGCAGTATGCTGGGCCTTGGGCCAGAACCATGTGGAAGGGGCCCCCGTTCCAGAAGTTTTCCCAGTTACTAACCATCCCCATCCCCCACCTGCCAGGAGCAGGCAGATTCCCGCAGATTTTTTTCTTTGTTTTTGAGACAGTGTCTTGCTCTGTTGCCCAGGCTGGGGTGCAGCGGTGCAATCACAGCTCACTGCAGCCTCGAACTCCTGGGCTCAAGTGATCTTCCTACTCTGGCCTCCCAAAGGGCTAGGATTATAGGTGTGAGCCACTGTGCCCAGCCTGGGAAACTTTTTTCTATTTCCCCAAGAATCTCTTTGTTCTGTTCGCCCTAATATCCAGACCACAAGGGCATCCTACAAATTTCAAGGGAAATAATTAATTGTACAATTGCAAGATACCAGAGCCAACCAGAAGCACACCACCATGCACCTTTGAAAGCACATGTTGCCATCCTGTTTATTCTATAAAAATACTGTGGATTTGGCCGGGTGCGGTGGCTCAGGCCTGTAATCCCAGCACTTTGGGAGGCCAAGGCAGGTGGATCACCTGAGGTCAGGACTTTGAGACCATCCTGGCCAACATGGTGAAACCCTGTCTCTACTAAAAATACAAAAATTAGCCAGGCATGGTGGTGTGTGCCTGTAATCCCAGGTACTCGAGAGGCTGAGGCAGGAGCATCATTTGAACCCAGGAGGTGGAGGTTGCAGTGAGCTGAGATTGCACCACTGCACTGCAGCTGGGGCAACACAGCAAGACACCGTCTCAAAAAAAAAAAATTTAAAAATCGAAACTTTCTAAGCAGGGGCTTTGACTTTCCCCCTCAGCTGTATTTCCCAGCCCTGGTAAGAGTGCCTGGCTGAGTTGGCCCCATAAGAGTTTCCTAAATGTTGCGGGATAAAACCTGTAGCAATGTCAGGAACTCTGTCCTTGTTAGATATGGCTAATAAGCAGTTTGCAAAATAACACATTGGCCCAACATTCATCACAACTGTGATGAATTCACGCTTCATTCATCACAACTGTGATGATTCATCGCTTGTCTACCCTCAGCATGGTGATCATCTCATCAAGAGAGAAAAGAGAAGCTGCAGGGCCACGGAAGCCACAGTGGTTCAGCAGTGCCGCCATCCCTGGGTTAGAGGTTTGCCACTGAGCTGGTAGGCTGTGTCACCCTGGTCCCAACACACACGTTCTGCAGCCCCTATCTTTGGGCCTAACCTCCAGCATGCCTCTTTTTTTTCTTTAGACAGAGTTTCACTCCGTCACCCATGCTGGAGTGCAGTGGCACAATCTGGGCTCGCTGCAACCCTCACCTCCTGGGTTCAAGCCATTCTCGTGCCTCAGCCTCCAAGTAGCTGGGAGTACAGGTGTGCACTGCCATGCCCAGCTAATGTTCGTATTTTTAGTGGAGAAGGGGTTTCACTATATTGGCCAGGCTGGTCTTGAACTCCTGACCTCAAGTGATCCACCCACCTTTGCCACCCAAAGTGCTGGGATTACAGGCGTGAGCCACCCAACTGCACCTGCTTCCAGTTTGCCTCCTTTCTCATGAGCCTGCTGCTCTTCCTCTACCTCTCTATCCCTCCCTTGCATCTGTCCTCATGCCCTCTTTGGGACACAGAGGCTCCCCAGACACAGGGCTGCCCACCCCACCCCTGCACTTTCCCCGGGGACCCCAGTCCTCACGGGGTTTGCTCTCCTCAGCTGGCTGCTCCTCCTCAGTTTTCTCCTCCTCCTTCTTCACCAGTCGCACCTTCTCCAACAGGCTCATGAGGCGGCTGCCCAGGGTGACCTCTTCCTCTGGTTCCTCCTCCTCTCCCTCCAGCTGAATTCCTGGAAGTGGTCAAGCAGGGGGAAATGTCATTCATCAGTTTGCTTGTTCACCTGCTCACACACTCACTTCTTCATTTGTGCATATTTGCATTCATGGAGTTTTTAATTTCATTTCCTTTTTTTTTTTTTAGAGACGGAGTTTCGCTCTTGTTACCCAGGCTGGAGTGCAATGGCGCGATCTCGGCTCACCGCAACCTCCGCCTCCTGGGTTCAGGCAATTCTGCCTCAGCCTCCTGAGTAGCTGGGATTACAGGCACGCGCCACCATGCCCAGCTAATTTTTTATATATTTTTTAGTAGAGACGGGGTTTCACCATGTTGACCAGGATGGTCTCGATCTCTTGACCTCATGATTCACCCGCCTCGGCCTCCCAATCTGCTGGGATTACAGGCGTGAGCCACCATACCCGGCCTTCATTTCCATTTTTTTTTTTTTTTTTTTGAGACAGTGTCTTGCTCGTTTGCCCAGGCTGGAGGGCAGTGGCGTGAGCTCAGCTCACTGCAACCTCTGCCTCCTAGGCTGAAGCCATCCTCCTACCTCAGCCTTCTGAGTAGCTGGTACTACAGGTGTGTGCCACCATGCCCTGTTAATTTTGTACTTTTTTGTGTGTACAGAGATGGGGGTCTTGCCATGTTGCCGAGGCCAGTTTGGAACTCCTGAGCTCAAGCAATCCGCCCACCCCAGCCTCCCAAAGTGCTGGGGTTACAGGCGTGAGCCACCGGCCCGGCCTTGTTTACTTCTCTATATGTTCATGTCTTTGTTCATTTATTCCTTCTATGAAACATCTGTCTTTTAAATCAACCTTGCAAATATGTCCGAAGAACTACAGGAAACCATGTCTGAAGAATTGAAAGAAGTATGAGAGTAGTGACTCACCCAGGAGTAAATACTAATAAAAAGGTGGATTGTTAAAACATAGAAATTCTGGAGTTGAAAAATAAAGTAACTGAAATAAAAAATTACTAGCGGGGGATTCAACAGCATATTTGAGCTGGTAGGAGAAATAGTCAGTGAACTTGAAGGTAGGACATAGAGATTATCTAGCCTGAAGAACAGAAAAGCAAAAGAACAAAGGAGAATGGGCCAGTGTGGTGGCCCACACTTGTAATCCCAGCACTTTGGGAGGCCCAGGCATACAAATTGCTTGAGCCCAGGAGTTCGAGACCAGCTGTGCAACGTGGCAAAACCCTGACTGTACAAAAAGTTTTAAAAATTGCCCAGGCGTGGTGGTACACACCTGTTGTCCCAGCTTCTCAGGAAGCTAAGGTAGGAGGATGGCTTGAGCCCAGGAGGCAGAGGATGTGGTGAGCTGAGACTGTGCCCCTGCACTCCAGCCTGGGTGACAGAGTAAGACTGTCTTAAAAAATAAATAAATAAAAGTGAAACAGGGCCAGGCACAGTGGCTTATGCCTGCAATCCCAGCACTTTGGGAGGCCGAGGCAGGTGGATCACGAGGTCAGGAGTTCAAGACCAGCCTGGACAAGATGGTGAAACCCCCGTCTCTAGTAAAAATATAAAAATTACCCAGGTGTGGTGGTGGGCGCCTGTAATCCCAGCTACTCGGGAGGCTGAGGCAGAGAATTGCTTGAACCTGGGAGGTGGAGGTTGCAGTGAGCTGAGATCATGCCACTGCACTCCAGCCTGGGTGACAGAGCAAGACTCTGTCTCAAAAAAAAAAAAAAAAGAACAAAGCAAAATGAAAGCAAGCCTCACAGACCTGTGGGATGCCATCAAGTGTACCAATATGCGCATAGCGAGAGTCCCAGAGGAAGAGGAAAGGGGCAGAAAAATATTTGAATAAATAATTGTCAAAAATGTTCCAACTTTGATAAAAAATAATTATATATTCAGGAAACTCAACGAACTTCCAGTAGGATAAATTCAAAGAGCTCTACACCTAGGCATATTGTACTAAACTGTTGAAAGGCAAAGACACAGAGAAAAGCTAAAAAGTCAGCCAGGGAAAAATAATTCATCATGTATAAGGGAATCGCAATAAGACTCTCAGCTGACCTGTCATCATCAGAAACTACGGAGGTCATTCATCTGTCCTTCCACCCAGCCAGCCATGTCTTCACCCAATTCCCAACCATTCATCTGTCCTTCTCTTCATCCACCCATCTATCCAGTCAGCCACTTTTCACCCACTTCTTCTATTCATCAATTGACATACCCATTCATTTATCTGCTTATAGCCATCCACCCAAAGACTCATATAAACATACCCTTCCACGTGTCATCTAACTGTTCACTAATATATTCATTCATTCATTCATTCATTCAACAGTTACATAGCACCAATACTGGAGGGTTACGGTCAGGAAATCTTAGGGAAGCTTCTGGAGGGATCTCAAGAGAAAGTTGGCATGGGGAGAACTCTCTGATCCCCACCCCTTACCGCAGTGTGCCAGCAGGTCTTGATGAAAGTCAAGCAGATACTGTCGAATCTCTTCAGGGAGAGGACAGTCTTCCTCATCTGCACCATCTTTGAAATGCAGGAGCATATTGATCTAGGGGAAGGTCAAAAGTTAGAATGAGGGTCTGAGATCCCAAAGCAGGAACTCTGAGATCGGAGACAGAAGATGCAATCGTAAGTCTGCGTCTAAGGTCATGAGTGTGAGTTCATGAAGACCGGGAGGCTAGGGCCAGAGGTCTAAAAGGAGTCAGGGTCAGTGTGGGAGACTCAGAGGTCAGGTTGGTTCAGAACGTAGGAGATAAATGTATAATTAGGGGTCAGCATGGGTCCTCAGTGATAAGAGTCAGGAGATGTCGGCCGGGCGCGGTGGCTCACACCTATAATCCCAGCATTTTGGGAGGCCGAGGCAGGTGGATCACGAGGTCAAGAGATTGAGACCATCCTGGTCAACAAGCTGAAACCCCGTCTCTACTAAAAATACAAAAATTAGCTGGGCATGGTGGCGCGTGCCTGTAGTCCCAGCTACTCGGGAGGCTGAGGCAGGAGAATTGCTTGAACCCAGGAGGCGGAGGTTGCGGTGAGCCGAGATCGTGCCATTGCACTCCAGTCTGGGTAACAAGAGCGAAACTCCGTCTCAAAAATAAAAATTAAATTAAATTTAAAAATAAAAGAGTCGGGCGATGTTGAGGCTGGGGTTTAGACAGTAAGAGCGGCCAGCGTCAGAGGTCAGGTGACCTGCTCTTGGGGCGGGGAGCGGAACTCGCGGGTACGTCTTGCAGTCTCCGCTGCAGTCATGCTGAAGGCTTTCATGAGGAGGCCGTAGCGGCCCCGCTGGTTGTCTTGAAGCTTGTCCACATAGCGCTCTGCAAAGGCTGCCAGGGACTCCACACGGTGCTGCAGCTCTTGGTCACAGAAATACTCCAGCAGGTGGCACATCTGTGGAAGGACAGCCGTGTGGAGGAAAGGTGGAGGTGAGACCATCGGGACTTCTTGAAACTTCTCTTGCCTCCTCTCCCCTCTCCATGGCCCTGCCCTCCATGGTCCAGCCACCATCATTTGCTGCCTGGAACCTTAAGCCTGCCTTCACTGGGTGCGGTGGCTCATGCCTCTAATCCCAACACTTTGGGAGGACAAGGTGGGTGGATCACCTGAGGTCATGAGTTCAAGACCAGCCTGGCCAACATGGCGAAACCCCATCTCTACTAAAAATACAAAAATTAGCCAGGCATGGTGGCTCATGCCTGTAATTCAAGCTACTCAGGAAGCTAAGGCAGGAGAATTGCTTGAACCCAGAAGGTGGAGGTTGCAGTGAGCGAAGATCATGCCACAGTACTCCAGCCTGGGTGACTGAGCAAAATTCTGTCTCAAAAAAAAAAAAAAGAAAGCCTGCCTTCTCCACGGTCTCATCTCCATGGAAAACAGAGAGATCTTTCCAAGGCAGCATTGCTCCCTGCCACATGCATTTCCACGGCTCCCCACTGCCTGAGGGAGAGGTCCAGGCTCCCACCCCACCTACCTTCTGTCTCCCTGCCCAGATGGATGGAGGCTGAAAAGCAGGAAGCAGCAGCCCACCTGTAACTTCACAGACTCCGGCAACTTCATCTGGAGCAGCCCCTCCTCCAAGCCTTCTTCTTTTTCTCCTTCTGCTGCCTCCTCTTCCTCTTTTTCCTCATCTTCCTTCTCGTGTGCCGCTTCCTCCTCATCCTCCTCCTTCTCCTCCTCATCCTCCTCTTCCTCCTCTTCCTCCTCCTCCTCCTCTTCTTCCTCAGTGAAGACTTCAGGTTCAATCATCTTCAAGATCTGTTTCACATCCTCATCGCCAAAGACACCCATCACCTACAGGACAAAGTCTGGGTTCATCACTGTGGCCTGCAAGGCCTCCATGGTCAGGCCCTGGCCTCGCTCTCCGGACATGCTCCTCCTGCACACGCAGTCATTCCCGCACTGGCGGATCCGATTCCTCCCACAGCAGGAATGGCATCCCCCGCCTTGCCATCCACCCTCCTTAAGATCTACTCAGGTCCATACCCTGTGTCCCATCCACATAGCCCAGACCACAGAGCCAAATATGAGTGGCCTCTCCCACCACAGGTGAGTGTCCTTTCTCCCAAGCCTAAGCAGATGCTTTGTCCTCTGGCCCAGGACACACCCTACACCTGCATAGCTCCCAGCGTACACCAGCTCTCAGTCAACACAATAAAGATGCTAACACATGGGGCTGGGCACGGTGGCTCACGCCTGTAATCCCAGTACTTTGGGAGGCCGAGGCGGGTGGATCACCAGGTCAAGAGATCAAGACCATCCTGGTCAACATGGTGAAACCCCGTCTCTACTAAAAATACAAAAAATTAGCTGGGCATGGTGGCGTGTGCCTGTAATCCCAGCTACTCAGGAGGCTGAGGCAGGAGAATTGCCTGAACCCAGGAGGCGGAGGTTGCGCACCATTGCACTCCAGCCTGGGTAACAGGGCGAAACTCCGTCTCAAAAAAAAAAAAAAAAGATGCTAACACATGAGGCAGGTCGAAGTGGCTCACACCTGTAA
Source organism: Leontopithecus rosalia (assembly GCA_028533165.1). Lineage (NCBI taxonomy): Eukaryota > Metazoa > Chordata > Mammalia > Primates > Cebidae > Leontopithecus > Leontopithecus rosalia. Next base: position 27,017,779 of record CM052668.1, on the reverse strand, counting down.
TCCCAGCACTTTGGGAGGCAACAGTGGGTGGATCACTTGAGGCCAGGAGTTCGAGGCCAGCCTGGCCAACATGGTGAAACACCGTCTCTATAAAAAAAAAAAAAATTTAGCTGAGTGTGGTGGAGCATGCCTATAGTCCCAGCTGCTTGGGAGGCTGAGGCAGGAGAATTGCTTGAACCAAGGAGGCAGAGGTTGAAGTGAGCTGAGATTATGCCACTGCACTCCAGCCTGGGCAACAGAGGGAGATTCCATCTCAAAAAAAAAAAAATTAAGAAGATGCTGACACAAGGAAGTAAAGAGGGAGTAGATGAAAGGGAAGAAGAGTGAGGGGGAGAGAGATGGATGAATGGAGGGAGGACTGGATGGCTGGCTGGATGAATCGAGAGTTGGAATGGTAGAGGTTTGAAGGAAAGATGAATTAGCAGATGATGATGGAAAGATGAAGGAAATGGTGGAGGAAGAGATGATGGCGGATGGATGAGAGGGGCATAAATGATGTGTAGGTAGGTGGGTAGGTGGTGGATAGGGTAATAGATGAATGAGCAAGTAAATGAATATGTGGCTAAATAGATGAATTAGTGAATAGCCACGAGGGCAGGGGAGATGGTTGGCCACATGGCTGGATAGTTTGTGTATGAAAAGTTGGGTCCAGGCCGGGCGCGGTGGCTCAAGCCTGTAATCCCAGCACTTTGGGAGGCCGAGGCAGGGGGATCACGAGGTCAAGAGATCGAGACCATCCGGGTCGAAATGGTGAAACCCCGTCTCTACTAAAGATACAAAAAATTAGCTGGGCATGGTGGCGCGTGCCTGTAATCCCAGCTACTCGGGAGGCTGAGGCAGGAGAATTGCCTGAACCCAGGAGGCGGAGGTTGCAGTGAGCCGAGATCGCGCCATTGCACTCCAGCCTGGGTAACAAGAGCGAAACTCCGTCTCAAAAAA
>CM052668.1:26970190-26999081 GCA_028533165.1 Leontopithecus rosalia | reverse complement strand
TGAATGGATGATGGATGATGGATGGATGGATAAATGGATGATGGATGGATGGATGGATAAATGGATGATGGATGGATGAATAGATGATAGATGGATGGATAAATGGATGATGGATGGATGGATAAATGGATGATGGATGGATAGATGGATGAATGGATGATGGATGGATGGATAAATGGATGATGGATGGATAGATGGATGAATGGATGATGGATGGATGGATGGATAAATGGATGATGGATGAATGGATGATGGATGATGGATGATGGATGAATGGATGATGGATGATGGATGGATGGATAAATGGATGATGGATGGATGGATGGATAAATGGATGATAGATGGATGGATGATGGATGAATGGATGATGGATGATGGATGGATGAATAAATGGATGATGGATGGATGGATAAATGGATGATGGATGGATGGATAAATGGATGATGGATGGATAGATGGATAAATGGATGATGGATGGATGGATAGATGGATAAATGGATGATGGATGGATAGATGGATAAATGGATGATGGATGGATGGATGGATAAATAGATGATGGATGGATGGATGGATAAATAGATGATGGATGGATAAATGGATGATGGATGGATGGATAAATGGATGATAGATGGATAAATGGATGATGGATGGATGGATAAATTGCTGGTTGGATAGATGGATGTCTGACAGATGGATGGATGGATGGATGAATCATTGGTTGAATGGATAGATGGATAGATGGATGAATGAGTGGTACAGTAGATGCAGAAAGCAGGGACAGAGTGAGGCACAAACAGAGGCAGGACCGGAGTGGATGAGCTGTGGGAGAGATCACAGGACTTGGTGGAATGGTGCCCAAGGAGGTACCCACGCGGTGCCCATTGAAGACATAGGCCAGCTCGTCAGCTCCCAGCTCTACGTCAGGCCTGAGCTCAGGCCTCGCCCAGCCCACTCGCATCTCGCCTGTGGTCACTGCTTCAAACTCGAAGTACCAGCGGCCGCTCTGCACTGCATAGGATTTCTCCGCCCGGAAGATGCGCACCCGGTCCCAGCGAGACTGGTTCTCTGCCTGACCTACAAATGAGGCCAGGCAGGGTCAGAGAGGCTGGGGAGGAGGTGGGTCCCAAGACATCGAGAAGTTGGAGGAAGATACAAGGGATAGAAAGGGCTTTGGGGAACTGTTGGAAGAGGGTCCATTTCTTGGAGTTAGAGGAGAATTGGGGACCCTCAGAAGAGTCAGAGAAAGGCAGGGACCTGGTGAGAGAGACCCCCATCTCTGTAGCAGCCAGAGTTCTCGGAGAACAGAGATACTGACAGAGACACAGAAGGAGAAAGCCAGGTCGGTGAACTGCTCAGTTATGGTCTGGGGTTAAGGGTCAAGATTAGGGTTGATTAGAATCAAGGGTTGAGACCAGGATTGGAAGGTCAGAGCCAGGGTTACCGAGGGGATGGAAATTCGGTTTGGGGCCAGGAGTTGAGAAACTGAAGGTTGGGGACCATAGCCAGGGTTTGGGGTCAAGGCTGGGATTGGGAGTCAGTGACAGGTCAGGGGTCAGGTTAGGGGTAGGGGTGAGAGACTCTCTAAGTCCTTGATTGGGTGTCTCCATGTGGTAGCTACAATTCAGAGATTCGTGGTTAGGAGTCAAAGCTAGAGGTCAGGAATCGGTGAGGGGCGGGGGTTGGCACTCAACCGGGGGTTGAGTTGGCACTAGGCGGGGGTTCCTAGGCTGACGGCTCTGGGTTGCAGCCACAGCCTAGGCAGGGCTTGAGTCAGGTCAAGGGAAGCGGTTCATCAGGGTCTGAGTTGGAGCTGGGGTAAGGGTCAGAGTTATAGGGAGGGGTCAGTCCTCTTTAACCTCCTGGTCAGTCTGCTCGATGTGATAGATATAGCCCATTTGGGGCCAGGTGTGGTGGCTTAAGCCTGTAATCCCAGCACTTTGGGAGGCCGAGGCGAGTGGATCACGAAGTCAGGAGTTCAAGACCAGCCTGGCCAAGATGGTGAAACCCCATCTCTACTAAAAACCACTAAAATTAGCAGGGCACGGTGGCAGGCACCTGTAGTCCCAGCCACTCGGGAGGCTGAGGCAGGAGAATTGCTTGAACCTGGGCAGCAGAGGTTGCAGTGAGCCGAGATCACGCCACTGCACTCCAGCCTGGGCGACAGAGTGAGACTCGGTCTCAAAAAAAAATAAAATAAAATAAGATGCCGGGCACGGTGGCACATGCCTGTAGTCCCAGCTACTTGGGAGGCTGAGGTGGGAGGATCACTTGAGCCCAGGAGTTCTGGGCTGTAGTGCGCTATGCCCATCAGGTGTCCACACTAATCATCAATATGGTGACTTGGGAGCGGAAGACCACCAGGTTACGTAAGGAGGGGTGAACTGGTCCAGGTCAGAAACCGAGCAGGTCAAAACTCCCGTGCCGATCAGTAGTGGGATCGTGCCCGAGAACAGCCACTGCACTCCAGCCTGGGTAACATAGCGAGAACCTGTCTCTTAAAAAAATAAAAATAATTTTAAAAAAAAGATATAGCCCATTTGGGGGCTGAGTCAGGTCAGAGATTAAGGGTCGGGGCTGAGGTCAGTCGGGGTAGGCATCGGGCCAGGGCCGGGTGAGCGCTCACTGGGCTCCTGGTCAGGCGGCTCCACGTTGTAGCCGTGGCCCAGCAGGGTTCGCACGGCCTGGCAGAGGCTGTCCCGATTGCTGCGCTTGGTGGCCTCGTCCAGCAGGCGGTAGGGCACCAGCCGAGGGTTTCGGCGCGCGGGGATGTCCTGTACTGCGCTGTAGCTCCAGCCCTGGCCCACTCGGTCTCGGGCCCACACGTTGTGCCCATTTTCTGCCAGACGGTCCACCAGCGTCGTCTGCGCCGGCGTTAGCCGCACGTGGCTCAGGTCCAGCGGAGCCGGCTTGTACCCGTTGCTCATCATATACCTGCGGATGTGGCAGGGGCTCAGTGGGGACAAGGCCCTCATCTCCACTTCTGGGCTCTGTGCTACGGGTCCCTGACTGCTGGCCCTTGTCCCAGCTTTGGCATTTCTGACCTTTGATCTAAGGTTGCAGTTCTTTGAAATTTTAGAATAAGCTTTGGGATCCCTGGCCTCGGACCCCAGAATCCTGGGACCCTAGCAAGGGCTTTGGCATCACTGACCTTGGCTTCTGTGACCCCTTTGTCTTGACTTTGGGACCCCATCTCTAAACGGCACCCTCTCGGACCTCTCGCCACTAACTTTGAGGTTTTTTTTTCTCTCTTTTTTTTTTTAATGGAGTTTCGTTCTTGTTGCCCAGGCTGGAGTGCAATGGCGCAATCTCGCCTCACTGCAACCTCTGCCTCCTGGGTTCCAGCCATTCTCCTGTCTCAGCCTCCTGAGTAGCTGGGATTACAGGCATGCGCCACCACGCCCGGCTAATTTTGTGTTTTTAGTAGAAATGGGGTTTCTCCATGTTGGTCAGGCCGGTCTCGAACCCCTGACCTCAAGTGATCCACCCGCCTCAGCCCCCAAAGTGCTGTGATTACAGGCGTGAGCCAGCACGCCTGGCTCTTTTTGTTTTTTGAAACAAGGTCTTGTTCTATGTTCTGTCACCCAGGCTGGAGTGCAGTGATGCAATCACAGCTCACTGCAGCCTCAAACTCCTGGGCTCAAGCAATCCTCCCATCTCACCCTCCCAAGTTTCTGGAACTACAGGCACATGCCACCACCACACCCTGCTAATTTTTAACTTTTTTGAAGAGGGGTCTCGCCAAGTTGCCCAGGCTGGTCTCAAACTGGGCTCAAGTGATCTTCCTGCCTCAACCTCCCAAAATGCTGGGATTACAGGTGTGAGTCACCTCACCCAGCCCACTGGGAGGTTTCTACTCTGATCCCATGCCTCATCGCCCCCAAACTCCTGGTTTTGGAGTCTCTTACCTCTGAACTCAGGACCTGTAATCACTCACCTATAATTTCAAGATCCCTTACTTACAACTCCAACAACATGAAGATTCTCACCTCTTACCACTGATCCCTCCCCTTAACATAGACATATGACCTCTGCTCTCATTTTCCCTGACTCCAGGCAGACCCTGACCCTGGATCCTGGGCTCACCCTCTCACCTTCTCTGGAACTCCTAACTCCTCAATCCTGGACATTCACCTCTGACCCCAAAGCCCTGACCCTATGACCTTCGCTCTAACCCAAGGCTCCTTCCTCTCTAATCTCAGCCTCCCCACAGGACCCCTGGACCTCCCTAGCCCTTAGCACGGCATCCCCAGCCCCCAGCCCATCCCCACACAGGACCTGGCCGCCCACACTCACGTCTTGGGGAGTTTTGTCTTCTTCAGGTTGTCCTCCGCCTTCTCGTCTGCCATGCCCACATGGCAGCCCAGAGCCAGCAGAGTCCTGGGGGTGGGGGAGCCGGGGTGACAGGTCACACCCCTCAGAGCTCCCTGCCCCCACCTCCTCCCACAGCCTCAGCATCTCCAGCTCCCTCTGCCTCTGCTGCTCCGGTGTCTGGGGGCTCTGGCCCTATCCCTCTTGGTCGTGGTCTTGGGCTCCTTGACTTCTGTCTTTCCCTGTGTCTTTGTGTAACTGACGACGTCTGTCTCTTCCTGTCTGCTGCTTTCTCCTGTCTCTTTCTGCATCTCTCTCTCTTCTCATCCCTGCCTTTTCTTTCTCTTTCTTGTTCCCTGTTTGCTGCTTTTTTTTTTTTTTAAATGGAGTCTCGTTCCACACCCAGGCTGCAGTGCGGGGGCATGATCTCAGCTCACTGCAACCTCTGCCTCCCAGATTCAAGCGATTCTCCTGCCTCAGCCTCCTGAGTAGCTGGGATTACAGGCATGCACCACCATTTTTAGTAGAAACGGGGTTTTGCCATATTGGCCAGGCTGGTCTCGAACTCCTGACCTCAAGTGATCCTCCCGTGTTGGCCTCCCAAAGTGCTGGGATTATAAGCGTGAGCCACCACACCCGGCCACTCCCCATTTGTTTCTGTCTCACAATCCCTGTCCCCTCCATCCTTTTCTCTTTAAGTCTCTACCTCCTGCCCCATCTCTCCTCGCCCCACTCCCCAGCCGCGCCAGCAGCCAGCCCCAGCCCCCGGCTCCCCTGGGCCCTCACTTGAGCGTCTCCCCTGACATCTGCAGGTTGTAGTTCCTCTCAGGCTCTGGAAGGCTGTGGAAGTCCACGAGACATGGGTGTAGCCTCTTGTTATCATCCCGAACCTGGAGAAACCCCGGGGTCAATGCCTCAGTCTCTCCTTCTCTCCCCACTTCCCAAATGCCCAGACTGTGACCCCCAACCTCCAACCCTAGGTTTGCCACCCTCAGTCCCAGGACCCCTGTTCCCTGCCTGTCCCAGGCAGCCCCTCACCGGGCCATAGGTCCATCCCTGCTCAATGCGGGTCAGTGCCCAGAGCTCATGGATGTTCTCCGCCAGCTTCTCCCGAATGCGCTCCAGATGGGGCGGCAGGACAATCTAGGGGCAGAGGGACGTTCATGAGACCTCCAAGGTCCCTCTACCCTCCTCCATCATAACCCCTCTTCCCAAGGATACCTGCAGCCCTGGGAGGCTCCTCCAGCACCCCGTTTCCTGCTATCCTGGAGCCCTGCCCCCCATTCTTCACCTTGATTCCAGGGTTGACACTCAGATGAGTGAGGGCTTAGCATCCTCAGAATTAAGGAATTCTTCAGGGCCAGGTGTGGTGGCTCACGCCTCTAATCCCAGCACTTTGGGAGGCTAAGCGGGGAGGGGCAATTGCCTGAGGTCAGTTCAAGACCAGCCTGGGCAACATGGTGAAACCCCATCTCTTCTTCTTCTTTTTTTTTTTTTTTTAGTTCTTTTTTCTTTTTTTTTTTAAGATAGGGTTTCACCATGATGGCCAGGCTGGTTTTGAACTCCTGACCTCAGGTGATCTACCCACCTCAGCCTCCCAAAATGCTAGGATTACAGGTGTGAGCCACCACGCCCGGCTGAAACTCCATCTCTTCTAAAAACAAAAATTAGCCAGACGTGGTGGTACACGCCTGTAATTCCAGTTACTTGGGAAGCTAAGGCAGGGGAATCGCTTGAACTCTGGAGGCAGAAGTTGCAGTGAGTCGAGACTGTACCACTGAATTCCAGCCTAGGCAATAGAGCAAGACTCTGTCTCAAAAAAAAAAAAAAAGAGAGAGAGAGAGAATGAAGGAATCATCTGGGATATGTCTGTCTCCCAGTGGACTGGGAGCTCCATGAGGGCAGGGCCTGTGGCTACCCTGGTCTCCACTGAGTCCCCAGCCCTGTCCAGCTCAGAATCAGACTCAGACCCAGAAGAGAGGCTTAGCAAATGTTTGCTGAATGAATAGAATGGAGGAGTCTCCTTCCTTCTCTGTACGAGGATCATAGTGATACCTAATAAGGACTCAGTGAAATCATTCATGTAAATTACTAAATATTACATAGTTAATATCGATGCCTGGCACAGGGTAAAAGCCTAAAAGATACATTGGTGGTGTTGGTGTTCTGCAGGAAGAGGTGATGATGGTTTGGATTCAGGTGGGACATGGGGAGGAGGAAAGGGGACAGGGGGATGTCTGGGGGGCCGAGTGGACAGCCCATGAGGCTGACAGGCTGGGGAATGGGGACAGAGCCATCCAGGATGAGGCCCAGGATGCTGGTCTGGGGACAGGGGGATGGCGAGGTCACCCCTGGAGACTACATCACTGCTACTATTAAGGAATGAGTCTTAAGCTCTAACTGTTTAATCAGGACTGGACTGAGCATCTTGTCTATATCTATACATCTCACCTTCACAACGATGCTATCAGATAGGTCCTGGTGTTATCCCCTTTCCTCACAGAGGGGGAAACTGAGGCTCGGGGAGGCAAAGTCACTTGCCAGAGATCATGTGAGTGAAAACCAAACCCTTGCTGTCCAGCTTTTAAACGCAACCTATATTCCCTCCTGTAGGGACATGCTTGGAGGGAAAGTGGGCAGTGAGGGGCCTGGATCGAAGACACGCCCAGCAAATTATTGTGGGTAGGACCACAGGCTTCAGAATCCGACTACCTGGGTTCAGATGGGCTGTGCGAATTGCATACATTACTTAGCGTTTCTGGGCGTTGCTTTCCTCAACTGTAAACCGGGGGCAATAACAGCCCTTTCTTTCTTTCTTTGAGACAGTGTCTTGTTCTGTTACCCAGGCTGGAGTGCGGTGGTGTGATCTCAGGGGTGCAACCTCCACCTCCCGGGTTCAAATGAGTCTCCTGCCTCAGCCTCCTGAGTAACTGGAATTACAGGCACCTGCCACCATGCCTGGCTAATTTTTGTATTTTCAGTAGAGATGGGGTTTTACCATGTTGGCCAGGCTGGTCTTGAACTCCTGACCTCAGGTTATCTGCCTGCCTTGGCCTCCCAAAGTGCTGGGATTACAGGCGTGAGCCACCACACCCAGGCCTTTTCTTTCTTTTTGAGATAGGGTCTTGCTCTGCACCCAGGCTGGAGTACATTGGTGCAATCACAGCTCACCGCAGCCTCAAACCCCTGGGCTCAAGTGACCCTCCCATCTCAGCCTCCCAAGTAGCTGGGAGAAACAGTCAAGCACCACCACCTCAGCTAACTTTTAATTTTTTGCAGAGACAGAATCTTGCAATGTTTCCCAGACTGGTCTTGAACTGGACTCAAGTGATCCTCCTGCCTCAGCCTTTCAAAGTTCTGGACTTACAGGTGTGAGCCACCTTTTCTTTGTGGGACAGTGGTGAGGATTCCCTGAGACTCCAATTCTGCACCGACAGAACCCTTTGTCTCTCTGTGCCTCAGTTTCTCCATCTGTTAAACAATGAGGTTCCCAGCTTCTAGGGCAGCTCCCCACCTCTCTCACTCCTTTTTAAAAAAATGTTTAAATTTTTACATATTAAAAAAAATTTTTTTGTAAAGACGAGGGTTATCCAGACCAGTCTCGAACTTTTGGGCTCAAGCGTGAGGCTCCCACCTCGGCTTCCCAAATTGTATGTTGGTTGTTTTGTTTGTTTGTTTTGAGATGGAGTCTCACTCTGTTGCCCAAGCTGGAGTGTAGTGGCACGATCTCGGCTCATTGCAACCTCTGCCTCCCAGGTTCAAGCAATCCTCCTGACTCCGCCTCCCAAGTAGCTAGGATTACAGGCACCTGCCACCATGCTAATTTTTGTATTTTTAGTAGAGACAGGGTTTCACTATGTTGGCCAGGCTGGTCTCCTGACTCAGATATCTGCCCTCCTCAGCCTCCCAAAGTGCTGGGATTACAGGTGTGAAAGACAGCACCCAGCCCCCTCTCTGAGTCCTAAGAGACCCTGCCTCACCAGAAAACCTTTGAAGGACAGCCAGTACCTGGACAGTGTCCACAGGGCAGGGCACAAAGTCGGTGTGTGAGAGGCAGCGACTGGGGCCCACCAGGTGAGGGCCCCGGGGCCCCTCCCGTCGATACTCCTTGATGGGTTCAAGATGGAGTCGCTCTCGAGGGAGCACAGCCTCATGGCATGGGGCATAGCCAGGTGGGGGCAGGAACTTGAATTCACCATGGCGGCCACCAAGGAGGAACCGCACCCTGGGGAAGGACAATGAGGATCATTTAGGGGGGTTATGGTGGATAGTCTGGGGGTCAGTGGGGGACATGGAAGCTGTTCTGGGATCAACAGAAAGTTCTGGGGAGATCCAAGGTCTCCCCTGAACTCACTGGGCAGTCATAGTGTCCTGGATGTCATTTAGAAATCATAAAGGGGTCAGGCATGGTGGCTCACACCTGTAATCCAAGCACTTTGGGAGGTCAAGGCAGGCAGATCACAAGGTCAGGAGTTCAAGACCAGCCTGGCCAATATGGTGAAACCCTGTCTCTACTAAAAATACAAAAATTAGTCAGGCGTGGTGGTGGGCACCTGTATTCCCAGCTATTCGGGAGGCTGGAGGAGGAGAATCCCTTGAACCCAGGAGACGGAGGTTTCAGTGAGGCTCCCACCTCGGCTTCCCAAATTGTATGTTGGTTGTTTTGTTTGTTTTGAGATGGAGTCTCACTCTGTTGCCCAAGCTGGAGTGTAGTGGCACGATCTCGGCTCAGATCGTGCCACTGTACTCCAGCCTGGGCGACAGAGCAAGACTCCATAAAAAAAAAAAAAAAGTCATAATGGAAGTCTACAGTCAAAGGAATTTCATAAGGGAATTGAGAGCCAGGGAGTTGAGAGTGGGAGGGTCTGCAGTTAATCCAGAAGAGTTCAGATGCCTGCAAGTTCAGAGGGGACCCCAGGTCAACAGAGCATGCGGGGACACTGGAACGTTTGGGGAGACCGAGAAGAAGGTCATTGAGAAGTCACTGAGCATCTATTATAATTATGAGATAAACATAATCACCACTGAATGGACAATCAGAGAGGCTGGGGTCATTGGGAAAGGACTGGATCATTGGGGGTCTTTGGAATAACAAGTTATTCAGGAGCAGGGTCACTGGGCAAGTGAGCCGATTGAAAGGTCATTGTAGATGCCGGCATCGTTGAGAGATTATTGAGAGAATACGTTGTCATCGGGAGAGTCTGAGGTCATTAGGGGGTTAAGGAAGGTAGGGAGTCATGAGATCATCATCAGGTTCTGGAGTCACTGCTGTGGCCTGGCCTCCTGGGAGGCCGAGGAGTGACTGGGGAAGATATCTCGGGTCAGTGCTAGGTCTGAGGACTGGCTGTGGGGTGGGGCAAGTTCTCACTTGACACCAGCTGAGAAGCTGACAACAGGGAAGAAGAGCCCATCCAGGTTGAAGGACTCAAAGACGCCCTGCACGGGACAGCCGTTGATGCGGAAGGAGATGGACGGCACGCTGAGGTCCAGGCAGCAGCTGACCACATCTTCAGCGGCCAGGAGGTGCTGCCCTGGGGAAGTCACCAGGCGTGCCACGTGTCCTGCATCAAAGTCACCAAAGAGGGGTCAGAGGTCACAGGTCCCACGGAACCAATGATACTGAGAGAAAAGGGACAGATATCGGAGGCTCCTGTGGGGACTATATCCTGGAAGCCCTAATGGAAAGCATTGCCTTGGATGCTCCTACAGCTTTGAAATGAAGGGCAGAGGTCAGGGTTCCCCTGAAGTTAGGATTCTGAGCTGTGGGGCCAGAGATTAAATCCTCCTGGAGGCCGGATGCAGTGACTCACACCTGTAATCCCAGCACTTTGGAAGGCCAAGGTGGATGGATAACCTGAGGTCTAGGGTTTGAGATCAGCCTGACTAATATGGTGAAACCCATCTCTACTAAAAATACAAAAACGAGCCAGGTATGGTGGTGGGTGCCTGTAATCCCAGCTACTCAGAGGCTGAGGAAGGTGGATAGCTTGAAGCTGGGAGGGAGAGTTTGCAGCGAGTCGAGATCGCGCTACTGCACTCCAGCCTGGGCGACAGAGTGAGACTCCGTTTCAGAATAAATAAATAAATAAATAAATAAACAAAATAAATAAATAAATTCTCCTGGGGTCAGGAGTCAGCGATCAGAGATCACAGTATTCTGAGTGGTCTTCTGAGATATCTAGGGTCAGAGGTCACAGCTACTCTGGGGTCAGAGTTCTGTAGGTAACAAGGTCAGAGCCAGAATCTGGCACTCTAGGGTTAGGGTCTTGGGAAATGAGGAATCAAAGGTCAAAAGCAGGTCTCTTCTGGGAGTCAGGATCCTGAGAACCCCAAGGTGTGTGGTCAGAGTCTTAGAAATACTGGGGTCAATGGCCAGGGGTGAGGGTCCCCTGAAAGGGTTCAGGTACCTGTCCAGAGATGCAGTCCATCAAAGCCGTAGGAGTAGAGGTCATCGCCGACCCCGTTGCCGCCCCAGCCCTCGCCGCCCCCAGGGTAGGGGCTGTAGCCCTCGGTGAGGGCCCAGCCCACCCGCAAGTGGGTGGGCTGAGCTGTCAGAAATGGAATCACCTCGTCCACCATCACCTCAAAGTACCATTTGCTGTACTGTGTGGTGCCCTCTGCTCGGCCCACAAAGATGTTGGGGCGGATGCTGCAGAAGAGAGGGAACGGGAGGGGGGATGAGGGAGAGGCGGAAAGGAGAGCAGGTGTTAGGAAGCAGGAGAGAGACAGGCATCCAAAGACAGAGATGGAGAGAGACAGGGTGATTGAGATGGAGGAAGACTGAGACAGAAACAGGCAAAGACAAAGAGAAAACACACACACACACACACAGAGAGAGAGAGAGACAGAGAGAGAGAAACAGAGGCAGAAATGGAGCCAGGAAGACAGAACAAGAGGAGTGAATGCCAAGGGCGAATGGGGCCACAGTGGACATCTGTGAGGACTGGGTGTTAGCCCTGGGGTGGGAGATTAAGGAAGGGACATCCACCTGGATGTGGAGTCTCTGAGTCAGGGAGAGGGCTGAGAGGTTCTGAGTTCTGGGGTCAGACGTTAAGAGCCAGACCTGGTGACATAGTTGATGAGGTTTGTCTGCAGCAGAAGCTCACGGCCAGGCAGCAAGTTCTCAGTAATAAGATCTTGGTTGGAGCGAACAGCCACGCCATTGCACACACACAGGGAGCATAGCACATCCAGGACCTGGAGGTCAAGGTCAGAGGTCAAAAGGTATGCAGGCACCGGGACAGGATCTGTGGAAGGACCCTGGGAGGGAGGGAATCCGGGAGGAAAAAATGGCACATCGGGATGAGACGTGGCAATTTCGACTGAGAGGAGGTGGTAAAAGCGGAAGATCAGGGATTAGAAACAGGTCAAGGGTCAAAGGGGAAGATCTGGCAAGAGGCTGAGGGAGAGTCACATGGGTTGGGACAAGGTATCAGCAGGGTAAGGAAGGAGATATTGGAGAAGTGAGGTAAGAGGCTAGAGGGCAGAGTGAGAGGACGAGTGAGAGACACAGGAATCAAGATTGTGTGTGTGTGTGTGTGTGTGTGTATATTTTTTTTTTTTTTTGAGACGGAGTTTTACTCTTGTTACCCAGGCTGGAGTGCAATGGTGTGATCTCAGCTCACCACAACCTCCACCTCCTGGGTTCAGGCAATTCTCCTGCCTCAGCCTCCCGAGTAGGTGGGACTGCAGGCACCCACCACCATGCCCAGCTAAGTTTTGTATTTTTAGTAGACAAAGGGTTTCACTACGTTGGCCAGGCTGGTCTTGAACTCCTGACCTTGTGATCTGCCTGGCTCAGCCTCCCAAAGTGCTGGGATTAGGTTGGTGCAAAAGTAATTGCGGTTTTTGTCAATCCTTTTAATAGCAAACACTGCAATTACTTTTGCACCAACCACGTAAACGCGTGAAGTGGTTAAAAATAATGTGGAACTTACAGGGCTGTGGCAAACTGCAGAGTACATATAGGCAGCCCACCTAGAGGCTATAAAATTTGAAAAGTTTAAAAACATTTCAGCCCCAGCCAGGCACAGTGGCTCACACCTGTAATTCCAGCACTTTGGGAGGCTGAGGTGGATGGATCACCTGAGGTCAAGAGTTCAGGACCAGCCTGGCCAACACAGTGAAACCTTGTCTCTACTAAAATCACAAAAATTAGCCAGGTGTGGTGGCAGGAGCCTGTAATCCCAGCTAATCTGGAGGCTGAGGCAGGAGAATTGCTTGAACCCAGGAGGCGGAGGCTGCAGTAAGCCAAGATCATGCCACTGCACTCCAGGCTGGGTGATAGAGTGAGACGCTGTCTGAAAAAAAAAAAACAAAAACACACACACAAAAAAAACATTTCCGAGATCTAACCAAGCACATCTTTGGCCCAGAATCAACTTAAGAGCCATTGTTTGAGACCCCTGTGTTGAGACGGAAGCCAGTGGGAGTGATGTACAGGTGGGAGACGAGATGGAGGAGGGAAGTAAGGGTGCGAGCAGAGTTCTGGGGCCCTGGGGAGAGGTCAGGGTTCAGAGTTCATGGGATGGGACATGAGGGGTGAGGGGCTGACCTTGTGGTTCCTCCCGTGCTTGTCCAGGAGGGAGATGATGGACTTGATGTGATTCTCCTGGATGATATTCAGAACCTCTGGACTCTCGATGAGGACACAGTGCAGGACCTCCAGGATGCCTGCCAGGGCCCAGAGTGAGAGCTGAAGCGGCCGTGGCCACCCACTCCCACAAGCCCTTGTCCACCTCCCCGGGTTTCTCCTACCAGACGAGGCCTCCAGCCGATCCAGCTTGCTGACTAGCCAGTCCAAGTTTGTGGAGAAGAGGGCACAGTTGCTACGATTGCCACGGATCAGAGAGGCTGAGGAGGGGAAGAGGTGTCAGATCCAGTAGGACTGGGGATCTGGGGTGTCCTCGGGGGAGTCAGGACTGGGACCCCATACCCAGGAGTTCATAGAGAAGATTCACAATCTCTTTCCAGGACTCGGCTGCCTCCTCCCCTGCAAACTCGGCAAAGTGGGCAGCGGTGGTGTAGACATTTAAGCGGTCAATGCAATTCAGGACCAGGGAGAGCATCCCCTAGGATGAGAAAAATCAGGGGTCACAATAGGAGACCCAGCCCCTCCCTTACTTGTCTATCTTGGATTCACTAATTCATATTCCTTCAATGGCGTGACAGTGCGTTCCTAGATCTAAACCAGCCCCTTTGGTTTCATATTTCCAATCAGTCCCATCAACCTCCTCTCCTCCTTGGATCCCCATTTGTTCTTGTCCTCTCTGCTTCTATCCAATATGAAATTCAGTCCATGATGATTCAGTCCTTTTTAACATCTGTAGGGTCAAGCCCTATAGGGTCATGGGGTGTCCGGTAGCGCTGTGCTGAGACACAGGATCCGACAAATAAAGAGACAGAACACAGAAGGACTGGAAAGGATAGCTGGGCTCAGGGGGCCACACCACTTAAGTGGAGACAGGCAAGCCCCAGAATGTTCAGGAGCATCTGTATTTATTGGGTATAGGTTAGGGGGCAGGGTAGTGAGTTAGGTCGTCTTAAGAATAGTAGTAGGGTGAAGACAATCACCTGTGAGATAAGCAAAGGGTCCACCCCCATTAGGTCACCGAGGCAAGGAGGTGGGCCGTGCGCAGTGAAGAGGCTGCAGTGTGCAACATCTCTTATCTAGGGGCAGGCTACTTCTAAGGAATTCTATAGGAGAATGCTTTGAGTCAGCACAGTAGCTAAAGAGCTGACACGGTATATAGCCACCTGCTGGCAGCTTCCAATAATTTCTGTAGGAGGATGCTTTGAGTCAGTATACATCAACAGGGCTGAAAAGGTATACAGTCACCTAGGCGCGATTACACTGGAGGGTTTTGTTTTTGTTTTGTGTGTGTGTGTGTGTGTGTGTGTGTGTGACAGAGTCTCACTCCGTCACCCGGCGCCAGGCTGAAGTGCAGTGGCGCGACCTCAGCTCACTGCAACCTCCGCCTCCCGGGTTCAAGCAATTCTCCTGCCTCAGCCTCCCGAGTAGCTGGGACTACAGGTGCGCGCCACCGTGCCCAGCTAATTGTTTTGTATTTTTAGCAGAGACAGGGCTTCACCATGTTGGCCAGGATGGTCTCGATCTCTTGACCTGGTGATCCACCCGCCTCAGCCTCCCAAAGCGCTGGGATTACAGGCTTGAGCCACTGCGCCCGGCCGACCGGAGGGGTTTTAAGCCCTCGGATACTTGCAGGCTTGACAACCTGAGGCCAGCTTTCCACAAGAACTGGATACAAGGTACTGCAACTCCTTTTCGGGAGGAGTGACTCTTGCTCCAAGCCTGCCATACAGTGGGTATCGTTACAATACTGAATGCTGTCACCTGGACCACAAATTCCTGTCCTGGTATAACTGTTTTTCCCTTAAATCATGTTCTGCACCATGTCTGCTCTAGACATTCCCCTGACTATAAGCTACTTATTCCTTAAATCATGCTCTGTACTGTGTCTGCTCTAGGCATTCCTCTGACTATGAACTAAGATATGATTATATTTTAAAAATTATATAGAAAGAAATAAATGAGCAGTAAATTATTCTTAAGGGGGTCTGCCTAGCTCTCCTTCCTCGGTTCCCAGAAGGGGTGTTACCCACAAACATCAGGACTGAATTTATGCTTCCCCTTCCTGCACTTTTCTCTCTATCCTACTCACTTCCTAGCACCCCACTCCTGGTTCTAATTGGCCCAGTTCACTCTCCACAGTAACCATCAGAATGATTTTTCTCACTTTATCTTTTTTCTTTCTTTTTTTACATTTTAATCTTTTTCTTTATTGTGAATCATAATACATATACAGAAAATTACATAAAACATATGCAATCAATTCTCATTATTCATAGCAGTTACATTCTATAGAGCCATTACGAACACTGAATTATCAAATATGGAACCACTGCTCCTAGAAGAAATACAGGGAGTCCCTGTGAGTCTGTGACAGCATTTTCATCAACCACTTATGACATAGCCTTGTCTTATACGTTTTTGTTTAAAGATGGTTATTTAATATATATTGTTGAGTCATTAACATTAAATTCACAGCCAACAGCAATGTAACTCATGCCGGAATGAAGCTTACCTAACACGTTTTCTCAGTCAGGCACATCATAGCTTTCTTGCACTTAGGAAAGCTAGATAGCACTTCAGCACTACACTTGCGAGACATTATAAACAGTGAAATCAACAAAAAGGACAAAACTGTCTGGGCACAGTGGCTAGACAGCCTCTAATCCCAGCCCTTTGGGAGGCTGAGGCAGGTGGATCATCTGAGGTCAGGAGTTCCAGACCAGCCTGGCCAACATGGTGAAACTCCATCTCTACTAAAAATACAACAATAGCCAGGTGTGGAGGTGCACACCTGTAGTCTCAGCTACTCGGGAGGCTGAGGCAGGAGAATCACTTGAACCCAGAAGGCGGAGGTTGTAATGACCAAGATCCCACCACTGCACTCCATCCTGGGTGACAGAGTGAGACTCTGTCTCAAAAAACAAAAACAAACAAACAAAAACAATTGTATCTGCATCCTGGAGCCCCGATCAGTAGTGACAGGAGCAGTGCCTCAAAGTGGAGAGTAGAGCCAAGGTGGCATCACACTGACCAGCTCTGCCCCTAACTAGCTGTGACTGGAGAGAACCAAAACCTCCTGTGGCTCCCAAAGCCAAAGTCCTCACCAAGTCCTGGCCCTCGTCACCTTCCACTCCTTCCACGCCTTCCTCTCCTTCCACTCCCCCACCCAAGCCTCCCTGCTCCAATCACCGCCTGGCTGTTTCCGGAACATGCCAAATACCCTCCCACCTCATGGCCTTTGCACATGGTTTTCTTTCTGTCTTCCCCCAGGTCACCCTGCCTGACCGCTCTGTCTTAAACTGCAAAGCCCCAACATTCCCTACCCCTTCCTTGCCTGCTGAATATTTCTCTTTAGCAGTTGTCACTATCTAATTTGCCATACAATTTATTTATTTTACTGATCTCCTGTCTCCCTCTGCTGGGTGAACTCCGTAAGGACAGAGATTTTTTTCCGTTTTGTTCACAGCCAGCCTCCCCTCCCAAATGCCCAAAGATCTATTTCTGGCCCCGCACCTCCCATACCCTACCCTGGTTCTGTCCGCCCACCCCGCAGACCCCGCCCGCTAAGTCAGCAGCCCCACCTCTGATCTCTGGCCCCATCCCAGGCCTCACCTCCCCGGGCCTCACTCTGGCCCTGAGTATTACACAGGCCCCGCCCCTCATCTCTTTTCTTCCATCCTTCTCTCCAGATCCCGCCCCCTGCTCGGCCATTCGCCCTACTCCTTCCCACGGGTCCCGCCCACCAGCAGAGCAGGGCCGCCCCTTCCCAACGCCCCGCCCCCTCACCGTCTCACTGGCTGGGGTTCCTGTCCGGCTCCTCCTCCTGCCCCGCCCCACTTTCAATACCTACTTCCCCAGGTCCCTCAGGTCCTGCCCCGTCCAGCGCTGTGGCCCCGCGCCTCCGTGACCCCGCCCCCTGAACCCACAGGCCCGGCCCCACCCTCGCCTCGTCCTCACCTCCTCCTGGAAGAGGCTCTGGCGGTTGCGCAGGCTACGCAGCTTGCTCTGCTTCTCCTCGTGCTTCAAGTCCTCGGAGGGCGGCTCGAAGTAGATGATGAGGTCCTGCAGGCTCAGGATAACGCCCTCAATGGGCAGCGCCGTGCCCGCCGGCGGCCCCGAGCCCCGTGGCTTCCCGCTGAAGCTGTCCAGGCTCCTACAGGGACCTCGCAGCTGTCAGCCAGGGGCCGGGAACGCTGACTACCACAACCCCACTCCCGCAGGACTCCCCTAGACCCACCCGTTTTACAGAGGGGGAGAACTGAGCCGCAGAGGGAAAGGCATTGGTCCGAGGTCACAGCGGCCAAGGGGAGAGCTGGGACTGGGACTCGCTCCTGTGTAGGTACAGGGGGTTCCCAGGACTCAGGGAGGGAGAGGTCCAGGGTCCAGGCTCCAGGTGTCAGGGGTGTGAAAGTTGGGTGATGGTCAGGAATGTGATCATGGCTGTCAGGGTCAGATTAGGGGTCAAGAGCACAGAGGTCAGAAGTTTAGAGGTTAGGGGTCATGTATATATATTATTATTGTTATTTTTTGAGAAGAGTCTCACTCTGTCATCGAAGCTGGAGTATAGTGGCTCACTGCATTCTTGGACCCCTGGCTCAAGCAATCACCCCTACTCAGCCTCCCAAGTAGCTGCGACTACAAACACATGCCACCATGCCTGGCCAATTTTTTGTGATTTTTTTTGTAGAGACAGGGTTTCACTATGTTGCTCAGGCTGGTCTCGAACCCCTAGGCTCAAGTGATCCACCCTCCTCAGCCTCTCAATGCTGGTATTACAGGTGTGAGCCACTGTAATACCTAAATTTTTTTTTTTTTTTTTGAGGCAGGGTCCCCCTCTGTTGCCCAGGCTGTTCTCAAGGTCCTGGGCTCAAGTAATCCTCCTGCCTTGGCCTCCCAAAGTCTTGGGATTACAGGCGTGAGCCACTGCACACGGCCCATGTATATGTTAGACAAGTGTGTGAGCATGAGAGGTAGAGATGAAAGAGGCCAGGTTCGTGGACACCTGAAGCACGGGAGAGCATGGGAGTCACCCAGGCAGGGATGTCAGGTCGCTCACTTGATGAACTGGTTGTACAAGCCATTGGTGCTGTAGATCATGCGGGCAGCCTGGGACTCCTCCTGCTGGCAGCGGGTCAGTGACAATGCATCATCCATGTGGCCCTCCTGGTGCAGCATGGCCTAAGAGTGGAGGGACAGAGGTCTGGAGTGAGCCTAGCTGCCCGGGGCCATGCCTCCCAGACCTCTGCCCAGACTTGAGTTCTGCATTTGCCCCCTACTCCCTGCTCTGCAGAATCTCACTACAAATTCCCCCCAGTTTTTTTGTTCCCCGTCATCTGTCTTCTCCATGTCTTTGATTCTGTCTGTCCTCTCTGTCTCTCTCTGGTCTTGCCTGTCTTTGTCTCTCTCTCTCTCTCTCACCTCGGCCCTGCCTCTCCCTCTCTATCTCTCCATCCCTACCTCCCTCCTGTCTCTGTCTCCAGGCCAGATCCTTTCCACCTGTGCCTACTGCTGACTTAACATTCCCCTGCCAAGAAAGCTCTAATGGCCCCCAAATTTAACATGTCCCAGACAGAATGCTAGACCACCTTTCCACAAGGTGAGACCATCACGGCTGACAGCTTCATCCTGAGCCAACCTCCCCAGGAACTCATCCAGTCTGAGGCTGTAAATACCATCCACCTGCTGATGACGCTCGTGGGTCCCCCCTTTGGACATGGCCCAGGCCCCTTCTCTACGCCCTTGGCTCATGTATTCAATGACAGGCCCGTTTTTGCAAACGGGCGCCTCCCCAAGACTTCCTACTCATCCATTCAGCAAGCCCCTAGCAAGTGGCTCTGTTCTAGGCACTGGCAGTAAAGTCTAAGATTCTGTCCTGACTGTCCCCTAACTCGATTGATGGCACTGATATGAGAGGTAGAAAGAAATTATTTTGGCAGATAGTAAGGGCAGCAGAGTCCTCGGCAGACTTTCCTTTCTAACAGCCCCCCAAATTATTTCTTTTCTAACAAAGAGCAGCCTGAAAAATCGAGCCACAAATATACATCAACCAGCTGGAAGCTAGCGTCAGGGAATGTGCCAATAGAAAAGGTATACCTGGGGGCTAGGCAGGTCCAACATGGAGGCTCCATCTCCCCCCCCACCAACGTGTGGAGTAAAGGAAAGGGCAACACGGTGCAGCTCAGACAGAGGACCCACTCATACAATACTCTTTCTTAGGGTGGAGGCAGCCAGAAATTCGCACCCTATGCAAACGGCATACCTGGTCCAAGCAGTCTTTCGTGCCCTAGGTAAATCAGGCACCTCCTCCCCACTGGCTCATCTATAAAGCCCCCTGCATTTCACCATGGAAGCCCCTGCATTTCTTTTCATTTCTTTTCTTTTTTTGAGACAGAGTCTTGCTCTGTGGCCCAGGCTGGAATACAGTGGTGTGATCTCCACTCACTGCAACCTCTGCCTGCTGGGTTCAAGCAATTCTCCCACCTGAGTCTCCTGAGCAGCTGGGATGACACCCACCTTCTTCTTGAGCACGCCGAGCCGCAGGGCCTTGGGGTCCGGGGCAGCATAGGTTAGCCACAGTCCTGAGGCCACGTGCTGCACGAAGCACAGTGACTCCCCATACTTGATCTCAGGGGGGCCCATGCCCTCCACGTCCCGCTTGGGGGCCACATCCAGCTTCTCCTGCAGGGGCAGGGGACACAGGTCAGCCTCCTCTGCCTGTGCATTTAGCAGGGGAGCCCCCTGAGGGACAGCAGAGTGCAGGCTGGACTGGGATTGAAGGGCTCCCCAGGGTGCCACAAACCCCACTGACCTTGGAGACGCGGAAGCAGAAGGAGGTAGCCTTGGTGTGGGCCTTGCTGGCGTCAACCACCACCAGGCCTTGGTCCTCAGTGAGTGCCAGGTACCGCCCGGTGGTGACATGCCGGACTCGGAGCGGCTGGCCCCAGCGCAGGTGGCTCCCACTCCAGCTGTGGAAGACGAGTGCCAGGAGAGTCAGAGGACCCCCAGGTCTCCTACAGACACTACAGTCTTGTCTTTTTTTTTTTCTTTTTTAATAGAAACCAGGAATTGATATGTTGCCCAAGCTGATCTCGAACTCCAGGACTCAAACAATCCTCCTGCCTCGGTCTTCCAAAGTGCTAGGATGACAGACATGAGCCACTGCACCTGGCCTGGAAACGTCCAAACCTCCTCAAGCCCCAACCCTCTTCCAGGGTTCCCCAAACCTTTCATAGGACCCCTAAATCTTGTTTTGTTTTGTTTTTGAGACAGTTTCACTCCTGTTGCCCAGGCTGGAGTACAGTGGCGCAATCTCAGCTCACACAACCTCCGCCTCCCAGGTTCCAGCAATTCTCCTGCCTCAGCCTCTCAAGTAACGGATTACAGGCGTGTGTCACCACACCTGGCTAATTCTGTATTTCTAGTAGAGACAGGGTTTCTCCTTGTTGGTCGGGCTGGTTCCGAACTCCAGATCTCAGGTGATCCGCCTGCCTCAATGTCCCAAAGTATGGGGATTACAGGCGCGAACCACTGCGCCGGCCGAGGAACCCTAAATCTTAATTAGGACCCCTAGTCCTCCCTGAGGAACCCCAATCCTCTCTCAGACCCTCACCGCTTCCTCAGGGTTTCCCAAATGTCTCCAGTGCCCCCCAGTTTTTCCGGACTCCTAAATTCGCGATCATTGTACTCAGGACCCCCAGTCACTCCCTTAAAAAGCCCCCAAACCGACTGTTCTATGGCTGCCAGAATTTTACATCCAGTCACCTTCTAGAACATATTCTTTACTAATGTTATGAAACCAATTTCTTCTTCATAGAGATGTTTTTTGAAACCGCAATTCAAGTTTTTCTTCCATGAGTCAACTCCTTAAGAAGATGATTCCAGTTATTCATGTTGCATATTCATTATTTTAACATTATTGGACCCTGCATTTGTGGTGCTTTGATTTCTTCCCTCTCCCTGGTGTCTCCCCCAAGACCCCAAATAAAGCAATACACTGTTAAAAAAAACAATAAAAGGGCCGGGCACGGTGGCTCACACCTGTAATCCCAGCACTTTGGGAGGCTGAGGCGGGTGGATCACGAGGTCAAGAGATCGAGACCATCCTGGTCAACATGGTGTAACCCCGTCTCTACTAAAAATACAAAAAATTAGCTGGGCATGGTGGCGCGTGCCTGTAATCCCAGCTACTCAGGAGGCTGAGGCAGGAGAATTGCCTGAACCCAGGAGGCGGAGGTTGCAGTGAGCCGAGATCGCGCCATTGCACTCCAGCCTGGGTAACAAGAGCGAAACTCCGTCTCAATTAAAAAAAATCAGTACAGTAGCACAATCTTGGCTCACTGCAACCTCAGCCTCCCAGGCTCAAGCGATTCTCCGGCCTCAGCCTCCTGAGTAGCTGGGATTACAGGTGTGCACCACCACACCCAGCTAATTTTTATATTTTTTAGTAGAGACGGGGTTTCACCATGTTGACCAGGCTGGTCTTGAACTCCTGACCTCAAATGATTCACCTGCCTCAGCCTCCCAAAGTGCTGGGATTACAAGTGTGAGCCACCATGTCCAGCCTTTGTTTTTGTATTTTTTTGAG
This sequence comes from Leontopithecus rosalia, assembly GCA_028533165.1. Taxonomy (NCBI): domain Eukaryota; kingdom Metazoa; phylum Chordata; class Mammalia; order Primates; family Cebidae; genus Leontopithecus; species Leontopithecus rosalia. The sequence goes on along the minus strand of CM052668.1, from coordinate 26,977,596 downwards.
ACAGAGTCTTGCTCTGTTGCCCAGGCTGGAGTGCAATGGTGCAATCTCAGCTCACTGCAACCGCCACTTCCCAGGTTCAAGCGATTCTCCTGCCTCAGCCTCCTGAGTAGCAAGGATTACACGTGCCCACCACACCAGGCTAATTTTGTATTTTTAGTAGAGATGGGGTTTCACCACGTTAGTCAGCCTGGTCTGGAACTCCTGACCTCAAGTGATCCACCTGCCTCTGCCTCCCAAAGTGCTGGGATTATAGTTGTGAGCCACCGCAGTCAGCCTCTTTTCATGTTGTTTGTTTTTCTGAGACAGGGTCTTGCTCTGTCACCCAGGCTGAAGCACAGTGGCAGGATCTCAGCTCGGGATCTGCAGCCTTGACCTCCTGGGCTCAAGTGATCCTCCACCTCAGCCCCAGAAAGTAGCTGGGACTACAGGTACACACCACCATGCCCGACTACTTTTTAAATTTTTGCAGAGATGGGGGTCTCCTGATATTGTCCAGGCTGGTTTTGAACTCCTGGCCTCCAATGGTCCTCTCGCCTCAGCCTCCCAAAGTGCTGGGATTACAGGCATGAAGTCACCATGTATGGCTGAGACTTTCTTCTCTCTCTTAGGCTGCTCTGATTTTCCCTTGAGACCCTTCAGTTTCTTGCTCAGATCTTCCCTCAAGACCCCTGCTCTCCTCCCAGGCTGCCAGGAGACCCCAGCCTCTCCCTGGCCCCACCCCACTTTCCCCACCCTACCTGATTCTCAGTGGCTCCAGCCTCCAGAGGGAGCGGGCGTGTGTGCACACAGCTCCCCCTTCATAGTAGACAAGTCTGGGAACACAGGAGAGTGAAGTCAAGGGTTCAGCTCCCAGAATCTGGTCCCTAATCCTACTCATAGAGTCCCAGCCCTCCACCTCCACCCCCAGACCCCAGGCCCTCTTGTCCACAACCCAGACCTGCGCTGGTCATCACTGTCAGCAGGGGAAATGGTCAGACACTCATCCATATGTCCATGAAAGAGGCGAAGGACATGGCCTCCCGTCACAAAGCCTGGAGAGGAGCAAGAGAAGGTGGTCACCGGGAGGCTGGAGCCCCAGGAAGACCCAGGAGCCAAGATGAAGTCAGGGGCCCTGCTCCTCCCCAGGGGAAGCTGAGGGCCGGGTTTAGGGGTTTGCAGTTGGAGGTCCGAGTGTCAGGGTATTTTAGAGCCAAGGTTGAGGCCTGAAGTGGAACTATGAGACTTGGGCCATGCTTGGAGTCTTAGCATGGGAGGCTGAATTGGAAGTTTAATTTGGGGGATTTTGGTTTTTGACATTTGAAGTTCAGACTTGGGATCTGAAGCTGGGCACCTAATTTGGGGGTCTGGGTCTGCAGAGCCGAGGCTGGGGGAGTTGTGAGTCTGTGATTTAAGGCTCTGCGTTTGGACTTTTGAGATGGGGGTCTGAGTGTGTGTGTGGTCCAAGGTTGAGGTCTAATGCTCACTGGTGTTGGATCTGAGTTCCAGGGCTGAGGTGTGGCGTTTGGGCTTAGAAGGGTGATGGCTGGGTCTGAGGCTGTGTTCTGGAGTTAGGGCCTGAATTGTGAGGGTGTTTTTGTTTTGTTTTGTTTTGTTTTGTTTTTGAGACAGAGTCTCACCCTGCTGCCCAGGCTGGAGTGCAATGGCATGATCTCAGTTCACCACAGCCACTGCCTCTGGGGTTCAAGCGATTCTCCTGCCTCAGTCTCCCAAGTAGCTCAGATTAGACGTGCCAGCCACCATGCCCAGCTAATTTTTGTATTTTTAGTAGAGATGGGATTTTGCCAAGTTGGTCCTGGTCGGACTTCTGATCTCAAGTGACCTGCCCGCCTTGGCCCCCAGACTGCTGGCCTTGAGTATTGATTTTGGAGGTCAGAAGCTGGAAAGTGAGGTTGGGGGTCTGAGGCTATAATCTAGGGTGCGGTAGTCTGAGCTTTGGGGTACAACATAGGAGTGATAGGTCTGAGTTTCAGGGTCTGAGTTTGGGGATCAAAAACCGTCTGTGGTCTGAGTCCCAGCGTGGGTCTGGGTTAGGACTCTGAGGTTCGGAGTATGAGAGCTGGAGTCAGCGTGGGAATCGGAGTTGGGAGTTTGATTTCGAGGATTCTGGTTTTTGAGATTTGAAGTTGAAGTCTGAAGTCCGAGAGGTTGGAGGGCTGAAGATTGGAGTCTTGGTTTGGGGATCTGATGTATGAATTTGGGGGTCCGGGTTTGGGGGGCTGAGATCACAGTCTGTGTTTATTGTTTGAGGAGCTTTAATTTTTTTTTTTTAAATAGCCTCTGGCTCTCTCACTCAGGTTGCATTACAGTGGCGCAATCTCAGCTCACTGCAACCTCCGCCACTCAGGTTCAATCGATTTCTCCTGCCTCACCCTCCTGAGTAGCTGGGATTACAGGCACATGCCACCGCATCCAGCTAATTTTTGTGTTTTGAATAGAGATGGGGTTTTGCCATGTTGGCCAGGCTGGTCTCAAACTCCCGACCTCAGGTGATCCACTTGCCTCAGCCTCCCAAAGTGCTAAGATTACAGGTGTGAGCCACTGCGCCTGGTCACATGCTTTAAATTTGATGTTTTAAGATTTGAATCTGAGTTTAGGAGACCTGGGGACTAATACTTTGGGGTCTGAGTTTGGGAGTCTAATATTTAGTTTGAGATTTGGGGGGCCTGAGCTCTGGGGGTCTGGATTTGGGGTCAGCTGGAGATCTCAGTGTGACAAGTGGGAGATCTAGGTTTGGGGTCTGAGGTTCCGGCTCCCTTTGGGTATGCCTGAAGGGCAGCATTAAGGGTCTCTTTTGCTGGGGGTATCTCCATTCAGGGGCAGGAGGTCTGGGGCCCTCACCCTCTTCGCAGCGGGAGCAGATGGGGTTCATATTCCACAGTGTCTGCATGAAGGAAGCGTCAACCTGGAGCTCCCCACTCGCGGTCGACAGGTGCTGGGGGCCACCAGGATGTGGCAATCAAAGATGATTGTAGGGGTGGGCGAGAGTCCCAGGGTCAGAGGCCGAAATCAAGAGTGGATACAGGAAACCAGCAGATGGGAGACAGGATCATCAGAGATCACAGATCAGGAAATGGTCAAGTCAGGCAATGGGAGATCAGAAATCAGAAAATTGGATGCCAGGGGTCAGGAAACAGGAAATTGGGAGTCAGGACCTTGGGGGTGGAAGACCAGCTAGGCAAACCCATGGCGAGGAGATGGGGGCCCCGAGGAACTGCGATGGCTCACCAGGTATCGCTCGGAGGAGACACTGACAAGGATGATGTCATCCCCAACTCGGACCTTTTCTCCTTCAGACCTCTGCTTGGAGGCTGGGTGCATGGTCCACCAGCAGGCCTCTCCTATGGGTGGGGGCGGAGGGGGTGGCTGTCAGGATGATGGCTTCCCAGAGTGCTCTTTTCCAGGGCTCTCCCAGCCACTAGGCCTCCCGGGCCCTTAGCCCGCAACTCTCTTATCACTGCCACCGACTTCCCACCTAACAGTTCCTGTTCCTGACTTCAGACTGCCTAGCGCTCCCCAATGCGTGTCCCAGTCTCCCTGTCCGGACTGTCAAAGACTCTGCTCCGAGGCCCCCATTTGTGTCCCCAGGGTAGTCTCATGCTTGCCCCGGAGTTCTGCAGACCCTCTACTCCCTGCCTGTGGGGTCCCCTTCACACCCCCACCCTCTCCAGCGGCTGCACCTGTTGCATCCTCCTGCAGTCCCACGTCAAAGGCCAGCTTGTCCGTCATAGAGCGAGAGGTGGTGAGGCAGCTCAGATACTAGGATTGTAGAGGGAGGTCAGCCTCCTTCTGGCAGGCCCTACACGCTCCGCTCCCTGCCCACACCCATCGAGGTTGCACTCACCATGCGGCTGTGCGCGTGCCGCAGCAGGATGGCATGACCATACAGGAGCGTCCTGTGTCCCCCGCCCTGGGACGACTGCAGGAGGAGGGAGGAAACAGAATAAGCACAGACCCCCCCGGACTCCTCAGACCCCCAAGAGGTCTGGCCTAGTCACAGGTGACAAGATGCTCCCTGTAAAATACCGTGCTCAGGCCTGGAGGTAAAACAACCTCAGCTCAGACTCTCATGGGACTCTCTGCCTCAGTTTCCCCATTCATGGAAGCAGGGACTAGGTCTCTGAGATAGATGGCTGTGGATGGGCCATTGTATATTCCGCAAAGCCCACTCCGTCCTCTCTGCTCCCTTCACCTTGGCTGGAAGTCACTCAGGAGGACGAAGCCATCTTCTAGTTTCCCGGGGATACTCAGGACAGCCCCAGCCTCAGTGGACCTCAGCCCCTCTGCTCTAACCTCCCCCACCACGCTGAGCTGCAGCCTGTGTGGTCCAGGACAGGCCTAGCAGTGGCTCCATCGGCTAACATCACCGCAGTGGTAAGACAGCCGCCCCTCCCCAGCACAAGGCAACTCGGCCCTGGGGGCGGACATCTGACTGCTCGATGTCACCATGCCTCCCATCATGGCTGTCACATGCCCATGCTCCGAGGCTGCCATGGGGGCACCATGTGATGAGGCCAGGTGATCACATGGTGGACCCACTCCTGGACCGGAGGGACTCACGCTTGGGATGGGGCAGGTAGGGGAGGTCCCATGCGGAGGGGAGCTGGGATCAGGGTTGGGGCAAAGGACAGGAAAGAGGAGAAAGGAGCAGGCATAGGGGACAGGGGTTGAGAAGCCCCCATCCCCTTCCTTCCTGCCTGCCTGCCTGCCTGGCCTGCTCTGGGTTCCACAGCCCCTGACAGCTGGGGTGAGGGAGGACCCTCCAGCTCCCGTGTGTAGGGCGTGGACCCGAGAGGTGGGCCTGGGGTCAGGAGGGGAGGAAGGAAAGGTGACATCCAAGGCCAGACCTACCCACTTATCCAAATTGAGGGCCTGTTGGGGGCAGGGCAGAGAGAGGAAGAAGAGCAGATGGTAAGCGACCCCTGGGCCCTCTCCCCCATCCCTGCCACCGTGCCCTAAATGACCCCCAGGTTCTCTCGCCCATCCCTGCCACCCTGCCCACCCCCAGGTAGGGTCCTCACCTCCACGCCAGCCTCCACCGTGTTGGCCAGCATCTCCTGCAGGGCGCGCACGGACAAGGACTGCTCCAGGACGAAGCAACAGATGGCCAGGTCGGGGGGCACATTCTGGGGCGGGTGGAGGACGTGAATGAGGGGCCAAGAGACCCCTGAGTACCATTCCCTGCCACACTCCCTCCCCTAGTCTGAATGCCCACACTCCTGACCCCACCCCCACCCCACAGGAAAGCCCAGGCCTCTGCCACCCCCGTCAGACACACTGAATCTGCATCAACATCACGAAAATACCTCTTCTGTGCCTCCTCCCTCAGACACCTCAACTCCACCCAGACTCCATAGAAGCTTCTCTAACCCTAACCCTCCCCAGTCAAGGACCCGTGTCCCACCTAATCTCATAGGAAGCCTCAGCCCCATGCCTCCCCGCTGAGACACGCTAACCCTGCTCCAAGGACAGGACGCTCCTGTTCTGTGTCCTCCTCTGCCGAAGGCCCCACATCCTCCGAAGACCCCACATCCCTTCCCAAAGGAAGTCCCACCTCCTGCCTCCACCATCAGACAGTCCTCACTCCTGCCTTTTCCCTCAAACACCTCTGAACTCTGCTTCGCAGACACAGGAGGGCACCCAACCTTAGATTTCTACCTCAGTCCCCCACCCTCCGACTCCTAAACTCAAGACTCGGCTCCTCAGACCCCTCTTGCTCGGACTCTGAGACTTCCTCCCCCATCAGATTCCACATCCCCCTGCTCTGCCAGCCCCGACCCCCATGGGATGCCCTCCGCCCTCCGCAACTGAGGCCCTGTCCCATCCTCCCCCTACCCCCGCCATGGGACTCCTTTCCCTAAAACGACCTGTAATGATTCAGTCTTGTTACTTGAAAAAAAATGAAAAAAAAAAAAAATCCCACCAGGCGAGGTGGCTCACGCCTGTAATCCCAGCACTTTGGGAGGCCAAGGCGGGCAGATCATGAGGTCAGGAGTTCGAGACCAGCCTGACTAACATGGTGAAACCCCCGTCTCTACTAAAAATACAAAAATTAGGCTGGGCATGGTAGCTCACGCCTGTAATCCCAGCACTTTGGGAGGCCGAGGTGGGTGGATCACCTGACGCCAGGAATTCAAAACCAGCCTAGCCAATATGGTGAAACCCCATCTCTAAAAAATGATTCTAAAAAATGTAAAAAAAAAAACTTTTAAAATAAAAATAAAATACAAAAATTAGCCGGGTGTGGTGGCGGACACCTGTAATCCCAGCTATCGGGAGTCTGAAGCAGGAGAATCATTTGAATCCGGAAGGCAGAGGTTGCCATGAGCTGAGATTGCACCACTGCACTTCAGCCTGGGGGACATAGCGATACTCTGTCCCCCAAAAAATAACAGTGAAAATAAAACATCTCAGACCCCTCCTCCTGACACTCCAGGTCTTCTACCTGGTCCCTCCCATCCCCCATCCCTCTGTCTCCCTGCCCCTCCCTCCTGAGACCCCTGTCCCCCAACCAGCCTTTCTTCTGGACTCTCAGGCCACTTCCCCTTAAACCTGAGGCTTGGCTGGGGGCAGTGGCTCACACCTGTAACCCCACCACTTTGGGAGGCTGAGGCAGGCAGATCACCTGAGGTCAGGAGTTTGAGACCAGCCTGGACAACACGGTGAAACCCTGTCTCTACCAAAAGTACAAAAATTAGCTAGGCATGGTGACAGGCGCCTGTAATCCCAGATACTGAGGAAGCAGAGGCAGGAGGATCGCTTGAATCCGGGAGACAGAGGTTGTAGGGAGCCACGATGGTGCCACTACACTCCAGCCTGGGTGACAAGAGCGAGACTCCACCTCAAAAACAAAACAAAACAAAGAAAACCCCGAGGCTTTCTGTACACTCAGCCACCTGCCAAGGAAAGTTCTGGATCAGGAGCCCCCGCCCCTGCCTTCCACACCTCTGTGCACACAGGAAGCCCCTCCGATACCCGACCCCTTGCCCCGCCTCAGACCTCCACCCCTCCCCACCTCAGGTAGCCCCTCTTAGCCTTAGCTCCCCTCCCCACGTTCTCTCCTGTCAGTACCCCCTTTCAGACTCCCAGAACCCTCTTCTTTGGACCCAAGATGCTCTGTCCTATCAGACCCCAAGTCCCTGGGCCCTCTCCCTGCTGCACAGACCTGGGCGTTGCTGGTGGGTTCCAGGAAGCACAGGCGGTTGCCAAAGCCCTCGGCAGCCAGGCAGAGCTTGAGGTGCTCCTTGAGCACGGTGGCACTGCACTGCAGCACCACCTCATCATCCTGCGGAATGGAGGAGCAGGGTCTCCAGGGGGGCCTGGCCAGGACACCAGACACTGCAGACCACGGGCCCTGCCTCCCACCCTTGTCCTTATGAAAAAGACGGTGACCGACAATATCCACACAC
>CM052668.1:26853527-26969690 GCA_028533165.1 Leontopithecus rosalia | reverse complement strand
TTATATTGAGCTTTGATTACATCACTGTACTCCAGCCTGAGAGACAGAGCAAGAAAGACCCTGTCTAAAAAAGGGTAGAGGTGGGGGCCTGGCATGGTGGCTCACACCTGTAATCCCAGCACTTTGGGAAGCTGAGGCAGGCAGATCACGAGGTCAGGAGTTCGAGACCAGCCTGGCCAACATGGTAAAACCCTGTCTCTGCTAAAAATACAAAAATTGGCTGGGCGTGGTGGCACGTGCCTGTAATCCCAGCTACTTGGGAGGCTGAGGCAAGAGAATTGCTTGAACTCAGGAGGTGGAGGTTGCAGTGAGCTGAGATCGTGCCATTGCACTCCAGCCTGGGTGACAGAGTGAGATCCCATCTCCAAAAAAAGAAAATCCCTGGGGAAGGTGCAAGGATTATCCTCATTTTTCCTTTGAGGAAACTGAGCCCCTGAGAAATTAAGTGACAAAGTCACATTAACACAGTCACAACAGCTGGCAGAAATTTCTGGATTCTACTTTCGTCTGAAGGCTGGATTTAGTTCTCTCTCTCCTCCCACCATACCTGTCTCTCCATTCCCTGGGAGGTACCAGGCGGAGGGAGTATTATTTTCACAGCTTCCTTGAAGCTGCCTCAGCCTCAGGGACCTCTCACCTAGCTTTTTTTATTTTTTATTTTTTTAATTGAGACGGAGTTTCGCTCTTGTTACCCAGGCTGGAGTGCAATGGTGCGATCTCGGCTCACCGCAACCTCCGCCTCCTGGGTTCAGGCAATTCTCCTGCCTCAGCCTCCTGAGTAGCTGGGATTACAGGCACACGCCACCATGCCCAGCTAATTTTTTGTATTTTTAGTAGAGACGGGGTTTCACCATGTTACCAGGATGGTCTCCATCTCTTGACCTCGTGATCCACCCACCTCGGCCTCCCAAAGTGCTGGGATTACAGGCGTGAGCAACCGCCCCGGCCTCACCTAGCTCTTAGGAGCTCCAGAGAAGGCCACGTGGCATTGGTATTTCCTCTCCAGTTCCAAATCTGGGCACCCAGGCCGCAGGCTAAAACTGCAGGTCCTGTCGGAGGCTAACTTGGGGGAGGGGTCTGTCACCTTAGTGGAGTGAAGGTGTAGGAGAAGGGGAGAGACGAAATCCAGGGGGTCTCCCTGCAGGAGTCTTACTATTTTATTTTATTTACTAATTTATTTATTTTGAGACAGTCTCACTCTGTCACCCAGGCTAGAGTGCAGTGGTGTGATCTCAGCTCACTGCAACCTCCACCTCCCAAGTTCAAGCCATTCTCCTGCCTCCGCCTCCTGAGTAGCTGGGTCTACAGGTGGCCACCACCACATCCAGCCAATTTTTGCATTTTTAGTAGCAACAGGGTTTTACCATGTTGTTTAGGCTGGCCTCTGACTCCTGAACTCAAGTGATCTACCCTCCTCGGCCTCCCAAAGTGCTGAGATTACAAGCATAAACCAGGTCTCTCTTTTATTTTTATTTTTATTATTTTTGAAACAGAAATCACTCTGTCACTCGGGTTGGAGGGAAGTCATACAGTTTTGGCTCACTGCAGCCTCTACCTCCCTGGTTCAAGCGATCCTCCTGCCTCGGCCTCCCGAGTAGATTGGATTACAGGCACCTGCCACCATGCCGGACCAATTTTTGTATTTTTAGTAGAGATGGGGTTTTACCATGTTGGCCGAGGTGGTCTCGAACTCTTGGCTTCAAAGTGATCCACCCATCTTGGCCTCCCAAAGTGCTGGGATTACAGGCGTGAGCTATCACACTGGCCCAGGAGACTTGCTCTCTTGAGGCCTGGGGGAGGGAGGAGGATCGGGTGTTGGAGACCAAAAGGTAGCCCTGAGGATATGGGTCCTGAAGGCAGGTCCTCCCATGCCTCTGCCTGGGGAGGACGGCAGAGAGCCCAGGTGTCTTCTCCCATGATTCCCTGGGAGACCAGGAGTAATCCTGGGCTCTGGCAACAGGAAGTCTCTTTCAGGATCCCTTGGAAGCAGTCAGGAAGTTGGGGGCAAGGCCTGGGGAGGGAGTTCTTATTCCCTCAGGGGTCCTGAGTGGTCCTGGGGGTCTTCTGCTGTGATTCCCTGGGGGATTCAGAGTTATCCTGGGCAGCGGTCCCCAGCCTTTTTGGCACCAGGGACTGGCTTTGTGGAAAGGGGTGGGGATAGTTTGGGGATGATTCAAGCTCATTACATTTATCGTAAGCTTTATATTATTATTACATTGTAACAGATAATGAAATAGTTATAGTGCTCACCATAATGTAGAATCAGTGGGAGCCCTGAGCTTGTTTTCCTGCAACTGGATGGTCCCATCTGAGGGTGATGGGAGACGGTGACAGATCATCCGGAATTAGATTTTCAAAGGAGCGGATACCTAGATCCCTCGAACGCATGCACAGTTCACAATAGGGGTCGAGCTCCTGTGAGACACTATTGCAGATGCTGATCCTGTAAGGAGCTCAGGCAGGGATGCTCGCTCACCCCATGGCTCTAACAGGCCATGGACTGGCACCAGTCCCTGTCCCTGGGGCTGGGGATCCCTGGTCTTGAGGATCTTTCCCGCTGATTCCCTGAAAGGAGCAGGAGTAGCCCTACAAATTTGTTTGTGGGGGAGGGCTCCCATGACTCCCCTAGGGATCTGGAATGTTCCTGGGGGTTCTCCCAGGAGTCCCTAGTAGGTCAGCGGTAACCCTGGGGCTTTGCCTCTAGGCAGCCTCTCCCATGGTGCCTTGGGGCATTCGGGTCAAGAGGAATTCTAGGGTCTGCCTGAAGGAAGGGGCTCCCATGACTCCCTGAGGGCTGTGCCCGCAGGAAGTCCCACCAGGAATGCACCGGAAAGACAGGAGGGCGGGGCCGGCCCCGCCAAGCGCGCCGCCACAAGACATGCCCCAGCCCCCGGGAAATCAGCAAGGTCATGGCTTCCATGAACCTGGGCCTGCTGAGTGGGGGCGGCTGCAGCGAAGATGAGCTGCTGGAGAAATGCATCCAGTCCTTTGGTGAGTGTCCTCTCCCCAGCAGCCTCCCTGCCCTAACCTCAGCTCAGCGCCTGCCTCTCTTCAGCTGTTTTTGCAGGTAAAATGAGAGCAGGCTGGATGGAATGAAACTCAATCACTACATTAGAGATAAGAGAAACACCTGCTTTTCTTCTTTCCTGAAATGAAAATATATACATATATATGTTCTATATGTATTTATTTATATAATTTTTTTTTTTGAGACGGAGTCTTGCTCTGTCACCAGGCTGGAGTGCAGTCGCGCGTCTTGGCTCACTGCAACCTCCGCCTCCCAGGTTCAAGTGATTGTCCCGCCTCAGTCTCCTGAGTAGCTGGGACCACAGGCACTCTCGTCATCATGCCTGGCTAATTTTTGTATTTTTAATAGAGACAGGGTTTCACCATGTTGACCAGGATGGTGTCCCTCTGACCTCATGATCCACCTGCCTTGGCCTCCCAAAGGGCTGGGATTACAGGCTTGAGCCACCTCACCCGGCTATATTTTTTTCTTTTCTTATTCTTTCGAGACACAGTCTTGCTCTGTCACACAGGCTGGAGTACAGTGGCCTGATCTCAGCTCACTGCAACCCCTACCTCCCGAATTCGAGTGGTTTTCCTGCCTCAGCCTCCCAAGTAGCTAGGATTACAGGTGCCCACCACCATGCCCAGCTAATTTTTGTATTTTTAGTAGAGATGGGGTTTCACCACGGTGGCCAGGCTGGTATCAAACTCGTGGCCTCATGTGATCCGCCCGACTCGGCCTCCCAAAGTGCTGGGATTACAGGCGTGAGCCACCATGCCCGACTGGTCTGGTGCTATTTCAGTCTTCAACAAGCCTTGCCGGGGTGATGCTGCCTCATGCACAACACAGATAAGGAAACTGAGGCAGGCTGCCTGTCCAAAGTCATGCCAGGGATCACTGTTAGAGCTGGCCTTTGAACCAGGCAGTCTGGCAGGATCTGGAGGCTGCATTGTGTATTGCCTGAGGGCCATTCTGTCACAGACTCCCCCTCCTTCCACCCCAGACTCAGCTGGCAGCCTGCGCCATGGGGACCACGTGCTCAACATGGTGCTAGCCATGCACAGCTGGGTGCTGCCATCCGCCGACCTGGCTGCCCGCCTGCTGACCTCATATCCTCCGAGACTGTGAGCTGTGTGTGGAGGGCGAGGGACGGAGAGCCTGGGCAATGGGAATGGGGAGCGGGCAGGTCACAAATCCTGGAAAACAGAGCCTTAACCAGAACTCAAGTATCAGAAGGCCACAGGGGATGCCCAGGAGCTGAGGCGGCTGCAGATCTGCCACCTGGCCAGGTAGGGCTGGGCCAAGATCCCCACTCTCAGGACCCAAGACTTCCATCCTGCTGCCCCCCAAAAAGTATTCCTCAGAGACTCCCCAGCCCAGTTCCCACAGACCCAATCAGCCCCACGGGCCAAAATCCCACTTCTGAGACACCCCTGGCTTGGTTCCTAAGACTCTCAGTTCTGTTCCCTAGAACCCCCACTTCCTTTCTGTTTTTTGTTTTTTTGAGACAGAGTCTCATTCTGTTGCTCAGGCTGGAGTGCAGTGGCGTGATAGCTCACTGGAACCTCGGCCTCCCGGGTTAAAGCAATTTTCCTGCCTCAGGCTCTCCAGTAGCTGGGATTACAGCCATGAGCCACCATGCCTGGCTAATTTTTTTGTATTTTTAGCAGAGATGGGGTTTCACCATACTGGCCAGGCTGGTCTTGAACTCCTGATCCACCCACCTTGGCCTCCCACAGTGCTGGGATTACAGGTGTGAGCCACTGCGCCTGGCAGAACCCCCACTTCCTAGAGACTCCCCACCTCACCAACCGGTGAATCCCATAGACCCTCCTAGCTGGTACCCAGAGGCTTCCAGCTCTGATCCCCAAAACCCCCACCTCCCACAGATCCCAGCCCAGCCCCTAAGACCCCCTCATTCTGTCCCCCCGAAAATCTCACCCCCAGAAGCCCCTAGTCTAGTTCCTAGGACCCTCTACTATCCTGCTTCCCAGGAATCACACTCCAACAGCCTCCCAGGTCTGTTTCCCACAGATTCCCCCAGCCTGGTGCCCTCCAAACACCAACCCTCCAGGGACCCTCGCACATATTTAGAGACCCCCAGCTCAGCACCTAGAGATTCCTCAGCCCAAAAGATCCCCTGCAGAGACCTTCACCACCCCCAGCCTCATCTCACCGTCTCCAAATCACTCTCAGGTACTGGCTGACCCAACACCCTGAAGTGATGCACCAGGACTCCCAGCTGGAAGAAGTCATGGGTCGTTTCTGGGCCACGGTGGCCCAGGAGGGCAACTCAGCCCAAAGGAGCCTGGGGGGCTCCTCTAACCTGTGAGTCAGCCCTGTGCCCCACTCTTCTCTGCCCCATCCCCATTCTGCCATCTCCCTCCACACCCCCAATTACTCCCCTGTGAGCCACTCCAATACGCTGCCCCTTTTGGCCCCCAGCCTGAGCCCTGGTGGCCCTGGGCCCCCACCCCCCATGAACAGCCCAGGCCTAGGCAAAAAGCGCAAAGTGTCCTTGCTTTTCGACCACCTGGAGACGGGGGAACTGGCTCAGCACCTCACCTACCTGGAGTTCCGGTCCTTCCAGGCTATCACGGTGAGGACCCCCTCCCGTCCCTGTCCCAAGCAGGGGAGAGATTGGGGTGGGGTAGGGATTGGCTGGGGCAAGCCAGGACTGAGGGGACACCTGCATGGTTATTCAGCAGAGATCTCAAAGTCTTTAACTGTCAAAGCTGGGTGCTAGAGGGTCCAGGAAAATGAGTTAAGGAGGCCGAGGCAGGTGGATCACCTGAGGTCAGGAGTTTGAGACCAGCCTGGCCAACATGGTGAAACCCCGTCTCTAGTAAAAATACAAAAATTAGCGGGTGTGGTGGCTTGTGCTTGTAATCCCAGCTACTTGGGAGGCTGAGGCAGGAGAATTGCTTGAACCTCAGGAGGCGGAGGTTGCAGTGAGCCAAGATCATGATACTGTACTCCAGCCTGTACTCCAGAACGGGACTCTGTATCAAAAAAAAAAAAAAAAGAAAGAAAGAAAAAGAAAAACAATAAAATGCTTATTGCAGTGATTGGCACTTAGTAAGTGCTCAAAATATATTATCATTGATTCAATAAGCATTTAAACTCACAGTACCTCAGTTTCCTCATCTGTAAAAAGGGGATATGAACAGTTCCTGCCTTGTAGGAGCAATGCCTGGTCCAGGGTAAATGCTATCTGGTTGAACCATTTGAAATTGACATATGTTGCCTACCCCAGGGTCAATTTTAAGTGCTTCAGTGTCTTAGCTTTGCCATCTGGACATCATCATTTCAAGAGAAGGTGGGGATCTGGTTCTTTCATGTGAAAATTTCCCAAGTGTGTGTGTGTGTGTGTGTGTGTGTGTGTGTGTGTGTGTGTGTGCAGATATACTCAGTGTGGTGGATGTGGGTATGAAATGAACACTCTGGGCAGAACAGATAGAGGTTGATTTCAGGTCATCCTCCCCATCCTTCCCTTTGCTGACTGTATACTAGTTAGGTGTACAGTTAAGAGTATATAGACTCAGATTCCCCCCAGACTCACACCTGTGTGACCCTGGGCAAATTACCCATCCACTCTGTGCCTCAACTGTCTAATCTCTAAAATGGAATGATACCTCATAGAGTTATGAGGATTAATTAATATGATTATGTGTCAAATATAGTGCCTGGCTATATATTTATTTATTATTTTTATTTTTTTGAGACAGAGTCTTGCTGTCACCCAGGCTGGAGTGCAGTGATGCGATCTTGGCTCACTGCAGCCTCCACCTCCCGGGTTCAAGTGATTCCCCTGCCTCAGCCTCCCGAGTAGCTGGGATTACAGGCACGTGCCACCAACACCCAGATAATTTTTGTATTTTTAGTAGAGATGGGTTTTATCATGTTGGCCAGGATGGTCTCCATCTCCTGATCTCGTGATCCACCCGCCTCAGCCTCCCAAAGCGCTGGGATTACAGGTGTGAGCCACCGCGCCTGGCAGTTCCCGGCTATATTTAAACATGCCATGCCTCCTCAGATGGGAAAGGACCATGGTGACGTCAGGGAGGTGCAGCTGCCGTGGGGGTGAGGGGGACAAAGGTCACTCGGGGTAGACCAGGCTAGGACATCAGAGGTTGGATGCCATGGAAGGGCAGGGCCTGAGCGCTACGGCCCCCTTGACACCCACCTCGCTCCCAGCCCCAGGACCTGCGGAGCTACGTTTTGCAGGGCTCAGTGCGGGGCTGCCCGGCTCTGGAGGGCTCTGTAGGTCTCAGCAACAGCGTGTCCCGCTGGGTGCAGGTGATGGTGCTGAGCCGTCCCGGGCCCGCACAGCGCGCACAGGTGCTGGACAAGTTCATTCACGTGGCACAGGTGAGGCCCGCCCTGTGGGGCTGCGAACGCCACTGCACGCAGCTACCTGGCCCTCCGCCTTCCAGGCCCTCGACCCCATCTCCCTCCTCCCTCCTATCTCCCGCCTCTGCCCCTGAGGCCACAGTCCGGACGTTCCAACCCAGGACGTAACTTCTTCTTTGGCCTTGATGCTACCGCGTCCCACCCAACGTGGCCCCACCCCTTGGCCCTAGCGACGTGACAGGCTCCCAACCCCTATGTCCGAATGTTCTATCCCCAGGTCAATGAGAGCGTCCCTTTCATGCCCCCACCTTTGTGCCATCTTCCACCGAGGCTTCCATTCCCAGTCCCCGGCCCCCAGCGGTCGCTTCGGGACTGTGCCTCGCTCCCCATGGCGTCCGGCCTCTCCCTGCCCCGCCCCATCGTGTTACGCCCCTCTCTCCCCTCCCTACCCCCTCCTTTCCGGACACCTTCCCGCCCTTCTGGTGAAAAGGGAAGCCCTCCGCCCGCTGCTGCCGCGCCCCCTTGCGTATTTCCACGAAGACCAAGACCACACCCTTCCTCTGACGTCTTCCCTGGCTCGCTTCCTCCTGCAGGGCCTCTTAGACCTGGGGGTCCCGACGTCTGCCTGGGGCCTGCTTGGTCTGAGCATTTTCCCTTTCTCCCTGGCTCCACTGTCTCCACAGCAACCTCTGCCCAAATTTGTAAAAGGAAGGGCGAGGGAATTCCCCAGCTGCCCAGGTGGCCCCACACCTGTCTAGCATCTCTCCGGTCGTTCACCTCTGCCTCACTTCCAGCTCCTGCCCAGAGCCTGCGCCTTCTTGTCTCCCTGCACCTGTCTGACTCTCAGACCCCCAGATGCCTGACACTGATGTGTCTGGACCCTCCCCCACCTGTCTGACACACACCTATCTATTCCCCAAATCCACCCAACTTCCCATACTTCCTGCCTCCCCAGATTTTCTTTGGTTTTTCTTTTTGAGATAGAGTCTCGCTGTTGCCAGGCTGGAGTGCAGCAGCACGATCTCGGTTCACTGCAACCTTCACCTCCCAGGTTCAAGCGATTCTCCTGCCTCAGCCTCCTGATTAGCTGGGATTACAGGTGCCCACGACCACACCCAGCTAATTTTTGTATTTTTAGTAGAGATGGGGTTCCATCATGTTGGCCAGTCTGGTCTCCATCTCTTGACCTCGTGATCTGCCCGCCTCGGCCTCCCAAAGTGCTGGGATTACTGGCATGAGCCTCCACACCTGGCCAGATTTTCTAACCTCACATCAGACAATCACCGGCTTGACCCTCCCGGCTCAGATAACCATCTGACACCCCCATGAGGTCCACACACTGCACGTCTGACTCCTGCCTTACACACCCCCCTTCTCTCACCTGCCTGAACCCCACACTGCTCCACACCCACACATGCCTGGAACCCCAACTCAACTGGGATGCTGTCATCTGAACTCCCAACTTGCCCATCCTCCTGTGACTAGCCCGTGTCATGCTTCCCTTCCTAGAGGCTCCACCAGCTGCAGAATTTCAACACGCTGATGGCTGTCACGGGGGGCCTGTGTCACAGTGCCATCTCCAGACTCAAGGACTCCCATGCCCACCTGAGCCCTGACAGCACCAAGGTGAATCCCTGCTACCCTCCCCAAAGCTCCAAGTGGTCAGCTATCCTGAACCCCCACACCTAATTAGCAAGCCCTGTCCATCCCTGCCCAGGGGCCCTGGAACCCACATGAAGACCTTGTTCCTCCAAATCCCAGACCCCCAGGCTCTGCCAGCATTCCTCCTCCCTGGCATCCATCCACCCATCGTGCTGACACCTCTCTTCTCTCAGCGTGTCTGGTCCTGAGCTGGACTATGAGGGAGACAGATGGGAGAGAAGCTAGCAGAGAGCTTTGCAGTCCCCATGGGGAGGACTGGCTGAGGTCAGAAAATGGCAGGAAATTAGGCCAAAGGTGCCCTGGGAAGATCCGCTTGAGCCTTGCAAGCTGGGCTAAGCTAAGGAAGTTTGAGAGTGATGACACACCTGTGATAAGATCTGGCTTTTTAAGAAACAATTATAGACTGGGTACAGTGGCTCACACTTGTAATCCTAGAGTTTTGGGAGGCCAAAGCAGGATGATTGCTTAAGTCCAGGTGTTTGAGACCAGCCTGGGCAACATAGTAAGACCCCATCTCTAAAAAAAAAAAAATTTGTTTTTTGAGGCGGAGTCTCTCTCTTGTCACCCAGGATGGAGTGCAGTGGTGCGATCTCAGCTCACCACAACCACTGCCTCCCAGGTTCAAGCGATTCTCCTGCCTTAGCCTACCAAATAGCTGGGATTACGGGCAGGTGCCACCATGCCTGGCTAATTTTGTATTTTTAGTAGAGATGGAGTTTCTCCATGTTGGTCGGGCTGGTCTCGAACTCTTGACTTGTGCCCACCTTGGCCTCCCAAAGTGCTGGGATTACAGGCGTGAGCCACTGGCACCTAGCCTAATTTATTTTTAATTTTTTTTTTGTCTGGGCACGGTGGCAAAATAGTCTGAAAAAAATAAATAAAAATAAATAAATTAGCCAGCCTTGGTGGCCCATGCCTATAGCCCCAGCTACCTGGGAGGCTGGGTGGGAGGACTGCTGGAGTCTTATTTATTTTTATTTATTTAGCCAGCCTTGGTGGCCCATGCCTATAGTCCCAGCTACCTGGGAGGCTGAGGGGGAGGACTGCTGGAGTCTTATTTATTTTTATTTATTTAGCCAGCCTTGGTGGCCCATGCCTATAGTCCCAGCTACCTGGGAGGCTGAGGGGGAGGACTGCTGGAGTCCAGGAGTTTTTCGTTGTTGTTGTTATTGTTTGAGAAGGAGCATCACTCCATCTCCCAGGCTGGAGTGCAGTGGCGCAATCTCAGCTCACTGCAGCCTCTACCTCCTAGGTTCAAGCAATTCTCCTGCCTCAGCCTTCCAAGTAGCTGGGATTGCAGTTCTGTACTATCAGGCCCAATTAATTTTTGTATTTTTAGTAGAGACAGGGTTTTACCATGTTGCCCAGGCTGGTCTTGAACTCCTGACCTCAGTTGATCTGCCTGCCTTAGCCTCCCAGGCATAAGCCACCGTACCCAGCCATCAAGCCCAGGAGTTTAAGGCTGCAATGAGCCGTGATCATTACAATGCACTGCACCCCACCATGGGTGACAGAGTGAGACCCCCCTATCTTAAAAAAAAAAAAAAAGGTCTGGGCATGGTGGCTCACACCCAAAGTAATCCCAACACTTTGGGAGCCCAAGGCAGGTGGATCACCTGAGGTCAGGAATTCGAGACCAACCTGGCCAACATGGTAAAACCCCATCGCTACTAAAAATGCAAAATTAGCCGAGTGCAGTGGCACATGCCTATAATCCCAGCTACTCAGGAGGCTGAGGCAGGAGAATCGCATGAACCCAGGAGGTGGAGGTTGCAGTGAGCCGAGATCACGACATTGCACTCCAGCCTGGGCAACAAGAGTGAAACTCTATCTCAAAAAGAAAGAAAGAAAGATAAAAGAAATCATTTTAGCCAAAGAATGGGGGATTGTGGGACTTCTCTAAGATGGGGACGCAAGAGGAAGAGCAGTTTGGGGGAAATGCTGAGAGCAGCATGGGATACAGAAGGGCTCAGGAGGTGTCTAAAATGCCACTGTGTCCCTGAAGGCCTCGAGCCCACCCAGGAGGCTGCTAGGATACCCGTCCAGGGGGCGCACGGGACAGGAATGCCCTCATAACTCCCCGATTCCATGTCCCTCCTGCCCAGGCCCTGCTGGAGCTCACTGAGCTCCTTGCCTCCCACAACAACTATGCCCGCTACCGCCGCATCTGGGCTGGCTGTACAGGCTTCCGGCTGCCTGTGCTGGGCGTGCACCTCAAGGACTTGGTGTCCCTACATGAGGCACAGCCTGACAGGTTGCCTGACGGCCGCCTGCACCTATCCAAGCTGAACAGCCTCTACCTGCGGCTGCAGGAGCTGGCGGCCCTCCAAGGGCAGCGTCCACCCTGCAGTGCCAACGAGGACCTGCTGCACCTGCTCACGGTGAGCCCCCAGCCCCGCCCAGTCTGGGCTTCTGAGGGTACTGAGACGTAGGGTCCTGGACGCGTGAAGGTCTCCAGGACTAGGGTAGAAAAGTGCTGGAGTGCACAGACTTTGAAGCCAGAGCTTCCAGGTTTTTTTCTAGCTTCGTGATCTCAAGTCACTGAACTCTTAGCCCTCAGTTTCCTTATCCACAAAACGGGAATAATAAAAGTAGCTACTTCGGCCGGGCACGGTGGCTCACGCCTGTAATCCCAGCACTTTGGGAGGCCGAGGTGGGTGGATCACGAGGTCAAGAGATCGAGACCATCCCGGTCAACATGGTGAAACACCGTCTCTACTAAAAATACAAAAAATTAGCTGGGCATGGTGGCGCGTGCCTGTAATCCCAGCTACTCAGGAGGCTGAGGCAGGAGAATTGCCTGAACCCAGGAGGCAGAGGTTGTGGTGAGCCGAGATCACGCCATTGCACTCCAGCCTGGGTAACAAGAGCAAAACTCTGTCTCCAAAAAAAATAATAAAATAAAAAGACAGTATATAGAGTAGAGAGCTCTATATTCTATATAAGTAACATGTTTCTTCCCCACTTCCCCTAGTGACTCAACTGTCCATTGATCTGAGCTCTGGAATTGCTGTGGGGTTCACCTTCTTTTTTTTTTTTTTTTTTTTTTGAGACTGAGTTTCACTCTTGTTACCCAGGCTGGAGTGCAGTGACGCAGTCTCACCTCACTACGACTTCTGCCTCCAGGTTCAAGCAATTCTCCTGCCTCAGCCTCCGGAGTAGCTGGAATTACAGGCGTGTGCCACCACACCCGGCTAATTTTGTATTTTTAATAGAGACAGGGTTTCTCCATGTTGGTCAGGCTGGTCTTGAATTCCCTACGTCAGGTGATCTGCCCGCCTTGGCCTCCTAAGGTGCTGGGATTACAGGTGTGAGCCACTGCGCCTGGCCTGGGGTTCACATTCCTAAATCCCAAGGTTCTGAGCTTCTCATGCTGATAGCCCCAAATCTCAAGCTTTGACATATCCAAGAATCTAAGCAAAAGGCTAATAACAATTATTCATCATTGCCTACGTGCCAGGCGCCTCATTCCACCTTACAACCTTATGAGGTTGGGACCCTTACTGTACCCATTCCGTGAACTGGGAAACTGAGGCCCAGAGAGGTGGAGTCACTTGCTCACTCTCCCACAGCAGTAATGCTAGGATTTGACCCCAGGAGGGGCTTTGGGAAGAGCCTGCGAATGGGTGTGGGGGCTGGGCAGGGCTGTTGATAGACGGAGCTGTAACACCCCTGTCTGCTGCAGCTCTCCCTGGACCTCTTCTACACGGAGGACGAGATCTATGAGCTTTCTTATGCCCGGGAGCCACGCTGTCCCAAGAGTCTGGTGAGATCTGATCCCTAACCTGGGACCCCCTCCCGCAATTACTTCCAGCTCCCCTGAGCCTATGCAGTGACTAACTCTGCCCCTCTGTCCCTGCCCCAGCCACCCTCCCCCTTCAAAGCTCCTCTGGTGATGGAGTGGGCCCCTGGTGTGACACCCAAGCCAGACAGGGTCACACTGGGTCGGCACGTGGAGCAGCTGGTGGAGGTGAGGAGGGGAGGGTGGCCTGGCCACCAGGAGCCAGGAGGGAAGACATCTGTAGAACCCTGAGCCTGGAGGTGGGGACTTGCAGCCCTGGGGAGCGTAGTTCCATGACTGGGCCTTACCTGCTTCCCTACATCCCTCTGAAGTCCGTGTTCAAGAATTACGACCCTGAAGGCCGAGGAACCATCTCTCAGGAGGACTTTGAGCGGCTCTCAGGCAATTTTCCCTTCGCCTGCCATGGACTTCACCCACCCCCACGCCAGGGGTAAGTGGTTCTGGCTCCTGGATCCCCCGAAGATGACCCCCAGGTCTGGGGGAGGTTGGGGCCGGTCATGCTGAGGCTCACTTTCTGTCCCCAGGAGAGGCTCCTTCAGCAGAGAGGAGCTGACGGGGTACCTGCTCCGGGCCAGCGCCATCTGCTCCAAGCTGGGCCTGGCCTTCCTGCACACCTTCCATGAGGTCACCTTCCGCAAGCCTACCTTCTGCGACAGCTGCAGTGGCTTCGTGAGCACTCTGCCTCATCACCACCTTTAGGTTCCATCTGTCCTGGAGCCGGCAGCCCCCAAGCCCCAGATAACCCCCAAATTCCAGAAATCCTCCAGCCTCGAATTATCCTGTTTCATATAAACCCTAAACACCAGACATTCCCTATATCCTGGATAATCTCGAAATGCCACATAATCCCCATCCCCAGAAAAATCACTGAATCACGGATAATATCTAAAACTCTGGATAGGAGGTCAGGAACGGTGGCTCACGCCTGTAATCCCAGCACTATGGGAGGCTGACGTGGGTGGGCTCAAGAGTTCAAGATCAGCCTAGGCAACATAGTGAGACCCTGTCTCTTCTAAAAATATAAAAATTAGCCACATGTGGTGGTGCACACCTGTGATCTGAGCTACTCGGGATCACAGAATTGCTTGAACACAGGAGGTGGAGGTTGCAGTGAGCCAAGATTGCACCACTGCACTCCAGCCTGGGTGACAGAGGGAGACTGTGTCTCGAAAAAAAAAACTTGGATAATCTCCAAAACTGGGTGGACTATGTTCAAACAGCATCATCCTCCAAATCTCTAGACTCCAGTTCATTCAAACCCTGAATAATTTCCAAATTCAAGATATCTTCATACTCTGGCTAGTGGATCAGTCTCTCTAACCAGAGACTAATTCACAAACCTTGTATTACTTCCCACATTCATTATTTATTTACGAAATAATTACTAAGCACCTCCTGTGTGCTAGGCAATCCAAGGCCCTGGGGATAAAGTAGGAATACAGCAGATAATTCCTGCCCAAGGAATTTGCATTTTAGGCCAGCTGGGATCACTTGAGGTCGGGAGTTCGAGACCAGCCTGACTAGCATGGAGAAACCCTGTTTCTACTAAAATTACAAAATTAGCCGGGCATGGTGGTGCAGGCCCATAATCCCAGCTACTCGGGAGGCTGAAGCAGGAGAATCAACTGAACTCAGGAGGCTGAGGCAGGATAATTGCTTGAAACTGGGATGGTGACCCTGTAGTGAGCCCAGATCGTGCCATTACACTCCAGCCTGGGCAAGAAGAGCAAAACTCTGTCTCAAAACAAAAAAATTGCATTTTAGTAACTTGAAATTTTAACTAAATCTAATATCCTAGGTGATTCTCCAAACTTGAGATAATCTCCAAATTTCCTTTATTTATTTTGTTAAAAGATGGTGTTGTCTGTCACCCAGGCTGGAGTGCAGTGGTACGATCGTGGTTCACTGCAGCCTCCAACTCCTAAGCTCAAATGCTCCTCTCACTTCAGCTGATCCTCTTACTTCAGCCTCCCAGGTGGCTGGGGCTACAGCTGTACGCCACTATGCCCAGCTAATGGCTAATTTAAACAATCTTTTTGTAGAGACAGGGTTCTCCCTATGTTGCCCAGGCTGGTCTTGAACTCCTGGACTCAAGCGATCCTCCCACTTTGGTCTCCCAACCTCTCACCTTGGCGTTTCCAAGTGCTGGGATTACTGGCATAAACCACTGTACCCCACCCACATTCCTTTAATTACAATTAAATCTCTAGCCTTGAGAATTTCAAAACCTGGGTAGCTTCCACACTTCCACTCCCCAGCTGCCCTGCCAATCCACAGCCCTCCCTCTCTGTAACCTTTTCTGGTTTCTCTTCCCAGCTCTGGGGTGTCACTAAGCAAGGCTACCGCTGTCGGGGTGAGTGGGGCATCAGCAAGTGGGAGGGAAGCCTTGGCCCACGGGCTGGAAGAATGGACGGCACAGATTGGACCCCTGGCCATTAACTGCTGCCTTCCCCCAGAGTGCGGCCTGTGTTGCCACAAACACTGCAGAGACCAGGTGAAGGTGGAATGTAAGAAGAGGCCAGGGGCCAAGGGTGATGCCGGGCCCCCCGGAGCCCCTGTCCCACCCACGCCTGCTCCCCACACCAGCTGTGGTAAGACCTAGAGCACCGCAGTGCTGGGAGAGGGGCTGGGGGAGGAAGGGGGTTAAGTCCAAGGTCACGGGGCCCTTCCTATCAGACCCACACCCCTTCCATCCATCCACAAACAGGCTCTGAGGAAAATCTCTCCTACACGCTGTCCCTGGAACCTGAGACTGGGTGCCAGCTTCGCCATGCTTGGACCCAGACTGAATCCCCACACCCTTCCTGGGAACCAGAGACGGTGAGGAGAAACTGCCCTTACCCCCAGCTGGATACAGGGTACACAGGCCATTGGCCTGGGGGAGGCCGGATGCATTTGGAGACCCATAGGAAAGTGAAAGCACGCAGAAGTCCTTGACTGCTGGGTGGGAGGGTATGATACTGGAGTTTCGCTCCTGCTGCCCAGGCTGGAGTGCAATGGCACGATCTGGGCTCACTACAGGGTCATCCTCCCAGGTTCAAGCAATTCTCCTGCCTCCGCCTCCTGAGTAGCTGGGACTACAGGTGTGAGCCACTGTGCCCGGCCTGATACTGGTTAATTTTTAATGCTGATAGAAAAATAGGCCAGGCACGGTAGCTCTTGTCTGTAATCCCAGCACTTTGGGAGGCCAAGGAGGGAGGATCACTTCAGGTCAGAAGTTTGAGACCAGCCTGGCCAACATGATGAATGAAACTCCATCTCTACTAAAAATACAAAAATCAGCTGGGCGTGGTGGCAGGTGCCTGTAGTCCCGGGTATTTGGGAGGCTGATGCAGAATCACTTGAGCCTGGGAGGTAGAGGCTGTAGTGAGCTGAGATCGCGCCACTGCACTCCAGCCTGGGTGACAGAGCAAGACCCTGTCTCAAAATAAAAGAAAAAGAAAAATAGAAGTTTCAACGTGTTGGGGGTGGGGTGGGATGATAACCACTACGAGAACAGAAAAAAGGATTCTAGCCAATAAGATAGCAAGAATAAAGCCAAATATATCGGGAGCTGCCGTAAGTGTCAACAGAATCAACACCACTGTTCGAGAGCAGAGACTCTCAGATAGGGTTACAAAAAGGGTTCCACAGGGGACATTCATTCATCTGGGACTTACCAGTCTGGGCGGGGCAGTGTTCATGGCAGTGAAGCGTCTCCTAGACATATGCTCCCCACATCATCTGACGTCTTCCTTTCCTCCTTCCAGGTGCCCTGCCCAGTAATGGACCCACCATCAAGCCCATCCTCCAAGCTGGATTCCTAGGCATCTCTCGGTCTTCTCTTTCCCTCACTCCCTACCCTAGCCAGTCCCGAGTCCTGCCGTCGGACTCTGGCAGGGCTTCCAGAGGTAGGAGCCCTAGAGGCATCCGCCTTCCCATCCACACTGCCTTCGGTGGCTCTTCCGTCATCATTTTCCCTGGCACTGACTTTCCTCTCTTACATGGTGGTGGATGCTAATCCTCCTCCCTTTCCCTGCACTTAGTATCTGTGCAGCTCTGTGTTGGACACATTTAGACTCAGGCCTCATTTCACTCACTCCCTAAATCTCCATTTCACAGATAAGGAGACTGAGGCTCCCTGAAGTTAAGCCAAGGTGGCACAGTTCCCAAGGGCTGGAGGTAGATTCAAACCCAGGTCTTCCATCTGCTCTAAAACTGAAGCTCCTGACCAACATGCTATGGGTCAGGAGGGTGAGGATAGAGCAGGTCTCTGGGATTATTTAGTCGGGAGAGAAAACTGGGTAGCAGGCAGAGCAGGCAACCAACGGATACCTCAGTGAGATCACATCCACCCTCTGCTGAGGGGAAACGCCAGAGTCCCCACTATGGCCCCCATCACCCCTCCAACCTTGCTTCCCACCCCTCACCTCTCTTCGACCCACTTCAGCTACACTGGCCTCAACGTGCCCTGAACGTGCCCCAAATACTCCTACCTCAGGGCCTTTGCACTGGCTGTTCCCCTGCCTGGAATGCTCTTCCCCAGAGGCCCGTCTGGCCCCTCCTTTGGAACTGTGCTCCAGTGGCACCTTCTCAGTGAGGCTTCCCCTAACCATAGTCAAGATGCAAGTCCCCTGTCCCCTCCCAGTGCTGATCCTGCCTCCATGCTTTAATTTTTTATTTTATTTTTTGAGACAGTCCCGCTTTGTTGCCCAGGCTAGAGTGCAATGGCACAATCTCAGCTCACTGCAACCTCTGCCTCCCTGGTTCAAGAAATTCTCCTGCCTCAGCCTCCCGAGTAGCTGGGATTACAGGCATGCGCCACCACACGGGGATAATTTTTGTATTTTTAGTATAGATAGGGTTCCACCATGTTGGCCAGACTGGTCTCAACCTCCTGGCCTCAGGCGATCCACCCACCTCAGCCTCCCAAAGTGTTGGGATTACAGGTGTGAGCCACAGCGCCCTGCCCCTGCTTTATTTTTCTACACAGAACTTTCCCCATCTGACAACCTACACTTTTTCCCTCTATCTTGCTTAACATCTGTCCTTCCTCACCAGGAACATCAGGACATCAGCTCCAGGACAGCAGAGATTTCTTTTTTTATTTTTTGAGACAGAGTCTCGCTCTGTGGCCCAGGCTGGAGTGCAGTGGTATGATCTCGGCTCACTGCAATCCTGCCTCCCAGCTTCAAGCAATTCTCCTGCCTCAGCCTCCTGAGTAGCTGGGATTACAGGTGCGCGCCACCACACCTGGCTAATTTTTGTATTTTTAGTAGAGACAAGGTTTCACCATATTGGCCAGGCTGGTCTTGAACCCCTGACCTCATGATCCGCCCACCTCAGCCTCCCAGAGTGCTGGGATAACAGGTGTGAGCCGCTGCGCCCGGCCAAGAGTAGGGATTTCTATCAGTGTCTTTCACTGCTTCATCCCCAGTGCCTAGAACAGGGATGGCAGGTAGTAGGTGCCTGACAGATGTTTGTCCGATGCCTGAGTGTCTCCCTACCCATGCCCAAGGCACAAGAAAGATGTGCTTTGGGCAAAGAACTTTGAGGGTCAGAGCAGCAGGGGCCCATTCAGACCGAGGAAGCAGAGACACCCCAACCCCTTCACAAACCCAAGCACCCCTGACTTGGCCCCCACAGAGAGAGGTCCTACAGCTGTCATAAATTAAATTTATTCTCCAGAGAACATGGCTCTTGGTGTTGACGGGGGCATGGGAGTGGGGCCTTTGGGGCCTCAGGAATAGGAGATGAGGGGCCAAATACCAAGGAAAGACTTAAACCAACTCCCCAGATGACCAACGGCATTAGCATCTCATGGAGGACCCCTGCCCCCGCCCACCAGTCCCCCTTTACTTCTTCTTCTTCTTGCGGCCCCAGCACTGGGGGCCTGTCTTCCGTCCGCCTCCACCCTCTGTTCGGCTCCTCCAGGTGGGCATGGGAGCCTCCAGCTCATTTGGGCGGCCCCCCCGGTCTGGAACGTTGCCCATAAGCACCTGAAAGTTTATGAGATTTGAGTTGCAGAGGAAAAAAGTATCCTGGACAAGGGGGCCACAGAATAAAGGGAACAACACAAGGCTGAAGAAGGAAGGCGGATGTTGACTATTTGAGTACAGTGGCTGGGTGGGGAGAGGGCTGAATGGAAGAGACAAGCATGAGCTTTTTTTTTTTGGGACACAATCGCCCAGGCTGGAGTGCAGTGGTGAGAGCGGCTGGAGTGCATTGCTCACTGCAGCCTTTGCTCCTGGGCTCAAGTGATCTGCCCACCTCAAGCTCATTTTGTTCTTTACTTAAATTTTGCCTTAATCTTTGCTGTGCTAGATTTTATTTCCCAGTACTCATTTTACATAAGACTACTTACAGAAGTATGCTGCTAGATACCTAATTACTAAAACAGAGGGCATTTCTTTTTTTCTTTCCTATTTTTTTTTTTTTTGAGAGACAGAGTCTCACACTGTTGCCTGGGCTGGATCTCAGCTCACTGCAACCTCTGCCTCCTGGGTTCAAGCGATTCTCCTGCCTCAACCTCCTGAGTAGCTGGGATCACAGGTGCCTGCCTCCACGCCTGGCTAATTTTTTATATTTTTTAGTAGAGACAAGGTTTCACTATGTTGGTCAGGCTGGTCTTGAACTCCTGACCTCGTGATCCACCCACCTTGGCATTCCAAAGTGCTGGGATTACAGGCATGAGCCACTGCACCCAGCCCACAGAGGGGATTTCTGGTTTTTTTTGAGACAGTTTCACTCACTACCCAGGCTGGAGTGCAATGGCACGATCTTGGCTCACCACAACCTCCGCCTCCTGGGTTCAGGCAATTCTCCTGCCTTAGCCTCCTGAGTAGCTGGGATTACAGGCAAGCGCCACCATGCCCAGCTAATTTTTTGTATTTTTAGTAGAGACGGGGTTTCACCACATTGACCAGGATGGTCTCAATCTCTTGACCTTGTGATCCACCTGCCTCGGCCTCCCAAAGTGCTGGGATTACAGGCTTGAGCCACCACACCCAGCTTCTGTGTGGTTTTTTATTTCTATATTTGAGACAGAGTTTTGCTCTTTTTGTCCAGGCTGGAGTGCAATGGTGTGAACTCAGCTCACCGTAACTTCCACCTCCCAGATTTAAGCAATTCTTCTGCCTCAGCCTCCTGAGTAGCTGGGATTACAGACAGGCATGCACTAATATGCCCGGCTAATTTTATATTTTTAGTAGAGACAGGGTCTCGGCTGGGCGTGGTGGCTCACACCTGTAATCCAAGCACTTTGGAGGCCAAGGCGGGAGTTCAAGACCAGCATGACCAACATGGTGAAACCATGTCTTTATAAAAAAAAATTTTTTAAAGATTTTAAAAAAGAAAGAAAGAAAAGAGACAGGGTCTCTTCATCTTGGTCAGGCTGGTCTCAAACTCCCAACCTCAGATTTTCCGCCCACCTCCGCCTCCTATAGTTCTGGGATTACAGGAGTGAGCCACTCTGCCTGGCAGTCTTTCTTTAAAAAAAAAAATGGTTAAAAAAACAACACAATAGATACTGTGAGGTGATGGGGAAGGATTTTAAGCCCAAGCTGAAGAAGTGGCCGGGGGCTCAGTAAATAGTTGGACTTTGTTTTCAAATCATGATGGAGCCACAGAAGCGTTCTGAGCTGCGGAGTCCACAGTCAAGCTTTTGTGTGAGAGAGGTCCTTCTGGCTGCTGTGTTTAATGGGTGGATTAGAGGCAGTGAGTCTGAAGCCTGGACCAGAGCAGAGGCTAAAAGGCCAATCTGAAGGCCAAGGATGCCAGGGCCCTCCCCTACCCCAGATGCTCACCTTGTTGATGGCACAGCAGGTCCCTCTGCGGACAGCCACACTGGTGGCTGGGACAAGACGAGACAGGTCGGCTCGGGCAGCCAGGACATGTGCGAGGGAGATGTCTGATTCTGGGGTAAGAAACTCTCGAAGTGGGACCAGCACTGCCCTCATGGCCTCTCCTTGGGCCTGGAGTGGTGAGGAGACACAGAGAAGGTCCCCAGGTGGGACCTGTCATCTTGGAAGTATCACTTCCCCACTCAAGACTTCACTGCCCACAGCTCTCAATACACTTTTTTTTTTTGAGAAGGACTCTCGCTATGTCTCCCAGGCTGGAGTACAATGGCACAACCTCAGCTCACTGCAACCTTTGCCTCCAAGGTTCAAGCCATTCTCCTGCCTCGGCCCCCTGAGTAGCTGGGATTACAGGCACCCACCACTATGCCCGGCTAATTTTTGTATTTTTAGTAGAGATGAGGTTTCACCATGTTGGTCAGGTTGGTCTTGAACTCCTGACATCAGGTGATCCACCCACCTCAGCCACCTACAGTGCTGGGATTATAGGCATGAGCCACCGCACCTGGCCAAATATTTATTTTTTGAGACAAGGTCTCACTTTCACCCAGCCTGGAGTGGTGATGTGATGGTGGCTCACTGCAGCCTCAATCTCCTGGGCTCAAGTGATCCTCCTGCCCTGGCCTCCCAAAGTGCTGGGATTACAGGCATGAGCCACCATGCCTGGCTCTGCTCATGTCTCTTAAAGATGGGGTATACCTCTGAATAAACTCCCAGCTCAGAGCTGGGAATTCAACAATACCCTGGGGCCCTGAGATTCCAGGAGCCCCAAACCTCAAAAAATTCTAAAATGGCCACAGCCTCAGAAGCTCCAAAAGGGTGATACTCCTGGCCCTCATTCTTCCTCCCTGAAACTGCAGCCCCCCACAACTGGGCCTCTCCAATTCTGCCCATTCCTCTGCCCACACCTCTGCCCGGTCACTCCAGTGGAAAGCAGATGTGGTGAGGTCAAGGCGCTTGAGGAGGAGACAGCGGCGGCAGTGGTACTGATCTCTCAGGCTCTGGGACAGAGACTCCAATGCTTCCTGGGAGAAAAGGTCTCAAGGTCAGGCAAGGGGTCCCTCTCACTGCCACCTCTGATGAGGACACAGTTCACATTCAGTTAGTCACACACAGTCTTACCCATCTGGGTGCATCTAGCGAGGAGCCGAGGAGGGGCTGCAGGGACCCGGGGGGCAGAGAAGGCTGCAGCTCTGAGATCTGATGAGAGAAGTTAGAGGCCAACTGGGAAAGGGAGGATGGAACCCTCTGTAAACCCAGTTCCCCACAGCCCTGAGGCCACAGATGCAAGAATGGCAGTCACAGCTGCAGAAAGAACATGCCAGTGGTTGGAACACTCCTTCCAGAGGTGTTAGGGAGAGAGGTTCCGCTCCCCCCACCAAGGAAAGTGGGATAGCCCAGGAGGCAGGGGAGGGTGAGAATCATTCTGACTCTACCTTAGCATGCAACTCCTGCAGCAGCTGGCTGGCGGGGGTCCCTGGTGCAGGTCTGTGCAGTCCCAGTGCTTGGAGGGTAAGGCCCAGTTCCTGGACCATGCCAGTTCCCTCCACCCCTTCACCAAGGGGTGGCCCAGGACTGGGATCCAGCAGAGACCGCAGGCACAGGAGGCGGGTGGCTTGGAGTTCTGAGCAGAGAAAGCCTAAAAGTAGGAAACCGGAGCTGTGCACTCAGGGAGGCTGCGACCCCATCCATCCATCCTGGTCAAAAAGCTCCACCTGTGGCCAGGCACAGTGGCTCACGCCTGTAATCCCAACACCTCGGGAGGCTGAGGCAGGAGGATTGCTTGAAGCCAAGAGTTCAAGACCAAACAGGGCTTTCCTTTTAAAAAACAAAAAAGCCTCTACCTTCTAGTCTCACCTACCTAAAGCCTTGGTTCCACCTCCAGTGTAAGCCCCACTCTTAAGACCCTGTCCCCTCCTCCGAATTCGACTCCTGCCTACTTCCAAACGCCCTCCTCCTAATCCAACCCACTTGAGCTCCCAGATCCTCCAATTAAAGTTCTACCCCCTTGGGCCGGGCGTGGTGGCTCAAGCCTGTAATCCCAGCACTTTGGGAGGCCGAGGCGGGTGGATCACGAGGTCATGAGATCGAGACCATTCTGGTCAACATGGTGAAACCCCGTCTCTACTAAAGATACAAAAAATTCGCTGGGCATGGTGGTGCGTGCCTGTAATCCCAGCTACTTGGGAGGCTGAGGCGGGAGAATTGCCTGAACCCAGGAGGCGGAGGTTGCAGTGAGCCGAGATCCCGCCATTGCACTCCAGCCTGGGTAACAAGAGTGAAACTCCGTCTCAAAAAAAAAAAAAAAAAAAAGTTCTACCCCCAGGCCGGAAGTGGTGGTTCCTGCCTTTAATCCCAGCATTTTGGGAGGCCCAGGCGGGCAGATCACCTGAGGTCAGGAGTTGGAGATCAGCCTGGCTACAAAGTGAAACCCCGTTTCTACTAAAAATACTAAAAATTAGCTGGGTTTGGTAGCACGCGCCTGTAATCCCAGCTACTCGGGAGGCTGAAGCAGGAGAATCGCTTGAACCCGGGAGGCGGAGGTTACAGTGAGCCCAGATCACGTCATGGTACTCCAGTTTGAGCAACAAGAGTGAAACTCTGTCTCAAAAAATAAATAAATAAAATAAAATTCTAACCCCGCCTATCTCAGAGAGATTCCTCTGCCCACCCCACCCACCTCATACCCTCTGGGCCGCCCCAAAGTTCTGACCACGCCCCCTTGGGAACCTCGATTTTCCCTAAAAAGTCGGAGCCTGCAGCTCCTGAGGCTGTGGACTAGCCACTTCCGCACCCCGGGACTCACGTAGCAGGCGCAGGCTGGAGCCGGGTTCCCGAAGCTCAGCCGCGCCATCCTCACCGCAGAGCTTGCGATCCGGACAGTGCAGCTCCCGCAATAGGCGGCCAAGCTGCCGCAGAAAGTCCTCCTCCGCGCCGGGGCCTGCGGGGACAGGGGCGTCACGGCGCTGCGGCCCCGCGGCGGGCCCCCTGCCACCCCCCCGCTCCGTGCATACCATCGCCGGCGCTCAGCACCTCGGCGCCCGCCTCTCGCTGCTGCTCCAGGGCGCCCAGCTTCGCCAGCTCCGCCGCCAGCTGCGCGCACAGCACCCTGAAGTCTGGGCAAGAGGCGTCCCGCGACGCCAGCCCCGGGATACCCCCATACCTGTGGGGGCCGAGGTAGCGGGAAGGTCACTGAGAATCCCTTTCTGTCGACGTCCAGGGAGGAGACCTGGCCTTCCTGCACCCACCAGCCTCACCACACACCCTCTTACCCTAGAGCCAGCAGGTCCCGGGCCACCGCGGCCCCCTCCCGCGTTTCCGCCTTCACCCGCTCCATTAACGCGTCGCCTCGGCGCCAGGCGCGCGCCCCCTGGCGGCGGGCGGCAGGCTCCGCCCCAGAAGCGCAGCGCGCACGGGCTCCCATCTTCTGGCGGTACCAACCAATCGGCATTCCCGCGCCGGGACTTCGGTGCTCCCATTGGCTCAGGAAGACGCCGGACACGCCTCCCGGTCCGCCCGTCCCGCCTCTCGAGTAACCTGTCGGGGTTCTAGGAACCCCACCTTCCCCGGCGCTGTAAATTACAGTGCGTCCGGATCTCAGCTGTCACAAGCTGGCGGCGGGTGTCACTGCTGCAGGGACTTCAAAACAACTTCTGTTTCCTTTCCTTTTCCTCCCTCAGTTGTCTTCTGCTGGTGTTTTGTTGGTTTGTTTTTGAGACAGGTCTCGATCTCTCCCTCAGGCTGGACTGCAGTGGCGCCATCACGGTTCACTGCAACCTCGACCTCCTGGGCTCAAGATATCCTCCCGCCTCAGCCTCCCAGGTACATTTCTTAAAAGTAGTCAGGCTTGGTGGCTTGCTCATAATAGCTGGGACCACAGGCGCGGAGTACCGCGCCTCGCTGATTTTTGAATTTTTTTTTTGTAGCGACAAGGTTTCCCCATATTGCCCAGTCTAGTTTCCAACTCCTGGGTTGAAGCGATCCGCCTGCCTTGGCCTCCCAAAATCCTGGGATTACAGGCGTGAGCCACCGCGACCGGCCAATTTTGCTGTTGTTGTTTTAAAGTTTTGTAAAGGCCGGGCGCAGTGGCTCACGCCTGTAATCCCGGCACTTTGGGAGTTGAAGGCGGGCAGATCACCTCGGGTCGGGAGTTCGAGATTAGCCTGGGCAATATGGTGAAACCCCATCTCTACTAAAAATACAAAAATTAGCGGGGCTTGGTGGCATGTGCCTGTAGTCCCAGCTACTCCGAAGGCTGATGCAGGAGAATCTCTTGAACCCGGGAGGCAGAGGCTGCAGTGGGCCGAGATCAAGCCACTGTACTCCAGCCTGGGCAGCAGAGGGAGACTCCATGTCAAATACAATAAAATTTTGTAGAGGGGGGTCTAACTATGTTGCCCAGGTTTGCCTCTAACTCCTGGACTCAACCAATCCTCCCTCCTCCACTCCCAGAGTTTTGGGATTACAGGCTTGAGCCACTGTGCCTGGCCCTGTCCTCTGCTCTTAAAGCAGCGCGGAGGGAGTGGTGTTCACTCAACTCTGCCCAAAATCCAAAACTTCCTCCCTCCTTCCACCTCAGGGTTTGAATTATGTAAGGGACCCAGGAATCCCGGCACACCCCTCACACACCAGGCCCTCCTCATCCCTCACAATGTGCCTGTTTGGCCTTCACTCCTCTCCCTTCTAAGCCTTGGAGTGAGCAGGTGCAATGCACCATAGTAGTTAAGAGATTACACCCTAGGAGTCAGGCAAAGGTTAGAGTTTGATTCCATTACTCAGCACCTCCCTGTTCCTACCAAATTGCTTCCCATCTGTATAATAGGGATAATAGTACCTACCTCTTAAAGTTGTTGCTGAGGATCAATTAGAGTTTCATATATAAAAAGTGCTTAGCAGATATATAGGGAGTACTTAATAAAGAATACCTAATATATATATCCACAGCATTTAATGTGTACTATTGGGTGAAGCATCTTATCTCTTTTACAGAGGAGAAAAATAAGTTTGAGAGAAGTCACAGAGTGAATTCATGATGGTGCCAATAAATGAAGATCAAATTCCAAATTCTATGCTTTTAAACCACTGAACCAATTTCTACTGCTATTACCACTATTGTTTTGTTGCTGTCGCTAAGAAAACATTGTATCAGAGCTCATCTCTTCCTTACTGTATCCTGGTATCCAATAGTTCCTAGACATTCTGCTGGAAGTTGGGGGTGGACCAGGAGCCTGGAGGGAAGAACAGGGATAGAACTTCTTCCTTGGCTGGGCGCGGTGGCTCACATCTGTAATCCCAGCACTTTGGGAAACTGAGGCGGGTGGATCATGAGGTCAAGAGCTTGAGACCATCCAGGCCAACATGGTGAAACCCCGTCTCTGCTAAAAATACAAAAATTACACACCTGTAATCCCAGCTACTCGGGGGCTGAGGCAGGAGAATTGCTTGAACCTGGGAGGTGAAGGTTGTGGTGAGCAAAGACTCGCCACTGCACTCCAGCCTGAGGGACAAAAGTGAAACTTCATCTTTTTTAAAAAAAAAAAAAAAGAGAGAGAGAGAGAACTTGTTCCTCAAGGGCAGATCTGAGTAACCCCATAACCCTGTTTACCCCAAGACAGAACACTTTGGTGGCCATTTGTTGACCTAAATCAAATGTTAAAAATTGCCCAGAGGCAGGTTACAGTGACTCACACCTGTAATCCCCGCACTTCAGGAGGCTGAGGTGGGGGGATCACCTGAGCCCAGGAGTTTGAAGCTGCAGTGAGCTGTGATCAGGCCACTGCACTCCAGCCTGGGCAATGAACTCAATTAAAAATAAAACAAAAGCCTGGCGCAGTGGCTCATGCCTGTAATCCCAGCACTTTGGGAGGCCGAGGCAGGAGGATCACCTGAGGTCAGGAGTTTGAGACCAGCCTGACCAACATGGAGAAAACCATTTCTACTAAAAAACCAAAATTAGCCAGGCATGGTGGCACATGCCTGTAATCCCAGCTACTCAGGAGGCTGAGGCAGGAGAATCGCTTAAACCCGGGAGGCGGAGGTTGCGGTAAGCCGAGATCACGCCATTGCACTCCAGCCTGGGCCACAAGAGCGAAACAACATCTCAAAAAATAAAAAATAAGCCGGGTGCATTGGCTCACGCCTGTAATCCCAACACTTTAGGAGGCCGAAGCAGGTGGATCACGAGGTCAAGAGATCGAGACCATCCTGGTCAACATGGTGAAACCCCGTCTCTACTCAAAATACAAAAAATTAGCTGGGCATGGTGGCGCGTGCCTGTAATCCCAGCTACTCAGGAGGCTGAGGCAGGAGAATTGCCTGAACCTAGGAGGCGGAGGTTGCGGTGAGCCGAGATTGCACCATTGCACTCCAGCCTGAGTAACGAGCAAAACTCCGTCTCAAAATAAATAAATAAATAAAAAATAAAAATAAAAAATAAGAAATCGGATGTCAGGTGGAAAAAATAAAAAATAAATAAATTGCTCCAGCCAAAAACCTGGACTTAACAACTTTGACTCCTCTGTATCGCAAACCGCATATATAAATCTGCGGATTCTACTTACAAAGTGGTCCCAGCAGCTGCCCACTTCTCTGCCCTCCAGGGCCCTCACCCTGGGCCTGTCCGATGATGTCTTGTCGTGAACCATCACAGCAGCCTCCTCTGTGTCAAGTTGCCCCCTCCCCCAGCCCCCACTCTGTTGACCACTTGCAGCAGAGGGAGCCTGTGAACACCTGAGTAGGTCACATGCCTCCCACGTTTGAAATTTCCTGTGGCTCCGTCTTACTCAGGGCAAAAACCAAAGTCCACTCAATGGCCTGCAAGGCCTTACACATTCGCCCCGTCGCCTCTCAGCCCTCATCTCCTGGCACTTTCTTCTTTGCTTCCTCCCCTCTTAACTCCCTGAACCTCCACAGATTTCCCAGACACACTCCTGCCTCAGGTCCTTGCACTAGCTGTTTCCTTAACTTAAAACACCCTTCCCTGCAGACACCCTCAGGACTCCCTCACCCCCCTCAGGGTTTTATTCAAATGCCAGCTCCTGGCCGGGCATGGTGGCTCATACCTGTAATCCTAGCACTTTGGGAGACCAAGGCGGACAGATCACTTGAGGTCAGGAGTTCGAGACCACCTTGGCCAACATGGTGAAACCCCCGTCTCTACTCAAAATACAAAAATGAGCCAGGCATTGTGGCGCGTGCCTGTAATCTCAGCTATTCAGGAGACTGAGGCAGGAGAATCGCTTGAACCGGGGAGGCAGAGGCTGCAGTGAACGGAAATGATGTCACTGCACTCCAGCTTGGGCGACAGAGCCACACTCCATCTCAAAAATACAACAACAAATGCTGGCTCCTGAGGAGGCCTAACCTGGCCACTCTAGCCAAAACGGCCTGCATCCCGTTCCCTTTTTTTTCCTTTCTGCTTTACATCATTTCTAACATAGTAAGTCATTTACTCATTGTCTCCCCTTCTATAAAGGGACTTTTGTCTGTTCTGCCCACTGCTTTTTCTCGAGTGCTTTCAACAGGGCTTGGCATGTAATAGGTGCTCAATAAATGCACTTCTTGAGTGCCTTATAAAACTCAAGAGTCTGATGGGACCAAAGGACGTGGAGGAGAAGGGAGAATTTAAGTCGCAGACTGGTCTGGCAGTTCAGGAAGGTGAGTGGGCGGGGTGCACAGAGGCAAAGAAATAACACAGGCTAAGACTTTGTCACAGACATTTCTTGGAGCAGATCTCATGCCCCCTCCCCCGGTTGACAAGGCTGGGTCTTTGGCCCCCATCCTCCCCCACCGTTTCAGCCTGCACTGACACTGACGATATTGAGGTCACAGACTGGCTTAGCATCAAGATCAGGAAGATATATGTTGGGGTGCCTCCCCCAAATCTGGGGGCCAAGCACCCGATCTGAGGGGCAAGCGGCTGGGAAACTGGGCCTGGGAGTGCCAGGGGCTGAGGTCTTCCTGGCTCCCAGGGCGGCCCTCCATGCACCCCGATTTGGGGGCAGTGAACGGGAATCATGGATCAGAGGTGGGTCTCAGCGGGGAGCAGGCCTGGGAGGCCTGGGAGAGGCGCTGCTGGGAAGTGGCGGCCAGGGAACCTTTCCCCAGCCCCCACCGCGTCATCTGCACATCCCACAGCACCGTACAGCACTCTGGTCCCCTGTCCCACCCCTCCCCAAAACGAGGTAGGTTAAGAATGGAGCTTCCCCCCCGCCCACCATGGAAGGGGGGAGACCGAGGCACAGAGAGGGGCATGGGGACCCAGGCTGCCCCAGCCCCCAATCCCTCCGCCTTCAGCTCTGGTGAGTCAGACAGTGATGAGAGCTGGGCAGAGTGGGGAGGGGAGAGACACCCTGCTTTTCTCTCACCCATCCGAGGGGCTGGTTGGGAGAGCTAAATCTCACAGGTTCCGGATATAATAAATAGTTAATAATTTAAAGGAAGAGACAGAAGACCTGTCCCTTGAACCCCAGCAAGGCCATCCAAGTCTGGGTAATGAAGGAAGGTAAGTGCGCAGTTCCAGATGCTTGGGGCCAGGTGCAGATCCCAAGCCCATACAACATTGAGACTGTCTTGCTCCAAGACCTTGACGCCCCCATACAGGACACCAGATCTTCAATCCATGGAAGTCCCATTTCACTTGGGGGCAAAAACCTGTGGCACCCCCCCCTTCCACAGAAGAGACTCAGTGGGCTATGAAACAGGCGTTCAAACTTCCTGAAGCAACCTCCAATTGTAAAGTGGAAGAGAGCCGGGCACAGTAGCTCACACCTGTAACCCCAACACTTTGGGAGGCCAAGGGGGGTGGATCACAAAGTCAGGAGTTCACGACCAGCCTGGCCAACATGGTGAAACCCCATCTCTACTCAAAATACAAAAAATTAGCTGGGTTTGGTGGCACGCACCTGTAATCCCAGCTACTCCGGAGGCTGAGGGAGGAGAATGGTTTGAACCCGGGAGGCGGAGGTTGTGGTGAGCTGATATCATGCCACTGCACCCCAACCTAGGTGATGGAGCGAGACTCCCTCTCAAAAAAAAAGATAAAAAATAAAGTGGAAGAGAAGGGGTTAATGGAGTGGGCGAACAGAAAAGGTTAGACTTGAACCTGGACTAGGGATCAAGGTTGGGCTTGAAGGAGGATCTGCGAGGCTGGGGGGTCGTGGGGGGCGGGCAGCCGAGCCATAGCTAGCCTAAAAGCTTCCATCACACAGTTCCTCGGGCCCCAGTGTGGCCAGGAGATTGTGGTGTGACTTCCAGCTCCTCTCAACCCTGGGCAGTGTGCCTTCACTTAATGAAGAGCCTGCATAATCTGTGTAATCATCTGTGACAATGCTGAGTCCTAGAGGTGACAGTAAGGGAGCTCCTAGTTGGTCCTTTGTCCTTTTTTTTTTTAGAGACAGGGCCTCACTACATTGCCCAGGCTGGTCTCAAACTCCTGGCCTCAAGCGATCCTCCTTCCTTGGCCTCCCAAAGTGCTGGGATTACAAGGCATGAACCACTGCACCCCACCCTGGGCGGTCCTACAAAGAGTTCCAAATGATAGGGATCCCACCCTAAGATAAAGGGGTAATTCTGAGGATTTCCAGGGGCTTCGGCTGGGATCCTTGGGATCAGAATTCTAGAATCTAGAACCTTGGGGTTTTGGGGGCCTATGGATGGCAGGATTCAAGGGGCAGCAGGTCTCTGAGGACGTACAGGTGGGGCTGGGAGATTCAGGTGGAGAGGCAGCTCAGGCTTCATCACGCTAAAGAGGTTTGAGTCCAAATAAATCTGGGGTCCGAGGGTGCTGGGGTCTTGGGGCACCTCGAATCTGAATGCCTCTGATGCGGAGGGACCAAGGTCTTGGATCAGGAACAATCATAATGTTGTAGAGGCTTGAGCCTTGCATTTGGGGGTCAGTGGCACCTTGGGGTCTTGCATCCAGTGCTCCTAAAGTACCTTCAGGTCACTCAGGGGCTGAAGTCCAGGGGATCAGAGGTCTGGGTCGCCATGAGCATCCCATCTTCTGGGAGCTGGACTCCCAGCCCTTGGGGGGCTGTGGGTAGGAGGCTGAAGATTCCAGGACATTGGGGTCTCAAAATCCAGGTCCAGGAGGGACTGCAAGAGAGGGCTGTTTGAGAACTCGAGACCAGTATCTCAGTCCTCAGGTGTTGGTGGCCTTTAGTCGCACATCTGAGGACACCAGGCACCTCTGAGGCCTGTAAATGATATCCAAAGCTCCTGAGAACACTGGCTTTGGGGGCAGGTGGGCCTACATAGGTCTTTGATCCCTGGCTTCCAGAGCATCTTGGTGTCTGATATCTGGATCTTGGGAGGCTCTGGGATGGGTCTCCCAAGTCATTTTGGTCAGAGAATATCTCGTGCTTGAGCATATCCAAGTGCTCAGTGCATCTTAAGCGTTTTGGGGTCCTAGGGTGTCTGGGGACTCCCTGGACACCTTAGACTTCGGTGTTCCTGGATTGGAGGCCAGGTCTGTGGGCACTCTGTAGTGGGTAGATTTGGGGGCAGCATCTGGAGATTCCAGAGCACGAGTTTCAAACTCTATTTGAAACTGTCTCGGGGTCCTGCTGTCTCAGGGGTACTGGGACTAGGAGAATGTCTCAGATGTGGGGGCACCAGGTCTTAGATGAACATTCAGGGACTGTTTAGGGGTGACTCAAGGTTCTGCGGTCTCAAGATCTGATCTGGGAGTTGAATAAAGGCAGAGTCAGGTATGGGCAACTCCTGACTAATTGTGGGGCTGTAATCTGAGGGACATGGTGCCAGGCATGACCATGGTCTAGATTGTTCATTTCAATAGGGACCTGCCCTCTCCAGGATCTATGCACTCTCTGACCCTTCTGAGATGCAAAGCATGGGACGCCTGGAGCCTCCTCATGAGGGGTGGGGATGGGGGAACGCCAGAACTCAGACACCTGGGACCTCTTGGACAGACATCCCAGTGAAGCTGGGGCTGGGGTCTCTCAGTCCTAGGTTTGGGGTCCAGGTTCCAGGTCTGAGATCTCTCAGTCCAAACTCAAGCTCCAAGTTCCGGGTGTGCCTAGGTTTGGGTTTTAGGTCCAAATGGAGTCCGGGGTCCTGGACTCTCAATTTTGGGCCCTCGGGCCGGCTAGGGGACCCGCCAAGCCGTCCTCACCGCGCAGCCTCCTCGTGGCGACCCCCGCAGCCGGCGCAGCCGCATCGCGCTGCAACCCAGTGGCACGCGCGCAGGGGCGCGTAGCAGCAGAGGCAGGGCACTGCTAGGGAGAGCGCGGCCAGCGCGGCCCAGCGCGCGGCAGGGCGCGGGTGGCCCGGCTCGCAGGCACATGGGTCCGAGAAGTCGCCCTCGGCGTCCGACAGGCAGTGGTAGAGCAAGCTCTCGGCGCACCACAGGCAGCTCAGACGGCGCACCAGGAGGCGACCAGGGTCTGGGGCCTCTGCGCAGCGGCCGCCACGCCCGTCCGCTCGGCGGCGGAAGAGCGCTCGGCAATGCACGCAGCGGGCTGCCTCCTCCGCCTCCGGGGAGGCCTTGGTAGGAGCAGAGGCTGGGCCCGGGCCGGGGGGTGGGCGAGCTGGGGGCGCTGGGGGCGCAGCCTCGGTCAAAGGGGCAGGTAGTGCCGCTGGGGGCCCCAGGGCAGCGCCCCTCAACGCGCCGGTCTTGGCGAAGCGCACGACACAGGTGGACAGGGCGAGGGGCGCGGGTGGCCCGGAGCTCCGGTAATCCTCGTAGCCGCGGCCGCCCCACCCCGGGCCCCCTGCCCCTGCCAGGGGCTCTGACGGCTCTGGAATCCCAGTGAACGGCAGAAGTGGAGGGTAGCTCTGCAGGACGAAGGGACAAGGCGATCAGAATCCATCCCAGTCTCAGCCCCAAGGATCTAATTCTCTAGCACCCTCTTGGGTCTGGGATTCAGATTTTCAAGACCCCAGCTCTCTTCTCTCCCACGATCCCTCAGTCCCCACTATTCTCCAGGAACAGACAGAAGAATCCACACACGAAGCTCACACCTTTAAAGACCCACAGGCCGAAGGTTCCCAGTCCTGTCCTCTCTTAAGATCCCAGGCCCCCTCTACCTTGAGATCCAGGGGTTCTGGACCCCAGCCACTTCCTCCTTAAGGGCACAGGAATTTGGTACCTGGGCCCCTTTTACCCTCCTGGGTACCGACTCCCCCGCCCTCCTCATGATAAGCAGTCCTATTCCATAAGTTCCCCAAATATATTCTGAAAATGGTACCAAACCCCTCTGGACTTCGACACCCCTCAAAATCTCCAGGTGCACAGGAGACTCGGGAAGCCCGCACCCAAGCCCCCTAGAAACCCAGGCCTCCAAGCCTCTCCCTACTTCCCCGCTGCTTCCTCGCAGTCCCGCCCGGTTATCAGGTCAGCCATCCCCTGGGATCTGTGTTCCCCGCCCCTGCCCGCCTTCCCCGGCCAGGGGTCCCGCTCCCTTAGGGCTCCGACTGCACCGCCCCATTCCCCCTGGAGCCCCAGGCTTCCAGGTTGCACCTGAGCAGAGGAGCGGCGGCGCTGGGGGGGCGTGGCCGGTCCGAAGCCTGAAGTTGACTCCAATGTGATGATGGGGGCCGCAGCGGCGCTGGGAGGCGTCTCCTGACGGCTGTGGCTGGAGGAGTCGCTGTCCACGTGGGACTGGAGGAGATTGGTGGCCTCAGCTCGGGGACACGCCCCCGCACAGCCGACGCCCTCACGTGGACCCCTCCCATTGAGAGCGAGGGCTCTGTGGCCAGGAAGGCCTGGGTTCAAACCCCGGTTCTGTCACTGACTGGTTGTGTGACCTCCAGCAAGTGAGCTCACCTCTTTGAGCCTCAGTTTCCTCCTCTGTAAAACGGGGATCCTAAGAGTACCCATTCATAAGGATGCGGTTAGGGCCACTGCAAGGGCACAGCACATGTCTGAAGTGCTGGGAGAGCTGGAAACGGTTACTGTTATCTTTGTGGCACCTTTCAACTGATCAGACCAGCTCGCCAAACCTACGGAACAACGAATGGTCTTCCCCCTTCTCAGAACCCCTCTCCCCTGGGCAGCCAGCTGCCTTCCTCTCTCCGTCCCAGCCCCCCACTGTTATTGGAGCAGTCCCACCCACTCCAAGTGTTCCCCTTCCCATGCAAACCAGGCTCTGTTCTGAAACTAGCTGAAATATGACTTCTCAGACCCTGAGCTTCCTTTCTGTCCCTTGGGCATAATTCCTACCTCATCTGTGCCTTGCCTTCAACAGACATTCATTGAGCACCCATGATGTGCCACACTCACAAAGACAACTGTGCAGATTCCAGAGGGAGACTAGAGAGCAGAGGATCTTTCCCGGGGAAGTACTAGATGGACAGGAACTGTCTGTGACTGTTGAGGCCCCTCTTCCATCTCCCAGGACCCTGAAATTCCACCCTTTTCTGCCCAGGGAATAGGTTTTGTTCCTCTAGGTGTTTTCAGCAACTCCCGCAGTTTCCAGCAAGTGCCAAATTGCACCCAATATTATGTGCATTCATTCATTCATTCATTCACTTTATTCAACACATATTTACTAAACACTTACTGTGTGCCAGGCACTGTTTCAGGCATTGGAGACACAGCAAGAAACCAGAAACCAACAAACAATCTTTGCTGGCCTGGAGCTGACATTCTAGCATGGGAGATAGTAAACTAATAGATAAGAAAACAGTATTTTCAGAAAGGAAGTAAGGAAAATGCCTTAGAAGATGGGAAAAAATTAGCACTAGACAAGGGGCATTGACAGATTGCAATTTTAAATGGAATACTTAAATTTAACTACTCGGGGAGGCCCTCCCTAAGAAGATGATATTTGTATAAAGCCCTAAAAGAAACAAAGGAATGAGTCCCAAGGAAATCTGGGAAAGAGTATTCCAGGCAATAGCCAGTGCAAAGGTCCTGGGGTAGTCCTGTGCTTGCCAGGTCAGAATAAGAGTGAGGAGGCCGTGTGGCTGGAGTTGAGTTAGCGAGGGGGCCAGACACACAGGGCCAGATGGCATGGGATCTCATGGGCTGCTGTAAGGACTTTGTCCTTTACCTGAGTGAGCTGGGGCCCTGGGAGGGTTCTGAGTGTGGGAGGGGCATGATCTGACTCAGCTGTTGATAGGGATCCTCTGGCTGTGTGTGGGGGCAGGAGGGAAGGAGTTGACAGTGAGAAGCTGTTGAGATGGTCCAGGTGGGAGGTGCCTTTGGACAGTACCAGGTTGGAGGCAGATTGTGATGGTTTGCAAAGTGGAACTACTATTTCCTGAGGGATGAGATGAGACGCATAAAAGGTAAGAGGAGTCAGGATGACTCCAAGCTTTGCAGCCTGAGTAACTGGAAGCATGGAGCTGTCATTAATTTGTTCATCCATTTATTTTCACTATTTATTCATTTTTGTTGTTTATGTAATTTTTCTTTTCTTTTTTGTGAGATGTAGTCTCGCTCTGTCACCCAGGCTGGAGTACAGTGGCATCATCTCGGCTCACTGACACCTCTGCCTCCCTGGTTCAAGCGATTCTCCTTCCTCAACCTCCTAAATAGCTGGGATTGCAGGTGTGCGCCACCATACCCAGCTAATTTTTGTATTTTTAGTAGAGACAGGGTTTTACCATGTTGCCAGGCTGGTCTCAAATGCCTGACCTCATGATCTGCCCACCTCAGCCTCCCAAAGTGCTGGGATTACAGGTGTAAGTCACCGTGTATTGTTTATATATTTTTTAAATTTCTGGCTTTCCACACTAGAATAGAAGCTCCAGGAGGAAAGGAACTTTTTGTTCACTGATGTAACCCAGTGTCTAAAACACTGCCTGGTATACAGAAAGTGCACAATAAGGACCATTGAGTGAATGTGTGAATCATGACAGGGCAGAGACTAGAATAACTGGGATTGAATTGACACTTAGAGTTCAGGCCCAATTTGGTGTCCCTGACATGTGGCATGGTGCCTGCTACACAGTAGGTGCTCAAGAATGTTCATAGAATAAAACAAAATCCTGTCCCCCCAGCAGAGAGGCCTCCTGGACACTCACCGTCAGAGGGCAGGGGGTCTCTGCAGTATCCTGGGAAGGAGAAGAGGAGGAGGAGGAGGAGGAGGAGGAGGAGGAGGGAGTGAGTGAGCCTGGGGCAGGGAGAGAGGCAGAGAATGAGTTCCCTGAGCCCAGCTTCTCCTCCCGATCCCAGTCCAGCCCCCAGCGCACACCACCTGGGCTGCTCACCTCGACCCAGTGCGGCCAGCGCGGCCAGCAGGCTCTTCTGGAACTCATCAGCCTCTGCAGGGCTCTGAAACGTCAGTCCAAACTTGCAGTCACCCAGGCTCCAGTGGTGAAAGATGGGATTCACCTTGTTGTAAACCAAGCCTGGCTTCAGGGTACACTCCAAGGTCGTCTGAGAGGCAGGAGGAGAGCAGGGTCAGATACCCCACCCCAGACATGCCTGTGACATCTCCTCCATCACCAGCCCCCGTGCATACCCTGGTGTCTTCTCACAAACCTCATTTCCCAATCCTCGGTGTAGCCTGAACCCCGGTCAACACTGACACAACTCCCCAGTTTTACTTCTGTTTTTGAGACAGGCTTGCTCTGCTGCCCCGGCTGGAGTCAGTGGTGTGCTCCTGCTCACTGCAGCCTCAACGTCCCAGTCTCAAACAATCTTCCTGCCTCAGCCTCCCAAAGTGCTGGGATTATGGGCATGAGCCCCCATGCCCAGCTAACCCCAATTTTCCTAAACATACCTCTGATACTCCAATATTTTCCTAACCCCTTGAAGCCTACCTTTCCCTAATACCTCTGATACCCCTATAGAAACCCCAAATCTTATTGAATGCCTCAAAACACTATTAACCCCTTTCTGGCTCTAATACTTCCCAGACTACTGAACATCTCACAATATTATTGTCAATCCTCTTCTAATAATAATCTCTGTAAACTTTACCCAAAAATGTTCTTTTTTTTTTTTAAGATGGGCTCTCTCTGTGTTGCCCAGGCTGGTCTCAAACTCCTGAGCTCAAGCAATCCTCCTGCCTCAGCCTCATGAGTGGCTGGGATTATAGGCACCCACCACTTACTGTACCCACCACTTACCCCAAAATAGTCTTATTACACTTCCACAGATTTCCCCTCAGGTGCTAGCCAACACCCTATTGAGGTTCCCTCAAATCCTTGCCGAGTATCGCCATATTCCTTCGCTCCATTTCAAATCCCCTCACTGACTCTTGCTCTGAAACAAAACCTTTCCCTCAAGCCTCTCACACAATCCATATCTTTCTACTATACCCCTAGCTGAAATGTCAACACTGTCCCTCCAAATGGTGCCAGACAGCCCAGTTATTCCCGATGAACCCATGTATAGCATTGTCAAATGTTTCTGACACTTT
Organism: Leontopithecus rosalia; assembly: GCA_028533165.1. Lineage (NCBI taxonomy): Eukaryota > Metazoa > Chordata > Mammalia > Primates > Cebidae > Leontopithecus > Leontopithecus rosalia. The sequence goes on along the minus strand of CM052668.1, from coordinate 26,932,691 downwards.
CAAATGGACCCCAACAAATGCTTCCTTCTACTAGGGCAGACAGGGTGGTTGGTGTAGGGCCTCGTGGCAAAGATCTCTGAGCAAGATGGAGGGTTCTGAGCAGAAGAGGGACATGGTCTGAGTCGGGTGGAGGCAGTACACCCGTGAAACAGACTGCAGTTGGAGTGGGGAGCAGTACAGGGAGACAGGAGGCTGCTGTGACAGTCGGCCGGAAATGGCAGTGGACAGGACCTTCCTAACACCCCATGTATCCTGAAATTCCCAACTCTTATCCATAGGACAGATATTCACTCCCAAACTTCATACCCCAGTTTGATTTCTACGCTGGGAGGCAGCCTGACCTCTGCTCCACACACCAGCCCCACTCCCCTCCCTTCCCAGGTCCCCACCCTGCCCTCGTGCCCCAGGGTGGCTCACTTTCTGGTCCCGGAGGCGCTCCCCGTGGATGACGTAGTGCCCCTGGCGGGCCCCACCCTCGGGCCTGGCCCCTCGGACCCGACACACGCTCACCTGGCTGAGGCCCCCGCCCCCCACAGGCAGCCAGCCCCCACTGGAGTCATCTCGGGCCATCACCACAGCTCGGACCCGCACCATGTACCTGCAGGAGGAGGGGGGAGGAGAGGGACAACACAGTCATGAGCTTAAATCCTGCTCTCTCATGGAATGTTCCTCCAACCCTCACCACCCCTCCGACTTCATTTCTCACGTCCGGGTCCACGGCGCCCTAAGCTAGCAATACCCACCTCAACCCCATGGCCACCCCCTTCCACCCTGGCTCCTTTCTTCCTCATGCCATCGCTTCTCTCCCACTCTATCCTTTTCTCCATGTCTGCCCTTTCTCTGTCCCCACCTTTCCCCCATCTCTCCGCCCCCACCCCCATAGCCCTGGTGTTGCACTCCCCTGCCCCTCCTACTCATCCCTATCACCCCCTTCTCCTCCCTTAGCACATACCCACAGCCCCACCCAGCGCTTCCCCCTCACAGCTGGGTGCCTGCGCATATATATTTTCTCTGGGCCCATCAACTCAGCTCCCTCTCTCCCAGCCCTGCCTCCGCACCCTGTCGTCCAGGCCACAGGCTGGGTGAGAAACCCAGGCTCTTTCCACCCCCCATCCCTTCCCGGATTTATGAATGAGACCGGATGCAAAGCTCACTGAGTCACCCAGCAACGGGAGATGGGCAGGGAACAGGGAGAGAACCAGAAATGGCCAGAAAGAGAGATCGAGAGGGAGATGGAGGCAGAGGAAGTCAGAAACGGGCAACCGAAGACACATCCAAAGCATTTCATTCACAAAAATCAAGGCTGCTCCCTCAGGCCCCAGCTGAGGGAAACCAAGGGGGAAAGATGGGGTTGAGGGGAGATTGATCCTTCCTCCCACTTCCCTTCCCACCCCCCCACCCCAGCATCCTTCAGAACCATTTTACCCCGCCCCCCAGCTCAGGGGACGTAGCCCTCCGCCCAGTAATCGGGATCAGCGTCCAGCCCCTCACTACCACCCAGCACAGGGACCTTGGCGTCCCAACCTTAGGGACCCGGGTGAGCTCTAGCCCCCTCCCCCACCTGCAGGCTTCTGGGTTTCCCTGGCCCTTCGGGAGGGGAAGGGGCGGCCGCAGCGCCCCCAGCCCCCTTTTCTCAATGGGATGGGATTTTGTGAATGAGCAGTCACGTGACGCTGCTTCCTTTGTCCGCCCGCCTCCCCCGACAACAGGTGAAGCAGGGAATGAGGGCGGGGGTCCCCCCAGGGCCTAGCTGGAATAAGGCACTGGAATTTCAGGGTGCTCTACCCTCCCCACACATCCTGTGTTGCCCGGGGGAGTGGTCCTTAGCGCTCCTCATGGTGAGGGTCCAGGAAGGAATTTTGTGAATGGGGCACCCTTGGAGAAAGTCCAGACCCCCCAAATGAAGACTGGTACCCTGAATGGCTGTCGCGCAGTTTGGGGGGTTCCCACTCCCTAGTCCTCCCAGCCAGGGCCTGAGGGGCGCCTGGGTGGGCAGAAGGCGCAGCGCGGTCCTGGCCGCCCCCTCATCGGGCCAGGCAGTCTGTCAGCCCCCGCCGCCTCGCCCCCCTTGGCACCTGCCTGCGAGGCTCCGGCCGGGCTCCGAGCGGCGGCGACGCGGCCTCCTCCTCCTCCTTTTCGTTCCGGCTCCCTCGCTGGCTCCGGCGGCGCTGGAGACGGGCACCGGGAGCCGGGGCGAGGGGGGAGGGAGGGGGAACCTGGAAGACGGGTGGGGGGGGAAGGGGCGGCTTGGGGGAGGGGTAAGAGCGAGGCGGGCTTACTTGCCCGCTGGGTCCTAGAGTCCGGCACTAGCTCCAGAGAGCAGCCCCCCAGCCCCCATTTTCTTAAGATCCAGAGGGAATCCCCCACTTCTCCATCCATCTGCGCCATTGGTCCCTAATGCTATGAGGAGGGGATAGGGGCAGGGACAGGGACTGGTCTCAAGGTTCTAAAGAGGCGGTGGTCTACGCTGTGACTTCCAAATAGGAGGGGCTGAGTGCCTGGCAGGGTTCGATAAGGGGTGGGGCGAGAGGGGAGTCTTCACAAGGGGGTGGGGTTGGAAGGCCTGGGTATAAAGAGGTTTGGATGCTGAAGGCCAGGGCTAGTGCGTGCGTCACGAAAAGGGCGGGCCCACGGTGGATGGGCCTTCGGGGCACGCCGGGGGAAGGAGAGGGTCTTGGGAGGCGATGTAGCTGGGTCTTAAAAAGGCGGAGCCTAGAGGTAAATTGCCTTAGGGACGGGGCACAGGAGAGGTCCAAAGGGGAGGAGCGACGCGTCGGTGCTTGCATGGGCGGGGCCTTGGGAGGGAATAAGGAGAGGGGCGGGGCATTCTAAAGGGGAGGGGCCAAGGAGAACTACCTAAAGGGGTGGAGTTTAGAACTAGAAGGCCTTGGGGGCGAGGAAGAAGACCTCCGAGTATTTCTTTTTTTTTGAGACGGAGTTTCGCTGTTGTTACCCAGACTGGAGTGCAATGAATGGCGCGATCTCGGCTCACCGCAACCTCCGCCTTCTGGGTTCAGGCAATTCTCCTACCACAGCCTCCCGAGTAGCTGGGACTACAGGCGCGCGCCACCCTGCCCAGCTAATTTTTGTATTTTTAGTAGAGACGGGGTTTCACCTTGTTGACCAGGATGGTCTCGATCTCTTGACCTCGTGATCCACCCGCCTCGGCCTCCCAAAGTGCTGGGGTTATAGGCGTGAGCCACCGCGCCCGGCCGACCTCCGAGTATTTCAAGGGAAGATTCCGGTTCGTAAGGGGCCGGGCTCCCGTGGGCTCACAGGAGGGCGGGGCCTCGAGCTCCCGGGGCGGAGCCTAGATCTCGGGGTTCGTCCTCGCTGTCGCGCCCACTTGCCTTCACCCGCACCCCCGTTCTTTTCGGTTATTTTCTGCTACGGCTGTTCCCTGCCCTGCCCCGGGCCCAGGAGGCCGCCGTCTGAACTCTGGTCGGCTGGAGGACTCGGTGAGTGGCCTCCTCTGGGCGGAGGCGGGGCCATGGCGGAGCTTGGGGACAGGGGTGGAGCTTGAGTGTGGATGCTAGATAGTAGATAGACCTGGAGCGGGAAGAGGTTTAGGAGTGAGACCTGAGGGTCTGCCGCTGCCTAGGAAGAGGGTGGGACCCAGGTGATCCACAGAGAGGTGGGGAGTCGGAGAGTTAGAGGAGATGACTGAGGGATCAGCGTGACTAGCCAAGGGCACAGGCATGAAACCTTAGTCCGTAAAGGGGCTGGGACTGAAGTATCTGCAGCAGTGTTGGGAACACGAGAAAGAAGGCGTGAGTCGAGGTCGGGGAACAGGAGTATGACCTAAGAACTTGGGCCTGAGAGGGTCTTGGGCGGGGCCGGTGCAGATACATTAGACCAAGTACAGTCAGCCTCGTAGGGTCCGAACGGCCCTGGAAGGCTGACTGGCCTAAGTTTTTCTGACCAGTCTCCGAGCTCCATCAGAAATGGGGAACATGCAGTCGGAGCCGTCCGCGGGCGGGGGCTCCCGAAAAGAGCAGGCCTCGGACCGCACCCCCGACTCCCGCCGGACGTCCCTGGTGGAGCCCGAGGTGACCTCCCAAGCCATGCGCCTGACTCGCGGGCTGGGCGTCTGGTTTCCTGGCAGCTCCACAACCCGGCGACTCCTGGTACCCAGGGAATCCCAGGCCTCACCCTCGACCCTGCCCCTCACCTTCGAACGGCCCTCTCCAGTAGTGCCCCTTCCTGAAGAGGCGGCCGCGGTCTCAGCACCATCCCTGGCTCCCGGGGGGACCCTGTTGCCCGGCCCGTCTAAGTGGCAAAAGCCCGCGGGCACTCCAGCGCCCCGGAGCCGCGGCCTGCTGGAGGCAAGCCATCGCGGCCAGGGCGACCCTCCGAGCCTCCGCTCGCTGCCGCCGAAGTCGCCACCGCCACCACCCCGGCAACTCTCCGTGAAGGACACTGTCCCGAGGGCTCCATCCCAATCTCCACCTTCCCTGGAGCCGTGGAAACCGCCACCACCATTACTTTCCGAATGGCAGCCCGCAGACCGTACAATCACTCCTGCCCTGGCCACACCCACCTCGGCCCCCACAGAAAGCCAGGCTGCGCCCGGCAGCCAGGGCCAGACGGCCGGTAGGGCTCGCGGAGGGACGCCTCCCCAAGCGGGCGAAGGTGAAATGGTCCGGCCTGCGGCTTCCGAGTCCAGCGTGAGCCTGCTGTGCAAAGTCACCTTCAAGTCGGGGCCCTCTTTAGCCCCTCCGGCAGCCTCGAGTTCCTTAGCAGCCACAGCTTCGCTCCGGGGCGGCGGGGGCGGCGGGGGCGGCGGCCTCTTTGCTGCCTCAGGTGCCATCTCTTATGCTGAGGTCCTGAGGCAAGGGCCCCTGCCTCCTGGAGCCGCTCGCCCCTTGGGAGAGGTTCCGCGAGGGGCACAGGCAGCCGAGGGAGGCCATGGAGACGGCGAAGGGTGCTCTGGCCCTCCCTCGGCGCCTGCGTCCCAAGCCCGGGCCCCACCGCCGCCACCCTACACCACCTTCCCAGGCTCGAAGCCCAAATTCGACTGGGTGAGCGCTCCCGACGGCCCAGAAAGCCACTTCCGCTTCAACGGGGCTGGCGGAGGCGTCGGGGCGCCACGACGGCGCGCAGCCTCAGCAGCCGCACTCTCTGGGCCCTGGGGCTCCTCTCCGCCACCACCAGGGCAGATGCACTCAGCTCCCGAGCCCCGGAGGCCGGCACCTGCCCTGCTGGCGCCGCCTATGTTCATCTTTCCGGCACCCACTAAAGGCAAGCCCGTGCGCCCAGGGCCTCCAGGCCTGCAGGAGTTACCACCAATGCCGCCGCCCACGCCGCCGCCCGCGTCGCCGCCGCCCACACCGCAGCCACCTGCGTTCCAGCCAACGCCGTTGCCGGTGGCTCCCTCACCTACCCCAGGTCCGGGCCACGCAGAGTCAGCCCTGGCTCCCACCCCAGGCCGGGGCCACGCAGAATCAGCCCTGGCTCCCACCCTGGCCCCTGCTCTGCCCCCAGCCTTAGCCGCCGACCAGACTCCGGCCCTGGACCCAGCCCCATCCCTGGCTCCAGCTCCCACCATGGCTGAGCCCTCGCTGCCCACGCTCGCGGATGCGCCCAAGTCCCGCACGCGCAGGAACAAGGGTTCCCGTGCAGCCCGGGGCACGACCCGTGAGGATGGCTTGCCTGGAGATGGTCCTCGCGAACGAGCTACAGCTACTGTGCCTGACAGCGGCGGTGGAGCGGGTGGTGGCAGCGGGGCCTCTCAGGCTGGGTCAGCTAACACTGGCGCTGCGCACCACTGGCCGCCCTTCCAGGTGCTTAACTCCTGTCCCTGCAAGTGTTACTGCCGCCACCAGCCACGCCATCGCCGCCTGCCACGGAACGTCTCTGCCTGGTGAGAAGAGGGGAGAAGGGGCCAGAGGGGATACCCCTTGAGGTACCAAACCCTAGACTCCTGGATAGAGTCCTACTCAGCCCTTTGGCTTCCTGACCCTAGAATGACTCACGGCCTTCCTCTCCACCACATTTCAAACCTAGTTGAGCTCCCACCCTGCAGGACCAAGAGGACCCTTGATCCCATGCTGACCTTTGACGGGAAAGGGGACACCCTGGGCCAGCCCTATGGCGTCCGATCTCCAAGTGGACCCTGGGCACTCCTGTACCTCTTGAGCCATCAGAGAGGGAGGAGGCTGGTCCCAGCTGGCCTGACACTATACACTGCCTTGACCCTATCCCTGAGGGTGTCAAGGAGGACCATGTCCCAAGCCATTCATGGATGGGGGCGAGATGACTTTCTGGGACCAAAAGGGGGTAGAGGCAGCCCTCAGTTTTACTATGCACAGGGGCAGCCCTGAACTCCTGACCCCTCTAGCCTCTGGCAACTTCTCCTGACTGTTGGACTCAGGCTTTAGCCACCAGAGGGCACTGAAGTCCCTCGAAGACCTTGTGCTGGGGAGGCTCCTGAGTGCTACATCCAAGGGGAACACTGCAACCTCTAGCCACCCCCTACCCACACTGAATCACCAGATCTGGCCACTGGTGTCTGATCCTGGCTCCTGGGGACGCTGAGTCACTAAGACTACTCTGGACCTCTTGAGGCTTAGCTGGGACACTCACCAGCCCTAATCTCCCTTTCCTATGAAGTGGACACAGCCCTGACCTAAACTGCCTTTAGGATATTCCAATGTGGCTTTCAGAAGCTTCCATATTCATATGGGGACAGGGAGGCCCTAGAAGGGGTAGAGACCTGGTCACATTGTGGGGCTTTGCTCTCTACCCCCCTGCCTAGGCTGAGCACACCCACCAACCACCTGAGCAAGCCGCCCTGGGTTGCCACCATCAAGCTGGCCAGCTCCTTGGTGGCTGAGCTGCAGCACTACGACCTGCAGACCACCCATTCCAACTGAGTGTAGTCGGGCCAATGACCTCCACCTTCCTCTCCATGCCAATAAAATAACCAATCCAGATGCCAGCAGCTTGTCAATCACTCGCCAAGGGCTGGAGGGGCAGGGTGCAGCAGGGTCGCCATTAAAGCACATCGTGGAAACAATCAGGAGGCCAGACCAGAGCAGCAGCAACTGAGGTTCCATTCATCCGGCACCCAGACTGATGGGCCCAGGGCAGGATCTCATTCCTGATTCTGAGCTGACCTGGTACCAAGCTCAGAGGCTCAGCACAAACCACCTGGCAAAGGAGTGATCATTTCCATTTTACAGTTGGGAAAACTGACTCTGGAAGACTTGACATTTCCACATCCCACAAGGGATTCAGCCAGATTTGGACCCCACGCCTGGAACACTTTTCCAAGAATTTCAAGGCAGGAAACCTAGGCTGGTGGGTGTTCAAGGAGGTCCTCAATCACTGCGCTGGCTCAGGGAGAGTGGGACCCATGACAAACCCACACCTTTTGTTCCACAAAGGGCTCAAACTGGCAGCCCACAGATGGGTTCCATTTCACATGTCATTTGAAAAATGGTTTAATTCATTGCCAACATTTTTTTCTTTTTAATGGGACACTTCACCCCTTTTGTTGAAAAACTCCAGTACCCTGGCCCAGCATTCCTGTGTCCGTAGCTGGCTAGAACAATCCCCCTGCCTGGGGCCATGCCCTCCTGCAGGCCACAATGCTGCTGGGCCCCACAGTGGGCATGTGTTTGAGACCCTGAGCAATGGCCACCAGAGGCTGCCCAGTTGGAGGGTGTTATCTCCAACCTCTGAGCGCCCCAAAACTTCCAAGTTCTTCAGAGATAAGAACTGTCTCTCCACCATCCCAACTGGGGAGACAAGGGCCTGGAAGAGAGAATGTCAATCCACCTTTATTGGAGGAAACCCTGTGCTGTAACTGTTTTAAATAACTCGTGCCCTGCCCCACCCAGGGCCCAGTGGGCTCAGACGATCATCTCCAGCTGCCGGGCATACTCGATGACCTGTTTGGCCAGTTCCGTGGAGGGAATGGTGGTGTCTTCTGGCTTCTGCCGCTGGCTGGCAAAACTGTAGTAGTTGTTGGGGCCCAGGACCCACCCTCGCTGCAGGAAGGGAGGGGTTACAGATGGGTGGGGTGATCAGAAAGGCACCACCTCCACCCCGCGGAGCCAGCACTTGCCCATGTGTGCCACGCTCCCTCTTCTCACCAAACCTACTCTACCCCAACGACTCTTTGCAAGTAACTTCCCCTCTCTGTGCCTCAGTTTCTCTGTGTTGAGACTGGGACCCTAATTACATAGCTCTCTGGGTCAACTGTGAGGACTCAGTGAGTCAGCACCTTTAAAGTGCTGAGAAGAGCGTCTGGCCAGAGTGATCTATCAGTATCAACTGTCACCATCACTCAAATGCAATTTCACCTTTTTGTTTTTTCCCCAGTTTCACTCTTGTTGCCCAGGCTGGAGTGCAATGGCATCATCTCAGCTCACTGCAACCTCTGCCTCCTGGGTTCAAGCGATTCTTCTGCCTCAGCCTGCCAAGTAGCTGGGATTATAGGCACCCACCACCATGCTAATTTTGTGTATTTTTTAGTAGGGTCGGGGTTTCTCCATGTTGGCCAGGCTGGTCTCGAACTCCTGACCTCAGATGATCCTCCCCCTTCGGCCTCCCAAAGTGAGCTGAGGTGAGAGGATCCACCTTAGTGGATGTGCGCCACTGTGCCCAGCCCGATTTTACCTTCCATAGCCTGGTCCTGGCCCTCCTCCTGCAGTACCAAGCATTGTTCATGCTCAAATGCCTGAGACTAACTGAAGCAAAGTGTTGCAGAAAAAGCTGCCGCCGCTAAGAAATTCTTATAAAGACAGCGCCCGCCTCCAGCTGGTGTTAGGTGCTAAGCTCATCCCATGTATTAAGCTCCAGCCTCATTCTGTGGATAGAGAAACTGATGCTCAGAGAGCTTTGGCAGCTTGCCTAGAGTCACACAGTTGAACTTAAACTTGGGCAGTCTTATTCCAGTGTCCCCCTAGGCTACCCCACAGTTGTGACTGCACCCCTTGGTCCCACGGCCCCTTGCCCTGCACCCCGGCCACCTTCTTGGCGTAGTCTGTCATCTTTTTGGGTGTGTTGAAGAAGAGGATCCGCGTGGCCTCAGTGAAAAGGATTTTCTCATAGGCCTTCTCGATGCACCCAGCAATCTCATCCCTGGGGGAAGACGAGAAGCTCCTCATTACTGAGCATCAACAACCTCCCAGGCCCTGTCCCCTGCCCCAGACCTACCCCATGTCAGCTCTGACCCTGGAGTTCAGCACTGATGGCAGGAATATGTGAGGGGAGGCTGTTCCATTCATCAAGGCTCAGAGGGGGAGAAACTTGACCAGACTCGCAAAGCAAGCAAGAGCCACGGGGGATCCCCACCAAGATCTCTGACTCCTGGGCCCACGCTCTGAATCCCACTCCCAGCCACAGGATTTCAGGTCTGAAACCCAGCTGGGGAGTCACATGAGGGCATCTCTCCACATAACACCCTTCACCAGGGTGCTGCACCCCACTTTATAGATCCTGAGGGGGTTCCTTGTACCCATCAAGAGGCACCATGAACAACACTGAAGTAAAAAAGAGCAAGGCATGAAGTCACTGTAGTGGGGGAGGGGCTTAGCTCTGGGGTAAAGCCAGTGACCAGGAGGAGTGCCTCCCACATCACTTAGGCCATGTGGCGGGTAGTGGGTACTGGCTACCACTCCTCACTTGAGTGTCTCTGGGCTTGCCTTTGCCACGTAAATAACGGAAACTCATTCCAATCTGGTGCTCTGTCGGAATGAACCGGCTCGGCCACCACTTCGATACCCTTTTACTCCTCAAGGGATTTGTATATCACATCCGCCTGCCCATGTGATGTCGCTTGTGCACACAGCAACCCAAGGGGCTGCTGGGATTTGGTGACCCCATTCTAGAGAAGGGGAAACTGAGGGTTCCAGTTTTGGTGACCTGAGGTGAAGTCTCATGACTCACTGGATGGGCATCTGGGATGGAAGACGGGTTAAGACAGGCAGCACAGTCCATGCCTGCTGAATCAAGCCCATGCTTGGGCTGGACACACGTAGCCACGCATCTCAGCAGCCAAGGGTGGTGAGCGAGATGAGGGCTATTATCCACAATCCCACGCCCAGGCCCAATTCACTGAAAAGGAGTCCTGAGGTGCTAGGAGCATGAGAAACACGCCTGGCCTACCCAGACAACCAGTGGCTGGAATGAGATTCAGACGCGGAGCTGTCTGACTCAAGCCCAAGTTCCTTCCAAACCCCAGGGGGCCCGGGCCCACCACGCACCTGATAGTGTCCAGCAGGATGTCGATGAAGAAGGTATAGCTCTCGGCGGGGATGTTTCCCTTGGCCAGGAACACCTTGTTGTAGCTGCCCTCCATCAGGTACTGCAGAGGCCAGGAAGGGGGAGACGAGAGTCAAGAGGAGGCTGCACGGGGCCTCCCTGTGTGGGCCTCATCACACTCCCAGTACCCCTGTGAGCCCCACGCTGCCAGACACCCTTTGCCACACAGCCACACCCCTTCCCTGGATATCCCCTGTCTCTCTCTCTCTCTCTCTCTCTCTCTCTCTCGCTCTCTCTCTCTCTCTCTCCCCCCCCTTCCTCCCTCCCTCTTTCCCTCACTTCCCCCAAGCCTGCTCTGGGGTGGCATCTCATTATCTCATCTACTTCCAATTATCCATCTATTCTCCAGGACGGAGACAGGGCTGGCTCCACTCCAGGCTCATCCCTGTACACCTGTGCCCGAACTGTGCTGCCCGCCCTAACTGCCCGCCCTCCCACCCTCTCCCCACTGACCAAATCTTCCCATGAGATGTCAACTCCAGGAACAACTTCCTAACCTTAGGTCTAAGGCTTTGCCGTGGCCCTGCTCACTTTGTTCTAAAAACACTGGCTTCTCGGCTGTCCCTCGACAGACATGGTGCTGCCTTAGGACACCTGGACTGACTGGTCCCTCTGCCAGGCTGTCCACAGGGTTCAGTTCCTCACCCTTTTTTTAACTGCATTTTAGGTTTGGGGGTACATGTGAAGAACATGCAAGATAGCTGCATAGGTACACACGTGGCAGTGTGATTTGCTGACTTCCTCCCCTTCACCTATATCTGGCATTTCTCCCCATGCTCTCTCTCCCCAACTCCCCACCCCACCCTGTCCCTCCCCTATTTCCCCCCAACAGACCCCAGTGTGTAGTGCTCCCCTCCCTGTGTCCATGTGTTCTCATTGTTCAACACCCGCCTATGAGTGAGAACATGCGGTCACCCTTTTCTCTTTTTAAAAAACATTTGTTTTTACTTATTTTTTAAATAGAGATAGAATCTCACTGTCACCCAGGCTAGAATACAGTGGTGTGATCACAGCTCACTGCAGCCTTGAACTCCTGGGCTCAAGCAGTTCTCCTGCCTCAGCCTCCCAAAGTGCTAGGATTACAGGTGTGAGCCAGTTCCTCACCCTCTTCAAGTCTTTCTCCAATTTAACCTTTTCAGCGAGGCCTTCTGACTCCCTGAGTAACTGTCACCCCTGCCCCTACCTCTCCACCCTCCTTCCTTTTCCCCACAGCCCTCAGCATCTGACAGACCGCACAGACCACTCACTCTTTGGGCTCACTGTCTGCTTCTGCCCTCAGTGTCACCACCACAAGATCATGGATTTCATGTGCTTGGCTCACTGCAGTCTGACAAGCTACCACAGCGCCAGGCACACAGCGGGACTCACTATTTGCTGGGCAAACAAGATGAGTCCGTGGGTGGCAAGGTGGGTGAACCCTGGCCACTCCTTCAGGAAAGCCCTCCCAAGGCCATCCCTGCACCAGCCCCTCTGGCTAGGCCCTCCCCCGCCCCTTGCTGTCTCACTTGCTCCAGGGACACAGGGTGCTTGATGTAGACATTGGTCTGGATGTCCTTGGCAGGCAGCCGCTCCAACTCCGTGTGGAACTCAGCCACCCGGTTCTGGGACAGCAGGAAGAGGAGGTTGAGGCCCAAGAGCTGGTGCATGTAGGCTGACTCGGGGAGCTGCTCCCTGTGGACCAGAGAAGGAGGATTTAGGGACCTAGCAAGCCCTCTACCCCCTGGCTTTAGGCATCCTCACCACTGCCCCAGGCATCTCCCTGAAGAGGTATCAAGTCTTGGGTTTTCATATGAGGAAACTGTGGCCCAAAGATGCCTGAATAATTCACTTATAAGTCATACTGACCCATGTGAGTGACCTCATTTCAGTGAAATGACAGCCTCAGTTTCCCAAAGCATAAACTGCGTATCACCACAGTATCTTTTTTTTTGAGATGGAGTCTTGCTCTGTTGCCCAAGATTGTGAGTCGTACAATCTTGGATCACCTCCCTTTCCTGGGTTCATGTGATTCTCCTGCCTCAGCCTCCCAAGTAGCTGGGACTACCGATGTGCACCAGCACGCCCAGCTAATATATATATATATATATTTTTAAAGAGACTAGGTCTCGCTATGTTGCCCAGGCTGGAGTGCAGTGGCTATTCATAGGTGCAATCCCACTACTGATCAGCACGGGAGTTTTGACCTGCTCCACTTCCAACCTGGGCTGGTTCACCCCTCCTTAGGCAACCTAATGGTTCCCCACTCCCAGGAGGTCACCATATTGATGCCGAACTTAGTGTGGACACCCGATTGGCATAGCGCAGGTGATCCTCCAGCCTCAGCCTTCCGAGTAGCTGGGACTACAGGCATGCACCACCTTGCCTGGCATATTTTGTATTTTTTAGTAAAGATAGGGTTTCACTGTGTTAGCCAGGATGGTCTCAATCTCCTGACCTCATGATCTGCCCGCCGTGGCCTCCCAAAGTGCCAGTTACCGGTGTGAGCCACCGTGCCCGGCCTTTTTAAAATTCTGAGACAGGGTCTTGCTCTGCCATACAGGCTCACTACAGCCTCAACTTCCCATGCTCAAGCTGTCCTCCCACCTCAGACTCCCAAGTAGCTGGGACTACAGGCGCACATCACCATGCCCAGCTAATGTTTTTGGATTTTTTTTTTTTTTGTAGTGACAGGATCTCGCCGTATTGGCCAAGCAGGTCTGGAACTCTGGGGCTCAAGTGATCCTCCTGTCTCAGCCTCCCAAACTGCTGGAATGACAGGCATGTACCATCATGCCCAGCTTCACAGTACCCATTTTGTAGATATGGGTTGAATGAACAAAGTTTAAATGAATTAAATGATTCAACCCAGGTAAAGTGATTAAAACTACACCTGGCCCAAGTAAACACGAAGTTTTAGCTATAATTGTATTAAGAGTCACTGGAGTCAGGTATAATGGCTCAACACCTATAATCCCAACACTCTGGGAGGCCAGGGCAGGAGGATCACTTGTAGCCAGGAGTTTGAGACCAGCCTGGACAAAAAGCAAGACCTATCTCTACAAAAAATTAAAATAAAAGAGCCAGGAGTGGTGGTGTGCACCTGTAGCGGTAGCTACTTGAGAGGCTAAAGCCAGGAGTATCACTTGAGCCCTAGAAGTCAAGGTCAAGTAGTGGTGAGCCATGACTGCACCACTACACTCCAACCTGGGCAACAGAACAAGACCCTGTCTCCAAAAATAACAGCCCTCATAATCAGGAATGGCTGAAAGTTTCAAAGCCAGGTTTGTCTCATGTCAAATTCCCAATTGTTAATCTGTGCAGGTATCATTCAGTTTTATATTCAACACATTCCAGTGAGCCCCTCCTCTGGGCCTGCCCCTGTGGTAGGCAGTGCTAGGACATAGCAGTAACCAAGAGAGTTTCAGACTCTCTCTGCCTTTAGAAAGCTCACGGTCCAGTGAAAGGGCTGTGGTGGACAGGCACAGGCAGAGGGCTCAGAGCTGGAACTGCACTGGCAGCCACAGGAAAGAACTTGGTCTTGTGCCTGAGGACCATGGAGAGCCATGGCAGGTTCTGAGCAGGGTATGGACACTGTCAAATTTTAGTGTCACACAATCCTACTGGATGCCACGGGGGTCCGAGTCAGAGGGGCAAGGCTGGGGCCAGGGCAAGTGAAAGGCAATGGCAGCCCCATTGGGCAGAGGGAAGGCCGTGTGGGATGGGTAGGGGGAGGCTGATTAGATCTTATGAGACTGGATCACACAAGCAAAGTCTCAGGACCTCCAAGCCAACCCCCAACCCTGCAGCCACTAAGGACAAAACTAAGCCAGGAGGAGTTCTCAGGTGAAGGAAGAGGACTCAAGTGGCTGGAGCTCCAGAGATAAAGGAGCCGCCATGCAACCACCCCCCAATCGGGGGCAGGGCCCATCCTCACTTGTAATCAAAGTAGTAGCATTTGAGCTGGGCCATGTAGCGCTCGAAGGAGGGGATGTCCTTGCGGAGGATGCTCCACTGGGCCCCGATCTCCAGTATGTCCCCTGTGGGTGACAGAGTGAGCTCTCAGGAGGTGACTGAGGTCCCTCCCCAGCCACCACCGCTACCATTCCTGCCATGACCCCCAACTCATCACCACCCACCGACCGCAGTCACACTCACGGGCCAAAATGAGCTGCTGTTTGGTCAACTTGGTCCCTGTGGTTGGCAAGAAGTTGAGCTCCAGAAGGACTAGCTGATGGGGAGTGGAGGCAGGGAAGAAAGAAAAGATGGAAATTCAAATACAGATTACTTACCTGTTCCATGCTTTGGTCTTCCCACCTGGAAAACGGAGCTAACCATCATCATGACTCATGAGGAGTCCCTCCTCATAAAGCACTCAGAACAGGCCTGAGCACACAACACATGCCCATTTAAGATTACATCACATTACAATTATTAATAGCCCCACTGGGTAAACAAAGGGGGGGGGGACACTCAGTGCCTGACCCAGTGGAATGACAAGGCAGGGGGAACCAGAACATTCAATTCTTGGCCGATCTTCCCCACGCTCTATTGGGGAAGGGGTAGCTGGGCTATCCCCAGAATCTATTATTTGGGAGGTGGAAGTCCAAATCTCCCCCCACAGTTCAGCCCATACATCTGGTCTCAAGCACTCTGAGCCTCGTATTCCTGTTCTCTACCTTTAAGAGTCTTTCTTCTAGGCTCAGTCCTGCCTTCGCAACTAGGCTGTCCCCTCTCCCCAGAGATGTGACCCGAAGCCCCAGATCTCTCACAGCCTAGCCCAGCCTGGTCTTAACCACACACCCCCTACACAGCCCATCTTTTCAGCCTCATTCTTTTATCACTCTGGGCAGTCCTATTTCCCACTTGGTCTTGCCTGGAATCTGCCCTCAAGAAAAGCCCGAACCCCAATCCTGCCCCTCCGAGCACCAAAAATTTAACCCCTCACTCAGTTCTGCCATCACGAGTCTTTCCATCATTCCCTCACCAGCCCCGCGTGGGTCCATTCCAGTCATCTCTCACTTAAAAAAAATTGTAGAGACAGAGTCTCGCTTTGTTGTTCAGGCTGATCTGAACTGGCCTCGGCCTCCCAAAGGGCTGCGATTACAGGCGTGAGCCACAGCACCCGGTCCCTGTCTCGCTTCTTGACCCCCTCCGGGCCCGCACCTTGGCTGTTCCAAATCTTTCACCCCATCGGATCCCCTAGCCCGCCTCAGTGTCGCTGGCACCGAGGTGTCTTCCGTGGCCCGGGACTTGTTTGGGTCTAGACACCTCGTAGCGCCCCCCACGCCCGCAACACTCGGTTTCCTGGGCCTGCCGACGTTACCTTGAGCCGGCCCAGCTCTTCCCCGCACTTGCTAAGATTGGGGCTTTTACGGTTCCACTCGCCCTTGAGTTGCTCGTACATGCCGGCCGCAGCTTGCAGGACAGCGCCCGAAGGCGCCGCAGCTGCGGAGCTCGAGAAGCCGACCGCACCGTTCACCGCCGCGGCCGCCATCTTGCGTGATGAGGCAAACCCACTGCCTGATTTACGGCAGCGCCGCCTACAAACGCTCGCCCGGCGGAAGTGGGGCCGAGAGGTGGAGCCCAAGGCCCGGGGCGGGGCTACAACCTGCCTCCGCCCGCCCCGGGTAGCCCGCGGTCGCTCTCGAGGTGGCGCCCTCGGAGCCCTGCCCTTAATGAACATGTCAGTTGGAGCTCCACCTCTCTCGTCACTCAAGATGGTGACCGGAAGTAGGGTTTTGCCCTAAGCGAAAATGACAGCTGTCTGAACTCCATCCACTCCGCCCCCAACCTCATGGTTCCAGTAATAAATATGGCTGCCCTGGCTTCACTCAGTATTCGGGACGCTACGTAACAATCGTGGAGGTTTTGCCTTCAGGGCAGCTTTTCCAAGCCAAGAGGTGGCACTGTCGTGCCATTTGGAAAGCGGTGTTATTCTCATTTTATAGACAGGCGTTGAGAGGCTGGGTAACCTTCCAAAGGACTAACAGCTAGAATGTGTACCTGGAGCTCCCTCTCCCGTCTCTTTCTCAAAGCATCCTTCCACGTTTTTTTTCCCAAGCTTATACAAATATGAATGAACTCATCAAGTTCTATGGCTTTAAATATATGTGCCGGGCGCGGCGGCTCATGCCTGTAATCCCAGCACTTTGGGAGATTGAGGCGGGCAGATCACACGGTCGAGAGATAGAGACCATACTGGCAAACGTGGTGAAATCCCGTCTCTACTAAATTACAAAAATTAGCTGAGCGCGGTGGCGCACACCTGTAGTCCCAGCTGTTCGGGAAGCTGAAATAGGAGAATCGCTTGAACCCAGGAGGCAGAGGTTGCAGGGAGCTGAGATGGCACCACTGCACTTCAGCCTGGGTGACAAAGTGAGACTCCGTCTCAAAAAAAAATTATTTAAAATTTTTTGTAGAGACGGGGTTTCACTGTACTTCTCAGACTGGTCTCGAACGCCTAGGCTCAAGCAATCCTCCTGCCTTGAACTTGCATTACATTACAGGTGTGAGCCACCATGCCTGGCCAGCACATTCTTCCTCAAACCCGACTCTGTCCACCGTTTAGAATGTCATGTCCATGAAGGCAGGATGGTTTCCTTCACTACTGAATTCCCAGTATCTCAGTGCTTGGCAGATATTAATAGACAGTCAATAAATATTTGTTAGCTGGGCACGGTGTCTCACGCCTATAATCCCAGCACTTTGGGAGGCCAATTGGGTGGATCGCTTGAGGACAGGAGTTACAGTCCAGCCTGGCCAAGATGGCAAAACCCTGTCTCTACTACAAATACAAAAAGATTAGCATGGTAGTGGGTGCGTAATCCCAGCTACTCCTGAGGCTGAGGCAGGAGAATCGCTTGAACCCGGGAGGTAAGAGCTGAGATCATGCCACTGCACTCCAGCCTGGGCAACAGAGCAAGACTCCATCTTAAAAAAAAAAAAATTAGCCGGGTGTGGTGGTGCACACCTATGGTACCAGCTACTCAGGAGGCTGAGGCAGGACAGTTGCTTGAGCCCGAGAGGTAGAGGTCGCAGTGAGTCAAGATCGCACCACTGCACTCCAGCCTGGGCCATAGAGTGAGATCCTGTTTAAAACAATATATATTGTTTCAAGTATGAGGGGAAACCCAGTCCCAGTCACTCTATCTTGGCCAGAAATGCAGATGGTGGTATTTAAAACACATGTTGACTTAGCTGATACAGGATTATGATGTGTTTATCTGGACCATGAGGTGACTCGATAGAATCTTGGTGGTGGAAACATCCTTAGCTAGTAGATCTTACACACGAGTGTTGCCAGCCTTGTTATTGTCAAGTTTCATCAGGATTTTGTGCTACGAACCATGCCTAGTCCATGCCAACCCCTGATTTATTCCTCTACCCTGACACTCTGGGTGAGCAGCAACTAGATACAATCTCATACCTTTCCTCATTCACTTTCATTTGTTCATCCATTAACGCTGACTGAATGCCTACCATGCGTCAGGGTATTTTTTTACTCATTTATTTCCTTCTGCCTTCATGCCTCTGTCGATTCATCCGTCACTATGCATCCATCCAGATTATGGACTGTATAACTAACCTCAGATGGTGAGGGAGTTGTCCTGAGGTCGGAGACTGCACTTAGAGGAGGGCAGAGAATAAAATACTACAGGGAAATGTGGTCCCCAATGTCCACAGGAGGCTGAACTCTGTGGAAGGTGGGGACTTCTGGATCAAACTGTACCTGAAGCTGATTAACAAAGCCTATAAATTACCATTTTCAGGTAGATGATTTGAGGGAAATATTTACTATTTGCAACTAAAATAAGAATTCTGACATCTCCAGAATCCCTTCCTCAAGACATTAGATAGGTGTTGACATTCAAAATATTTAACACTGAACAATCAGAACAGATGGTCAGCTGTAGCAATGGGCCTGATTTGTGGAGAATCCTGCTGGACCACAGGGAGATCTGGGGCACCCTAGGGAGGGGCTCAGCCAACAGGCACACAGAGAAGCCACTATTTAACATGTGGTCTAGAAGGTTTTTGATATTTGATTTATTGTTTTGTCTTGTTTTTTTGAGTCAGAGTCTTGGTCTGTTGCCCAGGCTGGAGTGCAGAGGCGCAATCTTGGCTCACTGCAACTTCTGCCTCCCAGGTTCAAGGGATTATCCTGCCTCAGCCTCACAATACCTGGAATTACAGGTAAATACCACTATGCCCGGCTAATTTTTTGTATTTTTAGTAGCGATGGGGTTACAGGGTTTCACCATGTTGGCCAGGCTGGTCTCAAACTCCTGACCTCGACTATTCTGCCTGCTCCGGCCTCCCAAAGTGCTGAGAGTACAGGCATGAGCCACCATGCCTGGCCGGGTTTATGATATTTTAATGTGCAGCTATCTGATACAAACCTTCTGAATTCAGCCAGGCATGGTGGCTCACGCCTGTAGTCCCAGCACTTTGGGAGGCTGAGGTGGGTGGATCATGAGGTCAGGAGATTGAGACCATCCTGGCCAACACAGTGAAACCCTGTCTCTACTAAAAATACAAAAATTAGCACGTGCCTGTAATCGTAGCTACTTGGGAGGCTGAGGCAGGAGATGTGCTTGAACCAGGGAGTCAGAGGCTGCAGTGAGCCGAGATCATGCCACTGCGTTCCAGCCTGGGCAACAAGAGCAAAACTCCATCTCAAAAAAAAAAAAAACCCTTCTGAACTGGAGTTCTTAAGAGAACTCACAGCTGGTCCTGAAATCAGGCTTTATTTGAGTCTGAACGAGAAGTAAACATCAAGCAAAACAGAAAAAGAGGCCTGGGCTGGGTGACAGGCACATCTTCAAGATGGGCCTTGTAGGGGAGGCATGATGGTGGCTGGGGGCGGGGGCAGGTGAGAGGCTAAGGTCATCAACTGTCCCTCCATGGCTTCCCTGCGTTCAGCCCCATCCTCTTCTATCCTGGAGCTGACAATGGAGCCCTGCCTGGAGTATCTCAGAGATGACATGCTGGAGATTCCGGAAACAGAGGTGTAGCTGTAGTAGGAGTCTGAGGCAATTAGGTCATTAATCTTCCACCGGAGCATCGTGCAGCCCTGCACCATGAGGGGCCACAGGAGGCAGAAGATGATGTAGAGGATCACCAGGCCCACAAACACGCTGGTCGACACCTGCAGGGAGCAAAGAATGAATAAGGAGCTGGCACATGATAGGTGCACAGTCCATCATCTGGATGGATGTACATGACAGCTGAAATGAATGAATAGACAGCCCGTTGCACAGGAGGCATTTAGTCAGCATGCCTGGATAAGCAAGTGAAGGAATGAATGAGGGAAGGTACAACAAGCATAGGTGTGGAGTCGGGGAGGGCCCTGGCCACCCACCAGGGCAGCTCCTGGACAGCCACTCACCATGAAAATGAAGAGGGCCCGCTTGGGACTGAGTGGCAGCCCATGGATGTGCAACAGGAAGGTGAGCTGGTAGTTGCAGTAGGTGCTCGTGTCCACTCCTCTGTGGGGTTTGGGAAGGGATCCAGGATGAGAGGAGGAGCTGGGCACTCCATGGGCAGCCCCTGACCCGCACCTGGGCCACCTGCCTGGCTCACCTATTGCTCACCAACACCTTGAAGAAGAAGTCCGGGGAGATGCCTCTGGGAACATTGTCATAGCATGGGGAATTCTCCAGACACAGCCACCTGCGAGCCAGAGAGCAGGCAGTTGTGCTACCAACCATGCCTAGTCTGCGCCAACTCCCAATCTCTTACTCTTCCCTGACACTCTGGGTGAGGACCGAATGGTGCAGTCTCATGCCTTCCCTCATTCATTCCTTCATTCACTCAGCCAGTCAACCTGACTGAACGCCTACCCTCCAACAGGCTGTCTACTTATTCATTTCCTCCTGCCGCCACGCCTCCATCTGTCAATTCATCTGTCACGTGCATCCATCCAGATTACAGTCTGTGTACCCATCATGGCCAACTCCTTATTCATTCTTGGCTCCCTTCAGTCCTTTATCCCATAAATATAGCTTAAGCACTTACTAGGTACAAAGTCACATCTTTCATTTATTCTCTTCTTCTTTTTTTTTTTTTGAGACAGAGTTTCGCTCTTATTACCCAGGCTGGAGTGCGATGGCGCGATCTCGGCTCACCGCAACCTCCGCCTCCTGGGTTCAGGCAATTCTCCTGCCTCAGCCTCCTGAGCAGCTGGGATTACAGGCACGCGCCACCATGCCCAGCTAAATTTTTTTTTTTTTTTTGAGACGGAGTTTTGCTCTTGTTACCCAGGCTGGAGTGCAATGGCGCGATCTCGGCTCACTGCAACCTCTGCCTCCTGGGTTCAGGCAATTCTCCTGCCTCAGCCTCCTGAGTAGCTGAGATTACAGGCACGCGCCACCGTGCCCAGATAATTTTTTGTATTTTTAGTAGAGACGGGGTTTCACCATGTTGACCAGGATGGTCTCGACCTCTTAACCTCATGATCCACCTGCCTCAGCCTCCCAAAGTGCTGGGATTACAAGCGTGAGCCACGGCCCCCGGCCTATTCTCTTCTTTATTCATTATTCGATAAATACAGGCTAGGCCAGGCACAGTGGTTCAAGCCTGGAATCCCAGCACTTTGGGAGGCCGAAGCAGGTGTATCACTTGAGGTCAGGAGTTCAAGACCAGCCTGGCCAACATGGTGAAACCCTGTCTCTACTAAAAATACAAAAATTAGCTGGGCGTGGTGGCATGCACCTGTAATCCCAGCTACTCAGGAGGCTGAGGTGGGAGAATCGCTTGAACCCAAGAGGCGGAGGTTACAGTGAGATGAGATGGCCCCACTGCACTCCAGTCTGGGTGACAGAGCAAGACTCCGTCTCAAAAAATAAAAATAAAAATAAAAATTTTAATGCAGGTTAAGTTCTGACTAGATGCCAGTTGTTCATTCATTCGCTGCCTCCATTTGCTCATGGCTTCCTTTTTTTCCCTTTCATTGAATGAATCTTAATTATCGAGCCCCTGTATATGAATTTGTTTCTCCATTGTTTTATTCATTCCTTAATACCCCCATTCAAATATCAATAAATGCCCGCCAGGAATTAATTTATTCATTTGTCCATTATTTCATTCAATAAATATTATGTTAACCAGTCTGGCCAACACGGTGAAACCCTGTCTCTACTAGAAAAAAAATAGGCCAAGCACGGTGGCTCACACTTGTAATCCCAGCACTTCGGGAGGCAAAGGTGGGCGGATCACAAGTTCAGGAGATCAAGACCATCCTGGCTAATGTGGTGAAATCCCATCTCTACTAAAAATACAAAAAATTAGCCAGGCGTGGTGGCACGCACCTGTAGTCCCAGCTACTCAGGAGGCTGAGGCAGGAGAATCGCTTGAACCCAGGAGGTTGGGGGGTGTTGCAGTGAGCTGATAGTGCCACTGCACTCCAGCCTGGGTGACAGAGAGAGACTCCCTCTCAAAAAAAAAAAAAAAAAGAAGAAGAAAAAAACACAAAAATCTAAAAATTAACTGGGCGTGGTGGCATGCACCTGTAATCCCAGCACTTTGGGTGGGTACATCACCTGTGGTCAGGAGTTCGAAACCAGTCTGACCAACACAGTGAAACCCCATCCCTGCTAAAAATACAAAAATTAGCCAGGTGTGGTGGCAGGTGCCTGTAACCTCAACTACTCGGGAAACTGAGGCAGGAGAATTGCTTGAACCCAGGAGGTGGAGGCTGAGTGAGCCAAGACTGCACTCCCAGCCTGGTGGGCCACAGAGGGAACCTGTCACAAAAAATAAATAAATAAATACTACGTCGAGTCCTGAGGGAGAGACAGATGCCACATCAGACAGTGACTGCCCAGACCTGCCCACACTGGGATGGGGATGCACAGGTAGAGGGCTCAGGGCCAGGATGGGAGAGCCCCAGGAGGCCATGGGAGCCACAAAGGGACAACTGCCCCATCCTGAAACAGAAAAGTCCTCCTGGCTGAAAGGGCATCTATCTAAGGCCTGAAGGGAGTAGGAGGCGGCAGCATTCCAGGCCGAGACTTCCGCTTGTGCAAAGTTCAGTCCCATTTGAGGAACACAAAGGCAATCCATGTGACTTGGGGATCAAGAGGCCTCCTAGAGGTAGAAAGGATGGGTGGTCCCTGGGCCACCCATGGGATACCGTGGATGGACTACCGACAGATGGGGGCCAAGAGGGCCTAGCGGCCAGCCTGCACACTCACTCGATGCCGGGGCTCTGGTGGGACATGATGTGGAAGGCTGAGTCTTTGGTGGTCCTTGTGGTCCTTGTGGTCCAGATAAGACTGTTGGTCCTGTGCAGGACCAGGTCATCTCAGCCAGGGGTCGGGGGTGGGGCGCGGTGTGGGGGACGTATTGCCTCAGCGGCTAGTGAGGAGCGAGGCCAGAGCTGAGTGCAGAGGGCGTGGTCTCGGGTGTGATCTTAGGTGCAAGGGGCGTGGCATTAGGGTGGACTGGAGTTTGCCTGTGGGATCCTAAGAGCCCTGCTGTGGGCGGGGCCTGAGATGCGAAGGCGGGGCTTGCAAGGTGGGCTTGGCTGGGAAGCGGGAAAGGCCTTCAGGGGAAGCAAGGCAGATTACGCGTGGGGCCCCGAGGGGATTACTTGTCCTGGGGGCTGTTGAAACGGTAGATTTCGTCATTGCTGTAGTCTCTGATGCTTTCCAGTGTAGGCCCGCCACCCACCACCAGCAGCATGTAGCTACCAGAGACAGAAGCGCACAGACTGGTCTCCAGGTGGCCAGTCCTGCACCCTTCCCTTCCCCTCCACCTGCCCCAGCTGCAAACTGGCCAAGCCTTTACCTGCCCTGGAAACTGCCGGAGTCTCCTGTCACCAAATCTTGAATCAAGAAGAAGGGGTAGAAAACTATGGGGTTGGACGGGGGTTGAGACCAGAAGAAATTAGCTTGGCCCGAGAAGAGGAGGACCCAGAGGGGGAAGGTGAGATGCCGCGGGACAAAGGGTGTGCGGCCCGCAGGAGAGGAGCGGGGAGGGAGCGCGCAAAGTGGTGGGGGCAGAAGGGCAGTGAACTGTGCAGGGGAAGGGAACGGACACACACCGTCCCGGAAGAGAAAGCAGGGCATCTCGGGGTCCACGTGCAGGCAGTCGAAGTAGTGTTTGTTCTGCCGGCGGTTGTATTCCAGCGTATAGGTGATGTCGAAGGCCAGGCGCTTGCCTGGGGGGCAGCCTATGAGCACTGGCACCATCAGGTTGCCCTGGGTGGGAGGAGAAAAGCCTCACGGGGGGTGGCCAGGGACTCCTCAGACCCCTGGCGGGGTGAGGGGCAGGGAGGACAGTCCCTCTCCCGCACACCCTCACCACTGAGGGCGATATGGTCATTAATATCATTAAAACCACCCGGTGCAGTGGCTCACGCCTGCAGTTCCAGCTCGCTGGGAGGCCGAGACAGGCAAATCACTTGAGCCCAGGAGCTTGAGACCAGCCTGTCCAGCATAGCGAAACCCTATCTCTACTAAAAATATAAAAAATTAGCTGGGTGGGGTGGCACACGCCTGTAATCCCAGCTACTTGGGAGGTAGAGGCAAGGAGAATCGCTTGAACCAGGGAGACAGAGGCCGAGATTGCCTCACAGCACTCCAGCCTGGATGATAGAGCAGAACTCTGTCTCAAAAAAAAAAAGATATACATACATATATATAAAATTAAAACAATACATAAATATATACATTATACGTATACACGTGTATATACACGTGTATATACATATATATGTATGATATATATAAAATGCCTTTTTCTTTTTTTTTGAGACGGAGTTTCGCTCGTTACCAAGGCTGGAGTGCAATGGCTCAATCTCAGCTCACCGAAACCTCCATCTCCTGGGTTCAAGCAATTCTCCTGCCTCAGCCTCCCGAGTAGCTGGGATTACAGGCGCGCACCACCACGCCCAGCTAATTTTTGTATTCTTAGTAGAGACGGGGTTTCACCTTGTTGACCAGGATGGTCTCGATCTCTTGACCTAGTGATCCACCCGCCTCGGCCTCCCAAAGTGCTGGGATTATAGGTGTGAGCCACCGCGCCTGGCAACAATGCCTTTTAAAAATGCTTTTAATAACTGCAAACACATGTAGCTCTTACTGTGTACCAGGCAATGAGTGATGTCCTAAGAGCTTTACATATTCAAATTCATTTAATTCTTATTTGCCCCACAGGGTAGAGATTATTAATACCTTCCTTTTTTCTTTCTTTTTTTTTTTTTTTGAGACAGAGTCTTGCTCTGTCGCCCAGGCTGGAGTGCAGTGGTGTGATCTCAGCTCACTGCAACCTCCGCCTCCTGGGTTCAAGCAATTCTCCTGCCTCAGCCTTCCCAGTAGCTAGGACTACAGGCGTGTGCCACCATGCCCGGCTAACTTTTTTGTATTTTTAGTAGAGATGGAGTTTCACCATGCTGGCCAGGCTGGTCTCAGACTCTTGAACTCGTGGTCCGCCTCCCTAAGCCTCCCAAGGTGCTGGGATTACAGGTGTGAGCCACCACACCTGGCCTAATACCTTCCATTTTAGAGATAACAAAAATGAGTCACTGAGATGTTAAACCACTTATTCATCATCCAAAACCACACAGCTGGTAGGTGGTTGTGTTGGGATTGGAACAGACAGATTGGCTGCAGCTGCCTCTAAAATAAGACTACTGACAGCTGTATCTGCTGACGAGTCAGACTTTATAAATCCACCATCTAGTCAGACTTTATAAATCAAAAGTCAGGCCTAGATTATCCTGTGGGAGCCTGGAATATATGAGGGAAATGGAACCCAGGATGGGTGTCAGGGGTCAGGGTCTTTAGAAGGAAGAATCAACCGAGTGTGGTGGCTCATGCCTGTAATCCGAGCCGAGGTGGAGGATCGCCTGAGCCCAGGAGTTGAAGACCTGTCTGGGCAACGTGGCAAAACCCATCTCTACCAAAAATACAAAAAGTAGCCAGGCATGGTGGTGTGAGCCTCTAGTCTCCAGTACTCAGAAGGCTGAAGGAGGCTTGAGCTCCTAAGGTCAAGGTTGCAGTGCACTGTGATTTTGCCGATGCACTCCAGCCTGGGCGACAGAGACAAGAGAAAAAGAAAGAGAAAAGAAAAGAGAAAATGGAAGGAAGAAGGGAGGAAGGGAGGGAAAGAAAGAAAAGAAAGAAAGAAGGAAAGGAAAAAAGGAAAAAGAAAGGAAGGAAGAGAAAGAGAAGAAAGAAGGAAGGGAAAGAAAGAAAAAGGAAGAAAGGAAGGAAGGGAAAGAAAGAAGGAAAGAGAGAGAGAAAAAGAGAAAGAAACAAAGAAAGAGACAGAAAGAGAAACACAGAGAAAGAGAAAGGGAAGAAAAAAAGAAGGAAGGGTCCTTGGGCCCATTTCAGGAGGTAAGACACAAGGGCATCAGCCGATTGTCAAAGGAACATGGAATCTGGAGGCTGTGGCCTGTGCTTGCTGGCAGCTGGGGATGCCATAGAAGTGCATCCCACACCAGGTCTGGGCCACAGACTTTACAGCTGTCACTCTCTCACTCACTGGGAGGTCCCACGGGCATCCCAGGTTCAATCTGTGCAGAACCATCTGGTGAATGGCACCCCCACCCCTCCAGCCGTCAGCATGAACACTTTGCTCCTCTCTCTCTCTCACACCCACATCCATCAGGATGGCCTGTTGTTTCTAGCCTGAGCCTGAAAAACAGACCCAGAGCCCACCCGTTCTCTCCCCTAAACCGCCAACTCCTTTGCCCTCACGCTGTTTCCCCAACCTTGTCTCCTTCAGAGTCCCCCTGCTTCTAGTCCTCTCATTAACATCCCCCCACCCCATGCAGCCAGATAGGCCCTGGGGACACCCGAGTCCCTCCTCTGCTCAGAGCCCTCCCAAGGAGCCAGCTCACGTACCGTGACCCTGCTCAGCCTCACCACTGCTCTGAGCTCATCCTGCCATGTTCCCCTTGCCCACCCTGGTGTGGTCACACTTCCTCCTTGTTTATTTAGTTCAGCACATGAAATCTCATGTACTCCAAGGAGTTGGGGGCTGCTATAACGCCTTTTTACTGCCCAAGGTCATTCTTTATTTTTCTTTATTTTTTTGAGACGGTTTCTCTGTTGGCCAGGCTGCAGTGCAGTGGCGCGATCTCAGCTCACTACCACCTCTGTCTCCTGGGCTCAAGCGATTCTCCTGCCTCAGCCTCTCAAGTAGCTGGGATTACAGGCATGTGCCACCACACCCAGCTAATTTTTTTTTTTTTGAGACTGAGTCTCACTCTGTCACCCAGGCTGGAGTGCAGTAGCACAATCTCAGCTCACCGCAACCTCTGCCTCCAGGGTTCAAGCAATTCTCCCGCTTCAGCCTCCCAAGTAGCTAGGATCACAGGCATGCACCACCACACCCAGATAATTTTTTGTATTTTTTAGTAGGGACGGGGTTTCTCCATGTTGGCCAGGCTGGTCTTGAACTCCTGATCTCAGGTGATCCGCCCGCCCCAGCCTTCCAAAATGCTGGGATTACAGGCATGAGCCACTGCACCCAAGCTTTGATTTTTGTATTTTTAGTAGAGACAGGATTTCACCATGTTGGCTAGGCTGGTCTTGAACTCCTGAACTCAGGTAATCCACCCCACTCAGCCTCCGAAAGTGCTGGGATTGGAGGCATGAGCCACCATACCTGGCCTGCCCAAGGTCATTCTAAGCCAGGAGGGAGGAACACCAGGAGGTGCGTGCCGGAGAGTGGGTAGGGAAGTGGGTGAGAACAAGAACTCTGGGCAGGCCCGGCCCCTATTACTTATTAGCTCCCTGGGTTACTCTGCACCTCTCTGCGCCTCCGTGTCTGCCCCTGGGCAAAAGTGATATCACATGTATAAGCAAGGGAAGAACCAAGAACCCGAAGAACTGAATGAGGAACATATGAGTGGGCAGAGGAAGGGTGAGATGTGAAGGTAGGGCCAGGCCAGCCCTTACGCCACCTTTGTGCCAATTGCTAAAAGCGGCCCTGTTTCTCAGACCCTCTTCTCTGCCTCTGCAGAAAAGTATCAGAGGGAACGTATGAGCTTGTGTGCAGCCTGCACAACTGGGAAGGTGGCCTTTTCTGAAAACATGAATGAATGAAAGGAGTTAGGCTGGGCAAGGTGGCTCACGCCTGGAATCCCAGCACTTTGGAAGGCTGAGGCTGGCGGATCACTTGAGTTTAGGAGTTTGTGACCAGCCTAGCCAACATGGAGAAACCCTGTCTCTACCAAAAGTACAAAAAATTAGCCGGGCATGGTGGCGGGCACCTATTAATCCCAGCTGCTCGAGAGGCTGAGGCAGGAGAATCACTTGAGCCCAGGAGGCAGAGGTTGTGGTGAGCCAAGACTGCACCACTGCACTCCAGCCTGGCCAACAAGAGCAAAACTTTATCTCAAAGGAAAAAAAAAAGAATGAAAGGAGGTACTGGGGTGGGGCAGGGGAGAGTGAATGATGAGAAAGAATGAGAAGAAAGAAAATTATGAATACATTAGTGGGCTTCTCAGGGGGATTAGCCCTATTGAGACCTGACCCCAACCTTCCCCTCCCAGGACGCAGTATCCCAAGTTTCAGTACTTGCATACGGGGCTCCAGGTGTGTTTCCTGGAAGCAGAGCCCAGATGAGCCCACCACCTGTGGACAGGAGGAGGTGAAGATGGTGATCCCCACAGGCCCAGGCTTTCCCCCTGTCCTGCGCCCTCACCTCCAGGCTTGGACCTCACATTGACCATCATGGAAGTCTTCATAAGGTGATGTCCGCTAATGCCTTGGTCATAGCAAAGCTTTTTATCCTTGATCGTAATCTGGGGTTGAAGGAGGGGAAAGGCAGAAATGAAGGACTAAGCAGTCCTTCCCAAGACCCAGTCTCCCCAAAGACCAGCAAACAGTTCAAATAACCCATAGCTGGGCCGAGGTGGGGGGCTGGTAGAATGGAAGGCCTCCATATCCTACTCAGGAATAGGCTAACAGGGCCAGGTGCAGGGTGGCTCATGCCTCACACCTCATGATGAGGCGTGAGGATCTCTTGAGCCCAGGAATTTGAGACCAGCCTGGGCAACATAGGGACACCCCCCATCTCTACAAAAATTAAAAAGTTAAGGCTGGGTGCAGTGGCTCACGTCTGTAATCCCAGCACTTTGGGAGGCTGAGGTGGGTGGATCATTTGAAGTCAGGCGTTCAAGACCAGCCTGGCCAACATGATAAAACCCCATCTCTACCAAAAAGACAAAAAAAATTAGCTGGCTGTGGTGGCGTGCACCTGTAATCCCAGCTACTAGGGAGGCTGAGGCAGCAGAATCGCTTGAACCTGGGAGGCAGAGGTTGCAATGAGCTGAGATCGTGCCATTGCACTCCAGCCTGTGCGACAGAGCAAGATTCCGTCTGAAAAGAAAAAAAAATAGTTAGCTGGGCACTGTGGCGCATGCCTGCAGTCCCAGCTACTCAGGAGGCTGAGGGAGGAGGATCACTTGAGCCAAGGAGGCCGAGAATGCAGTGATCACGCCACTGCACTTGATACTGAGCGACTGGGCAAGACCCTGTCTCAAAAAATAAAAAACTTGCTTGGATCCCAACTTCCCGCCAGGTCTCACCAAGAATAGCACCGAGTTGCGATTACGCAGGACCTCCTGCTTCACCAAGGCCTCGATGCAGCCCGGGTTGGCCAGCACTACGCCCACGTCCACCTGGGTCTGCAGTTGGAAGGCACTGCCTGCTCTAGGCAGTAAACGGGGTTAAGGCCTCCCTCACAGACAGGCCCCGCCCCTTGGACGGTATCCCCACCCCCGCCCCCCAGGCTCCCAGATCCTGGGCAGCCCCCACCCCGCCCTGCCCTTCGGACGCCACTCTGGCCCCGCGCACAGACCGAGTTCTGCCTGTGCACGGAACGAGTGGCCTTGCACCGACAGGAAGATGGTGAAGCTGTACTCGGTGCCCTTGTCCAGAAAAATGCGCTCCGGCAGCTCGTACTCGGGCTCGAGGTTGTAGATCTTTTCATAACTGTCCATGTCAATGTACACGCCGCCCGCGCTTCGCCAGTTGCTCGCCAGGAAGAAGAAGTAATCCTGGGGTAGGGGATGAGCGGGGCAGAGTCAGCGTCGGAGGTGGGGGCACGGGGAGGGGTGTCCGGGCGCCGCCCCTGGCCCAGCTCCCAAACGGCTCTGCCTACCTTGTCTTGCTTGTTGTTCCGCCACCAGCGCCAGGTGGGGTCGTGTACCGGGTCCGCGTACGGCTGCAGGGATCGCCCGGCACCGTGAAGGGATGGGGGCCGGCGAGAGCCCCCAGGCCAGCGGCAGCCCCGGACCCCCTCCTAGCCCCAGTGCCAGAGCAGAACATACACACCCCAGCCCGTCCCCAAACCCTGCTTTCAAACTGGCCACACCCCGAACACCCTCCCTTCGAAGCCCCGGCTCAGGCCAGGCCCCGCCCGCAGACTCCCACGCAGGGTCCTCCAGATCTCCAGTCCCACTGCGCTCCGCTCCAAAGGCCTCGCCCTCTGAGCCGACTCCGGGTCCCAGGCCTGCCCCGCCCACCGCCCGCCGCCCACCTTGTCGTATTTGGAGTGCAGCCAGAGCAGGTAGTAGACCAGGCCCTGGTAGATGGCGAGTGAATTCTTGGTGTGGAAGCCCGAGCGCTCCAAGATGCTCGGCGGCCGCGCCCGGTAGCGCTCCTGGCGCGTGTATCTCTGCGGTCTGGGCAGGTTCCGCAGGCGCATCACCGAGAAGGGGCAGAAGTTGGTGAAGGAGAGCATCGAGTAGTTCCTGGGCAGCGGCAAGCGGGGAAGGTGACTGGCTCTAAGGCACCATGCCCACGGGAAGCTTCCGCAGGCCTCTTTCCCATCTCTCCCACTTCCCGAATCGAATCCAGCCCCGATCTTCCTCCTCAGCGTTAGCTGGGGGCAGAGGCCTCTTGTTCCTCCTTCCACCCCAGCGCCGGGTCCCTGCCCCCACCGCAGCTGCCTCCCTGGGTCGCTCTGATCCACCATCTGCAGGACGGCTACCTGAGGCATCATTATGGCATGTGGTAAAATCCGACCCTGCAGTCCTTCCCCTTGATTGCCATCCATAGCTCCCCCAGGACCCTCAAGATGAAGTTCAAGTTTCTCCCCATGACCACCAGGCTCACCTTGCCCCCCCCCCATCAGGGCTTCTGCACAGGTGGTTCCCCCTTTCTGGAACACCCCTCCCCACCTTATCACCTAGCTAATCCCTTCCTCACCCTTCCCGTTGCAGCGCTTACACCTCCTCCTCCTTGAAGCCCTCCCTGATTTATCCTCCCCCCTGGCTAAGTCAGCCTCCTCCTCTGAGCTTCCATAGTGCTAAGCTCCCACCATCACATCCTGGAGGCTGTCACCGGGGTTGGCTTGGTCACCCCTCTCTCAACAATGGGAGCTTCAGGAGGGCAGTGCCGGGAGCCCTCAGACCCCCAGCACCCTCTGGGGTCTTCTCACCCTTTCTGCTCCAAGTCATAGTGGTTGGTGTACTGTTGATACATCAGAAGCTTCTCCACGGGCACGGGCCTCTTGACCAGCCGGCTCTCATGCTTGTACATAAGGTACACCAGCTGCAGGGGGAAGGCAAGCCCAGGTGAACTGGTGTCAGCCCTCGTGGGGTGCCCCAGTGTCTCCCCCAAGCCCCACCGGGCACCTGATACAGTTTGTTGTCTTCATAGAAAAGGGTCACCATGGTTTCATTAGATGAATAGAGAGAGGACTGCTGCATGAGCTGTAAGCTGATGTGCACGTCCCAGCCCCTGGACGGGAACAGCTGGTACACCCGGTAGGTGCCCTCCACAAGGTACCAGATCTGCAGGTACGACAGCCAGATGCGAGTGTGAGGACATGGGTCCTCTGATCCCACCTCTCCTTCTGCCCAGCGTGGTGGCCCCACGGTCTGAAGGATGAGGTTCCTTTTCTCTGGTGCCATTGGTCTACTCCACGGAGCCCAGTCACCTCTGGTTCCGGCCCTCACACACCATGATCACTTTTTTTTCCGTTTTTTTTCTTTTTCCCGAGACAAGAGTGTCACTCTGTCTCCCAGGCTGGAGTGCAGTGGAGAAATCTCAGCTCACTGCAACCTCCACCTCCTGGGTTCAAGCAATTCTCCTACCTCAGCCTCCTGAGTAGCTGGGATCACAGGTGAGTGCCACCATGCCCAGCTAATTTCATGTGTGTGTGTATTTTTAGTAGACATGGGGTTTCACCATGTTGGCCAGACTAGTCTTGAACTCCTGACCTTAGGTGATCCACCAGCTTCGGCCTCCCAAAGTGCTGGGATTATAGGCGTGAGTCACCATGCCCAGCTCATGATCATTTTTTTCAATGTTTTTGGTCTATTTGGGTTTCTGGCACTTGCATCCTAAGCATCTGTATCATGCACACTCCCTAACAGTCACAGTTCCTAAGGCCAAGACCTCTTTTTCCTTCTCACTCTGCAGCCTCCAGGGTGTCATCATTTCCTTGGCTTCAGTTTCCCATCTCTGCACTGATACCCACCCCCATACACATCTGAAGGGAACCTTCACTCCTCTTCCTGAGCCACAACCTGGGGGATCCTCTCCACATCCAAGATGTGCCCCTCCATGTGGCCTCCTCCAGGAAGCCCTCCCTGACATGCACAACTCCCCAGACTGGGCCAGGTTCCCCTACTTCCATAGGTAGTATTTTCCCCATTACAGTCCTGATCGCTCTGTGTTCTCCAGCACGGGAGCAGGTACACAATAAATGCTCAATATTTATGAAGCAAACAACCACACATGAAAGAGGGCAGTCTCTGAACATCAGATCATGGCTGCGGTCTGTGTGACTTTGGAGATGACACTTAGCCTCTCTGAGTTCCAGGAGTTTCAGCTGTAAACGGAGCTTCACTCCCCTTTCTCAGGGTCCCTGAGGGTGTCCCCCCTCCACTTAACTCCTTTACCTTGACAGGGGAAAAGAGAGGCCCCTGGGGTTTGGAGGAGGGCAGAGAGGGTATGGGGGGAGGGACAGGGCAGCCCACCTCCTCTGTCTCTGTGACTATGGCCATGTTCCCAAGGAATGATCTGGCTATATATTTGATGGTCCGTTCCTTGGGGAAGTCTGCCAGGTAGATGAAGTCTTCCTTGTTAGAGCTGCAGGGGCAGAGACAGAGAGCTAGGCACATTCTGGACAGCCACTTCCCCCAACCCCAGGCCTAGTAACACGGGAGCCACTTACTCAGTTTCTCCACTTTGAGGACATGCAAAGGAAATCCCAGCTCCTGCCCCCACCCCAAACCCTCTGAGAGTCTCCAGCTCCCCATCTGTAAAACGGGAACATCGGGCCAAACTGGCAGTTTGCAAGCCACCCATAAAGGTAGCTCAGGAGTCCCTAGGTTCCTGAGGGGCAAGAGGGTGGCTGGGGCACAGAGGATCCTAAACTGTTCCTGGAAAATGCTTGTCAAGGTCAGATGCGGTGGCTCATGCCTGTAATCCCAGCACTTTGGGAGGACGAGGCGGGCGGATCATGCGGTCAGGAGATTGAGACTATCCTCGTTAACACGATGAAATCCCATCTCTACTAACACTATAAAAAAATAGTGGGGCATGGTGGCGAACGCCTGTGGTCCCAGCTACTCGGGAGGCTGAGGCAGGAGAATCATTTGAACCTGGGAGGCAAAGGTTGCAGTGAGCCAAGATTTCGTTACTGCACTTCAGCCTGGGTGACAGAGCCAGACTCTGCCAAAAAAAAAAGGGAGGAAGGAAAGTAGGAAGGAAGGAAGGAAAGGAGGAAGGAAGGGAGGAAAGTAGGAAGGGAGGGAAGAAGGAAAGTAGGAAGGAAGGGAGGAAGGGAGGGAGGAAGGGAGGGAGGAATGAAAGTAGGAAGGAAGGGAGGAAGGAAGGGAGGAAGGAAGGGAGGAAGGAAGGGAGGAAGGGAGGGAGGGAGGAAGGAAGGGAGGAAGGAAGGGAGGAAGGGAGGAAGGAAAAAAGGAAGGAAGGAAATGCTTGTCAATTAGCCTGGAGCAGTGGCTCATGCCTGTAATCCCAGCACTTTCAGAGGTCGAGGTGGGAGGATCACCTGAGGTCAGGAGCTCGAGACCAGCCTGGCCAACATGGTAAAACCCCGTCTATATTAAAAATACAAAAATTTCCTGGGCGTGGTGGCGCGTACCTATAATCCCAGCTACTCAGGAGGCTGAGGCAGGAGAATCACTTGAATCTGGGAGGTGGAGGCTACAGTGAGCCGAGATTGTGCCACTGCCCTGCAGCCTGGGTGACAGACTCCATCTCCCTCCAAAATCAAAAACAAAAAAAACCCTAGAAACTGTTTGTCTATTACTCACACTGGCTGGGTCTTTAAGAAAAGGGCTCCCACAGCATTAGAATGGTGGCATCCCCCAGTTCCAGCACTGATGACCCTACCCCTGTGTTCCCCCACGGTCCTGATAACTTCTGGATCTGGGCATCCTCTGAAGGCTTGGGGAGACTTCAGAAAGGGTCCCCGCCCTAAAGGTGCTGGGGAGACAGAGCATCCCTGGCCCGCTGGGCGGCGGAGGCCCACCTCTGCAGAAGGAAGTTGCCCCAGATGAAGATCAAGTTGTTGTAGGGGTTAGAGGAGATGCCCTTGGGGACCATTGGGGTGTTGGTGTAGGTCTCTGTCCCTAGGATCATCAGGAACTCCAGCCCTCGAGCTGACCGGGGCAGAGGAAGAGAGGACACAGGCAGTGAGGTGGGGGTCACCTGGGCCCCTCCTGGCCTACAGCAGCCCTTAAGGCCACCTCTACCTTCCCCCCTACCTTCAGGGACAAATTCTGGGACTTCGTAGACAACGTCCATTTCATCAGTAACTACAGGTGGGGAGAACACAGCACAATCTCCTGAGGCCCTGCACTGTGAAAACCTGGAGCTGGAGCAAGTGGTTGGCTTCTCCGCCTCCTGCAAAACCCTCCAAAGAGCTTCCCGTCCAGGCTTGCAGGCCTTCGAGTTTCTTTTCTTTTTCCCCGACACAGGATCTCACTCTATTGCCCAGGCTGGAGTGCAGTGGTATGATCTCAGATCACTGCAGCCTCTGCCTCCCAGGTTCAAGTGATCCTCCCACCTCAGCTTACGGAGTAGCTGGGATTTCAGGCACGCACTACCACCACACCCAGCTCATTTTTGATTTTCTGTTTTGTTTGACATGGAGTCTTGCTCTGTCGCCCAGGCTGCCGTACAATGGTGCCATCTCAGCTCACTGCAACCTCGGCCTCCCAGGTTCTCCCAGCGATTCTCCCGCCTCAGCCTCCCGAGTAGCTGGGATAACAGGCACCCACCATCATGCCTGGGTAATTTTTGTGATTTTAGTAGAGACAGGGGTTTCACCATGTTAGCTAGGCTGGTCTTGAACTCCTGAGCTCAAGCAAGCCGCCCATCTTGGCCTCCCAAAGTGCTGGGATTACAGGTGTGAGCCCCATTCCTAGCCCTTTAGCGTTTCTTCAAGTGAATTATAAAAAGGCACTGCCTTTGAGGGAAACAGTCCTGCTAAGGCACAAGATGTGTCTCCTCTGACCCCTTGGTTGGGGGTTTTGTGCAGTGCACAGCTTGTACAACTCTACATGGTGGCCCTATTCTCACTGCAGGTAAAATAAAATCTTCTTGTGAGTCACAGCATCCTTTCGGATCACCAGACCTATACTCTGTCCTCCACTGCTACCCCTCATCCAGGAGTGACATAGGTAATCTCACCCTTCCTCTGTCTGCGGGGCACAGATCCCTCAGGAGGGCATGCAGTTCAGAGTCTGGGCTCCTGCCCCTCTGCACCCCACCCTCTGCATCACCCCGATTACCTCTGTTGTAGTTGACCAGCTGGTACAATTTACTGTTCCCAATATATCCACTCTCCACCAGCAGCAGTAGGGTATGCTCGTCCGCGATGTATTCGGCCCAAATTATGTGACAGGTGTAAACTGAGAGAGAAGAGGGCAGTCCAGGGCCGCCCCAGGGCTCAACAGCGTTGGTCCTGTGCTGGCTGTGACTCTCCACATAATGCTCACCCCTCCCTGAGACACTGCTCATTTTTTTTTTTAGGTGGAGTCTCGCTCTGTCACCCAGGCTGGAGTACAGTGGTGTGATCTCGGCTCACTGAAGCCTCCGCCTCCCGGGTCCATGCTCTTCTTCTGCCTAAGCCTCCTGAGTAGCTGGGACTGCAGGCACCTGCCACCACACCCAGCTAACTTTTTTTGTATTTTTAGTAGAGATGGAGTTTCACCGTGTTAACCAGGATGGTCTCAATCTCCTGACCTCGTGATCCGCTCCCCCGCCCCCTGGTCTCTCAAAGTGCTAGAATTACTGCCCATTCTTTCCCATGACCACTGGCGCCCTCCCCTGCTGTTATGCATCCTCAGTCCTCCCAGCCTCCCACCACAGACCCATCGGAGGGATGAGTACCTCCTATCTGCTGGCACACAGACCACTGCTTGGGCAGCATCTCAAAGGACACCTGGCCATCTGCAGAGCAAGGTGGAATTCACTTTCAGGCCCCCTCCCTCCTGTCTGGCAGCCCATCAAGCCAATGCTGATGGTCCTCCTCATGCCTCTCAGCCCCTCAATCCTTGGGATCTCATTCCCTGGCCTTGCTTCACTCACACCTGGCCTATCAGAGCACGTCTGTCTCCAGTCACGGTAATTGGCTCAGGTCGGGTCATGTGACCCACACAGGGCCAATCAGAGTTTACTCTGGGACTTGTGTTAGAATTAATGGGAAAGGAGCAGTCTTCATGCTCTTGGCTTGACTCAGATTAGTAGCTGACTTGAGTCTCAAGCTTTTAGGGGCCACCTTTAACCTCCAATGGAGGAATAGCTACCTGAAAATGGAGGCAAATTATAGGACCAATTATAATAAACCCTTCGTAACACTCACCATAGCCCTAGCACTAAGACCTTTACCAAAAATTTAATCTTTGTATCAACCCAGTGACCTAGATACTAGTACTACCATTAGCTACATTGTGTAGGTGAAGAAAACGAGATCAGAGAGGTCAAGTTACATCTCCAAAGGCACACAGCGAGGGTGTGACGGAGCAGTCTCTCTCCAGAATCTATGTTATAATTAATTACCATGCCTCACCATGTTACCAAGAGAGGGAGCCCTAATGACATGCCCTGTGATCCCCTGGATCCAGCCATACCTGAAGTTGAACCTGTCTTTTCATTTATATAAGTCATCAAATTCTTTGTGCTTAAGTTATTATTATTATTATTATTATTATTATTATGAGACAGTCTCACTCTGTTGCCCAGGCTGGAATGCAGTGGCATGATCTCGGCTCACTACAACCTCTGCTTCCCAGTAGCTGGGACTACAGTGATTCTCGTGCCTCAGTTTCCCAAGTAGCTGGGACTACTGTGCATGCCACCACACCCGGCTTATTTTTGTATTTTTAGTAGAGATGGGTTTTTGCCACGTTGGCCAGGCTGGTCTTGACCTCAGGTAATCACCCACCTCGGCATCCCAAAGTGCTGGGATTATAGGCATGAGCCACCGCGCCCCGGCTTCTGCCGTTTTGTGTTTTTGGGGTTTGTTGTTGTTGTTTGTTTCTGAGTCAGAGTCTTGCTCTGTTGCCCAGGCTGGAGTGCAGTGGCACAATCTCGGCTCACTGCAACCTCCTCCTCCTGAGTTAAAGTGATTCTCCTGCCTCAGCCTCCTGAATAGTGGGATTACAGGTGCCTGCCACCATGTCTCACTAATTTTTATATTTTTAGTAGAGACAGGGTTTCACCATGTTGGCCAGGCTGTTTTTGAACTCCTGACGTCAAGTGATCCACCTGCCTCAGCCTCCCAAAGTTCTGGGATTACAGACCTGACCCACCACACCTGGCTCTTCTGCCCTTTAAAACCAAGTACATCATGAAAGATACATAACAGCCACCCCAAGCCCTACCCCTACAAACACATCCCTCCACTACCACCACCACCACCACAACCACCCTCAGCCTGGGGCCCCTCCTGAGGGCATATGGTAAGGAGTGAGGGCCCAAGGTTAGGATCCTTGGAGGTAGGAGGGTATGGAGGGGTCCCTGGGGCTCCCAGAGGTCCCCACCCTTACCTGTGATGGTCCCGAGGTGTATGAAACCCTCATTCTTGCCCATGGTAAGAGCCATTACGTACTCAGAGCCATTGGCAGGGAAATGCACAGGGCACAGCTTCTTGATGCACTCACTGGCCAGGACACGAACCCAGCTGTCTAGGGAGGCCAGCATGGGGCTTCAGATCCAGGTGGCTAGGCCTGGGGCCTACACCCCCCACCCACATTTCCCTAGCTTTAGTGAGTCTATTATCTGTCCTCTCGTGCTGAAGCACTTGTTCAGGGTGGTGTCGGGGGCACCTGGCAGAGGGCACCTGCTGCCTTTGAAAAAAATCCTCCTTGCTCACGCTTTGTCCTTGAGGGTCAGATTGGGCTGAACCCTCCCTTGCAGTTCCTTGGCCACAGTGATTAGCAGGTGACCAAGCTGGGCGAATCAGAGGCAATTCCAGCTTGCAATCAGTAACAAGAAGCTCTTTTCTGGGGCTTCTGAGAGGCATAAAAGTCTATAGTTGTTGGGTAGGAGCCAGAGTCACCATGCCATGCACAAGGCAGTGACTGTTTAACCGTGACAGTGAGCTCCTGGGTGCAGCCATTCCTGAAACCAACATGCTCCTGGGCTTTTCAGCCATGGAAACCAATAAACACCCCTTTTCTTTGGCTTAAGCCAACTTGAATTTGATTCCTCCCACTGTCAAAGGGCTGTAAGTAAGAGAGAAAGCAAAACTTCTGGGAACACGCATTCACTCATGAAATGTAAGTTACAGTCCAATTTCCAGTGACTCTGTAAGCTGACAGTTCTCACTAAGATAGGGGGGAAAACTAGAAGAAATAGGAGAGCTTTGGTATCATTTAAAAGATGAAATTGAATCAACAGTCTCTCTTTTTCCTCTCTCTCTCTTTTTTTTTTTTTTTTGAGATGGAGTTTCTCTCTTGTTACCCAGACTGGAGTGCAATGGTACGATCTCGGCTCACTGCAACCTCCGCCTCCTGGGTTCAGGCAATTCTCCTGCCTCAGCCTCCCGAGTAGCTGGGACTACAGGTGCGCACCACCATGCCCAACTAATTTTTGTATTTTTAGTAGAGACAGGGTTTCACCTTGTTGACCAGGATGGTCTTGATCTCTTGACCTTGTGATCCACCTATCTCAGCCTCCCAAAGTGCTGGAATTATAGGCGTGAGCCACCACGCCCAGCCCCCCTCTCTGTTTTTATTCAGACTCAGTCTTGCTCTGTCTCCCAGGCTGGAGTGTAGAGGTGTGATCTCAGCTCACTGCAACCTGTTTCCTGGGTTCAAGTGATTCTCCTTTCTCAGTCTCCTGAGTAGCTGGGATAACAGATGCTCACCACCACTTCCAGCTAATTTTTGTATTTTTAGTAGAGACGGGGTTTCACCATGTTGGTCAGGCTGATCTTGAACTCCTGACCTCAGGTGATCCACCTGCCCTGGCCTCCCAAAGTGCTGAGATTACAGGCGTGAGCCACTGCGCCCAGCCCCTTTGTTGTTGTTGTTGAGACAGAGTGTCATGCCGAACAGGCTGGAGTGCAGTGGCGCGATTTTGGCTCACTGTAACTGCCGCTGCCCGGGTTCAGGCAATTCTCTGCCTCAGCCTCCTGAATAGCTGAGATTACAGGTACCCGCCACCACACCCAGCTAATTTTTATATTTTTAGTAGAGACAGGGTTTCATCATCTTCGCCAGGCTGGTCTCGAACTCCTGACCTCATGATCCACCTGCCTCAGCCTCCTAATGTGCTGGGAGTACAGGCGTGAGCCACCATTTCTGGTGTTTTTTTTTTGTGTGTGTGTGTTTTAATAAAACAGAGTCTTGCTCTGTCAGCCAGGCTGGAGTGCAGCGGTGCGATCGTAGCTCACTGCAGCCTCAAACCCTTGGACTCATGAGATCCCCCCATCTCAGCCTCCTGAGCGGTCAGGCATGAGCCACTGAAGCTAGACTCTCTTTCTCCTCTCAGATGAGCTTCCCTTGAGGTTTTGCCGTCTGTTTCTCTCTCCTGCTCTGACTTTCTGACTTCCCATGCCCTTTTCCCTCTGACTCTCTCTCCCCGTCTGGTCTCTCTTGGCACGTCCTTCTGCCATCGTGTGTCTGCACACGACTCTGCGACCCCCCTTCACTCTCACACCCCCTCTTCTCACGGCTGGCTCATAATTTCCAGGAAGGTCTGAGTGGAAACCTCATACTGGCAAAAAAAGGGCAAGGGAAGGCCCATTTGGGGTGGGCAGGGGTGATTCAGGGCCTGGGCAATTTCCTTTTCCCCCACCCACCCACGGCAATTCCAGTCCCAGGGGCTTTCAGTGCATGGGTTCCCTCCCCAGGCATGGGCCTCACCACGCCCGCTCACCACTGCCGCGGTTGCTCTCGTGAAGTGTGGTATAGGTGCCTGTAAAGTAGTAGACCAGCTGGTTCTGCCGAATGAAGAGGGTGCTCTCGGTGGCAATAGTGTCATAGATGGTGGCGGTGAAGCCAGAATGGGGGCAGTAGACAGTGCCCACCCAGCAACTGTCAATGCTCAGCTGCAGGGGAGCAGAGGCTAGTGGTGAGCAGGTGGCCTCAGTCTCAGCCCCCAAGTCCTGACTTTAGGGGAAGTCCCTACTCTGACAGCTGCTTGGGAGAGACAGACAAAGCTTCCCCAGGGGCTGGGCGCGGTGGCTCACGCCTGTAATCCCAGCACTTTGGGAGGCCGAGGCGGGTGGATCATGAGGTCAAGAGATTGAGACCATCCTGGTCAACGTGGTGAAACCCCGTCTCTATTAAAAATACAAAAATTAGCTGGGCATGGTGGTGCTTGCCTGTAATCCCAGCTACTGGGGAGGCTGAGGCAGGAGAATTGCTTGAACCCAGGAGGCGGAGGTTGTGGTGAGCCGAGATCCTGCCATTGCACTCCAGTCTGGGTAACAACAGCGAAACTCCGTCTCAAAAAAAAAGAGCTTCCCCAGGGCACTCTCCCTGCTCACCCTGCAGCAGCGCCTTGGTAGCCAAACTTCCCCCTTAAGGACCAGAGAAGCAGGTGACCCAGGCCTGAGCCAGTTCAGGCTTTGTGCGCCCCCTGGAGTTGGGCCGTGCACAGCATGCTCAACAGCCCTCAGTGGTCCTCGTGCCCCTGGCTACATATAGTCATGGTTATATCCACACGGATACAACATCCCATGCTTGGCCCAAAGGACGTTGTTTTTGTTTTGTTTCTTTTTGTTTGAGACAGTCTCGCTCTGCCGCCCGGGCTGGAGTGCAGTGGTGCAATCTTGGCTCACTGCAACCTCTGCCTCCTGGGTTCAAGCGATTCTTCTGCCTCAGTCTTCCAAATAGCTGGGACTACAGGTGCAAGCCACCACACCCAGCTAATTTTTATATTTTTAGTAGAGACGGGGTTTATTGGCCAGGCTGGTCTCAAACTTCTGACCTCATGATCCGCCTGCCTCGTCCTCCCAAAGTGCTGGGATTACAGGTATGAGCCACCACGTCTGGTCTTCTTCTTGTAGTTTCTAAGTGCGGTGATTGGGTTTTCACCCTCATGTGACACGCGCCTCCCTCAAACCTTGTTATAGTGTCTGCCCATTACCTGTCTGACATGAAATAAAAACAAACTCCGTGTTAATTTTGGAGTGATGGAAATTTTGGGGAAGTAGATGGTGGTGGCTTCACAATCTTGTGAATGAACGAGATGCCACTGATGTTCACTTTAAAATGGTTAAATTTGGCTGGGCATGGTGGCTCATGCCTGTAATCCCAGCACTTTAGGAGGCCAAGCCGGATGGATCACCTGAGGTCAGGAGTTCGAGACCAGACTGGCCAATATGGTGAAACCCCATCTCTTAAAAAAAAAAAAAAGTAAAAAGTAAAATAAATAAATAAATAAATAAAATGGTTAAATTTATGGCTTTCACCTCAATAAGTTTAAAAAAAAAAAGGAACTAGAATTTGGATACCTGAATTCAAACTGAACTTGTTTTCATTCCTGTGAATATAAACACCTTCTCTATGGCCAGGCATGGTGGCTCATGTCTGTAATACCAACACTTTGGGAGACTGAGGTGGGCAGATCACTGGAGGTCAGGAGTTCAAAACCAGCCTGGCCAACATGGTGAAACCCCATCTCTACTAAAAATACAAAATTAGCGGGGTGTGGTGGTGCGTGCCTATATATAATCCTAGCTACTTGGGAGGCTGAAGCAGGAGAATCACTCGAACCCAGGAGGTGGAGACTGCAGTGAGCTGAAATCGTGCCATGGCACTCCAGCCTGGGTAACAACAGCACAACTCCATCTCAACAAAGAAGTAGTTTGTGAAAATTGGCCAGGCACAGTGATCCCAGCCCTTTGGGAGGCCTAGATGGGAGGACTGCTTAAGGGCAGGAGTTTGAGACCAGCCTAAGCAACATGATACCCCATCTCTACAAATAGTTTTCTAAAATTAGCCAGGTGTGGTGGCACATGCCTGGAGTACCAGCTACTTGGGAGGCTGAGGCAGGAGGATCATTTAAGCCCAGGAGTTAGAGGCTGCCATGAGCTATGATCGCATCAGTGCCCTCCAGCCTCGGTAACAGAGCAAGAGCCTGTCTCTTGACAAAAAAATAAAAAAGAAGAAGTTTGTGGAAACTGAACAATGTCTGAATAGACTTGGCTCAGAACAGAGAAAGTTGGACAGACAGATGGTCCACAAACTGAACGAATTACACAGAAGCAGGAATTCAGAGCCAGAGGGGGTCAGGAGAATACTAATCCACATGGGATCCTCAGTAATTGTGAATAGGGCTTTCGATCTTTATGGGAGGAAGTTAAGGCAATCTTTTTTTTTTTTGAGACAGAGTCTTGCTCTACCACCCAGGCTGGAGTGCAGTGACATGATCTCGGCTCACTGCAACCTCTGCCTCCTAGGTTCAAGCAACTCTCCAGCGTCGGCCTCCTGAGTAGCTGGGATTACAGGCACCTGCCACCATGCCTGGATAATTTTTGTATTTTAGTAGAGACAGGATTTCACCATGTTGCCCAGGCTGGTCTTGAACTCCTGACCTCAGGTGATCGGCCCACCTCAGCTTCCCAAAGTACTGGGATTACAGGTGTGAGCCACTGTGCCCAGCTGTGGGTGCACTTTTTTTTTTTTAATTTTATATATATATATTTTTTTCTTTTTAAAAGATGGGGTTTCTCCATGATGGCCAGGCTGGTCTTGAACTCCTAACCTCGGATGATCCACCCACCTCAGCCTCCCAAAGTGCTGGGATTACAGGCGTGAGCCACCGTGCCCAGCCAACAGTTTTCTTTTCTTTCTTTTTTTTTTTAGACGGTGTTTTGCCATGTTGGTCAGGCTGGTCTTGAACTCCCGACCTCAGGTGATCCGCCCGCCTTGGCCTCCAAACTGCTTGGATTACAGGCGTGAGCCCGGTCTGGTGCACTTCTTAAAGCCAGTTATCTGAGTAAATCAACCTAGCTTAGCATTCTGCCTGCAGCTGCACTAATTCCATAACGTTTCTGTCAAAGAAGCCAAAAGATCCTTACTTCAGACACTCCCTCCCCATTCTAGGATAATATAGGCTCTCAATGCCTAATAGGAAACCCTTGGGCAGATTGCAATGCAGAATCTTCCAGAGTGTAGAAGGTAATGGCACATATATACCGTTGGTTATGGAAGCTATTAACTTTTTTTTTCTGAGACAGGGTCTTGATCTGTCTCCCAGGCTGGAGTGCAGTGGTGTGATCATAGCTCACTGCAGCCTCAAGGTCCCAGCCTCAAGCAATCCTCCTGCCTCAGTCTTCTGAGTAGCTGAGACTACAGACTGATGCCACTACCCCTGGCTAAGTTTTGGTAGAAATGGGGTCTCACTATGTTTTCCAGGCTGGTCTTGAACTCCTGCACTCAAGCGATTCTCCTACCTCAGCCTCCCAAAGTGCTGGGATTATAGGTGTGAGCCACTGCACCCAGCCAGAAACTAACTATATCATCCTCACAACAATTCTATGAATAAATATAAACATTACTCCCATGTTACAAATAGGAATCTGAGAACCGGCCAGGTCGCTGAACTGCCAGGTCCAGGGTCAGGCAGCCAGGAGGTGGCAGAACCAGGATTTCAACCTAGGGTCAGGCAGCCAGGAGGTGGCAGAACCAGGATTTCAACCTAGGCCCTCTGGCTATAGATTCTTGTGTTTTTCTTCTTCATGCTATCTGCCTCTCATGGGGACTGGTGTGTCTTTGGGGACTTCTTCTAGAGCCCCAGGCCCCCACTCTATTTCAGGGGCGGAGTCCCCGCCCACCACCTGTCCCACACCACTCACCTCCACCAACGAGTGATCCTTGAAGCTGGTGTCAGTCATCAGGACGTACTTCTCATTGGGAATGCCACCCAGGATGAGCACAGGTGCCTGTTCCACAGTGTACCACAGGGGCCTCGATGAGATACCCACAAAGTGCTCAGGTGACAGGTTGTAGAGCTGCCAGGGAGGGACATCAATACTCCGGTCACTTGCCTGTGGCTTCATCACATGTAAGTCTAAGGCCTGACCTGGACCCACAAGACCCCACATGATTTGTCCTTCTCACTTCCCTGACCTCATTCCTGACCATTCTCCCCCTCGCTCGCTCTCTCCCGGCCACATGGCCTCTTCTCTGCTTCTCAGACCTCCCAGGCACACGCCCACCTCAGGGCCTCTGCACTGCGCGCGTCCCTTGATGAAACGCTCTTGCCCTAGTATCCATGCGACTCTCTCCTGGGAGGCTTTATTCAGCCTTCTCAGCGAGGCCTTTCTTGACCATCCTATTAAACACTCCACTCTCCTTCGGCACAGCCCCAACTCCTGTTGCCCTGTTCTGTTTCTCCCCAGAGCACTTACCACCCTTTAACCTACTATGGAATTCACTTGATTTTCACGTTTACCGGTTTACCATCTGTCTCTCCCACTAGAGGGTCAGCTCCAGGAGGGCAGAGATTTGGGTCTGTGTGTTCACTGCCGTGTCCCCATGATGCAACAACATGTGCTCAGTAAGTGACTGCATGAATGAATGGATGAATGCATCATGATTAAGAATATGGGTACAGGCCCGGCACGGTGGCCGGTGCCTGTAATCCTAGCACTTTGGGAGGCCGAGATGGGCAGATCACTCAAGTCCCAGGGTTTGAGACCAGCCTGGGAAACATGGTGAAACTCTGCCTCTACTAAAAACACAAAAACTGAGGTGAGAAGATCAACTAAGCCTGACAAGGTCAAGGCTGCGGTGAGCCAAGATCACCATGGCACTCCAGCCCGGGTGACAGAGTGAGACCTCCTCTCTATAAAAAACTTAAAAAATTATTAGCTGGGCACAGTGTCAGGTACCTGTAACCCCAGATACTTGGGAGGCTGAGGCAGAATTGCTTGAACCCGGGAGGCAGAGGTTGCAGTGAGGCGAGATCATGTCACTGCACTCCAGCCTGGGCGACAGAGCAAGACTCTGTCTCAAAAATAAATAAATAAATAAATAATTTTAAAATTAGCTGGATATGGTGGTACATGCCTGTGGTCCCAGCTGCTTGGGAGGCTG
This sequence comes from Leontopithecus rosalia, assembly GCA_028533165.1. NCBI lineage: Eukaryota > Metazoa > Chordata > Mammalia > Primates > Cebidae > Leontopithecus > Leontopithecus rosalia. Next base: position 26,887,942 of record CM052668.1, on the reverse strand, counting down.
AGACGAGAGGATCGCTTGAGCCTGGGAGGTCAAGGCTGCAGTGAGCCATGACTGCACCACTGCACTCCAGCCTGGATGACAGAGCAAGATCCTGTCTCAAAAAAAAAAAATCATGCCTGTAATGTCAGCACTTTGGAAGGCTGAGGCCAGTGAATCATTTGATGTCAGGAGTTTGAGACATCCTGACATAACAACATATGGCCAACATAACAAAGCCTGGTCTCTACTAAAAATACAGAAATTAGCCAGGCATGGGGGCTCGTGCCTGTAATACCTGCTACTAGGGAGGCTGAGGCAGTTTTCTCCTCTTCTTTACAATGGAATATGTGAGAGTACGTCCCCTCGAAGGGTCACTGGGGAGGTTACCGGGACCTTCACCCGGGGCCTGGCATGAAGTTGGATCTGCCACTTGTCTGGGAAGTAACCAGGGCGTCAGCCCAAGACCCAGACCACTGTTTTTCGCCTGCGCAGACTCCCTCACCTCCTCTCCCACAGTGTACACGATGCTGTTCTCTTCGTCTCTCTTCAGGAAGCCGTTGATGTTCATATGGAAGCTAGCAGCAGGTGCAGGACAGGCACAGGTGAGGTTCCAGTGTCAGGAGCTCCACAGCTTATGGCTGCCTCTCCTCTCCCCATTCTCTGTCTTTGGTTTCCCACTGGCTCCTCTGGGGACCCTGGGGTGAGGAATTCCCCTGGAGTCCGCCCTGGCCCCAGGCTTGGGAAAGGGTACCCTTTATCTTGAATGAAGGTCCCCAGGCCATTGCTGCTGATGTCCACTTGCATGATCACACTGCCATTCTTGATGGGCATGGGTGTGTACCAGCTCATGCTACACACTTCCTCTGCTACGCATTCCTCTGAAACTGAAATTGCTGGGGCCTCTCAATGGCCAGTTCCAGGCCCCAGACCACACTGGGATCTCCCCACAACTCCCATTTCCACCTCCATGTCATGGGTCCCACTGGGGCCTCTGTGTGGCCCCATGTAGGCCATGAAAGGTGCTAAGCTCCCTTCCATACCCTCGTCAGATCATGGCCCCACGGAGGTCTCCAGCAACCCCAACACCCCTGCCAGGCTGCGACCCCCTTCCACCTTCCCCAGGCCCACCTTTGCTGCGGAAGGGGGCAGCCTCCATCTGGATCTGCAGCTGCTCTATCTTCCAGCGGTAAAAATTGACTGGGGACTGAAAGGTGACCAGCACCAGGGGCTTTAGCCCCGTCAGGTGGCCCATGCGCACCAGGTCCTGAGAGAGCTGAGGGCGAGATGGCCCCACAAGTGTGTCCTTATGGTGGCCTGTGGGTCCCCTTGCCTTGAGCCCACCTTGAGCAGCCTGTCTCCCAGGCTGGCCAGGGCAGCACACTGTCCACCATGTGATGGTCAGAAGGCGTGGTCTGGGTCTGGGGCTTGGATGGGGGATGGGCCAGCACAAGAGAGGGGCAGAGAGGTAAGGGGCTGTGGAGGGAGTTGGAGGCCTTCCTGGAGGAGGTGACACCAGAGCCAGTGTCTGCAGACAGAATGTGCATGTAGGGAATACATAGGGAAGGGTCACATAGGATGAACAAAACTGTGCAGTGGGGAGGGATGCTGGGAAGGGGGAGGGGTGCTAGGAAGGGGGAGGAATGCTGAAAAGTGGGGGTGCTGGGAAGGGGGCTGCTGAGAAGGGGAGGGGTGCTGGGAAGGGGGAGGGATGTGGCACCTAGGATGCTGCTTTCCATCCAGGGATACCCAGTTCCATGCTTTAAACAAAAAAAAAGTTAGAGAAATGAGTTCTCACTACATTGCCTAGGTTGGTCTTAAAGTCCTGGTCTCCAGTGATCTGCCCTCCTAGGCCTCCCAAAGTGCTGGGATTACAGGCATGAGCCACTATATCCAGCCTCTTTTTCCTTCTTTGAAAATGTGTGTGTGTGTGTGTGTGTGTGTGTGTGTGTGTGTAAATTTCCTTGATGATTTAGAAGGACTATCTTCAAACCAATACAAATATTTCAGACATAATACCTGGCCATTTTCTAACCAACTGAGTACAATTCACCAAGAAATACATTACATTTGAATAGTCAAGATATTACATAATGAATTAGGACATAATTAAAATTTGTTTGAAATATTTCTTTGAGGGAGAGGATACCATACTTCTACCAATGAAGAGAAACATTTTTACAGTCTAGAGGTCTTTTATTTTTTTAGCACCTATCGTGCCATGGATTCACAGGGAATAGGTTCCAGCAGCTCAGTCCTTCCCACTGGTTCTCATAAAGAGTGCTTCTCTGGGTGGAGCAGGCTTGCGCTTCAGTTGAACCCAGGTAACTTTCTTTTTTTTTTTTTTGAGATGGAGCCTTGCTCCACCGCCCAGACTGGAGTGCAATGGTGCGATCTTGACTCACTGCAACCTCCACCTCCTGGGTTCAAGTGATTTGCGATTCTCTCCTTCCTCGGCCTCTGGAGTAGCTGGGATTACAGGCGTGAGCCACCATGCCCGGCCTTATTTATTTATTTAAATTGTTTATTTTTTACATGGGACAGGGTCTTGCTGTATTGGCCAGCTTGGTCTTGAACTCTTGGCTTCAAGCAATCCTCCAGCCTTACCCTCCTAAAGTACTAGGATTACAGGTGTAAGCAACTGCACCTGGCCTTGTTTTTTTTTGTTGTTTTATTTTGTTTTTTGGGTTTTTTTTTTTTAGAGATGAAGTCTCGCTCTGTTGCCCAGGCTGGAGTGCAGTGGGGCCATCACAGCTCACTGTGACCTCCACCTCTTTAGCGTTCAGCAATCCTCTTGCCACAGCCTCCCAGGTAGCTGGGACTACAGGTACCACTACCACGCCTGGCTAATTTGTTTATTTTTTTGTAGAGACAGGGTCTCCCTGTGTTGCCCAGGCTGGTCTTGAACTCTTGGGCTCAAGCAATCTTCTCTCCCTTGCCTCCCACAGTGCTGGGACTATAGGCATGAGCCATGACACCTAGCGCCAGGGTCCTTTCAATCCTGTCCATTATACCTGTCCCTAGCCCTGCCTCTGAGTTCCCATTCCAGAGGAGGAGCTGCTGGTGGGACAGGGACCTCCTCCCTGTGAGGAGGGCAGCAGCAGCAAACACCCTGGTCCTGTGCGCCATCATCTCCTGCCTGGGCAATGCAGCAACCTCCTCCTCGTCACCCTGCTCCTGCCCTGCCCTCTACACAACAGGAGGGAGCTGGTGAAGACCAGAATCAGATCATGTCCCTCCTCTGCACAGGGCCTTCTCAGGCTGTGTCTCACTTAGAGTAAAAGCCAAGTTCTCACCATGGCCCATCAAACCCAAAAAGCCCTTCCCCATCACCTCCCTGACCTCTCTCTCCAACACCCTCTCCCACCGACTCTGCTCCAGCCACACAGCCCTCTTCACAGTTTCTCACACCTGCTGCCCTCTTTCCTACCCCTGGGCCACTGTGCAGGCTGTTCCCTTGGCCTGGAATGCTTTGCCTGGCTCTCCTCACAGTTGCCACTTTTCATCATTTGAGTCTCTGCTCAAGCCTCTTCAGAGTGACCTCCAACCTCCTCCACTAAAACAGTGCCCCCTTCTTTCTAAGATATCACCTCATTTTATTCTTGCATTTACTAATATTACTCTCAGAAATTCTTTTATGCCAGCCTCGGGCAACATAGTAAGACCTTGTCTCTACAAAAAAATTAAAAGTCCACTGGTGTGATGGCTCAAGCCTGTAATCCCTGCTATTTGGGAGGCTGAGCCAGGAGGATCACTTGAGCCCAGGAGGTCGAGGCTACAGTGAGCTATGATTGAGCCGCTGCACTCCAGCCTAGGCAACAGAGCAAGACCCTGTCTCTAAAAAAATAAAATCATTATTCCATTTTTAATGCATTTACTTGCTGATTATCTGCTTCCAGGGTCAACTGAATCCACAAGAAAAACCTGACCATTTTATTTACCATTGTATCACCTGCAATAAAAGGGGGGCCTGATTCATAGTGGGTGTTGAGTGAACAGAAACAGGTATTATTCCCACATGGAGCCTTTTCTATGAGCCAAGTACTGAGCATGCTTCACACATATTTAATCACTGTATGATCGTTATCACACCCTTGTTAATGATAAGGAAGCTTTGGCATAGACAGGTTAAGTAACTTGCTTGAGAACGCACAGCTCTTAGGTGCCTGGCTTGAGAGCACAATTAGCTACAGACAAAACAATCTAGAAAAAGCAGGACAAAGTGGGAGAACTCATTTGAAAACTTACTACAAAGGTACAGTAATTAAGACTGTGTGGGACGGGCATAGTATCTCATGCCTGTAATCCCAGCACTTTGGACGGCCGAGGAGGGCAGATCAACTTAGGTTAGGAGATCGAGAACAGCCTGGCCAACATGATGAAACCCTGTCTCTACTAAAATACAAAAATTAGCCAGGTGTGGTGGTGTGTGCCTGTAATCCCTGCTACTCAGGAGGCTGAGGCAGGAAAATTGCTTGAACCCAGGACGTGGAGGTTGCAGTGAGCCAAGATCATGCCACTGCACTCCAGCCTGGGCAGCAGAACGAGCCTCCATCTCAAAAAAAAAAAAAAAAAAAAGAACAATCTCAGCAAATGGTACTGGGGCAACTGGATATACACATGTAAAAGCTTGAACTCCTACCTCACACCATATATAAAAATTAACTCAAAATGGATTAAAGACCTAAATGTAAGAGCTAAAACTAAAAATCCCTTAGAAGAAAATATGAGTAAGTCTTCATGGTCTTTAGTTAGGCAAGGACTTTGCAGATGACACAAAAAGCACAAGCAAAAAAAAAAAAGAGAAGAAAAGAAAAGAAAAAAATTGATAAATTGGGCTTCATCAAAATTTAAAACTTTTCTGCTACTTCATGGTGGGTGAATTATATCTCAATAAACATAAACCTGTGCTTTAAAGATACCATCAAGAAATGAAAAGACTAAAAGGCCATGTTGTAATAAAAAGGAAAGGAAAGAAATGAGAAGACAACTCACAGAGTGTAACAAAAATAATTACAAGTCATTTATCTGAGAAGGAACTAGTTAAAATATATAAAGAACTTTTACAACAATAAAGAACTTTTAAAAAATATATAAAGAATTTTCACAACAATAAAACAGCCCAGTTGAAAAACAAACCAAAGATCTGAATAGACATTTCTTTTTTTTTTTTTGAGACTGAGTCTTGCTCTATCACAAGGCTGGAGTACAGTGGCATGATCTCAGCTCACTGCAACCGCTGCCTCCTGGGTTCAAGCAATTCTCCTGCCTCAGCCCGCCAAGTAGTTGGGATCACAGGCACATGCCACCATGCCCAGGAGCTAATTTCTGTTTTTTGTTATTTTTTTGAGACAGAGTTACACTCTGTCACCCAGGCTGGAGTGCAGTGGCATGATCTCAGCTCACTGCAACCTCTGCTTCCTGGGTTCAGGCAATTCTTCTGCCTCAGCCTCCCGAGTAGATGGGACTACAGGTACGTGCCACCACACCCAGCTAATTTTTTAGTGTTTTTAGTAGAGATGGGGTTTCCCATCTTGGCCAGACTGGTCTCGAACTCCTGACCTCGTGATCTGCCCGCCTCGGCCTCCCAAAATGCTGGGATTACAGGCATGAGCCACCGTGCCCAGCCAATTTTTGTATTTTTAGGAGAGACAGGGTTTCACCATTTTGGTCAGGGTGATCTTGAACTACTGACCTTGTGATCCGCCCACCTCAGCCTCCCAAAGTGCTGGGATTACAGACGTTAGCCACTGCGCGGTCAACATTTCTTTTCTTTTTTCTTTCCTTTTTTGAGACGGAGTCTTGCTCTGTCACCAGGCTGGAGCATGGTAGCACAATCTCGGCTCACTGCAACCTCTGCCTCCCAGGTTCAAGTGATTCTTCCACCTCAGCCTCCCAAGTAGCTGGGATTACAGGCACATGCCACCAAGCCCGGTTAATTTTTATATTTTTAGTAGAGACGGGGTTTCACCATGTTGGCCAGGATGGTCTCAATCTCTTGACCTTGTGATCCGCTTGCCTTGGCCTCCCAAAGTGCTAGGATTACAGGCATGAGCCACCATGACTGGCTTTTTTTTTTTTTAAGAGTGGGCACCAGGTGCAGTGGCTCACTCCTGTTATCCCAGCACTCTGGGAGGCCGAGGTGGGTGAATCACCTGAGGTCAGGAGTTTGAAACCAGCCTGGGCAACATGGTGAAACATTGTCTCTAATAAAAATACAAAAAATTAGCCCAGCATGGTGGTGTGTACCTGTAATCCCAACAACTCAAGAGTCTGAGGCAGGAGAATTGCTTGAACCTAGAAGGCGGAGACTGCAGTGAGCCGAGATCATACCACTGCACTCCTGCCTGAGCAACAGAGCGAGATTCCATCTCAAAAATTAATTAATTAATTAAAATTAAAATAATGACAAGGTCTGTCTCTGTCACCCAGGCTGGAGTACAGTAGCATGATCACAGCGCCCTGCAGCCTCAACCTTTTGGGCTAGATATGATGCTCTACCCTTAGCACTTCTACAGGTGAGAGCCACGCCCAGCCAAATTCACCTAGGCTAGTCTTGAACTTCTGAATGCAAGCGATTCTCCCATGGTGGTGTGGTGGTGCACAACTAGTCTCAGCTATTCAAGAGGCTGATGAAGAAGTTTCACTTGATCCCAGGAGGTCAAGGCTGCAATGAGCCATGATTTCACCATTGCACTCCACCCTGGGTAAGAGTGAGACCCTGCCTCAAAAAATAATGGTGAATGTTATGGTGTGTGAATTATATACATGATAAAGTCCTACTCATAGCTTTAAAAACATGGAACAGAAAAGCTTACTTGAGCACCAGCTAGGTGCTTGGTGGGTTACTGAGAACTGTACAGATAGCCTTCTTGAATTCTTAAAGACCCCAAGGCTGAACTGTGCTCCCACTATTAAAATGTTAAGAGATGGGGCTGGACGAGGTGGCTCATGCCTGTAATCCCAGCACTTTGGGAGGCCGAGGCGGGTGGATCACATGCGATCAGGAGTTTGAGACCAGCCTGGGCAACGTGGTGAAACCCCATTTCTACTAAAAATACAAAAATTAACGGGGCATGTTGGCGCACACCTGTATTCTCAGCTACTCCCGAGGCCGAGGCAGGAGAATTGCTTGAACCCCAGAGACAGAGCTTGCAGTGAGCCAAGATCATGCCACTGCACTCCAGCCTGGGCAATATAGTGAGACTCTGTCTCAAAAAATAAATAAAATTTAAAAATTAAAAAGTTTAGTCAAAGATGACTGCCAAAAAGGAGGAAAATTAAAAAAAAAAAAAAGTTAGAGATGGGGAAACCGAGGCTCACAGAATGAACCTATCCCTTCTGCACACTCACCTTTTGGTTGCAGAGGTAGCTGATCTTCAGGTAGTAAGGGAAGCCCAGGTATTCCTGCAAAGAGGGGTTAGGCCGCATGTCCAGAGTTGAGTGGAGTGGGGGTTCAAGATCCCTGTGGTTCGCTCGACCCTGGTTCTCTCACCGCTTTCGGGTCGATGGGTGAGTCCACTAGCGTCTGAAACACCTTGCCCACTGTGTCCATGGGCTCTTGCTCAAAGAAGCGGTCTTCCACGCCATCCTCGCCTACCATGTGAAACTCGTTCAGGACAACATGCCAGGTGCATTCCTGGAAATCCTTGAGCGCCCACAGCGTCCGCGACGCCAGCAGCACTGCCAGCAGGGCCCACAGCACCTGCAGGACTCGGACTTTGGGCCACGCAGGACCAGCAGGGAACATGGCTGAGTCGCACAATAACGTGGTTAGAACCTGGAGAACGCAGGCCTCAACACCCACGCGCAGGCCAGCTCTCTGGACCCCACTTCTAAGATTCCACCTCCTCTCTGCGCCTGGTACAGCCCCTGCCTGCTCCTAGCCACGCCCCGGCTCTTGCTCCGGGCCCCGCCCCTGCATTTGCTCTTGGCCCCGCCCCTGCTCTTGCTCTAGCCCCGCCCCTGCTCTTGTTCCTGGCTCCCCCTCTGCACTTGCTCCTAGTCCCGCCCCTGCTTTTGCTCCTGGCCCTGCCGCTGACTCTCGTGGGTATTGCGCCTCTGCTATTGCTTGGGGCTCCAGCCCTACTAATGTTTCTGACCACAGCCCTGCTCCTGTGCCTCGTTCCGCCTTGCCTCCATGTCTTCCTTTAACTTTGTCCCCACCTTGCTCCTTGCTCTGCACCCTCTCTGTATTCCACTTTTGCTCTTCACCTATGGTCTCGGTTTCTATTTGTCGCTTTGACAGTCCCCCTCCTGTGTTTCCCCCCTCCTCTTCCTGCCTGCAATCGCACCCGTGTACTTCCACCCACCTCCACACTTCTCTCGGTATTGCCCCTTTCTCCTCGCCGGGGGTCTGCCCAGGGGCTGGGTACTATACCTAGTCTCGCCCCTCTCCGGGCCCCGCCCCTGCTCTTGCTTTCTGCCCCGCCCCTGCTCTTGCTCCTGGCCCCGCCCCTTTTCTTGCTCCCGGCCCTGCCCAAGTTTCGTGCCCCGGGCTTGCTCCTCGCTCTGCTTCCGCTCCGGGCCCCGCCCTTGCTCCCCGACCTGGACCTTATGGACCCGTCCCTTCCTCGGGTTCTCGGCGATTGGTTCTTCCCGCGCCAGCCCCTCGCCCCGTCCCGCCTTCTGGCCACACCCCTCCTCGCCCCCAACTCCTTCTGGCCCCGCCCTTTGTCGATGGAGACTGTCTCTTCGCCTCGGGATTTTTCCTCGCCCTTCGCTCTCTCCTCTGCCCGCACCTTCTCCTTCCAGGCCGGCACTACCTTCTTGGTCGGCCCCTTCTCGAGTCTCACAATCCCCTCGTATCGCGACACCTTCTTGCCCCACTTTTCACCCTTTCTTCCCATGCGATTAACACCTGCCTCCTTTATATCCCGCCTCTCCTACCGCGCCCCGCCCTTCACCCTTCGCGTCTGGCTCTCCCTTTCCCTCTGCCAGTTCCCACGACTCTCTCCTCTTTTCCCTGCTTCTCCCGTTCTCCCCTCCCTTTCCTAGCCCCTCCCCGTCCCTGGCATCCCCCCGCCCTGGGATGGCATCGCTCTTTCTCCCCGGCCCTGTGGTACCAGTCACTTGGTTAAAACCAGTCAACGGTCTCTCGGCCGCAACAGTCCCGTTCCTTTTGCCCGGTTTCAAAATGGCCGCCCGCACTTCCATAGCCTACTTCCGCCTTTGCTGGCGCACGCCCGCCTCGCACGCTGTCTCCTAGGTAACGTGTAACCGAAGGCACCGAGGGCCGGGTGCAGTCTCAGCACTCAGAGCGCGGCGCCTGGTCGGCAGAGGGTGCTGGAGACGATGTTTGTGTCAGGAAGGCCTTCAAGGAGTTCCTACAACCTCCGCCCCACCATGTTCAAGCGATTCTCCTTCCTCAGCCTCCCGAGTAGTTGGGATTATAGGCGCCAGCCACCAGGCCTGGCTGTTTTTTTTTTTCTTAAATTTTTTCTTTTATAGAGACGGGGTTTCACCATATTGGTCAGGCTGGTCCCGAACTCCTGACCTCAGGTGATCCACGCGCCTCGGCCTCCCAAAGTGCTGGGATTACAGGCGTGAGCCACCGCGCCCGGCCCAACTTTTTTTTTTTTTTTTTGTATTTTTAATAGAGATGGGGTTTCGCCATGTTGGCTAAGCTGGTCTCAAACTTCTGACCTCAGGCGATCCACCCGCCTCGGCTTCCCAAAGCTCTGGGATCACAGGCCTGAGCCACCACGCCCCGCCCTACCCAAAAATTCTACTCCTCAAAATAGGGTGGGCTCCTAGAGGCCTTATGGGAATGAATCGGTGGCTTAGCACTGTCCTCTAAACAGGACAAGGGCAGCCGTCGCTGGGAAATGTGCCGGGCTCAAGTAAAATATTCATTAAGTTAATTTTCATTTGCATTCTGGTGCCTTACAGGTAAGGATTCAGGCCATGACTTTTTGATGAACTGCAAACCAAACGTTTAACTCAGTGGTTTTCAAACTTAAGCATGCATTAGACTCACCTAAAGGGCTGGGTAAGCCACGTTGGTGGGCACCACATCCTGAGATTTTGTTTTTGTTTTAAAGATAGAGTCTCTGGCTGGGCATAGTGGCTCATGCCTATAATCCCAGCACTTTGGGAGGCTGAGGTGGGTGGATCACTTGAGGTCAGAAGTTTGAGGCCAGCCTGGTCAACATGGCAAAACCTTGTCTCTACAAAAAAAAATTACAAAAATTAGTTGGGCGTGGTGGTGGGCACTTTGTAATCCTAGCTACTCTGGAGGTTGATGCAGGAGAATTGCTTGAACCCAGGAGGAGGAGTTTGCAAAGAGCTGAGATCCCTCCACTGCACTGCAGCCTGGGAGACAGAGTAAGATCCTGTCTCAAAAGTTAAATTAAATTAAGCCAGGTGTGGTGGTGCACACATGTAATCCCGGTACTTTGGGAGGCTGAGGTAGGAGGATCACTTGAGACCAGCGTGGCCAATATGGTGAGACCCTGTTGCTAAAAAAATATTTTTTTATTAGCCCAGCGTGGTGGCCCAACCCTGTGGTCCCAGCTTCCCAGGAGGTTGAGGCAGGAAAATCACGAGCCCAGGAGTTTGAGGCTGCAGTGAGCTCTGAAATACACCACTGTATTTCAGCCTGGGCAACAGAGTAAGACCCTGTCTCAGGTTAGCCTTGAATTTCTGGGCTCATGTGATCCTCCACTTCAGCTTCCTGAATAGCTACCTGGCTACCTCCAGGAGTTTTGATTCAGTAGATCTGGAGTGGGGCCTGACAATTTGTTCCTACATGATGCTGGTACTAATAGTCTGGAGACCACACCTTGAGAACCAGTGCTCTAGAACCTTCCACGACCCTCTAGGCCCTCAGGACAACTTCCAAAGCCCTCATACTCTCCTCCTGTCATTCCATCTGGCTCATTCGCCCTCTCCCCCATAGACTTCTATGCTCCACAGCCTGGTCACATGGACCGACTTGAATATCCTTGAACAGGCTGTGCAGGCTCAGTAATGCCCTCTGGAATATTATTCCTTCCATCCTTTTTTTCTTTTTTAAGATGTAGTCTCACTCCATCACCCAGGGTGGAGTGCAGTGGTATGATCTCAGCTCACTGCAATCTCCACCTCCTGGTTCAAGTGATTGTCCTACCTCAGCCTCCTGAATAGGTACCCACGACCATACCCCCCTAATTTTTGTATGTTTAGTAAAGACAGGGTTTCACCATGTCGTCCAGGCGGGTCTTGAACTCCTGACCTTGTGATCTGCCCCCACCCCCCACCCCAGCCTCCCAAAGTGCTGGGATTACAGGTATAAGCCACTGCACCCAGCCCCATTCCCTACTTTTCAACAAGGCCCACCACTTTCCTTCCTTTAGGTCTTCTCTGTGATACGTGACCAGCCCGCATCTCACCTCTTGGCCCCTCTAGGCCACTCCTAGTTGGAAATGGGTCTTTCTTTTCCACTGGATCACAAGCTCCACAAGGGCAGGGTGTGTGGCTTTCTGCCTCTGTTGTCCCTCAGCCCTGCCAGGCACCACACATAGTAGTTGTTTTATGTAAATGAATCGATGATGGTGGTCTATCCGTCCCACCCCAGCCCAGCCCCACAGGCCAGGGAACAGTGCTGTCTTCTAAAGAAAGAAACTCAGTCACCATGTACTGGAGCCATTCATTCATTCATTTATTATTTTTAGACAGAGTCTCTCTCTGTCACCCAGGCTGGAGTGCAGTGGCACGATCTTGGCTCACTGCAATCTCTGCCTCCCGGGTTCAAGTGATTCTCCTGCCCCAGCCTCCCTAGCAGCTGGGACTACAGTCATGCGCCACCATGCCCAGCTAATTTTTGTATTTTTAGTAGAGACGGGGTTTCATCATATTGGTCAGGCTGGTCTTGAACTCCTGACCTTGTGATCCATCTGCCTTGGCCTCCCAAAGTGCTGGGATTACAGTCATTTGTCATTGCACTGACCTTTTGTGATTTTTTTTTTTAATATAGATGAGGTCTCACAATTTTGACCAAGCTGGTCTAAAACTCCTGGCCTCAAGTGATCTTCCTACCTATCTCGGCCTCCCAGGTGTTGGGATTACAGGCATGTAATCCAGCTAATTACATGCCTAACAGAGATGGGGTCTCACGTGTTGTCCAAGCAAGTCCCAAACACCTGGGCTCAAGTGATCCTCCTGCTGCAGCCTCCAAGTAGCTGGTGTGTGCCACCACACCTGGCTCATTTTTAAATTTTTTCTATAGGGAGGGTCTTGCTATGTTGCCCAGGGTGGTCTTGAACTCCTGGCTCACTCAATCCCTTTGTTAGATCTTAAAGTGCAAGATGTTTGCTGCAGCATTGTTGTACCAGCAAAAGACTGGAAAACATCCACATGTTCATCAACAGGGGATGCTGAAATGATTTATGGGGCGTGTCCTAGAGGAACTGTAAGATATAAGGCCTACTGTGGTCAGGCATAGTGGCTTAGGCCTGTAATCCTAGCACTTTGGGAGGCCGAGGCGGTCGGATCACTTGAGGTCAGCAGTTCAAGACCAGCCTGGCCAACATGGTGAAGCCCTGTCTCTAATAAAATACAAAAATTAGCTGGGCATGGTGGTGGGCACCTGTAATCCCAGCTACTCAGGAGGCTGAGGCAGGAGGATTGCTTGAACACTGGAGGTGGAGGTTGCAGTGAGCATAGATCATGCACTGTACTCCAGTCTGGGCAACAGAGCGAGACTTGGTCTCGAAAAAAAAGACTTACTGTGTGTCTCTGGAATTATCTCTGAATTATACTGTGTTGGTGAAAAAAGCTAGGTACAGAAATAAGAATAATAGAAAAGTGATATTAAAATATTAATATTTATAACTGGTACAGGAAAGCAAAGTACAGAAGCGAGAATCATAATTAGCCAACATTTTATTGAGTGCTACACACCGCTTGCTCTAAGGGCTTTACAGGGATGAAGTTGCTGACTTCTCAAGTCCTTGAGGTAGATGCTGTTACCATCCCATTGAACAGACTAGCAAACTGAGGCACAGGAAGGTGAAATCACTTGCCCAGAGCCACTTAGCTTGGGAGTGACAGAGTTCAGATATATACCCAGGAACTCTGCCTCTATAGTCTATAAGCATAACCACCTCACCATATTAGGTGCCATTTGTATATAGAGAGAAATAAATGACACACACATGCATGTGGTTGATACATACATGGAATGTGCCTGGAAGGAGACCCAAGACATCCATCCATGTTCTGGGGGTAAGAGAAAGACAACATTCCACCATGTACCCTTTTATGCCTGTTGAATTTTTTAGCACACACTTTTTTTTTTTCTCCTGAGACAGGGTCTTGCTCTGTAGCGTAGGCTGGAGTGCAATGGTGTGATCACGGCTCACTGCAGCCTTACCCTCCTAGGGTAAGTAATCCTCCTGCCTCAGCCTCCCAAGTAACTGAGACTACACGTGTGCACCACCACACCCAGCTCATTTTTAACATTTTTTGTAGAAGGGTCTTGCTATGTTAACATGTCCAGGCTGGTCTCCAACTGCTGGGCTCAAGCAATCCTCCTGCCTCAACCTCCCAAAGTGTTGGCATTACAGGCATAAACCACTGCTCCTGGCCTTTTTAATGTCTTGAACTGAAAAAGACTTTTTTCCCTAGAGGTATTTGAAAGGAGAAACAGTGAGAAATGAATGCCAGATCCCACAGGCACCTAGCTGCCCCGAGCTGGCTTTAGCTCAAAGTCAAAAAGGAGCCAAGGAGGTTGGGAAGCTGAGAAAGGGCCAGACAACAGGTATTTCTGCCGGGCGCGGTGGCTCACGCCTGTAATCCCAGCACTTTGGGAGGCCAAGGCGGGTGGATCACGAGGTCAAGAGATCGAGACCATCCTGGTCAACATGGTGAAACCCCGTCTCTACTAAAAATACAAAAAATTAGCTGGGCACAGTGGCGCGTGCCTGTAATCCCAGCTACTCAGGAGGCTGAGGCAGGAGAATTGCCTGAACCCAGGAGGCGGAGGTTGCGGTGAGCCGAGATCACGCCATTGCACTCCAGCCTGGGTAACAAGAGGGAAACTCCGTCTCAATAAAAAATTAAAAACAAAACAACAAAAAAAAACAGGTATTTCTGAGCTCCCACAGGAAAAGGTGCCCAACCAAAACCTTGTTCGAATCCCGGCGTTGCACTTTCTGTGTGACCTTGGGTGAGTATTTAATGTCTCTGGACCTTCTTTCCTCATCTGTAAAATGCAGAGAATGTATCAAGGACTTAGAATCGTGCCTGGCACACAGTATATCCAATATAAGTATTTTTTCTTTTTCTTTTTCTTTTTTTGAGACAGGGTCTCACTCTGTCACCCAGGCTGGAGTACAGTGGTGCAATCACAGCTCACTGCAGCCTCGACCTCCTGGGCTTAAGTGATTCTCCCACTTCAGCCTCCCGAGTAGCTGGGACCACAGGTGCACACCATCATGCCCAGCTAATTTTTGTATTTTACATTGCTTAGGCTGGTCTCGAACTCCTAGGCTCAAGCAGTCCTCCTGCCTTATTTATTTTGAGACAGAGTATCTGACTCGCCCAGGCTGGAGTATAGTAGCGTGACCTTGGCTCACTGCAGCCTCCATCTCCCAGGTTCAAGCAATTCTCTGCCTCAGCCTCCCAAGTAGCTGGGACTACAGGCATGTGCCACCACACCTGGCTAATTTTTGTATTTTTAGATGGGGTTTCATCATGTTGTCCAGGCTGGTCTCGAACTTCTGACCTCAGGTGATCTACCCGCCTTGGCCTCCCAAAGTGCTGGGATTATAGGCATAAGCCCGGGCCCGCCCCCCTATAACCTCTTGATACCTCCCTGGGTGTCCCTTTCGCCCCTCACACCCACCATATTCTAAACCAGCCTCAATGACTCTGCTAAAACCTGCTCTTTCTCCCAAGTCCCCATCACAGGGATAACTGGCCACTCCAAAGGACCTTTCCTGGCCACGTCCCTCCAGTCTGAGGCCTGTGGCCTGTCCACTTGACTCCTGAGTGTCCCCACACCCGCCTTCCATGGCTCAGCCCAGGCCCATCATCTACCTCTTGGTTCCTGCCCCAGCCTCCATCAGGCACCCAGCCTCAGTCTCCCTCTCTATGCCACCTCTACACAGCAACTAGGGGGATCATCCTAAAACCCAAACCTAACCATGACCCTTTCCTATTCTAAACCCTTCCATGGCTCTCTAGGGCCCTCAGGAAAGAGACTAGGTTCCCAGGCTTATCATTTAAGGACACTAAGGGGTGCTCACGCCCACCCCTATGCCCCTCTTCCCCCTTTCCCTCCAACTCTGGTCACAGTAAACTGCTTGTCGGAAGCTGGTGGCCAGCATGCTTTCCCATCTGCAGGCCTTTGCACACAGCTCCTGCCCCCTGGCATGCCTCTCCATGCCTTTTCTACTTGTCTAATGTTGGGACCCGGCTCAAATGCCCATCCCTTTTTTCAATTTTTATTTTTGTAGAGATGGGGTCTAGCTATGTTGGCCAGGCTGGTCTCAAACTCCTGGCATCAAGCGATCTTCCCACCGTGGCCCTCCCAAGGTGCTGGGATTACAGGCATGAGGCACTGCACCTGTCCTCTTTCTTTTTTAAGAGACAGGGTCTCGCTCTGTCCCCCAGGCTGGAGTGCAACAGTGCCGTCATAGCTCACTGTAGCCTCAAACTCCTGGGCCCAAGTGATCCTTCCACCTCAGCCTCTGGAGTAGCCGGGATCACAGGTGTGTACCACCACACCCAGCTAATTTTCAGATTTCACTGTTGTTGAGATAAGGTCTCACTGTGTTGCCCAGGCTAGTCTCAATCTCCTGGCCTCAAGTGATCCTCCTTCCTCAGCCTTCCAAAGTGCTGGACATACAGGCATGAGCCGCCACACTCAGCCTGAAATCATCTTTTGAAGTCGTCTTACGATGATCACCATTTCACAGAGAAGGAAACAAAAGCAGAGAGGTAGAGTGACTGCCCAGGGACACAGGCCAGACTCCACTGCGTTGGGATTTGAGCTCAAGCAGGCTGACTCCAGGGCACAACATGCAAAAGGGGACAGCTCTTACAGTGGTGTCATGGCTAAGGGCAGCACCTCCCACACCATTCAGATCTGGGATGGGGTCCTGTGTCAGTTTCCTGCCTTCCAGGCTGCTGAGGAAGATTCTGCCTATACCACCTCAGCTCCCTCCATGGGTCCTGCTCCCTGGAGAGGCCTGAGAAAAATGAGTCAGGTCTGACCTCTTCCTGCCTACTTCTCATATTTCAGGTATTAGTTCAACCGTCACTTCCTCCAGGAAGTCCTCCCTGACCTTCTAGGCTCGATTGGGCCTAATTCCTGTGCTTCTCAGACTTGAGCACTAACCACTCTGGCTGTGCTTTCATCACCTCACCTCCTCCATTAAATCCTGCCCATTTGGGGCCATCACTGTCTGGGGACAGGTCTGTCCACCTCACTGGACTGCAAGCCCCATGAGAGCAGGTCCCCACCCCCAACTATGTCTCCAGCACTGTCTAGGGCAGGGCAAGCACACAGGAGGGGTTCAGGGATGAGTTCATCTATTCTTCCCATTTGTCAGCTGAGGAAATCAAGGCTCAGAGAGGGGCAGTCACTCGTCCAGGATGTAGTGACAGATCTGGTGCCTGAAATGAGGTCCGAGCCCAGAGCCTAGTAGAATTGGCAATTGATGAGTAACTAATTGAGAGACACAGATGGAACGTGGAAAAGAGTGAGAAACAGACAGCAAAAGGGAAAGACAGACAGCGAGAATGCCAGAGAGCCAGAGAGGCACAGTGTAAGGAGGATGAGAGAAAGGACAGAGAGCAAGGTCACGTCGGTGCCCAGCGG
The DNA here is from genome assembly GCA_028533165.1 of Leontopithecus rosalia. Taxonomy (NCBI): domain Eukaryota; kingdom Metazoa; phylum Chordata; class Mammalia; order Primates; family Cebidae; genus Leontopithecus; species Leontopithecus rosalia. The sequence goes on along the minus strand of CM052668.1, from coordinate 26,871,159 downwards.
AGCCTGGGACACGGGCACAGGGAGTGCCGCCCCCACATCACAGCCGGATGCTGGGAAACAAAGGAGAGACGGTGGGCAGCAAGGCCTTGGGATCACCTGCGTGTGCTCGTGGACATTCCCGTACAGCCAGCTCTGGTCACCAGGGCCCCTCAGTTCCAGGCCAGGCACACCCAAACCTGGCAGAGCCTGCCCCAGCTACCTGGGGATGGAGGCATAGTCAGTGTGGGAGCTGGTAGAGAGTTGCTGGTGAGACTCTGGCTGGGGGCCCAGGATGTCCACCCGATCGTCTTCATCCTCACTGAAGTTGGTGGGGCATGGAGTGGGCAGCAGGATGAGCTCCGTGAGGCCGTGGAGGTCAGACACATGGCGGAAGGTCTGCAGCACCAGCACCATGGCCACCAGGCCCAGGAAGAGGTAGACTGCAGAGGTGGAGGAGGGGCGGTGGTCACCCTGTGGCTCAGATCTTCCTGTCGGGGCTACGGTTCTACTGGACCCCCCCCCCAGGGTGGAGTTGGATCCCTTTAGGAAGTCCCAGAGTGAGCTGGGCGCGGTGGCTCATGCCTGTAATCCCAGCATTTTGGGGGGCTGAGGTGGGCGGATCACCTGAGGTCGGGAGTTCGAGACCCACCTGGCCAACATGGAGAAACCCCATCTCTACTAAAAATACGAAATTAGCTGGGCATGGTGGTACACACCTGTAATCCCAGTTACTTGGAGAATCACTTGCACCCAGGAGGCGGAGGTTGCAGTGAGCCAAGATCGCACCATTGCACTCCAGACTGGGCAACAAGAGCAAAACTCCCTCTCAAAAAAAAAAAGCAAGTCCCAGAGGGGGATATATGCGCTTTTAACTCCCCCAGGGACAGGGCTAGGTCCTCCTCAAAGCCCCAGCCTCAGCCGCCCAGCTCACCTGTGACCAGCACCTTGTAGAGGGCCCGGTAGGGCTGGCCGGGGGCCTCTCCAGGCACATAGTCACCCAGGCCGATGGTGGATAGAGAGATGAAGCAGAAGTAGAAGGCATCCAGGAAACTCCAGGCCTCCTCGAGGTGGGCGAAGATCACCGCAGGCACCAGAAAGCAGATGGTGACCACAACCCCCAGCAGGGCCACCAAGTGCCAGCGGGCTGCCCGCCAGGGGTCCCAGCCCCAGCGCATGCTCAGCCAAGACAGGGGCACGTGAGTCAGCAGCAGCGACAAGCGCTGGGCTGAGGCGGTCAGCAGCAGCATGGTGGTCGGGACGCCCAGGAGCGCGAAGGCGATGGAGAAGGCCTTGCCCGCATCAGTCAGTGGCGTCGTGTACCCATAGCCTAGGGGAGTCAAAGGAGTGAATCGGAAATCATTTTAGAGGTGGGGTCTCGCTATGTTGCCCAGGCTGGAGTGCAGTGGCTATTCACGGGTGTGATCCCACTACTGATCAGCACGGGAGTTTTGACCTGCTCCGTTTCCGACGTGGGCCAGTTCACCTCTCCTCAGGCAACCTGGCGGTTCCCCGCTCCTGGGAGATCACCATATCGATGCTGAACTTAGTGCAGACACCCGATGGGCATAGCGCACTACAGCCCGAAACTCCTGGGCTCAAGTGATCCTCCCACCTCAGCCAAGTGTGGCTCTGTGATTAATCTCTGGCCAAGGAGGTATTCATGAAAGAGTCAAGTGGCCGGGCGTGGTGGCTCACCCCTGTAATCTCAGCACTCTGGGATGCCAAGGGGAACGGATCAGGAGGTCAGGAAATTGAGACCATCTGGCCAACATAGTGAAACCCCATCTCTACTAAAATTATGAAAAAGTTAGCTGGGTGTGGTGGTGCGCACCTGTAATCCCAGCTACTCAGGAGGCTGAGGCAGGAGAATCACTTGAACCTGGGAGGTGGAGGTTGCAATGAGCTGAGATCAGGCCACTGCACTCCAGCCTGGCGACAGAGCGAGACTCCATCTTAAAAAAAAAAGTCAAACAACTTCCAGGAAGGGTTCTTAAAGAGAGGGAGGTGCCAGTCTCCCTTCTTCCTTTCCTCCCTCCTCTTGTGGCCGCAGCACAGCCATCTGGGCCCGTTAGGTGATCTTGGGGATGGAAGCTGTACAGAGGAGTTACACTGAGAACCAGCTTGGTCAGGAGACCCCCCACCCAGGCGGGCTGAAGGTACTAAGAGGCAGACATCCAGACAGTACAACAGGGTGGATCTATCTGGGGACCAACAGCGTGAGAGCCTGCGGGGCTGACAGCTCTCCAGACTGAAGGCCGGGAGCAGAGAGTCATCCACGCATTTATTTGCTCTTTGACAGGTGATTCTTTTTATTACACAGGTGTTCAATGTATATACAACTCAGGAATATACCAGGTAGGCAGCTGTTACTCTCCTACCAGTAATTACAAACTTAAAAGTGTCTTCTGCAAGAGAACCATGGGGCAGGGTAAGCTTAACACTCCTCAGCAGAGTGAGGAGCACCAGGGTTTTGCTGAGGAGCCTAGGTCTCTGACCATGCAGTACACCTGGACTGACTACCTGGAATGCGAACAAGAAATAAACTCCTGCCTTATTTAAGCAAGTATAATTTGAGGTGTATCACTTATGACTACAACCCTCATTAATACAAGGGTTTTTGACGGGGAGACGCCAGCAGCCTGGCAGGTTTGCAAATGACATGAAATCCTTGTAAATAGGGTGGGTAAGGTGGCTCATTCCTGTAATCCCAGCACTTTGGGAGGCCGAGGTGGGAGGATTGCTTGGGCTCAGGAGTTCGACGCCAGCCTGGGCAACATAGCAAGACCCCATCTCTATTAAAAAAAAATGTTTTTAAGGGAAGTATTTATAAATAGACAAATCATAGAGTTTGAAAAGCATGGGGCCTGTGAGTCTCAACTACTATTTCAGAGAGCTGAGTCCAAAACAGTGTTTTGCCATCTACTCCCTGCATGACTTTGGCCAAATGACTCCTCCCCTCTGAGCCTCAGTTCCCTACTCTGCAAAAATGGGCTGGTAAACAGTCCCTTCCTGACTGGGCAAGGTGGCTCACACCTGCAATCCGAGCACTTTGGGAGGCCAAGGCAAGAGAACCAGTTGCACCTAGGAGGAGTTCAAGACCAGCCTGGGCAACATAGGGAGCCCACTCGCATTTCTACAAAAAATAAAAAATAAAAAAATCGGCCAGGCGCAGTGGCTCACTCCTGTTATCCCAGCACTTTGGGAGGCTGAGGTGGGCGGATCACCTGAGGTTGGGAGTTTGAGACCAGCCTGACCAACATGGTGAAACCCCATCTCTACTAAAAATACAAAATTATCCAGGCATGGTAGTGCATGCCTGTAATCTCAGCTACTTCGGAGGCCGAGGCAGGAAAATCGCTTGAACCCGAGAGGCAGAGGTGTGGTGGGCCGGGATTGTGCCACTGGGCACAAGAACAAAACTCTGTCTCTAATAAATAAATAAATAAGCTGGGTGCAGTGGCGTGCACCTGTGGTTCCAACTACTCAGGAGGATGAGGTGGGAGGATCACTTAAGCCCAGGAGGTCGAGACTACAGTGAGCTATGACTGACTGCATCATGGCACTCTAGCCTGGGTGACTGAGCGAGACCCTGTCTCAAAAAAAGCAACAAACAATCCCTTCCTCAAATGTGGTAGTAATCCTACCAGGCTGGGATAGGGCATAGTGCCTGGCAAGAGTGTGGGGAGAGTTACAAGGACTGTGATGCTCCCTTCCTCCCTCCGATTCCCAGTTCTGGGTAGGACTACCCGCTTCCTCCTGCCTAAAGTGCAACAAGGCTGCCCGGATCAATTCCAGGGCCAAGACTTGGGCCTATGACCGAACGAGGGGCATTGTGGGAAGAGGGCTCTCTGAATCATGTTTAATTGGTTTTCTCCAGATGCATTCAAGGCTCCACCCATAATGAAGACATTCAACATTAATTCAGTAAACATCAGTTATTACCAGCGCTTCACACGGACAGACTCCCTCCATGACCACACTTCAGCCTGACTCCTGAGTCCCATTCTTAAATAGGCCTAGTTTTAGCAAGAATCCTACAAGTCACCCGCCCTGATATCTGATCAAATTACTCATCCACTTTTTTTTTTTTGGTTTGGTTTTCATTTTTTTAAGAGAGTCTTGCTCTAATGCCCAGTCTGGACTGCAGAGGCAAGATCTCAGCTCACTGCAACCTCCACCTCCTAGGTCAAGCAATTCTCCTGCCTCAGCCTCCATGTACCTGGGATTACAAGCACGCACCACCACGCCCAGCTAATTTTTGTATTTTTAGTAGAGACGGGGGTTTTGCCATGTTGGCCAGGATGGTCTCGAACTCCTAACCTCAGGAGATCCACCTGCCTTTGCCTCCCAAAGTGCTGGGATTACAGGCGTGAGCCACCTTACCTGGCCTATTTGTTTTTTGAGACGGAGTTTTGCTCTGTTGCCCAGGCTGGAGTGCAGTGGCACGATCTCAGCTCACTGCAACCTTTGCCTCCCAGGTTCAAGTGATTCTCCTGCCCCAGCCTCCCAAGTGGCTGGAATTACAGGTGCCTGCCACAATGCTCAGCTGATTTTTGTATTTTTAGTAGAGATGGGTTTCATCATGTTGGCCAGGCGCATCTCGAACTCCTAACCTCAGGTGATCTGCCCACCTCGGCCTCCCAAAGTGCTGGGATTGCAGGTGTGAGGCAATGCGCCTGGCCTTCATCCACCCCTCCTGATACCTAAGTCCTTGGCCAGTCTTTAGCAAGAACCTCCCTACGGAATGTCTCTCCTCTTACTATTCTTCCATCCACCGACTCCCTTATTCTGCTTGTCAGCCATAAATCTCCAGCTGCCTTTGCTACATTCAGAGTTGAGTTCTGTCTCTGCCCTGCCATGGTCTCTCCTCTACCACAATAACTCTCCATTTTTAACAAGTGTTAAATATTTCTTTTCCTTTTACGACGCACACAGCAACCTGCTTCTAAGTAGTATGGTGTGTTGGCTAACAGTATCAGACTCTAGAGCCTGATGGCCTTGACTAAATCTCCACTCTATGCCATCTTTGCTGTGTGACCTTGGGAAAGTTACCCAACTTCTCTGGGCCTCGGTTTCCATTGCTAAAAACACAGAGCCGATGAAGGCGCCGGCCTCACAAGGCTGTGTGATGATTGAGTTAAAGCAGGCATTGGTGGTGGGGCACGGTGGCTCATGCCTGTAATCCCAGCGCTTTGGGAGGCTGAGGCAGGCAGATCACGAGATCAGGAAATCGAGACCATCCTGGCTAACATAGTGAAATGCTGTCTCTACTGAAAGTACAAAAAGTTAGCTGGGTGTGGTGGCACATGGGTAATCGCAGCTACTAGGGAGGCTGAGGCAGGAAAATCACTTGAACCAGGGAGGCAGAGGTTGCAGTGAGCCGAGTTCACGCCGCTGCACTCCAGCCTGGGCCGCAGAGTGAGACTCCATCTCAAAAAAAAAAAGAAGGCATGCATTGGCAAGTCCTCTGTCAGACTATTGCTATTACAGAGAAGTGGGGAATGTTATTATCTCCATTCTATCGACCAGGGAGGACACTGAGGCCTGGCAATGAGCCGCAGCTGAGCAGGGATGCTGCCAGGCTGTGTTTGATGTGTGTCTGGCTTCCCTCATCTGCCCTACCAGGGATGACTTCTTAGAAGCCAGGATCTGGGAAGAGGCAATAGGCGCACACATGACCCAGGGAAGCCCAGAAGCAGGTCGGGCCGCCCTGGCAGCGTGGGCAAGCCCCAACGGAGGTCAGCTAATGAGAAGTCACCCAGCTCTGCAGCTGGGGAGCACAGGCAAAAGCTGCTGGCCAGGAGGGGGAGTTAGGAGTCTGGGCTAGCCCTGTGCCAGCCTCCTTTCCCCAGCAAATCCCCAACAAAGAAAGCGGAAGTCTGGGGGCCGAGAAGGGGCTGGGGTAGCAGCAGAGCCTGGCAACAAAGAGATTCCCCAAGTCTGGCTCCCAGGGCTTCCCAGGGGGCTCAGGACCCCTCCGTGGTAGGTCCTTTTGACACATCCCTAGTTGGGGCTGCCGAATTGGGTGTCCCAGGTCTAGAGGGAACAGGTGGTGCCCCTGTTGGGAGGAAAACCCTGCACTGAGGGTGACCCCATACAGGGGAGATGTCAAGATGGGGTGGGGTACCTAGGGATGGGTTTTGTGTCTGGGGTCAGAGTGGCCTACTGGGGAGTATGGGGCCAGGAAAGGGATGGGGGTCTGCAGCAAGGCCTAGGTCCAGAGGGGCAGGAGTCTTGGATGGGGGAGCCAGGTCCTGGATGGGGGAGCCAGGTCCTCATTGAGGAATCTCTGCCGGGAGAGAGGTCTTTGGTGAGAGCACCCTGAGAGGTCTGGAGATTCAGGATCCTCGCCGGGGCACCAGGCTCAGGAGGAGGTTGAGATGGGGTTTCTCCAGGGGTTTTCCCAGAAGGACATATATGGGGGGTCAGGAAACATTGCAAGGGTGGCAGGTGCCGCCTAGAGATAAGGGCAGGGGTCCTGGCATGGTTGAGGTCTGGGTCCAGAGGAGGCAAGAATCTCCCTTGAAGGGTGGAGGGTCCTGGGTCTTTGCTGGAGGTCTCACAGGACAGTCCTAGGCTTAGAGGGGACTGGACAGACCCAGGTCACCAGGGGGATTAAGACCGAGGAATGGAGTCCCAGTGCAGTGGCTCATGCCCATAATCCCAGCACTTTGGAGGGGGAGGGAAGCGAATCACATGAGGTCAGGGGTTTGAGACCAGCCTGGCCAACATGGTGAAACGACATCTCTACTAAAAATACAAAAATTGGCCGGGCGCAGTGACTCACGCCTATAATCCCAGCACTTTGGGAGGCCGAGGCGCGTGGATCATGAGGTCAAGAGATCGAGACCATCCTGGTCAACAAGGTGAAACCCCGGCTCTACTAAAAAGACAAAAATTAGCTGAGCATGATGGCGCGCGCCAGTAGTCCCAGCTACTTGGAAGACTGAGGCAGGAGAATTGCTTGAACCCAGGAGGCGGAGGTTGCGGTGAGCCGAGATCGTGCCATTGCACTCCAGTCTGGGTAATAACGGCGAAACTCCGTCTCAAAAAAAAAAAAAAAAAAAAAATTAGCCAAGAGCGGTGGCACGTGCCTGTACTCTCAGCTACTCAAGACGCCGAGGCATGAGATAACTCTTGAACCCGGGAGACGGAGGCTGCAATGAGCCAAGATCGTGCCACTGCACTCCAGCCTGGGCAACAGAATGAGCCCTGTCTCAAAAAAAGAAAAAGAAAAAGAAAAAAGAAAAAAGACCGAGGACCGGGGTCCCGGCTGCTCTCTGCAAAGGTACTCTCAGGGGAGCTGGCCGTTTCCTGCTTAGGAGGAAGAGCTTAGATCCGGCTCCCCGAGCGGGGCGGATATCATGAGCGTGGGTCCCGGGTCCTCAATGGGGGATTTTCAGGGGATCCGAGGCCCAGAGGGGGTTGGGGTAAGGGTATTCGTGAGGACTCCGGGGACTCCAGGGGGCAGGGGTGAAGTGGGGATCCGGGGTCCTCGTCGCCTTGCGGGGCGGCGCTTACGTACCCACGGTGGTGACCAGCGTGCTGGCGAAGAAGAGAGCAGAGGCGAAGTCCCAGGCGGGGTCCGAGGCGTTGGCGGGTCCCGAAGCGTTGGCGAGCACAACGCGCCCCAGCCGTCCGGCCGCCAGCACCCGCTCCACGAAGGCGTCCAGGGCCGGGGCCGCCACACACGGGCTGCGCTGCAGCAGCTGCGCCCGCAGCGTCCCCAGCTCGGCTCGGAGCCGGGCTTCGTGCGGCCCCTCCAGCCGCGCCACCAGCAGCGCGCCCAGCACCAGGTAGGCGGTGTACGCGGCCAGGGCGCCCGCCAGGAGCGCACCCCTCTGCATGGCGCCCGCCGGGACCCCGCGAGCCCGGGGTGGCCCCGCTGACGTGGCCCCCGCCTCCGGACCGTCTGGCACCTAGTTTAAGTTCCGGGAGTGCTAGTGGCGCGGCCGCAGATGCCCCAAGAGGAAGAGGAAAAAGGGGCGGCGGGGGCGGTGGCGACGGAGGAACGCCCCGCCTCCGGGAAACTGAGGCACGCCCAACCGCCAGGTGTTAGTTCAGAGAGGGTGGAGCCCAGTTCTCCCAGACCCAGGAGACCAACGGGTTGGAAAGGGTGGAGGTAGTCCTCTCTTCCCCTCATTCCTTCCTTCGTGGCCTCCTGGAAGGCTGGTTCCCTATGTTAGAGGAATCTGAACTCTCCTCTCTGCTGGCAGGCCGAGGAGTGCCCCACATCGCATACAGCAGCTAAGGCTGTGCACTGCATCAGAGCGCGCGGCTGACGGACCAAGGGGCAAACTGCAATCCAATTCCCTCTCCATCCGCCAAGTCTGTGCCTTGGAGTGGGAACAGCGGACACCGAAGGGTCTGTACCCTGTGTCCACGTGGACAGAGTGGGGATCCTGAGCTACTCACTAAAGCTTTGTTCAATGCTCACTTTGTGTCGACCCCTCGCTGGATGTTCCTGGTGACGCAGTAATGATGAGATTGTCCTGTGCCATGCATTCATGGGGCTCCAGTCTAACGGGGAGGCTGACACAATAGAGTGACCCACGCCTGTTGTCCCAGCTACTCGGGAGGCTGAGGTCAGAGGACTGCTTGAGCCCAGGAGTTTGAGGCTGCAGTGGGCTATGCCTGGGAGAAAGCATGAGACCCCCATCTCTAAAAACAAGAAAAAAGCCAGCCCAGAGTGGTCGGGCTGTGATGAAGGAAGCACCATGATCAAGGCTGGAATGAGGGAGCCCTAGAGGGCTCTGGGAGTCAAGAGGAGGGGACCAACCCTGCCTAGGGAGGTCGAGAGCCTCCTGAAGAAGCGGCTAGCTGAGGTGTAGCATGAAGAATGAATGGAAACAAGCCTGGCAGAATCATGAATATCTGCCTTTATATGAGAGGATGTTTTTCCTTCTGTGTCTCCTGTAAGTCTCTCCACTTCTGCCTCCAGCGGGAACTCAGTGCCTTCCTGGCAACCTTCTGGAGGGCAGCCAGAGTCCTGACCACATCTGACTGCTGGGGCTTGGGGCTCAGCTCAGACATGCCCCAGCTGGTTCTATTAAAAAGTTGGCAGATCACGGAGAAGAGCCCAACTTCGGGCTGGCAATCCAGAAGTAGAGACACTTGATGATAAAACCAGTAACACAGCAGGTGCCCGTGATGGAACGCTTACATTCTGCCAGGCTCTGTGGACACCTGAAAACTTGCACTGAATTCTCAATCCCCCATATAATTCCCACTCAACAGATGAAAGTTTAGGCTTAAAAATGAAGTAGTTGGGCCAGGTGCAGTGGCTCACACCTGTAGTCCCAGCACTTTGGGAGGCCGAGGCAGGTGGATCACGAAGTCAAGAGATCGAGACCATCCTGGTCAACAAGGTGAAACCCTGTCTCTACTAAAAATACAAAAATTAGCTGGGCATGGTGGCGCGTGCCTGTAGTCCCAGCTACTCGGGAAGCTGAGGCAGAAGATTTGCTTGAACCCAGGAGACGGAGGTTGCGGTGAGCCGAGATCCTGCCATTGCACTCCAGTCTGGGTAACAACAGCGAAACTCCGTCTCAAAAAAAAAAAAAATGAAGTAGTTGTGGCCAGATGCGGTGGCTCATGCCTGTAATCCCAGCACTTTGGGAGGCCGAGGCAGGCAGATTATGAGGTCAAGAGTTTGAGACCATCTTGGCCAACATGGTGAAACCCATCTCTACTAAGAATACAAAAATTAGCTGGTGTGGTGGCGTGCGCCTGTAGTCCCAGCTTCTCAGGAAGCTGAGGTGGGATGATTGCTTGAGCCCAGGAATTAGAGGCTGCAATGAGCTATAATCCCACAACTGCACTCTGGCATGGGTGACAGAGACCCTGCCCCCACCCAAATAAAAAGTAGTAGTCACACAGCTGGTAAGGGATGAACATGAGGCCAGCAGGAAGCCCAAGAACTTGCTTTTTTTTTGAGACAGAGTCTCTCTTTCTCACCCAGGCTGGAGTCCAATGGCACAGCTTACTGCAACCTCTGCCTCCTGGGTTCAAGTGATTCTCCTGCCTCAGCCTCCTGAGGAGCTGGAATTACAGACGCCTGCCACAACACCCAGCTAATTTTTGTATTTTAAGTAGAGACAGGGTTTCACCATGTTGGTCAGGCTGGTCTGGAACTCCTGACCTCAGATGATCTGCCCGCCTTGGCCTCCCAAAGTACTGGGATTACAGGCATGAGCTGCTGCACCTGGCAGTACTTGCTTTATTAATATAAATAAATAAATAATAAGGTTGGGCGCAGTGGCTCACGCCTGTAATCTCAGCACTTTGGGAGGCTGAGGCAGGTGGATCACTAAGCCCAGGAGTTCAAGGTCAGCCTGTGGAACACGGCAAGATCCTATCTCTAAAAAAAAAAAAAATACAAAAATTAGCCAGGTGTGGTGGCACGTGCTTGTAGTCCCAGCTACTCCAGAGGCTGAGGTGGGAGGATCACTTGAGCCTGGGAAATCAAGCCTGCAGAGAGCCAGGATCCTGCCACTGCACTCTAGCCTGGGTGACAGAGCAAGACCCTGTCTCAAAAATTAAGAAATAATAGGACCAGGCACGGTGGCTCATGCCTGTAATTCCAACACTTTGGGGGGCAGGTGGATCAACTGAGGTTAGGAGTTCAGGACCAGCCTGGCCAACATGGAGAAACCCCCATCTCTACTAAAAATACAAAAATTAGCTGGGCATGGTGTCACGTGCCTGTAATCCCACCTACTTGGGAGGCTGAGGCAGGAGAATGGCTTGAACCTGGAAGGTGGAGGTTGCAATGAGCTGAGTTCACGCTGCTGCACTCCAGCCTGGGCGACAGAGCAAGACTTCATCAACCCCTCCCCCCGAAAAAAGCAATAAGAAAAATTTTAAAAGGCCGGGTGCAATGGCTCACGCCTGTAATCCCAGCACTTTGGGAGGCTGAGACGGGAAGATCACAAGGTCAAGAGACCAAGACCATCCTGGCCAACATGGTGAAACCCCATCTCTACTAAAAATACAAACGTTAGCTGGGCGTGGTGGTGCACACCTGAAGTCCCAGCTACTCAGGGGGCTGAGGCAGGAGAATCGCTTGAACCTCGGAGGCGGAGGTTGCAGTGAGCCAAGATCACTCCACTGCACTCCAGCCTGATGACAGAGAGAGACTCTGTCTCAAAAAAAAAAAAAAGGAAAAGAAAAAGAACAAATATATTCACAGAAGAGATGTATCTAGAGCAACAGAGAGGGCTGAGGATGAGGAGAAAATGGTGTTGGAGCCCAGGAGACAGAGGCTAAATGAGACGTGAAGAAAAATGAGGGCATTTCACTCACAGAAAAGAACCACAACAGAGACAGGACTCATCACTGAGAATCCAGGAGCAGCCCTTAAAGTCCCCAAAAAGACAATGTCTCAGAGGAGGAAGGGGAAGCCACAGCGATAGGGTCACTTGCTGACATCCTTCCGGATGTGCTATCGCTGCGCAGAAGTCGCTTCCACCACTGTGTTTTCCTGAGATAAGTCGGGGAGGCTGAGAGGGAGAGAAACGGAAAGACTGAGGGACAGAGAGAGGAGAGACGAAGGGCGCTTGGTCGTGCAGGTGCGCCTGTGTGCTGTGAGCTGCTGGGGGTGTAGAATGCCTTTGGTGGACAGAGGGAACCAGTTTGCAATGTAAGAACATTTTTATGAAGTTCTGGGAAACTGCCTGAAGATCTCTTCCAAGAGAGACACCTGGTTCTTCTCACCTAACTTGTTGGGTTTCCTTTTCTCTAAATATTCACTTTAAGTCTGGGCACTGTGGCTCACGTCTGTAATCCTAACACTTTAGGAGGCTGAAGCCGGACGATGGCTTGAGCCCAGCAATTCGAGACCAGCCTGGGCAACATAGCAAGATCCCATTTTGACAAAAAAATAAAATAAAAATTAGCTGAGCGTGGTGGTGCATGCCTGTGATCCCAGCTACTGGGGAGGCAGGAGGATCACTTAAGACCAGGGGGTCCAAGGTAGCCTGGGAAACAGAGCAAGACCCTGTCTCAAAACAAATAAATGTGCACTTTAATACGTAAGGGCTGTCATAAAATTGTATAAGCCCCCACAACTCCAATTAGCCCCTCAGGAGCACAAATGTTTCTCTTCCCTTGCTCCACAGCCTTCTCTGGCTCTCTAGTGCTCTCAGCAACCCAAATTGAACACCTGTCTGTAGAGAATTCCATTTTCCGTCAAACTTTTCGCTCAATATTTACTTTTTTTTTTTTTTTGAGACAGAGTTTTACTCTTGTTACCCAGGCTGGAGTGCAATGACGCGATCTCGGCTCTCCACACCCTCCGCCTCCTCGGTTCAGGCAATTCTCCTGCCTCAGCCTCCTGAGTAGCTGGGATTACAGGCACGCGCCACCATGCCCAGCTAATGTTTTGTGTTTTTAGTAGAGACAGGGTTTCACTATGTTGACCAGGATGGTCTTTATCTCCTGACCTCGTGATCCACCTGCCTCGGCCTCCCAAAGTGCTGGGATTACAAGTATGAGCCACCGTGCCCGGCCCTATTTACATTTTAAAAAATGTTTTGTAGTGGCCAGGCGAGGTGGCTCACGCGTGTAATCCCAGCACTTTGGGAGGCCGAGGCAGGCGGAACACCTGAGGTCAGAAGTTCGAGACTAGCCTGACCAACATGGAGAAACCCTGTCTTTATTAAAAAAAAAAAAAGAAAGAAAGAAAGAAAGAAAAATGAAAGAAGAGAAAAAAAAATGTTTTGTAGTGATGGAGATCTCGCTATGGTGCCCAGGCTGGTCTCAAACTCCTAGGCTCAAGCGATCCTCGGCCTTCCAAAGTGCTGGGATTACAGGTGTAAGCCACCATGCCTGGCTAAAAAAAGAAAAATTAGGTGCCGGGCACAGTGGCTCAGGCCTGTAATTCCAGCATTTTGGGAAGCCAAGGCAGGCAGATCACCTGAAGTTGGGAGTTCAAGACCAGCCTGGCCAACATGGAGAAACCCCCGTCTCTGGAAAAAAAAAAGAGATCAAGACCATCTGGTCGGGCGCCGTGGCTCACGCCTATAATCCTAGCACTTTGGGAGGCCGAGGTGGGTGGAAACCCCATCTTAAAAAAAAAAAAAAAAAAGACCATCCTGGCCAAGAAGGTGAAACCCCATCTCTACTAAAAATACAAAACTTAGCTGGGCGTAGTGGCGCGCACCTGTAGTTCCAGCTACTTGGGAGGCTGAGAGAGGAGACTCGCTTGAACCCAGGAGGCGGAGGTGGCAGTGAGCTGAGATCGCGCCACTGCACTCCAGCCGGGCAAAAGAGCGAGACTCCGTCTCAAAAAAAAAAAAAAAAATTATAGGGATGGGGCGAGGAGCTCACTATGTTGCCCAGGCTGGTCTCGAACCCCTGAGCTCAAGCAATCCTCCCGCCTCGGCCTCCCAAAGTGCTGGGATTACAAGCGTCAGCCCCCGCACCGGGTAGACGCTAATTTTCTAACGTGGCAGACACCGCCTCCTCCCGGGATTCTTCCCGGCCCCGACTTCCTGCCACTCAGTCCCGGACTCGCTTTACGACACGAGCCCAATCTCCGCCTCTTACGTAAGGCACCGCCCACTCGCCTAGGCCTCCGTGGGAGGCGTGGCCTTCCCGCAATCATGACACCCATTGGCTGTCGCTTCGCCGGCGGGGTACGCGTACGGGAGCCGGGCGGGCACGTTCCGAACCGTGGCTGAGGCCGCGGCGGCTAAGGATGCACCCGGCAGGGTTGGCGGCGGCGGCGGCGGGGACGCCCCGGCTGCGTAAGTGGCGTACGTGGCCGGCGGAGAAGATCCGGAGGGCGGGGGCGTGGCGGGACGGCCGCGGCGGTTGACTAGGGCGCTGCAGGTCAGAGGTCACGAGATCAAGGATCTGGAACCCCGAGGTGTGCGCAGCGGTGGGATGCCAGGTCCGGGTAGGGGGCGCCTTGGGGGGCGATTCTTTAGGAAATTCCTTTAGAAGAAAACAACTTGTGACAGGAAAAAGTGCGATATGCAGAGAAAGGCAACTTCCATTCATTTGCAGTTAGCGATCCGCCCTCCCCTGCTCCCCACCTCTCCGTGGCTTCCCAATGCCCGCCTGCTGCCGCCCACACTCTTAGGGCAGCTTCTTGGCCCCCTGTGAGCGCGGAGGGCCATGCCCACCGCTCATTTAAGAAGCGAACGTCTATTTATTGTGCTGTAGGCCCCTTTTCCTGTCTCTGAATTTGTCTGTTTACGCTCTTCATGTCCGTAAGTGTGCTGTGTGTTTCATTTATTCATTCAGCCTAACTTGCTTCAGCTCCCATGTGCCAGGCCCTGCGCTGGAATATGGGTATGGGTATAGTAGTAACCAACATAGCCCTGGTCCTTGCAACTTTACAGCTCAGAGTTTGGAGGGAAGAGAGATGCTTAACTACGAGGAAACTAGGCAACAAGTCAATTGTGGGGGCCGGGCGCAGTGGCTCACGCCTGTAATCCCAACACTTTGGGAGGCCGAAGCGGGCGGATCTCTTGAGGCCAGGAGTTCGAGACCACCCGGGAAACATGGTGAAACCGTGTCTACGAAAAATACAAAATTAGCCGGGTGTGGTGGAGGGCACCTGTAATGCCAGCTACACGGGAGGCTGAGGCAGAAGAATCGCTTGAACCCGGAAGGCGGGGGTTGCAGTAAGCCGAGTGGTGTCATTACACTCCAGCCTGGGCAACAGAGTGAGACTCCGTCTCAAAAAAAAAAAAGGCCGGGCACGGTGGTGCGTGCTTGTAGTCCCAGCTACTCTGGAGGCTAAGGCTGGAGGATTGCTTGAGCCCAGGAGTTCTGGGCTGTAGTGCTATGCCCATCGTGTGTCCGCAGTAAGTTCGGCATCAATATGGTGACCTCCCGGGAACAGGGGACCACCAGGTTGCCTAAGGGGTGAACCAGCCCAGGTCGGAAACGGTGCAGGTCAAAACTCCTGATGAGTAGGGGGGTCATGCCTGTGAATAGCCGCTGCACTCCAGCCTGGGCAACATAGCGAGACCCTCTCTCTGAAAACAAAATTAAATTTAAAATTTTTTCAAGGTAATTGGGGGATTAGTAAAAGCTGTAAAGGGAAGGATCCAGGATGTGACTGGGGGTTGGGGAGGCCTCTCTGTAAAGCAAGAAGATGCGCTGTGCTGTCCTCCCTTCAGCAACTACTCCATGCCTGGCTGGCCCTGTGGTGGTGATGTGGGGGCTACAACAGTGCCCAGACAGCCCCTGTCCCTGTCCTCATGGAGCTGCCAGGACCGAAAACAGCAGCAGGCTCCAGTGGTGGAGCTGCTGTGAGAGTGGCCCAGGCAGAGGGGTCACTGGGATGCAGTGACCCAGTGGGCTGGGATGCAGGAGGCCCAGGGGTTCGGATGGGGGTGCCCAGGCAGAGGGGTCAGGGCTAGGATGGAGATGTTGTGGGAGCCAAGGAAGCATGTGACCCAGCCTAGGGTGTCAGTGAAGCTTCTGATGATGAAGAGTTACCGAGGAGAAGATTTGCGGTGGGAGAGAAAAGCAGGCTGGGTGCAGTGACTTACACCTGTGATCCCAGCATTTTGGGATGTCAAGGTGGATGATCACTTGGGGCCAGGAGTTCAAGACCAGCTTGGGTAACATAGTGAAATCCCATCTCTACTAAAAATTCAAAAAATGAACTGGGCGTGGTGGCATGTTCCTGTATTCCCAGCTACTTTGGAGGCTGAAGCTTTAGAATCACTTGAACCTGGGAGACAGGTTGCAGCGAGCCGAGATTGCACCAGCCTGGGTGAAGAGCAAGACTTTGTCTCAAAAAAGGGTGATCCGCCTGTCTCAGCCTCCCAAAGTGCTGGTGTTACAGGTGTGAGCCACCATGCCCAGCCGACCAGCCTGGCCAACATGGTGAAGCCCTGTCTCTAGTAAAAAGACAAAAAATTAGCCAGGCGTGGTAGCACGCACCGTAATCCCAGCTACTGGGGCGGCTGAGGCATTCAAGGTTGCAATGAGCTGTGATCACACCACTGCACTCCAGCCTGGGCAAACAGTGAGACTCTGTCTCAAAAAGCAAAAATAAAACGATCACTCTGGCTGTCCATTGGAGAGGTTGGTGACAGTGAGAATGGACAGAAGGACCAGGTAGGAAACTTAGGTCAGGTGTGAGTTGGCAGTTTGAGATGGGAGGGTGATGTTGAGACATGGTGAGCAAGAACCATGACTGGTTGATTGGATGTCAGACAGGGGGGAACCAGGGTTAGGGCCCCGCGGTAAGCCAGAGGGAGTGCCAGGCAGTGGCCAGACCTGCATCTGGAGCCAGGAGACTAGTGGTGCCTAGAGACAGAGCCCAGAAGCCAAATGCACACTGCAGCTGGGAGAGCTGGGGTGTGGGTGTGGTGGCCCTGGGTGAGAGACAGAGGACAAGGGCAAGGGTGGAAAATGAAGTCACACATTTTAGGAAGCTAGGAATGCATGGTTGAATGGGAAGGAGCCATCGAGAGACCATCAGCTCCATGAAGGGAGGAGTTTTGGGTTTTGTTTTGTTTTGTTTTATTTGAGATGGAATCCCTCTCTGTCACCCAGGCTGGAGTGCAATGGCATGATCTCAGCTCACTGCAACCTCCGCCTCCTGAGTTCAAGCAATTCTCCTGCCTCAGCCTCCTGAATAGCTGGGATTACAAGCATATCCCACCACACCCAGCTAATTTTTGTATTTTTAGTAGAGACAGGGCTTCACCATGTTGGTCAGGCTGGTCTTAAACTCCTGATCTCAGCTGATCCACCTGCCTCAGCCTCCCATAGTGCTGGGATTACAGGCGTGAGCCACCGTGCCTGGCCAAGTTTGGGGTTTTTATTCATTGCTGTATCCACCATGCCCATAGCAGAGCCTAACACAGAGGGAGCTGCTCAGTAGATGCCTGTGGAGTCAGACAGGTAAGAAAAGAAAGTGCTCTATAAGCGTCCTGGACTCAGAAAGTTGGAGGTTGGCATTCGGAACACTGGTACCAAATGCCGCTGAGGCTTGAATCAGACAAATGGAATTTTGGATTTCGTAGTGTAGCAGGGGGCACTTAGGAGGCCTGGTGGGAGCAGAGCCCTGAATGCCAAGAGCTGAGGGACTGACAGGGAGGGCGGAAGGGCTCACACCAAAGCTTTCAGGAAGCTAGCCCTTCTCGCCAGAAGTGGGAGAGAGAGGCTGGGCCCAGTGGCTCATACCTGTAATCCCAGCACTTTGGGAGGCCGAGGCAGGCAGATCACTTGAGGCCAGGAGTTCAAGACCAGCCTGGCCAACATGGCGAAACCCTGTCTACTAAAAATACAAAAATTGGCTGGATGGGGTTGCGGGGGGGGGGGCACCTGTAATCCCAGCTACTTGGGAGGCTGAGGCAGGAAAATCGCTTGAACCTGGGAGGCGGAGGCTGCAGTGAGCCGAGATCATGCCACTGCACTCCAGCCTGGGAGACAAGAGTGAGACTCTGTCCAAAAAAAAAGAAGTAGTAGTAGGGGAGAGAAAAGGGAAGTGGGGCTTGCGGAGAGGCTGGGGCCGGTGCTGCTTGGGGAGACCTGGGTCTGTCTTCAGGCTACAAATAATTGAGAGGAAGAGCTCACGGCTACCAGTTGATCAGGAGTGACACGGATAGACTGCTTTTTTTTTTTTTTTTTTTTTGAGACGGAGTTTCGCTCTTGTTACCCAGGCTGGAGTGCAATGGCC
>CM052668.1:26832935-26853427 GCA_028533165.1 Leontopithecus rosalia | reverse complement strand
CAATTCTCCCGCCTCAGCCTCCCGAGTAGCTGGGATTACAGGCACGCACCACCGGGCCCAGCTAATTTTTTGTATCTTTAGTAGAGACGGGGTTTCACTATGTTGACCAGGATGGTCTCGATCTGTTGACCTCGTGATCCACCCGCCTCGGCCTCCCAAAGTGCTGGGATTACAGGCTTGAGCCACCGCGCCCGGCCTAGACTGCTTTTTATGGGACCAAGGAGTTTATGAGTGTCGCAACAGCTTTGCAAGAGGGGACAGGTAACTCCGTTGTGTAGAGGAGAGTGTCCAGTTGCAAAGTCATGACATGGATGATTCAGTTGCTCTCCCCATGCCCGCTGTCATCTGACCACCCATTCTATGTTCTCCGTTGTGCCTGCAATAGAGCCTGGCACATAATAAGATCTCAGCAGATATTTGCAGGGTAGCACTGCTTATTGATTAGGAGCAGAGGCCCTGGAGGCAGAGTGCGGGGTTCAAATCCTGCCTCCCCATCTTCTCCATCTCAGTACACAGCACTCCCACTTGCCCCATTACTCAAACCAGAATCTGTGGAGACAGTGTTGGTTCCTCTTTTTTTTTTTTTTTGACAGAGTCCCATTCTGTCTCCCAGGCTTGAGTGCAGTGGTGCGATCTTGGCTCACTGCATCCTCTGCCTCCTGGGTTCAAGTGATTTTCCTGCCTCAGCCTCTCCAGTAGCTGGGATTACAGGCACATGCCACCATGCCTGGGTAATTTTTGATATTTTTAGTAGAGACAAGGTTTCACCATGTTGACCAGGCTGGTCTCGAACTCCTGACCTCAAGTTATCCATCTGCCTAGGTCTCCCAAGGTTCTGGGATTACAGGCGTAAGTCACTGCGTCCAGCCTCCTCCCACTTCTTAACACACCTCCACTGAGCACACCTCCACTGAGCACACCTCCAGCAAGTCCTGTCCCTCCTACCTCTGAAATGGATCCAGAAATAACCCATTTGCCTTTTACAACCCAGTTCTGTCTGCCACGGTCTCCCACCTGGACCGCCCCAGCAGCCTCCTCTCTCCCTTCCCTGCCCACCCTTCATCTCTTCCCCACATGAGGCCACAGAACCTTTTAAAAACTTTTGAAACCTGGCTCATACTGTGACTTTGGGCAAGGGCGTGAGCCTCTTTAGGGCTTGCTTTTCTCATCTGTAAAATGGGGATGATGATAGCATTGGCAATTGGCAGAAACAGGGTGGTTGTGAAAACGACACGAGTTCATCCGCAGGATTATTGTAATATTTGTCAGGCACGTGGGGCCGGACTCCTGCTCCGCCACTCACTCAGTTTGGCCCTTTGCACAAGTCATTTTAACTGTCTGGGCCTTGGTTTCCACACTTTAAATTTGGGGTGGATGGGTAGATGGATGGATTGATGGATGAATGGGTGGGTGGATTAATGGATAGATAGATGAATGTATCAGTGGATGCATAGTTGGCTAGATGGATGGGTAGATGGATGGATAGATAGGTGGATGGTTGGGTGGGTGGGTGGATGGATGGATGGATGGATGGATGAATACATCAGTAGATGGATAGTTGGCTAGATGGGTGGGTAAACGGATGGATAGGTGGATAGATGGATAGATGTTTGGGTAGATTAATGGATGGATGGATGGATGGATATGTGGGTGGATGGGTGGTTGGGTGGGTGGATAGATGGATGGATAGGTGGACAGATGGATGGATGTCTGGGTAGATTAATAGATGGATTAATAGATGGATGGACAGATCGATGGATGGATGTGTGGGTGGATGGATGGGTGGGTGGATAGATGGATGGATAGGTGGATAGATATATGTTTGGGTAGATTAATGGATGGATAGATGGATGGATGGATGTGTGGGTGGGTGGATGGATGGGTGTGTGGGTGGGTGGATGGATGGATAGGTGGATAGATGGATAGATGTTTGGGCAGATTAATGGATGGATGGATGGATGGATGGATGGATGGATATGTGGGTGGATGGGTGGTTGGGTGGGTGGATAGATGGATGGATAGGTGGATAGATGGATAGATGTTTGGGTAGATTAATGGATGGATGGGTGGGTGGATAGATAGATGGATAGGTGGATAGATGGATATATGTTTGGGTAGATTAATGGATGGATGGATGGGTAGGTAGATAGATGGATGGATAGGTGGGTGGATGGGTGGTTGGGTGGGTGTATAGATGGATGGATAGGTGGATAGATGGATGGATGGATGTGTGGGTGGGTGGATGGATGGATGAATACATCAGTAGATGGATAGTTGGATACATGGGTGGGTGAATAGATGGATGGATAGGTGGATAGATGGATGGCTGTTTGGGTAGATTAATGAATGGATGGATGGATGTGTGGGTAGATAGATGGATGGGTGGGTGGTTAGACGGATGGATAGGTGGATAGATGGATGGATGTTTGGGTAGATTAATGGATGGATGGACAGATTGATGGATGGATGTGTGGGTGGGGGGATGGATGGATGGGTGGCTGGGCGGATAGACGGATGAATAGATGGGTGAGTGGATAAGTGGGTGGATGGATAGATGAATGCATCAGGAGATGGATAGTTGGCTAGATGGGTGGGTGGGTGGAGGGATGGCAGAGCCTGCACCTGACAGTCCATCTGACATTAAAGCCAGTCTGATGGTGACACCACCCTCCACTGCAGCAGGAGCAGGAGGCAGAGGTGCAGGATGAATGAGGCTTGCCAGGCCTCCCTTACCTATCCAGTGACCCCAGCGCCTCCCCACCCTTTCCCTTGCAGCCTCGAAGCGAAGGATCCCTGTGTCCCAGCCAGGCATGGCCGACCCCCACCAGCTTTTTGATGACACAAGTTCAGCCCAGAGCCGGGGCTATGGGGCTCAGCGGGCACCTGGAGACCTAGGCTATCCTGCAGCCTCCGTCACGCCCCAGGCAGCCTTCCTGGCTGACCCTGTGTCCAACATGGCCATGGCCTATGGGAGCAGCCTGGCTGCGCAGGGCAAGGAGCTGGTGGATAAAAACGTGAGTGGCCGGGGCTGGCGGGAGTAGGGGGACACATGGGGCCACGGGGCCTCAGGTTTGAGCTCTGCCTCCCCAGATCGACCGCTTCATCCCCGTCACCAAGCTCAAGTATTACTTTGCTGTGGACACCATGTATGTAGGCAGAAAGCTGGGTCTGCTGTTCTTCCCCTATCTCCACCAGGTCAGCACCCCCAGGGGAATGTGGGTCTGCGGTGGGCTGGTGGGGGCAGGTGTGGGGTGGGGCCTGGAGATTCACCTCAAGGAAGGGTGGGAGGGGCTTGGCTCTGAGGGTCCTGCCCATTCCCCATCACCACAGGACTGGGAGGTGCAATACCAACAGGACACGCCGGTGGCCCCCCGCTTTGACGTCAATGCCCCAGACCTCTACATTCCAGGTTTCAACCTCCTCCTCCCCTGCACCCCCTCCGTCTTCTGGGCCTATCTGGGGTGGGTGTGTTGGTGCCTGGAGACCGAGGGTGGTTCTTCCTCTAATGACCGGTGTCTGTGTGTGCCTCCCACAGCAATGGCTTTCATCACCTACGTTTTGGTGGCTGGTCTTGCGCTGGGGACCCAGGATAGGTAAGGGAGGCCTGGGACATGCCAAGTAGGGTGGGGTTTGGGAGGCCCATGGTTGGTCAGAAAGTCTCAGTTCCAAGGTCTTAGTTCCCTTCTTGGGAAAGCCCCGCCTTGCTCCCAGGTGGCCCAAGACACAGCCCTCAGGGTCACCACCAGTGTTACCCTCGGCTCCTCCCTCTCCTTCCTGCCCACATGCCTTGCATCACCACCCCCTATGCTGGGGGACCCTCTCCATCCACGCTTCCTCTTGACCTCTACTACCAGACCCATCCTCATCCTCGCTGTGTCCTCACCAGCTCCCCCCGGCACCCCTGCTCCAGCAGCAGTCAGGATGGTCCTGTCTGAGGTGCGGGCCTGGCCACAGCCCATCCTGCCCCGCCCTGCTGTCCATGGCTCCGGAACAGGCCCCAGTTCCTGGGCCCGGTGCTGCCCCTCCCGCCGCACGCTCTGGTCTTGTTCCTTTCCTGGGAGGCCTGGCGCTGTCTCCTGGGACCTTGGCACATCCGCTTCCCTCTGCCCAGGAGCATGTTCCCCCACCACTGCCGAGCCTGGATCCATTCCAGCGTCACTTCCTCCGGGAAACCTTCCTGCCCCCAGGCTAGGTCAGGCCTCTGCTCGCACCACCCTGTGCACTTCCTTTGTGGCACTGAACACATCTGTCATTAACTGACTGTTGAGGCCCTGGGGATGTGGCGGAGGCTAAGGGCTTTGTCCCTGACCAGCTCCTTCCTTCAGCCTTGGCTCTGTGTTCCCCCTCCTGGGAAGCCCTCCCTGACACTTGCCTCCTGACTGTGTCAGGCACAGCCCCCTGTGGCTCCAGCCCTGCCCGCTGTGGGTGTCACTGTCTAGGAAGAGGTCTGCCATCCTCCCGGATGGGATTTCCATGGGAATAGGATAGTGCCCAGATCCATCTGGGTCACTGCCCGGTGTCCGGCCCCACGCAACACAGGGCTGTCTCTAGGTGGGTGCTGCGAGTCGGCGGTCTGTACCGGCCAACCAAGTGGCGGGGTTTGCTGTCTGCAGGTTCTCCCCAGACCTCCTGGGGCTGCAGGCAAGCTCGGCCCTGGCCTGGCTGACGCTGGAGGTGCTGGCCATCCTGCTCAGCCTCTATCTGGTCACGGTCAACACCGACCTCACTACCATCGACCTGGTGGCCTTCCTGGGCTACAAATATGTCGGGTGAGTACCCCCGCCCTTCCACAGCCACAGCCCTTGGGCCTCGTCCTCACACAGCCTCGTCTCCCTCCCCCAGGATGATCGGCGGGGTCCTCATGGGCCTGCTCTTCGGGAAGATTGGCTACTACCTGGTGCTGGGCTGGTGCTGCATGTCCATCTTTGTGTTCATGGTGAGCTGGGGCTCAGGGCAGATGAGGCTGAGGACACAGGCGCCCCGGAGGGCATCCAAGCAGAGGATGTCAGGTGTGGGGTTCAGACCAGAGACACATTGCTGAACTGAGGGGCCCTGGAGTGGCTGTCCAGCTTGGGGGGTCAGGAGGGCTTCCTGGAAGAGGAGGTATCCTGAGTCCTGGAAGAGGAGACACCAGCCAGGCTGCTAGAGGCTGGGGATCCCCAGCACATAGGCTCCAGGCTGGGCTCTTACTCTCATTCCACTCTCCTTACATGGGGACTTTTCTGCCAGAATTTCCCTGGAAGGGGATTTTCTAGAGCCCTTCCAGCTGGAGTCAGGGGTGCTGGTGAAGAGCACTGGGGTCTGCAGGCCAGCCTGGACTCCAAGCTTAGTTGGATCCTGGACAAATCACTTGCTCTCTTTAAACCCAGTTTCCCCGTTCATGAAATGGGATGATGACACTTGCACCCCAAGGTGCTGGGAGGATTCGGCGTGAGCATGTGAGAAGCAGAGGGCAGACCACGTTGGCTGGTAGGCCAGGACGGACCCTTGGACAAACTTTAAGTGTCTTCGTTTAAAAGTTTAGACCAGGCACGTAACTCACATCTGTGATCCTAGCACTTTTTTTTGATACTGGATCTCGGCTCACTGTGACCTTTGCCTCCTGGGTTGAAGCAGTTCTCCTGCCTCAGCCTCCTGAGTAGCTGGGATTACAGGCGCATGCTGCCACACCCAGCTAATTTTTGTATTTTTAGTAGAGATAGGGTTTCGCCATGTTGGCCAGGCTGTTCTTGAACTCCTGACCTCGTGATCTGCCTGCCCCAGCCTCCCAAAGTGCTGGGATTACAGGCATGAGCCACCACGCCCAGTCGATCCCAGCACTTTGGGAGGCTGAGGCAGGAGGATCACTGGAGACCAGGAGCTTGATACCAGTCTGGGCAACATAGCAAGACACCATCTCTAAAAATTTTTTTTTTAATTAGCGCGTGGCAGTGTGTACCTGTAGTCCCAGCTACTCGGGAAGCTGAGGTGTGAGGATCACTTGAGTCTGGGAGGTTGAGACTGCAGTGAACCAAGGTCACACCACTGCAGTCCAGCCTGGCGGACAAGGCGAGACCCTGTCCTTTAATAAAAATAAAGATAGGCCAGGCGCGGTGGCTCAAGCCTGTAATCCCAGTACTTTGGGAGGCTGAGGCAGGTGGATCATGAGGTCAAGAGATTGAGACCATCCTGGTCAACATGGTGAAACCCTGTCTCTACTAAAAATACAAAAATTAGCTGGGCATGGTGGCGCGTGCCTGTAATCCCAGCTACTCGGGAGGCTGAGGCAGGAGAATTGCCCAAACCCAGGAGGCGGAGGTTGCGGCAAGCCGAGATCCCGCCATTGCACTCCAGCCTGGGTAACAAGAGCGAAACTGTCTCAAAAATAAATAAATAAATAAAAATAAAGATAGCATTCTCGCGTGTCTTCAGAAATTGCCATGTGGCCAACATAAGAGGGTGACAGCAGCCAGGGCCATGTCTCCCACGCCCTCAGGCTGGTGTCCACCGTGAAGTCCCCCTTCACCTGTTCCTAGACCTTGCCTGGCATTTGAGTGTGGAACCTTCTCGTATTTTATTCACAGGGCCTGGGGAGGAGGAAGTCCTCACCCTGTTGGGAGGTTTGGGGAAACTGAGGCCCCCCGGAGCAGAAACCTGAGGCTGCATAGGGCCAAGGACTTGTCCCCGGCTGCCTGGGGCTTCTAAGCAGAGGCCGGAAGTGTGTCCAGGCTCTCACCCTGGCCCAGAGGGCTCAAGGGTAAACCCCTGATTCCCTTCTTCCTTCCCCCCAGATCCGGACCCTGCGGCTGAAGATCTTGGCAGAGGCAGCGGCTGAGGGGGTCCCGGTGCGTGAGGCCCGGAACCAGCTGCGCATGTACCTGACCATGGCGGTGGCGGCGGCACAGCCTCTGCTCATGTACTGGCTCACCTTCCACCTGGTGCGGTGAGCGCGCTCGCTGAGCCTCCCGATGCTGCTGCTGCTGCTGCTACTGGGGGCCACTGAGGCCGCCAGTCTCATCTCCTGCCTGCGGGCCCCAGGGTCCATCCTGTTTGGGCACAGGCGCTGCCCCTATCCCAAGTCCCGCCGAATCCCGCCCCCAACCCAAGGTGCTGAGAGATCTCCAGCTGCACAGGCCACCACTCCAGGGTGTGGCCGCTGTTACAGAAACAATAAACCCTGATGGTCACGAGCAGCCTCTCCTTGGCATGTGCACAGATGGGCAGGCCCAGCCCTGGGCAGGGGCAGGGAGCTGGGGTGGGCCTGAGCAGGCACCACACTGACCAGTGGCAGAAGGCAGAGAGGAGGGTTTAATGAGCCCTGCCCAGGTCCCTTCAGTGGGGAGCCTCCTCCTTCTTGCCCTTCTCCTTCTTCTTCACTTTGGGCTTCTTGGCCTTGCCCGGGGTGCTCTCCTGCTTCTTGGAGCCAGCAGCTTGGGGCTGTGGGGCCGAGGGCAGGAGTGAGAGAAGAGATCGTTCTGGGCTGGAAGTGAGATGGGGGACCCCTTCCCCTGGCCCCAGCGCTGGGACCCTTCTCTGGGGTGCAGGGCACATGCTTGGGGTGCTGGCAAGAGCCCCTTACCTTCACATCCGTGTCCGAGTCGCTGGAGCTGCTGCTGGAGTCCGAAGAGCTGCGGCGGCCTTGCTGGATGAGGGTGCGGCAGTGAGGCAGGGCCCTACCCATCCCCTGAAGCTGGAAGCCCACGGCAGGACCCTGGGGTCAGGGCAATCCCACCCTTCCCACCCCTCCGAAGCTCGTCGTGAGGAGACTTACCTTTGAACTCGGATCTCCCCCTGCCTTCCCCTGGCTCTGAACTTTGTGGGGACTGAGCTTGGGGTCTCCCCCATGGCCCACCCCCAAACCAGGCTTCTGGGAGGTGGGCTCCAGGGCTGCGGAGAAAAGAGAAGTCGGGTGGTTGGTGCAGGCAGCGTCTTGGCTTGAGTCCGGCCCCCTACACCTCCAGTCCACACTCCCCAGCAGCTCACCTGCTCCCAGGTCGAACTCCATGGCGGTAAGAGATGTGTCCCAAAGGCTAAGGGCCCTGCAGAGGACGGCAGCGGGAGGAGCGCTGAGACCTGTCCATTGGAGGAATGCTGAGCTGCCCCACCTGACCTCTGTCCTGGTCCTCAGCCCTGATTCACTGCGGGCACCACCCAGCATTTCCTCTGTGAAGTGGGGGGAGATGGACAGCTGACTGCCCCCCCCCGCCTTGGTGCCTGAGGGGGGCTCTGTGGATGGCATTCAGGGAGCTGCAGGTTTCCCCCCAAAGCTCAGATGGTGGTTCTTTAAGAGGGAGGTACTGCCCCGCCTTCCTGGTTACTGCGACAAAATAGCCTCCTCTGCCGGCTTTAACAAGCTGGGCGCTGCTACAGGGGGGTCTCAAGTTCTAACTCGCTCCCACAGCCCCTCCGCTTGGTGAGCAGCATCTGAGGGGTGAGGGGTGGAGGCCTGGAGCCAGCCTGCTGCCCTAGATGCCAGCTGTATCACTTAATAGCAGGGTGACCTCGGGAAAAGTTGCTTCACCCCTGCCTCAGTTTCCTCATCTGTAAATGACAGCTACCCCATGGGATTGATGTGAGTCAGATCAGGCAATTTCCTAGACTGGTGTCTGGCATGAAGTACTGATCATGTGTTGGGTTTAAAAATAATAAAAGGCAGGTGTTGGCTGACTCCATTTTTGGACTAAGCTCATCCACACCCTGAGTGAACAAAAAGCAAAAGGTAGGGTCAGGCCGGGCGCGGCGGCTCATGCCTGTCATCCCAGCACTTTGGGAGGCCAAGGCGGGCGGATCACCTGAGGTCAGGAGTTCGAGACCAGCCTGGCCAACATGGCGAAACCCCATTCCTACTAAAAATACAAAAACTAGCTGGGTCTGGTGGTGGGCGCCTGTCATCCCAGCTACTCCAGAGGCTGAAGCAGGAGAATCATTTGAACCCAGGAGGCAGATGTTTCAGTGAGCCAAGATTGCGCCACTGCACTCCAGAGTGAGACTCCACCACACACACACACACACACACACACACACACACACACACACACACGTATATAAAAGATAAGTGTCTTCGTGTGGGCTGCTGTAACAAATATAGACAGGGTGGCTTCAACAGCAAACAGTTCCCACCATCCTGGACGCTGGAAGTCTGAGATCAGGGTGCTGGTAAATCTGGTTGTCAGGAGGGCCGCTTCCTGGTTTGTGGATGGCTGCCTTCTCCCTGCCTCCCTGCATGGCTGAGAGCAAGATCTATGTTATGTCCCCTCCCCACTTTTTTTTTTTTTTGAGACGGGAGTCCTGCTCTGTCACCCAGGCTGGAGTGCCGTGGTGCAATCTCAGCTCACTGCAACCTCTGCCTCCTGAGTTCAAGTGATCTCAGTAGAATCAGGCCTGTTCTCAGCCTCCCACGTAGCTGGGGTTATAGGCGCCTGCCACCACGCCCAGCTAATTTTTGTATTTTTAGTAGACAACGGGTTTCACCCTCTTGGCCAGACTGGTCTTGAACTCCTGACCTTGTGATCCGCCTGCCTCAGCTTCCCAAAGTGCTGGGATTACAGGCCTGAGCCACTGTGCCAGCCTGATGCCTCTTCCTACAAGGGCTTAAATCCCATTCATGAGGGCTCCACTGCATCACCTGATGACCTCCCAGAGGTCCTACCTCCAAATACCATCACTCAGCTTCAGCACAAGAATTGGGGGGAAGACACAAACACTGAGTTTATGGCAGTAAGTACTGTTCCAATGCCCATTTCACAGATGAGAAAACTGAGGCAGTAGGTAAGACGACCAGGGAAAAACAGCATAGGCTGGGTGCTGTGGTTCATCGCTATAATCACAGCACTTTGGGAGGGAAGCCAAGGCAGGAGGATTACTTGAGCCCAAGAGTTTGAAATCAGCCTGGGCAACATACTGAAACTGTCTCTAGAGAAAATTAAAAATTAGCCAGGAGGCTGGGCAGGTGGCTTATGCCTGTAATCCCCGGACTTTGTGTGGGGGCAGGGGTAGCGATCACCTGAGAGCAGGAATTCGATATCAGTCCGGCCAACATGGTGAAAACCCGTCTCTACTAAAAATACAAAAAATTAGCTGGGCATGGTAGCAGGTGCCCATAATCCCAGCTACTCAGGAGGCTGAGGCAGGAGAATTGCTTGAACCCAGGAGGCGGAGGTTGCAGTGAGCTGAGATTGTGCCATTGCACTCCAGCCTGGGGGACAAGAGCAAGACTTTGTCTCAAAAAAACCACAACATTTAGCCAGGCATGGTGGTGCTTGCCTGTAGTCCCACCTACTTGGGAGACTGAGGTAGGAGGATCGCTTGAGCCTGGGAAGTCCAGGCTACAGTAAGCCATGATCTAGCCGCTGCACTCCAGCCTGGGTGATGGAGCAAGACTCTGTCTCAAAACGCACCCACAGGCCCGGCCCAGTGGCTCACAGCTGTAATCCCAGCCCTTTAGGAGGCCGAGGTGGGAGGATCACTTGAGGTCAGGAGTTCAAGACCAGCCTGGCCAACATAGTGAAAAATACAAAAATTCACTGGACATGATGGTGCACACCTGTAATCCCAGCTACTTGGGAGACTGAGGCTTGAGAATTGCTTGAAGCCAGGAGGTGAAGGTTGCAGTGAGCTGAGATTGCACCACTGCACTCCAGCCTGTTGAGACTCTGTCTCAAATACACACACATACACACACGAAGTCTATTTCGAGTATGTTCATGATATATATATATATATATATATATATATATATATATATATATATATATATATATATATATCAAACCCAGGCAGTGTAGCTCAAATCCAAGGCTTGGCCTGGCCCCTCTGTCTCACCCTGTTGGGAGCTCTCAGAGGAAGGAGCAGCCAGCTGGGCTCCCCTAGGCTAGAGTAGAAATGGGAGCCAGAGCCATCTGCTCCTAACTGCGAGGCGAGATGTCCTTGGCGTCCCTCTCCAGCCCAGCCCTACCCCCAGCAACTGGGCTGCCTGCACCTGCAGGGAGTGGGCATGGAGGAGCAGGTGGCTGAGGCCTGGGCATGGTAATGAACATGAAGCTCATGCCCTTGTACACTCAGGTGTACGTTCCTCAGAGGGGCCTGGCTTGGCTGCCGGCAACGCAGAGCAGCGTTGTTCCATCCACTTTCCCAGCTTGGCGTCCAGCGTAGCCCATGCCTGCCACTATCTCCAGTTCCCCTTCTTCACACTCACTTCTTCGGCATGTATTTATTGGGCCCCTACTGTGTCTCCAGCACAGCTGAAGACCTGGGGGTGGCCGGGTGCAGTGGCTCATGCCTGTAATCCCAGCACTTGGGAGGCCAAGGTGGGTGGATGGCTTGAGCTCAGCAGCTTGAGACCAGCGTGGGCAACATGGCGAAACCCTGTTTCTATTTAAAAAAAAAAAAAAGATTGTTAAAGGAGGACCTGAAAATAAATAAATACAAATTAGCTGGGCGCAGTGGGTCATGCCTATAATCCCAGCACTTTGGGAGGCTGAGGCAAGTGGATCACCTGAGGTCAGGAGTTCCAGACCAGCCTGGCCAACATGGTGAAACCCCATCTCTACTAAATATACAAAAATCGGCCAGATGCAGTGGTTCATGCCTGTAATCCCAGTACTTTGGAAGGCCAAGGTAGGAGAATTGCTTGATCTCAGGAATTCGAGACCAGCCTGGGCAACATAATGAAACCCCATCTCTATAAAAAATTTAAAAATTAGCCAGGTATGGTGGCCCACGCCTGTAGTCCCAGCTACTCAGGAGGCTGAGGCAGGAGCATCGCTTGAACCCAAAAGGTCTAGGCTGCAGTGAGCTGTGATTACGTCACTGTACTCTGTCACACTGCCTGGTGACAGAGAGGCCCATCTCTACAAAAAATTAAAAAGATCTAAAGACAGGCCAGGCACAATGACTCATGCCTATAATTCCAGCACTTTGGGAAGCTAAGGCGGGCAGATCATGTGGTCAGGAGTTCGAGACCAGACTGGCCAACATGGTGAAACCCCATCTTTACTAAAAATACAAAAATGGGCCTGCTGTGGTGGAGGGCACCTGTAATCCCAGCTATTCGGCAGGCTGAGGCAGGAGAATAGCTTGAATCCAGGAGGCGGAGGTTGCAGTGAGCCAAGTTCGCACCACTGCACCCCAGCCTGGGCGGCAGAGCGAGACTGTCTCAATAAATAAATAAACAATAAATAATAAAAAAGACCTGAAGATAAGCAGGCAAGCCACGCAAGCATATGCGGGAGAGGGAAGAGCATGTGCCAAGGCCCTGAGGTGGAAATGTGTCTGTGTCTGAGGAGCTGCACTGAGGTCAGAGGGGCAGAGAGAGTGGAAGAGAGAGGCAGATGAGACAGAGGGGAGGAGTGGTGGGTGGTGGGCAGGGACCTGTCAATCAGAGACCTTTGCTCTTTACCCTGAGGGTGACTAAGGAGAGCTGAGCAGTGACTATGGCTCTGCCCGCGACTGGACGCAGGATAGGAGAGAAAGTGTCCTCTCGAGGCAGAGCGCGCATTCCATGCAGGTGAGAGCTCACCTGCTTTGTGCACCACCCAGAATGGTCTCGCCATGCCTTGGTGAATGGGTGGCATCGCCTGCTGCCAGGTACTGTGCTAAATGCGAGTCACTGCCAGCACAGAGGGGCTGCAAGTTTGGGTCCTGGAGATCAGTCTCTCTGCCCTTTACTGCTCTGTGGACAAATCAGTTTACCACTCTGGACCTCTGTTTCTTCCTCTGTAAAAAGGAAAACTTACTTAATCTAGGAAATGGTTTTGCACAGTACCTGCCTGGCACAAGGTAAACTGATGCTCAATCAGTTTTTGTTTTCTTCTCTTTTATGGGGGTGGGTGGGACAGGGTCTTTCTCTGTCACCCAGGCTGGAGTACAGTGGTGCGATCATAGCTCACTGCAGCCTTGACCTCCTGGGCTCAAGCGATCCTCCCACCTCAGCCTCCTGAGTAGCTGGGACTACAGCCGTGCACCGCTATGCCTGGCTCATACAAAAAATTTTTTGGGGGGCCGGGTGCAGTGGCTCACGCCTGTAATCCCCGCACTTTGGGAGGCCAAGGCCGGTGGATCACTTGATGTCTGGAGTTTGAGACCAGCCTGGCCAACATGGAGAAACCCTGTCTCTACTAAAAATACAAAAATTAGCCAGGGAGTAGTAGTGGGCACCTATAATCCCAGCTACCCAGGAGGCTGAGACAGAAGAATCTCTTGAGCTGGAGATGGAGGTTGCAGTGAGCCAAGATCACACCACTGCACTCCAGCCTGGGCAACCTTGTCTCAAAAAAATTTTTTAGTGTAGGGAGGTGAGGGTCTCACTCTGTTGCCCAGGCTGGTCTTGAATTCTTGGGCTCAAGTGATTCTCCCTCCCCAAACGCTGGGATTACAGGCATGAGTCATTGCCATTCAGTTCTTTTTTTTTTTTTCTTTGAGACGGAGTTTCACTGTTGTTACCCAGGCTAGAGTGCAATGGCACAATCTTGACTCACCGCAACCTCTGCCTACTGGGTTCAAGCGACTCTCCTGCTTCAGCCTCCCCAGTAGCTGGGACTACAGGCGCACGCCACCATGCCCAGCTTATTTTTGTATTTTGAGTAGAGACGGGGTTTCACCATGTTGACCAGGATGGTCTCGATCTCTTGACCTCGTGATCCACCCGCCTCGGCCTCCCAGAGTGCTGGGATCAGAGGCGTGAGCCACCGCGCCCGGCCGGCCATTCAGTTCTTACCCGTCGTGACTAACAGGAGCAGTGAGCGTGGCTTACGGTTGACCTTCTCCCCAGGTCCTGGTCACTCCTCACCTAGTAACAGGCCAGGTGGCGGGTGGGACTTCCCTGTTGTTCTTGCCTTGGCATTTAATGGCTCTGACCTGCCCCGATTTTTTTTTTTTTGAGACAGAGTTTCACTCTTGTTGCCCAACCTGGAGTGCAATGGCATGATCTTCGCTCAATGAAAACTCTGTGTCCTGAATTCAAGTAATTTTCCTGCCTCAGCCTCCCGAGTAGCTGGGATTACAGGCATGAGCCACCATCCTCAGTTAATTTTGTATTTTTAGTAGAGACAGGGTTTCTCCATGTTGGTCAGGCTGGTCTCAAACTCCGACCTCAAGTGATCTGCCCACCTCAGCCTCCCAAAGTGCTGAGATTACAGGCAGGAGCCACTGTGCCCAGCTTTTTTTTTTTTTTTTTGAGATGGAGTCTTGTTCTGTCGCCAGGCTAGAATACAGTGGCACGATCTTGGCTCACTGCAACCTCTGCCTCCCAGGTTCAAGGGTTTCTCCTGCCTCAGCCTACTGAGTAGCTGGAATTATAGGCACATGCCACTATGCCTAGCTAATTTTTGTATTTTTAGTAGAGACAGGGTTTCCTCATGTTGACCAGGTTGGTCTTGAACTCCTGACCTCAGGTGATCGGCCCGCCTCAGCCTCCCAAAGTGCTGGGATTACAGGCATGAGCCACCTCGCCCGGCCTGCCCTGCTCTGCTTATTCCATGATCATTTCTGCCTAAAATGCCTTGGTGCAAAGGGTATAAACAGTGTCTTCTCCCCTGTAGGAAGAAGGGATCTGTGTTCCCAGCTGGCAGCAGTATTGACGTCATCCGCTCCATGTCAGCTTACCCCTTCTCTAACATTTCACCAGCAGCCCTGCTTCCGGGGGCCACTCTAACTCTGAAAGCTTCTACTTAATCTCTGTGATTTACAAAGATTTCTGGATGTCAACTTAACTGGGTCGGGACGCCAAGACGGTGTCGGACCAAGGGGGCATGTCTAGTCCTCCCGGCGGGTCTCACGCTCCTGCACACCCGAGGGCTGATGGGTGGACTGGGAAAGCAGCTGCCGAAAGGCTGGTTTGCTTTCTTTCCTGAAGCTTACAGGAAGAGAGTGCCCTGGTCCTGTAAACACCATAATCCCTGTTCCTGAATGTTTTCTTTGAAATCAACCACATCTCGGGAGACAGATGACCTTAAGCATGCAGCATGCAGAGACCCAGACTCCTTTCCCAGAATATGAAAGCTCTGTGCGGGCCCCGATCACAGCCAGTCTTGCTCGGCCCCTTGATGTTCTGGGATCCTGTTCGCCAGGAAATCTCGACGGACCGTCCCTGGGAAGTGCCAAGGGGCTGAAAACCCAACTGGAAAGGCCCAGGCTTGGCCTCCACCTAGCTGACTGCTGGGTCCAGGATTTTATTTGATTCTACTCAACAGGCTAGTATGGCCGGGCACAGCACTTTGGGAGGCTGAGGGGGGTGGATCACCTGAGGTCAGATTGAGACTAGCCTGGACAACATGGTGAAACCCCGTCTCTACAAAAAAATACAAAACATTAGCTGGGCATGGTGGCAGGCATCTGTAACCCCAGCTACTTGGGAGGCTGAGGCAGGAGAATTGCGTGAACCTGGGAGGCAGAGGTTGTAGTGAGCCCAGATCGTGTCATTGCACTCCAGCCTGAGCGACAAGAGCAAAACTCTGTCGCAAAAAAAAAAAAAGGCTGTACATGGTGGCTCATGCCTGTAATCCTAGCACCTTGGGAGGCTGAGGTGGGCAGATCACAAGGTCGGGAGTTTGAGACCAGCCTGGCCAATAAGGTGAAACCCCATCTCTACTAAAAATACAGAAGTTAGCCAGGCATGGTGACACATGCCTGTAGTCCTGGCTACTTGAGAGGCTGAGACGGGAGAATCGCTTGACCCTGGGCGGCAGAGGTTGCAGTGAGCCAAGATCGTGCCACTGCACTCCACCCTGGGTGACAGAGCAAGACTCTATCTCAAAAACAAAACAAAACAAAACAAAACAAAACAAAACAAAACAAAACAAAACAAAACAGGCTAGTATGTGAGCCTTTTACTGCTTCAAAAATGCTGGCAGAAGCCTCAAGACTCCAGGGTCAGAGACAGGCTTTCTTGCCTGAAGCAGTGTAGGTGTCAGCGTGTGTGGGTTTCCCCTGGGCAGTGGAGGCAGAGCCGGGGACCCAGATAGACATCTGTGCTAGTAGTGGGTTGTTATAAAAGAGGCACGCTAAGCTTGGGGACCCGCCCAGGTATACCCAGCCTGCTGTCACCCCTCAAGGTGCTTGCTGCAAACACAACCCTAACAAATGACCAAGGGAGGCTGGGTGCAGTGGCTCACGTCTGTAATCCCTGCACTTTGGGAAGCTGAGGCAGGTGGATCACTTGAGGTCAGGAGTTCAAGACCAGCGTGGCTAACATGACGAAGCTCCATCTCTACTAAAAATACAAAAAATAGCTGGGTGTGGTGGTAGACGCCTGTAATCCCAGCTACTCAGGAGGCTGAGGAAGGAGAATTGCCTGAACACGGGGAGTGAGGGTTGCAGTGAGCTGAGATTGCGCCACTGCACTCCAGCCTATGTGACAGGAGCAAGACTCCATCTCAAAAAAAAAAAAAAAAAAATCCTGAGCTGGGCACCCTGGACCCCTCAGGCTGTGTGTTTGCATGTGGAAAGGGGACTCATAGAATGTCTCTCCTCTGGGGACAAGGTTGCTTCTTGGACTTGTAAAGACAGGCAGTGACACCAAAGATCAGCAGGTGAGACTCAACTTCCTGTATGAGTCCTAGTAAAGTGCTCTTCAACCTTTTTGGCACCAGGGCCTGGTTTTGTGGAAGACACCGCAGACTGGGGTAGGGGTAGGGCGGGGGAATTTCATACTGAAACTTCCACCTCAGATCATCAGGCATTAGATTCTCATAAGGAGGCTGGGCATCGTGGCTCACACCTGTAATCCCAGCACTATGGGAGGCTGAAGTGGGTGGATGACTTGAGGTCAGCAGTTCGAGACCAGCCCCGCCCCGCCAACATGGCGAAACCCTGTCTCTACCAAAAATACAAAAATTAGCCAAGTGTGGTGATGCACGCCTGTAATCCCAGCTACTCAGGAGGCTGAGGCATGAGAATCACTTGAATCCAGCAGGCAGAGGTTGCAGTGAGCCAGGAGCTGAGATCCAGCCACTGTACTCCAGTCTGGGCCACAGAGTGAGACTGTGTCTCAAAAAAAAAATCTCTCCAGGCATGGTAGCTTACACCTATAATCCCAGAACTTTGGAGCCAAGGCGGGTGGATCCCCTGAGGTCAGGACTTCGAGACCAGCCTGACCAATATGGTGAAACCCTGTCTCTACTAAAAATACAAAAAATTAGCCAGGCACGATGGCGCATGCCTGTAATCCAGCTACTAGGGAGGCTGAGGCAGGAGAATCACTTGAACCTGGGAGGCAGAGGTTGCAGTGAGACAAGATTGTGCCACTGCACTCCAGCCTGCCTAGGCAACAGAGTAAGAATCTGTCTCAAAAAAAAAAAAGTATCATAAGGAGCACACAATCTAGATCCCTCCCATGCACAGTTCACAAGCGTCTGTACTCTTATAAGCAAAATTAGCCTGGCTAATTTTTGTATTTTTAGTAGAGATGGGGTTTCACCATGTTGGCCAGGCTGGTCTTGAACTTCTGACCTCAGGTAATCCACACATCTCGGCTTCTCAAAGTGCTAGGATGACAGGCATGAGCCACCATGCCCAGCCTTTTTTTGTTTTTGTTTTTAGAGATGGGGTCTGGTCTTGCTCTGTTGTCCAGGCTGGAGTGCAGTGGGCAGCATTGTGAGCATGTCTTGACCTCCCAGGCTCAAACGATTTTCCTTCTCAGCCGCCCTAAGTGCTAGGATTCTAGGTCTGAGCACTGTGCCCAGGTGGGAATTGTGAAACTTCACTTGGAACACCACAGCATTGGTTTGGTGAAGCCCCGTGGGCAGTGCCACCGAGCTGCAGCCTCAATTACTACTTGGGGTAGAGCTCAGGGCTCCTTGGGCATCAGAAGCCTATTATTTTGTACCAGCCAGACTGGAACAAGGCTGGGCCTGTCCCTATGTTTAGAAACGTCTTGTGTGTCGGGAGAGGAGGCCCCACATTCAGGAGCTGCCACTGATGGCATCAGATGCAGAATTGCTCTAGACTGGCCATGACTACAAGTGTGGGTCGTTTCTCGTTTCTTTTTTTGATTTTTGAGAGTCTTCTTCTGTTGCCCATGCAGTGGTGCAATCTCGGCTCACTGCAAACTCTGCCTCCCGGGTTCAAGCAAATGTTGTGCCTCAGCCTCCAAGTAGCTGGGATGACAGGCATGTGCCACCATGCCCAGCAAATTAATTTTTTTTCTTTTGAGATGGAGTCTCGCTCCGTTGCCCAGCCTGGAGTGCAGTGTAGCAATCTCGGCTCACTGCAACCTCTACTTCCTAGGTTCAAGTGATTCTCCTGCGTCAGCCTCCTGAGTAGTTTAGATTACAGGCATGTCCCACCACGTCCAGCTCATTTTTGCACTTTTAGTAGAGACGGGGTTTCAACACGTTGGCCAGGCTGGTCTCGAACTCCTGACCTCATGATCCACCCGCCTTGGCCTCCCAAAGTGCTGGGATCACAGGCGTGAGCCACTGCGCCCGGTCTACAGATATGTTTTTGTAGTGGTCAGAATAACAGCTGTAGATACTGCTGGACTCGGGAGGACCAGGTGACTGCCTGGTCAAGCAGCAGTGCTGGGTCTGGAGGCCAGAGGGAGGATGATGGCCCCCTCCCCACCCCTCATCCCCCACCTCCTGGGGTCTGAAGTGTTCGCTCCTCAGGTGCCGGGTTGTTGCTCTCCCTTCAAGAACGTGAAATCAGTCTGTATCCCACCCCGGTTAAGTGCAGCTCACCTGTTATTCATCATCTACTCATACCCAGACTTGTTCTCGGAAGTCAGATGTGAGTGAAACGTGGGCATTTTTACAGATTTAGAGACTTATTTCCCTCGTGTTGGCTGATATGGGACACTATAGGGAGACTTGGCAAACAGGACACCCGACCAAGTGGCCACTGTCTTGAGGACCTAGGACCACAAGTCCAGGAGAGTCTCAAGGGCAGAACCCGAAATAACGCCAAGCCCCCAGGTCCCCTTTCGGTGGGCGTGCCCCCTCGAGGCTGTACCCATCAGGCAGGCATGGTCTTAATGTTGGGGGAAGAAAGAGGTACCATATCCAGGAATGCCCAGGGCAGAATTCCTAATTTTTATTTTTTACTTTTTTGAGACAGAGTCTTGCTCTGTCACCCAGTCTGGAGTGCAGCGGTACAATCTCAACTCACTGCAACCTCCACCTCCCAGGTTCCAGCAATTCTTCTGCCTCAGCCTCCCAAGTAGCTGGGACTACAGGTGTGTGCCACCACACCTGGCTAGTATTTTTTTTTTTTTTTTTTTTTTTTTTTTTTTAGTAGAGATGGGGTTTCATGATGTTGGCCAGGCTGGTCTCAAACTCCTCACCTCAAGTGATCAGCCCGCCTCAGCCTCCCAAAGTGCTCGGATTACAGGCGTGAACCACTGAGCCCAGCCAGTTTTTTATTTTATCTTTTTGAGACAGGGTCTTGCTCTGTTGCCCCGGCTGGAGTGCAGTGGTGCAATCATGTCTCACTGCAGCCTCAATTTCCTGGTCTGAAGCAATCTTCCCACTTCAACCTCCTGAGTAGCTGGGTTTTGCTACGTTGCCCAAGCTGGCCTTGAACTTCTGGACTCAAGTGATGATATACCTGCCTCAATCTCCCAAAGTGCTGGGGTTACAGGCATGAGCCACTGTGCCCAGCCCCTAAGGTTTATTGGTCTGTATAACCCCCAAGCCCTTTGTCCTGATCTTTACCCAGCAGATGGCCTAGAGAATCCCTTTCTGGGGACAGCCACACTGCCTTCCTAAAGTGTGTGGATCAGAAGGGAGAGTGAGAATCTCTGAGTTGACTTATATTTTTGTGAGCTGATTTTTTCTCAGGCTGGTCAAGTGAAGCAGTGGAAGTAGAGAAGGAACAAAGAAATCGTAACTGGTTGTGATCAATTCGTTGTCACACCACTGCACTGGGAC
This sequence comes from Leontopithecus rosalia, assembly GCA_028533165.1. Taxonomy (NCBI): domain Eukaryota; kingdom Metazoa; phylum Chordata; class Mammalia; order Primates; family Cebidae; genus Leontopithecus; species Leontopithecus rosalia. Next base: position 26,833,586 of record CM052668.1, on the reverse strand, counting down.
CAGCAATGAGGTTTAAGAAAGAGTCTCTGTAGCCCAGGCTGGAGTGCAGCCTCCACCTCCCAGTTCCAGTGACTCTCCTGCCTCAGCCTCCCTAGTAGCTGGGATTGCAGACGCCAGCCACCACAACTGGCTGATTTTTTGTATTTTTCATCTCTTTTAGTAGAGACGGGGTTTCACTGTGTCGGCCAGGCTGCTCTCAAACTCCTGACCTCAGGCGATCCACCCTCCTCAGCCTCCCAAAGTGCTGGGATTACAGGCGTGAGCCACCATGCCCAGCCCGAGCTGATTTTTAATAAAGCCCATTCCACATCTCCAGGGTGCCAGGAGCTTGAGGGGGACAGGGATGTGAAGTGGCCACTGAATGCCTTGGCCACTGGCCCATTGTTGGGCAGCCTTTGCAACAAAAAGAGAGCCTTTGTCAGGCTGTAAATTGATCGTGTGACACAGCTGAGCTTCAAGGGTCACAGCAGCAGCAGCCTGCAGAGTGTCTGTTGCAGTGAGGCCATGGGAGGAGTCCAGAGGCCCGGATGGAGTTGAGCTGCCAGGAGCGGTGGGGCTGGGGCTTCCCTTGCCCTGAGAAGAAAGGGGCAGGTTTAGGCAGGAGAAGCGGGTCACAGAGCAGCAGCTTCTGCATGAAAAACATGTAAAGGC
>CM052668.1:26810596-26832435 GCA_028533165.1 Leontopithecus rosalia | reverse complement strand
TTTTTTGAGACGGAGTTTTGCTTGTTACCCAGGCTGGAGTGCAACGGCTCGATCTCAGCTCACTGCAACCTCCGCCTCCTGGGTTCAGGCAATTCTCCTGCCTCAGCCTCCTGAGTAGCTGGGATTACAGGCACGCACCACCATGCCCAGCTAAGTTTTTGTATTTTTAGTAGAGACGGCGTTTCACCATGTTGACCAGGATGGTCTGGATCTCTTGACCTCGTGATCCACCCGCCTCGGCCTCCCAAAGTGCTGGGATTACAGGCGTGAGCCACTGTGCCCAGCGAGCTCAGATGCTTTTCTTCAGGATGGGCTCTGGCTAAGAAGCATGACCTCCTGTGGCAGCCTCCCCCATGTGGCTGTGGAGCTGCAGAGTTGGCCCTTCTGGGGCCACCCTCCAGCCCCAGACTGCTTGCTTCCCTGCCCCATGCCTGGAAAGCAGGCTTCACTGCTAGAACAGGAGAGACTCGCAGGCCAGGTCCTGGATCCTTCATAGACAGGTAAGCAGATCGAGAAACAGGCCAGACCGGCGTGGCAGGTCTTTTGTGCCAACATTATCACCTGCAACTCTCTCAGTAACACCGGCCAGGCTGTGTTGGGAAATGCCTTGGCCCCTGGCCCTCCACCCTGTCACCTGTGACCAACTCTTATGCCCCATATAGTATATCAGCGGAGGCTCCCTCCACACCTCAGGCCAGCCTCAGGTCCGTGTGCAGCAGTCCCCAAATGCCCAACAGGAAAACCTCGTCCCCAGTCACCCGGGTGGCCTGAGCAGAGCCTGCCTCGTGACTCACTCACTCCAGCCCTAACCATGTACAACACTGGTGTACACTTAACAGTGGGACAAGCCACCATCCTGCCATTCTCACGCAGAAACATGACTTTCTGCAAAGAAGATGTTCCCAATGAAGGACAGCGTAAACCACAGTTGGGCAAGGCCGAGCTTGTCAAGGAAGGGAGGAGGCAGGCTGATGGCAGGAGGAGGGTAAGGGGCCACTTACCCTTTGTGCCAAGCGGCAGGGAAGAATCCACCTGCTTGCCTGGAAGAGAACGCACAGTGTGCAGTGAGCTCACAGCCCCCACCCCACAGAGCTGCCCCCAGGGGTCCCTCAGCTGAGGCCTCCACGGGGAGCTCTTTCTGAGGAACTTTCTTCCACCTCTTGTCGGGCTTAGTTGCCACTGTGGAGGGCCCAAGGACAGTATTCCCAAGGCCTTCAGATTTTAGGGATGGGGAGATGGATGGGGGTTCTCAAGGATGGGGCTCCTCCGCCAAGAGCAGCTTCCTGGGCTGAGGGACCCCAGACTCACGGAAGCAGCGGAGCATGCACGCCTCCTCAGAGAGGTAGCTGTTCTTATTGCCCCGGCACCCTCCATAGATGAAGTTGTTGCAGGAGTTCTTCTCCACGTCAAAGTACCAGCGTGGGAAGGCCGCACGGCAAGGCCCAGTGACTGCCTTGGCGGTGCAGTATTCTGGGAGCAAGACAGCCCAAGGAATAGAAATTAGCAGGGTATGCAAAGAAGGGAAGCAGGGCCGGGCGTGGTGGCTCAAGCCTGTAATCCCAGCTTGAGGATTACAGGGAGGCCGAGGCGGGTGGATCACAAGGTCAAGAGATCGAGACCATCCTGGTCAACATGGTGAAACCCCGTCTCTACTCAAAATACAAAAAATTAGCTGGGCATGGTGGTGCGCGCCTGTAATCCCAGCTACTCAGGAGGCTGAGGCAGGAGAATTGCCTGAACCCAGGAGGCGGAGGATGCGGTGAGCCGAGATCGCGCCATTGCACTCCAGCCTGGGTAACGAGTGAAACTCCGCCATCTCAAAAAAAAAAAAAAAAGAAGGGAAGCAAGCTAGAACATAACTGCGGGGGCTCCCGGCTCCAGCCAATGGAGAAACTTCTCTCTGGTAGAGAAGCCTGTAAATTACCGCCAAGACCAGTCCAGCCACTCTGACACGCTGCTCCGAGGGCTACATGACGGCTTCAGAGCTGAGACTGCATTACTTTGAAGACTGCGCTCTGCCAGGCCCTGTTCTAGGCCGTTTACATGCAGTGGCTGAGTCCCTATGAGACCTGTGAGGGACCCTTCATTTGATACATGGGAACTGAGGCAGGGCAACAGTCATGTGCTCACAGCCGTGCCGCTGGTGAGAGGTGCAGGGACAGTGCAGACTCCAAAGCCATGTACCAGGCTGCACCTCTAAAGCACATCTCCTTCCTGCTGCTGAGGCATCCATGTGGGGCTTGTCACCTTGACCCCGATCCCAGGGGACTGTCACCACCCGGCGGGGGAGTCCTGCTCTACAACCTCCTCAGTGGAAATCCGCAACTGTCTCTCAAGACCTAACTAACAATTCTCCTGCCTCAGCTTCCTGAGTAGGTGGGACTACAGGTTCGTGCCACCGTGCCCGGCTAATTTTTTATATTTTTAGTAGAGACCAGGTTTCACCGTGTTAGCCGGGATGGTCTCGATCTCTTGACCTCATGATCAGCCCGGCCCGGCCTCCCAAACTGCTGGGATTATAGGTGTGAGCCACCTCACGTGGCCTCTTTGGAGTTTTACCTTCATAGCTGAACATATCGCTGGAGTGGTCATCAGAGTCCTGCCTTCCGGGAGCTGAAACACAAACAAGTGTGTCAGGGAGCCTGGGCCGGACACAGGACACGGGCCTAGCTGGGGCTGGGGCTGGAAGGGCCCGCTGAGGAGAGTGGACACCATGCCTTTAAGGAGGGGCATGGAGCCCCTTCCATGGGCAGCTCTGCTGTGTCACCCCAGCCATAATGAGCTCGCTCTACACACACACTGAGAGCAATAGATGAGGCAGCCCAGCCACCACCTCAGGGTTCCTATAGAAACCACGCCCGCCACAGCTCCCAATGGGATGAGGAATACAGTCTTGATCACACTTTCTAATACAGTGAGAGGGAAATGTTCCTCTCCAACAGAATGGAAACCAGAGCTGGCGTGCAGGGGGATAGTGGGGAATCAACAGGGAGCCAGGCCCAGCAATGCCAGGAAAGGCATGGGACTCCTGGCTTAGCAAAGCGGGAAAGTGGCCACCCTAACACCCCAGCATTCTGCAAGCCAGCTGCCCAACAGCTGCTGAGCTACAGTGCACTTAGTGGGCAGTGGCTGCTGGGAGAGTCCCATCCTCCAGCGGGGGCGCGATACAGTCCTCCCCTCCATGGCAGCCTCCCAAAGTCCATGGCCTGGGGACTGCCCCGAGAGTGCATTTGCTACCTGGCAGTGCATCGGGACCACTCACCCCAGGTGCCTGATGCAGTCTTTAAACCATAAAGGAGGAATGGCGCAGCGGCCGCCAGCACTACAAAGCAAGCTAACACACATCTTGAGATCATGCACTGCAGTGGCGGGGAGGCGGGGGTGGCAAAGGACAGAGGTCGCTCACAGGGAAGGGGACAGTGACAGCAACAGGGAGCAAAGGAAGTAGAGGAGGCAGAACAGGCAGACAGCGGACAGGCGGACAGGCAGAGTGGAGCCAGCACAGCAGCTGAACTGCTCAGCAAGGAGGCGCCTAAGCCTCACGAGCAGAAGCCACCTCCATCCCCTGTCTTCCAGGAGGAGGTAGGGGCCAGCCAGGAAGTGCTGCAGGATCCCCGGCCCCTCTGTCAGCTGTAAACTCCCCCATGTAAGGATACTGGAGCCAGAAGCCGGCAGCCAGGCAGAGCCCCTGGTTTGCCAATTTTGAGTCAACAGAACCACAAGAGGGAAGCCTGTGACAGTTCCCAAATTGCAAGTGTTCTTTCACAATGACCCACGGTGGCCTCACTCCATCTTGGTCTCTTTTAGAACCTACCACTTGGGACAGAGGAATCTGCTGCATTCCTGCTGATGGCCAGGTCACCCGTGGCATTCTCTGCAAGGGCACAAATAAACAGCACAGTGAGAAAGCACCTCCAAGACTGCCGGTGACAAAGAATGAGCTGGCCCTGTGTGCCTCTCACCACAGCATCCATTTCTCCTTTACATGGGACCTTCAACACACATGCCAGACCACAACAAGCCCATCACAACTTGGAAATAAGGAACTAAGATTACCTCCTTTAAGAGAAAACTTAAAGATTAACTTGCAAAGATGTTCAAAGTGATTTTAAAGAGACAGTGACTTGGCCAGGTGTGGTGACTCACACCTGTAATCCCAGCACTTTGGGAGGCTGAGGCAGATGGATCATCTGAGGTCAGGAATTTCAGAACGGCCTGGCCAACATGGCTGTATTAAAAATACAAAAGTTAGCCGGGCATGGTGGCGCATGCCTGTAATCCCAGTTACTTAGGAGGCTGAGGCAGGAGAATCTCTTGAACCCAGGAGGCGGAGGCTGTGGTGAGCCGAGATGGATGGCATCACTGCACTCCAGCCTAGGTGATAAGAGCGAAACTCTGCCTCAAAAACAAAAAACAAAACAAACAGAAAAAAACCCAGTGACTTCCAGGATCAAATAATCTGCTTAACCATATCAACTCATCTAACGAATTCAACTGTAATCCTAGTGCTTTGGAAGGCTGAAGGGTCATGGGGGGGGCCTCACTTGAGGCCAGGAGTTTGAGAACAGCTTGGGCAACATAAAAAGACCTCATCTCTTTAAAGAAAAAAAAAATTTAAAGGTGAACATAATAAATTTTACATGGCATTTATTTTATCTCCTATACCTTGTCCAAGATGGAGGAAGCCTGGCTCCCCTGCATCCTCAGGGCTGGCCTAGCTTGATGCTGTTAAACGGTCACCTGCAAACCAGCTCCCCTCATTCTGCCTCTCTTTTCATCAAGCGGTCTTCTGGCCACTGGACTAGAGAGTTGCCTATGTGGACTAAAGGCACAGGCCCAGGAACACGAGTGCCTGCTCCCTGGGTAGCGCTGATTCTCACGACAAACGAATACCTTGGCATTCTCATTCTCACTTACCCTCCCACAGAGCTTCCCTGCCTGGGAGAGAATATGCGCAAAGGACACCGGGAACTAGCAGCCCGCACAGTTTTTAGCTCTTTACAGACTCACATGGGGGCACCTTGAGAGACATACATCACATCCAGTCAGATGCCAATATGCGCTTTCCGGACCCGCAAGGTGGGGCCTGACTCCAGGGAGACGGCTAACCTGCCTGCTCTCGGCAACACACAGCCACATCCCCTGGCTGATGCTCACTGTCCACAGCCTGAGTTCTCAATACTCAACTCCCTTCCTGAGGAGATAAGGAATAGCCAGGATGGACACATATATTTGCTAAAGTCAACTCTTGACTGGGATAGCTCAGAAAAGGTAGCAAAAAATATTTCTACCAAGTCCTCCTTCATACCGAATCACAGCAGATGATAGAAAAACACAGTAACTGGGTCAGGTATGGTGGCTCACGGCAACAACGTCAAGTCATCGAAAACAAGTTAGAAATAGTTTTGTTTATGTTTTAATTAAAGACCAGTGTAATAGTTTGGGTATTTTCCCCCACAGTTAAAGGGAAAATGTTTAGCCAGGCGCAATGGCTCATGCCTGTAATCTCAGCACTTTGGAAGGCAAGCGGATTGCTTGAGCTCAGGAGTTTTAGACCACCTTAGGTAACATAGTGAGACCCCATCTCTGCAAAACATACAAAAATTAGCCAGGTGTGAGAACGCGTGCCTGTAGTCAGTCCCAGCTACTCGAGAGAATGAGGCACAAGAATTACTTGAACCCAGGAGGCAGAGGTTGCAGTGAGCCGAGATCACTCCACTGTACTCCAGCCTGGGTGACAGAGCAAGACTCCATCTCAAAATAAAATAACATAACCCAAATACTCAGGGATTAAGAGGGGCAGTCCTGCTGGAGTGGATCGAAAAGCCTCTGCTCAAGAAGGCAAGGCTACTTCCTCCTCGGTCTGCTCTGAGACTTGGAGTCAGAGGTGGGAGAAAGGAAGCTGGGTCATGCTGGCCCCTGTCGTCTCACTGCCTCTCTGGGAAGAGGAGGGAGGGAGGGTCTGCTGTGAAACCACTGTGCAGCCACCAGGACATATACACAGTGCCTGTTTCTTCTGCTTTTTAAACCACCACCCAGATTCCACTGTCAAGAACTAATAAAGAGCAGAAGTATCCACGTTCCAGTCAATAAATTGTCTCTAAATAGCAAAACCTGGCTGGGCACAGTGGCTCACGCCTGTAATCCCAGCACGTTGGAAGGCCCAAGTGGGAGGATCACTTAAGGCCAGGAGTTCAAGACCAGCCTGGGTAACATAGGGAGATCCCGTCTCTACATAAAATTTCACAATGAGCAAGGTGTGATGGCATGTGCCTATAGTCCTGGTTACTCAGGAGGCTGAGGTGGGGGGATCTGCTTGAGCCCAGGAGGTGGAGGCTGCAGTGAGACCCTGCCTAAAAAAAAAGCAAAAGCTCCAGCTACCACTGTCTTACCTGTGACAGCAGCACATTTCTTGAGACACTCCTCCTTGCTCAGGTGATTATTGCTGTTTCCGTCACAGCCCCCATACACAAACAGCTGACAGGATCCGTCAGTGACATTGTACCACCACCTAGGCATGGAGGCCCGGCATCTGCCCACCACCTTCGAAGCCAGGCAAAAGTCTGCAACAAAAAGCACAACGCTGTTAGCTTGGCAGGGCAATCCTGGCAATGACGGACCCACACAGAGCTGTACAAGGATCCCCCGGGAGAATCAGAGCCTTGAGTTCTAGCAGTTCCTCTGAGCTGTTTCCCAAGCCCAGATCGCCAACAGACCTACTCAGTGCTTCCTTCCTTGTACAGGAAAGAAACACATCACCCAACAACAAAGACCCAACCCACCCACTGAACTGTACTTCAGTTGCGTGTTTTGTCCCTGTTCACATTATTGAAGACGTGCACATCCAGTGTAGAAACATGGCTGTATTTATTTATTTTGGAGACAAGAGTCTCACTCTATTGCCCAGGCTAGAGTGGCTCAATCTTAGCTCACTGCGACTTCTGCCTCCTGGGTTCAAATGATTCTTGTGCCTCAGCCTCCTGAGTGACTGGGACTACCAGCGTACGCCACCATGCTGGGCTAATTTTTTTTGTACTTTTAGTACAGATGGGGTTTCACCTTGTTGCCCAGGCTGGTCTTCAACTCCTGAGCTCAGGCAATCTGCTCGCCTTGGCCTCCCAAAATACTGGGATTATAGGCATGAGCCATCGTGCTCAACAGAAACATGACTTTTAAAGGCAAAAAAAAAAAAAAAAAAAAAAACACAAAAAAAAACGAAACAGAAACAAAAACAGACTCCGGGACTCTTCTGGATGCCGCCCCATCCCACAGGGCCAAGGAGAGCTTAGGACAAGTGAGGCTGGGAAGGAGGGGAGCTGTCAGCATCCTCGGAAGTCCTTGCGTGCACTTTTCCTGACCTTTCCTGTCCACTCTCTGCCCCGGCAGGCCACGGGACACTCAAGTTTCTGAAAGAGCCTCAGAAGGAAGCTTTTTTTTTTAATTGCATTTTAGGTTTTGGGGTACATGTGAAGAACATGCAAGATAGTTGCATAGGTACACACGTGGCAGTGTGATTTGCTGCCTTCCTCCCCTTCACCTCTATCTGGCATTTCTCCCCATGCTGTCTCTCCCCAACTCCCCACCCCCCGCTGTCCCTCCCCTATTCCCCCCAACAGACCCCAGTGTGTAGTGCTCCCCTCCCTGTGTCCATGTGTCCTCATTGTTCAACACCTGCCTATGAGTAAGAATATGAGGTGTTTCATTTTCTGTACTTGTGTCAGTTTGCTGAGATGATGTTCTCCTGTTTTTTCTTTTTAAATTTTTGTTCTCTTTTTTAGCTCTGACACAGGTCAGAAGAAAGAAGCTTCTTAACTCTAGTGCCCGCAGCCCAGCCCGTGGCTCCAAAGATAACAGGTCCTACCCCTGCACCAGGGCTTGCTGTAGCTCCTATCCCGGCACACCAAAATGGGTCTGGGTTTCAAGGTGCCCTCAAATCTGGCCCTACTTTGGTAAAAGGGAAACAAAAGCCAGAAACATTTCTTGCAAAAGGTCAATACTCCATTTTAAGAGAGAGAAAGAAACAATTGCTAGAAGCATCACCTGTACCAAAACAAGCCTTTCCACTGGAAGGAGGGGAAGCAATCTGAAAAGAGTGAATGGCCGCGCGGTGTGGCTCTGAGTCTGCTCCTGTATCACGGTATCAGCCCGCCCTAACCCTGGGCTCCACCACCGCTGCCTGCTCAGCACAAGGGCATTCCAACCTGTGCATGGCCTGGCACAGGGTGCTTGATAAACGTGTCAAACAAGAGCATCCCAGAGCCAAATGCTTGCTTAGATGTTGTCATTTACTCCTCGCTAGTTGTTTTCATGTTTGTTAGGGTTATTTCACCCACTGGGGATATATCTTCTGTTGTGTCTCCCAAAATATGTCACAGTGATGGGCATGAAACCAGATGTTCCACAGACAAAAAGGTTGGTACTGTGCAAAACACACACACACATATATGCCTCCAAGGAAATCCCAGACACCAACAAATCACACGCAAGTAGCACAGCAGAAAAAGCATTCTGAAGCAGGAATTCCCTATCGTGTGAAGAAAGCTAACCATGAAAAGTCACCCGTTAAAGTACCGTATCTAGATACTTCATATGAATGAAAGTGTACAGTATGTCCATAAAAGGCTAATCAATAGACACAGGAAGTAGATGAGTGGTTGCCAGGTACTGGGGGTGGGGATGGGGAGTGACAGGTACAGGGATCTTTAGGAGATGATGAAAAGGTTCTAAAATTGGATTGTGGCAATAGCTGCACAGCTCTGTAGAAGATGCTAAACATCCTTGGATGATATACTTAAAATGAGTCATTTTATGATATATAATTTTTTTTTTGAGACAGAGTTTCACTCTGGTTGCCCAGGCTGGAGTGCAATGGTGTGATTTCGGCTCACTGCAACCTTCACCTCCTGGGTTCAAGCAATTTCTCCTGCCTTAGCCTCCTGAATAGCTGGGATTACAAGCATGTGCCACCATGCCCAGCTAATCTTTATATTTTTAATAGAGACAGGGTTTCCCCATGTTGGCCAGGCTGGTGTTTAACTTCTGACCTCAGGTGATCTGCCCACCTTGGCCTCCCAAAGTGCTGGGATTACAGGCGTGAGCCAGTATGCCTGGCCTATGTAATTGTTTATCTCAAAAACAATAGAGTCTTCCTCTGTCAACCAAGCTCAAATGCAGTGGCAGGACCATGGGTCACTAAAGCCTTGCCTCCTAGGCTCAAGTGATCCTCCCACCTCAGCCTCCTGTGTAGCTGGGACTACAGGCGGGGAGGAAAAAAGAAAGTTTTTTTTTTTTTAAATAGGGGCACCTTTTGTCCATTACACATCAACCAGAACCAGCCAGGTGTGCACCTGGAGCAGGTACAATATGCCAAAGGTCACAAAACACACAATCAACAAGGCCCAGAGAAAACAGCAGGAGGAGGTACTCTGGTGTGTGACTCAGCCCAGCCCAAAGTTGGGAGCAACACTGCCACCAACAAGATGAGATGAAGAGGAACCACCTGGGACCCAGTTATAATCCAAAGCTGAAAACGGCATCAAGGCAGGAGCACCCAACGGCAGCAGAGGAGTCAGCAGCCTCCCTGCTGCCCTGGCAGACACTCTGGCTGCTTTGTGTCCCAGCTCCCCAAGCAGTGTCAGACACAGCCTTTGTCCACAATAAACTTGAGAGGGCAACTGTATGCCTTAAATGGCTGAATCGCATGAAATTTGAGTTACACCTCAAAACAAAACCAGTAACCTGAGGGAGGGCCCAACAACACAGGGCGGCCAGGCAGGAACCACCAGACACCACACCCGAGAAGGAAGCAGGGTGACCCACAGTAGCACGGCAGGAATTTGGTAACTTTTCATAAGCAAGGGTGCCAGGTACACATGGCATGTGCAGACGCCTAAGAGTGTTAGAAGGAGAAAAAATGCCTATCAAGGGATGGATGTCAGTTACCTTGGTGAATTCAACCCTGCCCAGAACCTGGCCATCATCTTTATAGGCGCAGACATGCACTCTTGCCAGGGCCCTGGTGCTGAGGAGACACAGGAGCGCTGGCCCCAGCTAACAGCGCACGGGATACATGAGACCACAGCGGCAGGCGATGAATTTACAGTGAGAACATCAGCGCGTTCTGTCAAGCAGGCTGTATGCTGATGTGAGCCAGCAAACCATCTTGGAAAGCAAGTGTCAATGGAACAGGATGCTTGGAGTCAGAATAAAGTTAGTTTACTGTATGATTCCTAAGAACATTCTCACCACTGGGATCTCTCGAGCAGACCAAATGCTCACAGTAACTGCAATAACTGGCAATAGCTGCACAGCTCTGTAGAAGGTGCTAAAAATCCTTGAATGGCTCAGGACAGCTCTTCCAGAGCACGGTCACAATCTGTCCCTGAGACACTTCCTTTTATTTTTTTTGAGATGAAGTTTCCCTCTTGTTGCCCAGGCTGGAGTGCAGTGGCACAATCTGAGCTCACTGCAACCTCCACCTCCTGGGTTCAAGCAATTCTCCTGTCTCAGCCTCCTGAGTAGCTGGGATTACAGGCACCCACCATTGCACCCAGCTAATTTTAATTTTTTTTAGTAGAGACAGGGTTTTGCCATGTTGGCCAGGCTGGTCTCAAACTCCTGACCTCAGGTGATCTACACACCTCAGCCTCCCAAAGTGCTGGGATTAAGGGTGTGAGCCACTGTACCTGGTTGACACTTCCTTTCTGGGTTGCTGCTGTGGGCCAGGACCTCTTCTAGCCTGGACACTTTCTGTCAACACGCCGGGGCCTTCGTGACAAGTCTTGTGAGCCTGGGAAGCCATTCCGTGTCTAGACAGCTACTCACAACTGCTCTAAATATCACACATTGACTCAGTGGTTTAAGGTGCAGAAAACAGCCTTATTTTCAGGTTCCTTGGGGAAAGTAGGAAGGAAAGACAGAATTTCACTGTTGTCCCAGGAGAATTCAGAAATGTCTCTTTATGGCCACAGTGGTTCATGCCTGTAATCCCAACACTTCGGGAGGCTGAGGCAGGCAGATCACCTGAGGTCAGGAGTTCGAGACCAGCCTGGCCAACATGGTGAAATCCCGACTCTACTAAAAATACAGAAATTAGCCAGGCGCAGTGGCACGTCCCTGTAGTCCCAGCTACTCGGGAGGCTGAGGCAGGAGAATCACTTGTGCCCAGGAGACAGATGTTACAGTCAGCCAAGATTGCACCACTGCACTCCAGCCTGGGGAACAGAGCAAGACTCTGTCTTAAAAATAAACACATAAATAAAAATAAACATCTCTTTTTTCAGAGAGAACTTGTGTGCAACGGCTGCAAACAGCAGCTTCCTTGGTAGTGTAGTGCAGCCTGTTTCTTGTACGGGTTGCTCTGAGGGGCCTTGGACACAAGCCTTTCAGATGTATGTTCATGTCTCTGACCTTGGACTACCCCAGGGTAGGCTCCAAACAGGCATGCGAGGTCCGTTTGGAAAACCCCAGGACACTGGCCAGGGTTCACATTGGCCAAGTTATCATGTCCATCTGCACCAAGCTGCAGAACAAGGAGCATGTGATTGAGGCCCTGCGCAGGGCCAGGTTCAAGCTCCCTGGATGCCAGAAGATCCACATCTCAAAGAAGTGGGGTTTCACCAAGTTCAATGCCAATGAATCTGAAGACATGGCGGCTGAGAAACAGCTCATCCCAGATGGCTGTGGGGTTAAGTACATCCCCAGTTGTGGCCCTCTGGACAAGTGGTGAGCCCTGTACTCATAAGGGCTTCCACTGTGCTGCTCCCTCTTAATATTCACCAATAAATTTACTTCCTGTCCCAAAAAAAAGGAGAGCACTTGGACTAAAAACACATTATGTCTGAAAGACAGAAGTTGGCATTTGTAGAAGCTGGATGATGGTGCATGGGGCGTTATAACACTTTTCACTGCTTTGTATATATTTGAAAATTTTTGTAATAAAAATATAATTTTTTTTTTTTGAGACGGAGTTTCGCTGTTGTTACCCAGGCTGGAGTGCCATGGCACAATCTCGGCTCACCGCAACCTCTGCCTTCTGGGTTCAGGCAATTCTCCTGTCTCAGCCTCCTGAGTAGCTGGGACTACAGGCGCACACCACCATGCCCAGCTAATTTTTTGTATTTTTAGTAGAGACGGGGTTTCACCTTGTTGACCAGGATGGTCTCGATCTCTTGACCTCGTGATCCACCCGCCTCGGCCTCCCAAAGTGCTGGGATTATAGGCGTGAGCCACCACGCCCGGCCAAAAATATAATTTTTTTTTTTGAGATAGAGTTTCGCTCTTGTTACACCAGGCTGGAGTGCAGTGGCACAATCTTGGTTCACTGCAACCTCTGACTTCAGGTTTCAAGCGATTCTCCTTCCTCAACCTCCAGAGTAGCTGGGATTACAGGTGTTCGCCACCATGTCTGGCTCATTTTGTATTTTTAGTAGAGACGGAGTTTCTCCATGTTGGTCAGGCTGGCCTCAAACTCCTGGCCTCGGGTGATCTGCCCGCCTCAGCCTCCCAAAGTGCTGGGATTAACAGGCGTGAGCCACTGTGCTCGGACAAAAAAATAATTTTTTTTTAAACCCAAATTTCATTTGAGTAAAATAGTTCTAAGTAGCAGATTAATTGGCTGAAGTTAGGTCCAACTGAGACTAAATTTAGTCATGTCCTTACTAGTTAGGACACACATCCTTCTGTGAATATGGAAGGAAGCTCCTTGTTGAAAGCAAATCACCTTACTTTGTCACATGCTTTCACTAACTGAATTGCTTTTAAGCATCTATGATGTCAACTTTACTTTCAGGCTTGAGAGAAGTGAAGTCATGAAAAGGGATTTTGTTTGCTCACTTGTTTTAATGGAGGCAGTGTTCCTGCAGGAAACACAGGCCATATAGTATTCACTTCCACCACAAATAACAACAATGCATTTTCTCATTCACTGTTCTCCAAAGAGCCTGTCATTTCTTTCTTTATTTATTTAGAGACTGAGTCTCACTCTGTCACCGAGGCTGGAGTGCAGTGGCATGATCACAGCTGACAGCAGCCTCAACCTCCTGGGCTCAAGCGATCCTCCCACCTCAGCCTCCTGAGTAGTTGGGACTACAGGCACACACCACCATGCCTGGCTAATTTTTTTTTTTTTTTGGTAGAGATGGGGGTCTCACCATGTTGCCCAGGCTGGTCTCAAGTGATCCTCCTGCCTTCACCTCTGCAAGTGCTGGGATCATAGGTGTGAGCCACAGCGCCTGGCCGCAATACTTCTTGCCTTTGCCAAGCATGATGCCTGGCATATCATGTTCCCTACCTCTAACAGTCACAATAAAACTGTGAATCACATAGTAATACCCCTGCTTTACAAATGAGAATGCTGAGACCTGAGGTGATTAAAGGGAGGCAGGCAGCAGTGCCAGGATGAGCTCACAGAGGTCTGATGAGCGCCCAGGGGCTAACATGACCCTTCAGACTGACCCACAGCATCAACAGGCAGTAGAAGAACACAACCGAGGCTGCCTACAAGCCAAAACATTCCTCAGCGTCTTTATCACAATCGGAGGGCTCACCAAGGCCAGGCCTCGGCCAGGCCTCTGTTTTCAGTCACACTCAATGACAGGGTCACGGACAGCAACATACCACAGGAAACGGCCAAGGCTGACGAGGACTGGGCTGGACACATTTTTAGAAAGCTATTCTTTAATGAGGAATTCTATTATTACAAAATGACAAAATGCTAAATTGGTCTTAAAACAGTATTGGGAAGCAATCACGAAAAACATGACTCAAGTGCTATTTTGTATGCTCGCAAATACTAGGGCAAAATTAAGGACATTCTGTATGTTTCCAAAGCGCAGATGGACACACAGGAAAATGCTGAAAGGAACCAAATTTGGATGAACTCTCAAGCCTCAGAATATCTAAAAAAGTAGAATTCCTGCCTTTAGGGAAGAGTAACTTTCTTTTGGAAAAGCATCAGAAAGGGCTAGAGGCACACATCACCTGAAACATGAACTCACTCAGAAACTCCCGGCAGGTATTCTCAACAGCAACAGCTGTCGTAAAACTGCAAAACACCCGGGTCACAGGTTCCTCTGGTTCTGAAGTCACTAGAGCTTTAACCAAGACAATCAGCCGGCGACTAAGACAACAAGTAGTCAGCTGGATAGACCTGCTGTCACCCTCCGAAGGACATTACAGAATTCTGGGGGGTCCCAAGTACTACCAATCTAATCTAATTTGACAGATTTTAAAAGACCATACTGGGCTGGTGGCTCACACCTATAACCCCAGCGCTTTGGGAGGCCAAGACAGGCCAATTCCTTGAGCTCAAAATACAAAAAAGAGTGGGGTGTGGTGGTGTACACCTGTGGCCCCAGCTACTTGAGAGGCTGAGGTGGGAGGATCAACTGTGCAACAGGCAGAGGATGCAGTGAGCTGAGACTGCATCACTGCACTCAGGCCTGGATAACAGAGTGAGACCCTGTCTCAGAAATAAAAAAAGACAGATGAGATGGTACCGTAATCATTTTCCAAAAATGCGTAATTGCAGCTGTGTCTACTTTGCAAAGTCAGTACTTTAATGAAGTATTTCAAATATGCTGAGGAGTACAGAAAATACCCCATGTCTAGTATGTCCACATCTCAACGTCATCAAATCTTCACATTTTTCAAGAAGTAAGATATATATGAAGAGGCTAGGTGGACGGATCACTTGAGGTCAGGAGTTGGAGAGCAGCCTGGGAAAACGGTGAAACCCCATCTCTACTAAAAATACAAAAACAAAATTAGCTGGGCGTGGTGGCGGGCGCCTGTAGTCCCAGCTACTCAGGAGGCTGTGGCAGAAGAATCGCTTGAACCCAGGAGGTAGAAGCTGCAGTGAGCTCAGATCGCACTACTGCACTCCAGCCTGAATGACAAAGCAAGACTCTGTTCTCCAAAAATAAATAAATAAAACATGGATAGAGCAGAAACCCTTTGCATACCCCTCATTCCGTCACATTTGCTCTGCCTACACCAAATTAACCTCCCACCACCTTGGACTTGGTGTTTCCTTTTATTCATGTTTTTATATTCATTAAAACAAGCAAAATAACATTCCTAGGGTTCTAGTTATTGACACACTCCCATGAGTGCTACGAGCTGAGGCACCAGAGCTTCTTGCCTCACCACATGCAGGACAGGAAAGCCTAAAGCCACTCCTGAAATGCTTCTCCTCCTCCTGCTCCCACCCGTATGTTTTTCTAGAACAAGGGTCTGCAAATGTTTTCCATAAGAGGCCAAATGGTAAACAAAGGCAGCAATTGTCCTGCCCATCAGTGTATGATCACACAAAGCAATCTCATAATCAGGGGGAAAAATGATAAAAATTTTTGTCACTGGGTATAGTGGCTCATGCCTGTAATCCCAGCACTTTGGGAGGCTAAGGCGGGTGGATCACGAGGTCAGGAGTTCGAGACCAACGTGGCCAACATAGTGAAACGCCATCTCTACTAAAAGTATAAAACTTAGCCAGGCATGGTGGCACGCGCCTGTAGTCCCAGCTACTAGGGAGGCTGAGGCAGGAAAATTGCTTGAACCCAGGAGGAGAGGAGGTTGTGATAAGTCGAGATAGCACCACTGCACTCCAGCCTGGGCAACAGAGCAAGACTCTGTCTCAAAAAAAAAAGAAAAATGAAAAATTTTGTCAAACTAGGCACGGCAGCTCATACCTATAATCCCAGCACTTTGGGAGGCCAAGGAAGGAGGATCACTTGAGGTCACAAGTTTAAGACCAGCCTGGGCAACATAGTGAGACCCTGTTTCTACAAAAAACAAAAATAATTTTTTTGGCCAGGCACGGTGGCTCACACCTGTGGTTAGGATTTCAAGACCAGTCTGACCAACATGGCGAAACCCATCTCTACTAAAAATACAAAAATTAGCTGGGCATGTTGGTGCACTCCTATAATCCCCGCTACTCAGGAGGCTGAGGCAGGAGAATGGCTTGAACTGGGGAGGCGGAGGTTGCAGTAAGCTGAGATGGTGCCATTTGAGACAGGGTCTTGCTCTGTCACCCAGGCTAGAGTGCAGTGGTGTGATCTTGGCTTACTACAATCTCCGCCTCCCGGGTTTAAGCCTCCCAAGTAGCTGGGATTACAGATGCCCACCGCCACCCCCGGTGAATTTTCGTATTTTTAAAGTAGAGACGGGGTTTCACTATGTTGGCCAGGCTGGTCTCGAACTCCTGACCTCATGATCCGTCCGCCTCAGCCTCCCAAAGTGCTGGGGTTACAGGTGTGAGCCACTGCACCCCAGCTGCAAAAAAATTTCTAAGGGCAGTTGGAACCGTGTTGTGGTCTTCTCACCATATAACTTATGACACAAAGCAAGCATCACTTCTATGCCTTTTCTAGCAATTATCACTTTTCTAGATCTGGATCAGCTTCCCATGTTTTATCCTTTACTCTTTCTTTCAATGTCGTAGAATTGCTTTGAGAGCTGCTTCACAGAAGAGGCTTTGCCAGTGTTGCTTCCTCTGGGCCACCATCCAGAAAGTCACAACTGCAGCCCTCATTTCTGTGGACAAGAAGCCCTCACGAGCTCCCCAGGCTGCAGATCCAGAGTCTCTCAATGGCAGAGGGAAGGGCGGCACCTCCCACGAGCTAGTCTCCCACTCCATTTTACATTGTTTTGTTTTCCCAGTCTCGCTCTGTCACCCAGACTGGAGTGCAATGGAACTATCTCGGATCACTGCAACCTCCGCCTCCCGGGTTCAAGCGATTCTCCTGCCTCAGCCTCCCCAGTGGCTAGGACCACAGGAGTGCAGCAGCACACCTGGCTAATTTTTGTTTTTTGAGATAGTCTTATTCTGTCGCCCAGGCTGGAGTGCAGTGGCGCGATCTTGGCTCACTGCAACCTCCCCTCCCCCAGGTTTGAGCGATTCTCCTGCCTCAGCCTCCTGAGTAGCTGGGATTACACATGCCTGCCACCCTCCTCATTTTAGTGTTTTGTTTTTGTTTTTAGTAGAGATGGGGTTTCACCATCTTGGCCAGGCTGGTCTTGAACTCCTGACCTTGTGATCCACCCTCCTCAGCCTCCCAAAGTGCTGGGATTACAGGCGTGAGCCACCGCACTTGGCCTAATTTTTGTGATTTCACTGTGTTGGCCAGGCTGATCTTGAACTCCTGATCTCAAGTGATCTGCCCACCTCAGCCTCCCAAAGTGCTGGGATTACAAGCGTGGGCCACCTTAGCCAAAAACACTACAGTACACCTTTCCTAAAAACAACTCTCCTCTTTTCATTAAAGCCACTTGGAATTCTAGGGATAGTAGCCAAGGAGAAATTATTTGCTCCAGAAATCCCCAGACATTGGAAGATCATACTTTACACAGAAAAGTAGGATAGGCTACAGGCCACTATAGCCTATCAAAAAGCAAAGAAAGCTCTGAAGAGTCACCTAATCCAAGAGTTTCAGAGAACAGGGGCAACTCTTACTAGATCCACAAAAGGCCTGGTGTTCACAGACCTTCAACAGCTGAAAATTCACCATCGAGACATTTTGTTTGTGCTGGCACATGAGACATCCACACAAGGGAATACTCAGAACTGTTTAAATATACAAATACAGTCAGCTGATTAGCAATGAAAAAAAATGATAAAAATAATGAAATACACGAATGTGTATGTGCCAGGAGAGAAAAATGACTAAGATGGAAAAAAAGGAAAAGAATGGTTAATATATTGATTCAGGATACATGCATTAATCTACCTTTAGAGAAAGGTACTAGAGGAAGGAAGGAAGCTTTTACGTTGCTTTTCATTTCTCTTTTTTTTTTTTTTTTGAGACAAAGTTTTTTGCTCTTGTTGCCCAGGCTGGAGTGCAATGCCACAATCTCAGCTCAGGGCAACCTCTGCCTCTAGAGTTCAAAAGATTCTCCTGCTTCGGCCTCCCAAGTAGCTAGGATTACAGGCATGTACCACCACACCTGACCAATATTTTTTTTTTGTATTTAGTAGAGACAGGGTCTCACCATGTTGGTCAAGCTGGTCTCAAACTCCTGACTTCAGGCAATCTACCCGCCATTGCTTCCCAAAGTGCTGGGATTACAAGCATGAGCCACTGTGCCTGGTCGAAATTATTTTATTGATTTTTATTTTTGAGACAGAGTCTTGCTCTATTGCCCAGTCTGGAGTACAGTGGTGCAATCTTGGCTCACTGCAACCTCCACCTCCCAGGTTCAAGCAATTCTCCTGCCTCAGCCTCTCATGTAGCTGGGACTACAAGCACCTGCCACAACGGATGGCTAAATTTTTTTGGCATTTTTAGTAGACACAGGGTTTCACCATGGTCAGGCTGGTCTTGAACTCCTGACCTAATGATCCTCCCGCCTCGGCCTCCCAAAATGCTGGGATTACAGATGTGAGCCACCCAGCCCAAAATTATTTTTTTAGAGCAGGTCTAGGTTTGCAACAAAATTAAGAGAACAGTACAGAGATTTCCTGTATCCTTGCTGCCCTGACACAGGAAGAACACTTCTTCTTTTCCATCTGCATCATTTAGAACAGCTTCAGTCTTTTTTCTTTTGAGACAGAGTTTCGCTGTTGCTGCCCAGGCTGAAGTGCAATGGCGCAATCTTGGCTCAGTGCCACTTCTGCCTCCCTGGTTCAAGCGATTCTGCCTCAGCCTCCCAAGTAGCTGGGATTACAGGCACGTGCCACAACGCCTGGCTAAGTTTTTGTATTTTTGGTAGAGATGGGGTTTCACCATGTTGGTCAGGCTGGTCTCAAACTCCCGACCTCAGGTGAGCCACCTGGCTAAGCCTCCCAAAGTGCTGGGATTACAGGTGTGAGCCAGTGTCTGGCCTAGTTTCAGTATTCTAATATTGTGAATGCATTATTGTTATTTTTTTTTAGGAGTCAACAGTGGTTTTATCTGGGTACTAAAATGTAGTCTTTCATGTTGGCTTAAAATTTTTCAGTTAAAAAATTTAGGCAGGGCATGGTGGCTCATACCTGTAATCCTAGCACTTTGAGAGGCTGAAGTGGGATGATGGCTTGAAGCTAGGAGTTTGAGACCAGGGCAACCCAGTGAAACTTCACCTCTACAAAATTTTTTTTTAAAAATTAGCTGGACATGGTGGCATGCACCAGTAGTGCCAGCTACTAAGGGGGGTGGCTAAGGTGGAAGGATCGCTTGAGCCTAGGAGGTGGAGGCTGCAGTAAGCCATGATCGTGCCACTGTACTCCAGCCTGGGTGACAAAGCAAGACCCTATCTCAAACAATAACAAAAGAGGGCCCAGCATGGTGATGTACCCCTGTAATCCCAGCACTTGGGGAGGCCAAGATGGGTGGGCTGCTTGAGCCCCAGATACAACAGAAGGAGGTATTCTCAACGGCTACCCTGGGACATAATGGTAGCATGAATTGGAATTGTCCAGAGTAAACTGGGCCCACTGACTGGGGATATAGTTCTTGCCCTCCAGGGTTTTGCAATTAAGCTGGAGCCACAAAACTCATATGGATAGAGAAAAATTATATAAGGTAGAAGATTATAATCACATCCTCAATTCAAAGGGCTTGTAAGCCATACAAGGTGCAAAGGAACTGACCAAATAAATGCTTTGGTATAGGGAGTGATGCAATAAGGGACTCATTTGTTTTTATTTATTTATTTATTTTTAAATAAAGACGGGGTTTCACCATGTTGGTCAGGCTGGTCTTGAACTCCCAACCTCAGGTGATCCACCCACCTTGGCCCCAAAGTGCTTGCATTACAGGCGTGAGCCACCACACCCAGCCGGAAGAGTCATTTGTAAGGTGTGAAGGGCAAATTAGCGGAAAGAGCCTGCAACCTGAGCTGTTCCAGCAAAGGACCTGTGAGCACTTAAATCCCTGGCTGCTTCCCACAAGCCAGCTGTGCTACCTGGGGTGGCTTTCCTCTGTGCTTTTTTCCTCCTTCATAACAGGTAACAATAACACATGCAATAAATGATGAATAAACCCCATGTTTTGTTATTCAGTAAGCCCCATATTCTCTGATTCAGGTATGACTAATTTTAAAAATCATGCAGATTTTTCACCAGACAGTGGCTCACACCTGTAATCCCAGCCACTCAGGAGGCTGATACGGGAGGATTGCTTGAGCCTTGGAGTTCAAGGCTGCAGTGAGCTATGGATGCATCCCTACAATTCAGCTTGGGCAACAGAGTGAGAGATAATGCCCATCTCTAAAAAAAAAAAATAATTAAGTTAAAACATTTTTTTAATCATGCAGATTTTAGAGGCTTAGGAAGATAAGGCAAAGCTCTGATTATGAAGTCATCATGTCCCTTTGGGTTAAGGTGAAAGACCGGGAATGTTAGCCAGACAACTATCTTGAGGACATTATAAATAGACCTCAGCCCAAGCAGGAGTGAAGGTGTGTCTGCACTTGATTTATGCCTGCTCTGGAGCTAGTTAGAATAAAACGTTTCTGGCAAGTTTGTTAACAGAGTCCCCTTTTCTGACCTCTCTCCAGCCCCAGTTTCCTGCTGTGGAATGTATCATTAATCTTGTGGCTATTTTGCCAATCGCTTGTCTGGGAAACGGCATTTGCTCGCTGTAACTTCAATTGACTTGTGAATAATAAAGCCCCAAGACTCAGTCGGCTTTCTCTCCACAGGCCCCATAGAGATCAAGTTCATGTGCTTGCAGATTCATTTCCTAAAAGCAATGCAAATGGGAAGTTTTTCTCTGACACACAGTACCAATATACAAGTGCTGTGGTTCAGGTGCGATGGCTCATGCCTGTAATCCTAGCATTTTGGGAAGCCAAGGCAGTCGAACTGCCTGAGTTCAAGACCATCCTGAGCAACATGGTGAAAACCCTGTCTCTACTAAAATACAAAAAATTAGCCAGGCATGGCAGTGTGCACCTGAGGCAGGAGAATTGCTTGAACCCGGGAGGCAAAGATTGCAGAGAGCCAAGATCACACCACTGCACACCAGCCTGAGCAACAGAGCAAGACTCTATCTACAAAGAAAAAAAAAAATAAAAAGAGCCATGTATGGTGACTCACACCTGTAATCCCAGCACTTTAGAAGGCTGAGGTGGGTGGATCACTTAAGGTCAGGAGTTCGAGACCAGCCTGGCCAACACAGTGAAACCCTGTCTCTACTATAAATTAAAAAAAATAAAAAAATTAGCTGGGTGTTGTGTCATGCCCCTCTAATCCCAGCTACTTGGAAGGCTAAAGCAGGAGAATCACTTGAGTCTGGGAGGCAGAGGTTGCAGTGAGCCACTGCACTGCAGCCTGGGCAACAGAGCGAGACTCCATCTCAAAAACAAAACCAAAACAAAAGAGTGTTATGAAGATTAAAGGAGTTTTTAATCCATTATAAGTGCTTAAAACAGTATTTGGCCCAGAAGTTTTGTTTCTGTTTTTGAGACAGGGTCTTCCACAGCTGCTGGTTTGCAGCTGTTCTTATGGTAGCAGTTGTGGCATTCCTCTGTGGGAAAGAACCTGTTAACACAATTAAACACCTCTTTCTTAGCAAACAGAAGTGGGCACTGTGTGACAGACACAAGAGAGAAAAAAGAGAGAACAAAAGAGAGACAGGGTCTTGCCCTGTCGCCCAGGCTAGATTAGAGTGGTACAATCTTGGCTCACAGCAGCCTCCACCTGTGCTCAAGTGATCCTCCCACCTCAGCCTCCAAGTAGCTGGCACTACAGGTGTGTTCCACCATACCTGGCTAATTTTTGTATTTTTTATAGAGACAAGGTTTCACCATGTTACCCAGGCTGGTCTCAAACTCCTGGGCTCAAATGATCCGCCTGCCTCAGCCTCCCGAAGTGCTGGGATTACAGGCATGCGCCACAGAGCCCAGCCTATGATTGT
>CM052668.1:26654951-26810496 GCA_028533165.1 Leontopithecus rosalia | reverse complement strand
AATTCTCCTGCCTCAGCCTCCCGAGTAGCTGGGATTACAGGCACGCGCCACCGGGCCCAGCTAATTTTTTGTATCTTTAGTAGAGACGGGGTTTCACTATGTTGACCAGGATGGTCTCGATCTGTTGACCTCGTGATCCACCCGCCTCGGCCTCCCAAAGTGCTGGGATTACAGGCTTGAGCCACCGCGCCCGGCGATTGTATTTTTTATGAAGAAGATAAGACTTATAAAATAGAGACAGTCAGAATAAAGATAAACAGAATGACACATTTCACTAGGAAGTCCAACCAGAGAGGATAAGGAGGAAGAGCGTACAGAGAAGGTCAGAAGTACAACCTCAAGCCAAACCAATGATTCTTTTTTCGTTTTTTTTTTTTCATGGGAATCATCAAACCATAAAAACCAATGATTCTTATCTTCACCCAGAGGAAGACGATGGCAAACCACCCAAGTATCAAAGTCCTATATGGCTACAAGATCAGGACATGCCAGGCTGGGAGGCAGAAAGCCAGAGGGAGGGACTGGTGGAAAAAAGAAACACCGAAATAAACGAACCAACACAAACCCACCGTGCTTTCCACACCCACCTGCACTTCAAGTATCTTTTCACCAAGGAATGAATGAGAGCATCTCAAAAAGAGGTACTGAGGCCAGGCACAGTGGCCTGTAATCCCAGCACACTGGGAGGCCGAGGTAGATCACCTGAAGTCAGGAGTTCGAGAAAAGAGGTACTGAATGACAGGAGGTACTGAAGCTTATTTCAGTTCTCCCAAGCCAAATTCCAAAGGTGATATTTATTGTGCAATCAGCCTCATTTACTTATTTACTTATTTAGAGAGGAATAAATAAGTGCTCAGCCTGTCACCCAGGCTGGAGCACAGTGGCATGATCTTGGCTCACTGCCACCTCAAACCCCCTAGATTCAAGCAATTCTCCTGCCTTAGCCTCCTGAGTAGCTGGGATTACAAGTGCCTGCCACTGTGCCCAGCTAATTTTCGTATTTTTAGTAGAGATGGGGTTTTCACCATCTTGACCAGGCTGGTCTTGAACTCCTGACCTCGTGATCCACCCACCTTGGTCTCCCGAAGTGCTGGTATTACAGGTGTCAGCCACCACGCCTGGCCAATCAGCCTTATTTTAAGGTGATCTATAAATCTACCTGCTTTGGTTATCTGGCTAGGTTCTACATATTTGAGTGCTTCTGTTGCCAGTACAGAAAGCTACCAACTAACCATCTTCTCGAGGGTTGGGTGTCTGGAAGTTTTCATTATTGAGACAAGTAATTCACAACCTTTCAAAAAACAACCCAGGTATTTATGAGGAAAGAACATTTATAATTACAAATCCAACTTAAGTTATAAGGCTCATAAAATCTTGGTGTTTCAGATATAAAACCTTGGCATTTTCTATATAAAATATTTAGATATCAGTGTTTACATTTCAGGCCGGGCACTGTGGCTCATGCCTGTAATCCCAGCACTTTGGGAAGCCAAGGCGGGTGCATCACCCAAGGTCAGGAGTTCAAGATCACCCTGGCCAACAAGGTGAAACCCTCATCTCTAATAAAAACACAAAAACAATGAGCCGGGTGTGGTGGCACACTCCTGTAATCCCAGTTACTCGAGAGACTGAGGCAGGAGAATCACTTGAACCTGGGAGGTGGAGGTTGCAGTGAGCTGAAATTGCACCACTGCACTCCAGAGCTGGGCGACGGAGCGAGACTCCATCTCAAAAAAAAAAAAAAAAGTACATTTCATAAACTATCAGCACAATGCAAGCCATCACTATTCTTGCCCACGGTCACTCCAAATTCCGCTCTGAAACAGGGCTATTAAGTCTACCCTCACCTCAATCCAAAACAAGAGCCCAGGCAGCCCATCTGATTAACAGCGAAGGAAACATGCAGTTTCAAAGTCTTCCAAGGACCCGTCCACTGTTAATTCACACTCAGGCAACCTTCTTCTGCAAATCACAGACCATTTTCAGAACTGAGGAAAGCTCTCGGACCCTCACTCTAGAATGGCGTTTCTCAGCCTTTTTTCATTACTACCATCCCTGCAAGGAGACTTTGTGGACATGTTTTTCCTAATTGCCCATGAAGTTTTAATACCACAGACATACTAGATAAATCTATTCACAGAGAGCAGCCCTGCAAAAGGTCACACACTACTGTAGCATCCTTTTTTCCCCACCCCTTCAAGAACACGCCATAGACTCTAAATGACTCACATACAAAATTTTTTTGAGATGGGGTCTCGCCCTGTTGCCCAGGCTGGAGTGCAATGGCATGATCTCAGCTCACTGCACCCTCCACCTCCTGCGCTCAAGCAATTCTCCCACCTCATCCTCCCATGTAGGTGGGATTACGGCTCACTAGTTTTTTGTATTTTTGGTCTCACCATGTTGAAACTCCTGAACTCAAGCAATCCACTTGCCTCAGTCTCCCAAAGCATTGGGATCAAAGGCGTGAGCCACTGCGCCCTGCAATAGCACATAAAATTTAAGGCCTTCAGATTAAGGGACTTCTGAAGCCGTGGACCCTGGGCCCAATCAGGAATCACTGTGAGCTCCATCTCCCAACAGGTGTGTGTAAAACATGTGAATTCTTGCCCTCACTTCTAAAATGGCTTCTAATCAAAAAAAGCTCTTCAAAGTAACTAAACTCTAGCTCGTACTTCATCCTGACAAGGAAAATCAAAGTAAAAGTAAATAAACTCCAAAGTTCCTGGGCCTCGGCATCACCGTCAGCACTTCTTCTCAGGGGTGTTCAGGAAGATGTTGCCAGAAACAACCCGTGAAATGACACTTGTGAGAAGGATCTTGTGAGACATTGGAGCCCACACTCTAACGGCCACAGGAGCATGTCCAGTGGACCAAGGCCTCCCGAGGTGAACGAAGCCATGTCGGCATTACTCCTGCTGGGCGGTCTCCCGCCTCACATGAGCCACAGGCTTAGCATACCTCATTCAGCCTCCCCTGTCAGCCTCCAGACACAGCAAACAGAAGCTCTGCATGCGTACTGCAAATGGCTGGTGACGGGTAAAATGAGCAAAAGGTTGGGGAGCAGGGTGAAAGAGGAGAATTGTGCTTTCTCCATCGCAGGCTGAGCTCTCAAATACTGACCAGGGCAATGCAATGTTTCTGGTGGGAAGGGGTCAATCTCCCACAGACACCTAAAGGCAAGACCCTCAACCTTCTTTAGGAACCAAATTTTCCTTTTTTTTTTTTTTTTTTTTGAGACAGAGTCTCACTCTTGTTGCCCAGGCTGGAGTGCAATGGTGCAATCTCGGCTCACCGCAACCTTCACCTCCTGGGTTCAAGCAATTCTCCTGCTTCAGCCTCCAGAGTAGCTGGGACTATAGGCACGTGCCACCACATCTGGCCAATTTTTGTATTTAGTAGAGTAGGGTTTCTCCACGTTGGTCAGGTTGGTCTCGAACACCTGACCTCAGGTGATCCACTCGCCTCAGCCTCCCGAAGTGCTGGGATTGCAGGCGTGAGCCACTGTGCCTGGCCAGGAACCCCATTTTTAGTGCTAAGTACACCAACCCTGACACTCACCATCAGACATACACTCGATGTGTTCATTTATTGTACTGTCTTCCTCTCATTACGACATGCCTGCCATGGATGGAGGAGGGGTCTATTGTGTTCAGTGCTCTATTCTGAGAGCTAGAAACGGTGCCTGGCCATTGGTTGGTGCTCAGTAAACACCTGCTGACTGTACCAGTGAATAAGATCTCAAACTACCCTGGAACCAAACTGCCTTGCCTGCAAGCAGGACAAGCTCCGCTTCTATGGGGAGCTGCTTTAGAGAATTCCCAGCTGAAGGCCAACACCAGCTTTACTTCAGCTCTTCTGTCACCTTACCTCTGACCACCAGCGTCACAACTATGCGGGTGAGGAGGAAAGGAAAGAAAGGGTGGCAACTAATAACATGTTTATGGAGTGTGCTGGAAAGCTAACCTATTAGTTAAGGTTCTGAGGACACTGTCATTAACCCAAGAAGTCCATGGGTTTCAAAAATCCCTCGAAAATGCAGGAGCGGGCCAGGCGTGGTGGCTCACACCTGTAATCCCAGAACTTTGGGAGGCCAAAGCGGGCGGATCAGGAGATCCGGAGGAGACCATCCTGGCCAACATGGTGAAACACTGCCTCTACTAAAAATACAAAAATTAGCTGGGCGTGGTGGCGCACATCTGTAGTCCCAGTTACTTGGGAGTCTGAGGCCGGAGAATCACTTGAACCCGGGAGGCAGAGGTTGCAGTGAGCCGAGATCATGCCACTGCACTCCAGCCTGGGCAACAGAGCAGACGTCTCCAAAAAAAAAAAAAAAAGTGCAGGAGAAGGTTCTGGAGTGAGTGCTGCCCTACTTGCCTCCAGTGGAAATTCCCAAGAAGAATCAACAAAGGACCCTGAGCCAAGTAACCATTAACACAGGTTCTGATGCCCGGGGCCAGGCACAAAGTTACTGGCAGCAAGAACTACACTTAACTGACCACTCCTAAAGGACCTTTTGAGTTTCTATTCTGAGGAGGAAATACATTATCTGGCCTTGTGTTGATCAACGTTACACATTTCAGGACCCTCCAAATACCAGGATTTACCACCCGGGTGGGAAAAGGGAAAAAAAAAATCATGTTTATTTGCGGCTACCTGATAAAAGGATTTCCCCTAACAGCCATCTCATACACACACACACACACACACACACACACACACACACACTCATATTCTCTTCATTCTCTCTCTCTCTCTCACTCACTGTAATGTGCAATTTACAAAGAACTTTAGGCATTATCTACCTTTTACTAAATGGAGCATATGTTGAAGGTAGGGGCCACAAGCCAAAGGCTACAGAGATAGAGGGCAGGCAGCAGCTGAGACGAGGCAGGCTGAGTGAGTATCTACAGGCTGGGGAGTGGTTTGTGTCCTGCCTGAAAGAGGCACTGAGCTCCAGCCCTAGACTGCCGGGCAGGAAAACAGACCTGTGTTCTGATCTCATTCCATTACATCTTCATGTCTTTCAGACAAAGCCAAAACCTACATTTTCTTTTCTTTTACTTTTTTAAAGACAAGGTTTCTCCATGTTAGTCAGGCTGGTCTTGAACTCCCAACCTCAGGTGATCCGCCCGCCTCGGCCTCCCAAAGTGCTGGGATTACAGGAGTAAGCCATCATGCCTGGCTGCAAAACCTACATTATTACATCTAAAAAATCCCAGTTCTGGAGAATGTACAAGTCACATAAAAGCTGCGTGAAGCTTCCCAGGAGTGGCCAGTTTATAATCTCTGTGTGCTTTCCACTGCAGACTATAACTGTCCCTATCGCTAGACGGGGGCGCTTTCTCACCCGGCACAAGCTCAGCTTCCCCTCCACCTCTGTCTGCAGAGGCTGGAGTCAGGACACTCTTTGCTGGGCCGTGTGCGGCCAACTACCTGTCCCTTCCCACCTGCCCTCACTACTCAGAGCCCATCAACACATCAATCATAGACCACATGATGCTAAACACAAGAAGCCCTGACCCGAGTTAACCCTCACTCTCACAGGGTGGCAGTGGGGCCTCCTTTGTCCCTATCTCCCCTCCGCCAACTCCTGGGCCCTCTGGTGGTACTCAGGACTGGTCTTCAGCCAGTCTTCTATGTCTTCAATCTCTCCACTGAACATCGCTGCCACCCTCTTACCTAACTGGAATCTCCCCTGAGGACACACCTCCTGGGGCCCTTCCAAGTGGGGAAGTCTCCTTGCTTCTGGGAGCTGCTTCTGAACTGTTTCTCTCTTCACCCTCCCCAAAACCCCCAGCTGGGAAACACTTATGATCAGAGTGAATCATTCACTACCCCTGGTGAGCTATCTGCCAACCCAGGCCGCTAGTCCTTCCTTCCTAACTTTAGCTGCGGGCCTGCCGCCTCTCCGGCTGCTCTCATTCTTGGAGATTTCCACATCCAGGTAGGTGGCCCTCTGGCCTCTCGGTCCCTGGACCTGCAGCTGACCTCATCCCACCCTCCCCCGCCCTCTCAGGGTCACACCTAGACCTACCGCAGTAACTGCCACCTCCTCAGAACCTCCCTCTCCCGCATCTCACTCACCACCCTCTGCCATCCTGTCGGCTTCACTCCCTTCAGGGCCTCAACTCCAGCAGTCTACTGGCCCCACCACCCCGGCCCTCTGCCCCCTCACGTCTCCACACAGCACAAATTCCTTGACCTACCCCATCCTCACTCCCTCACACATTCTCTGCTCACTCCTCCCTCACCACCGCACTCATCTGGCAGCACTGAGCTGCAGCAACACCTCACTCCCAGTGGATGACTCGCTTCCCGAGAAAACAGAAGCAATCAGGAGGGAGGGAGGGAGGAAAAAAAAAATCAAACTGCCTCCTGCTTCGGATTAAGCTGTTCAAGCTTTCAAACAAACAGAACTTGTGATAAGTGAGGGCATGAGTTCACCCAGTCAGACATTAGTAATTCTGAAAGGTCAGTAGGTCCAGCCGGCGGCAGCAGTCAGGGAGACCACTCTGAACAGAGAAGGCCTCTGCAGTGAGACCTGGCTTTGTCAATTACTACTGTCAAGTGACCTCGGACAAGGCGCATAACTTCGCCACTGCACCCGGCTGTTTTAAAGGTTAAAGGGCACATCCAAGCTCAGAGTAAGCACCAGAGGTAGCAAGAGGCCAGGTAACTGGAAGGTACATCCTAACATAATTACTTCACCTGAAAAAGTCCAGCAGGGCTGTGCTGCCAAAATTCTGGTTCTGATTGCAAGAATGGTCAACGTCTGCACCCTCGACTCCCAGTCACCTACAGCCCAGCCTCTCCCCACCAATTCAATTTTCCCTCCTGCCTAGGGCATAGGGAAATCAACCACTCCCCAGAAGTTGCTACAGGTGATGACTCGGTGCCCACATATCCTGCTCTCTGTTTTTTCTCTTGAGAAGGAGTCTTGCTCTGTTGCTCAGGCTGGAGTGCAGTGGCATGATCTCAAGTGATTCTCATGCCTCAACCTCCAGAATAGCTGGGACTACAGGTGTGCACCACCACAGCCAGCTAATTTCTGGTAGAGATAGAGTTTCACCAAGTTGCCTAAGCTGGTCCTGAATTCCTGGCCTAAAGTGATCTGCCTGCCCCAGCCTCCCAAAGTGTTGGGATTACAGGCATGAGCCACCGCGCCCGGTTTTCTTGTTTTCTTTTTTTTTTTGGCGGTGGGGGGACAGTTTCACTCTTAGTGCCCAGGCTGGAATGCAGTGGTGCCATCTCGGCTCACTGCAACATCCACTTCCCTGGTTCAAGCGTTTCTCCTGCCTCAGCCTCCTGAGAAGCAAGGATTCCAGGTGCCGGCCACCACGTCTGGCTACTTCTTTGTATTTTTAGTAGAGATGGTGTTTCACCATGTTGGCCAGGGTGGTCCCGAACTCCTGACCTCAGGTGATTTGCCCGCCTTGGTCTCCCAAAGTGCAGGGATTACAGGCGTGAGCCACCGCACCCGGCCTTGGCCTTCTGATTTTTAATAGGTCTAGTCCTGAATCCAAACTGCTTTCTCTTCGCATCCAGTATCTGTCTATAAAGCCTTAGGGCACCTGGCTCTGGCCTACCTCTTCCACCTCCCATCATCCTCCAGTCCTCCCCTCCCTCACACCTGTTCTATCCAGTCTGGCTCTGTCTTTTCCTTGAACCCAACCCAGCTTGTTCCAGCTTCAAGGCCTTTGCACTCCATTGCCTGTAACTGGACACTGGTCCCCCAGGTCTCTGTGTGGCTACTGCCTCTTCATTCTTCATGTTAGAGCTCAGATGTCACCCTCCTCAGAGAGACATCCCCTGACCACCTGTGCTAAAGCCGCCCCATCAACTTACGTCACCCTGTTGGTGTACTTTGCCTCTTCATTTACTTCTCAGTAACTTAATCTCACGGCAAGTGCTCTCTAAACCTTCCCTAGCTCTGCCTCTCCCACTGGAATACCAGCTCTGTGAATGCAGGAACCCAGCTCGTCTGAGTTAACTGTTATCACTGGCGCCAGTGCCTGGCACGTAGCAGGGCCTCAGTAAGTTTTGCTGAATCAATGAATTCTTCTTTCAAGAGAGCTCTTTTCAAAACCCGCTGGTGCTTGTCAGAGGCAGTTAAGCTTATAACAACACTTGTTCAAAGAGACCTTTCAGGCCACACTTCCTTCACAGTGTAGAGGTTTAAATCCCCTTATCCGCCACCGACTTCTAAGGACCAATTCAAAGAACCCAACCCCAGCTGCTCAATGCCAACACTCTCTCGCGCCTTAGCAG
The DNA here is from genome assembly GCA_028533165.1 of Leontopithecus rosalia. Taxonomy (NCBI): domain Eukaryota; kingdom Metazoa; phylum Chordata; class Mammalia; order Primates; family Cebidae; genus Leontopithecus; species Leontopithecus rosalia. The sequence goes on along the minus strand of CM052668.1, from coordinate 26,802,225 downwards.
AGCGGCTTCTTCCCCACACTTGCTTCCTTTCTTCTCCCTCCTTCTCGGGCACCTACTTTACTGCAACTCGACTACAAAAGCTTTGGGGGAGGCTCTTTTCAATCTTCAGAGAGGCAGGGGTGAGGGGGGCGTCTTCCCTGAGTCTAAAACGGCCACCACGTCACCCAATCCAACCCCCACCCTCTCAGGCCTGGCCTCTCCCTGGGCTTTGGCCACGGAACTTTCCACCGCCAGGAGGAGGCCGGTCTTCAGTTCAGTTCGTCACCCCCTTCCTGCCACAGGAAGGGCCAATGCCACACCTTCTTGGTCAATCCCTTCCTTCACCCGAAGGAAACTCTCCCGACCCTCGCTCCTCCGCCCGTTTCCGCTCTCGAGAGCTCCCAAACCTCATCTCAAGGCTCAATCTGCCAGGGCTGGCTCCACCACACCCCCTGAGCTCCATCAAGTCGCCCCTGGTTTCCTCCCCCAATTCTCCCTGCTCGGATCCCCGTTGGCCCCGTAGCTCCTGCCCCCTGCGACCCGCCTCCAGTCTCCCCGACCCTCACCGTGGATGCCGCGTTCTCCGTCGGCCGCCAGGACCCCGGAGAGGAGCAGCGATGCCAGCAGGGCAAGGAGCGCCCGGCCCCGCCTCGGCCCGCACAGCTGCGCCATGGCCCGCTCCGCCGAGACCGTCAGGCGACGCCGCCCGGCGCCCGCCGTTGGGGTCTCGCGATCAGGTGCCGGAAGCCCCTCGCCGCGCACGCGCACTCGCCTCGCCTTCAGGTGCGGGCGCTCTGGGAGGGTCCGCCAGGTGCCGGAGCTCCCGGAAGCCGCCTTTCCGGACCTTCCGTGAGGGGGACACCCGACCTTCTCTGCGCGCGATGCCTGGGTCTGCTCCTCACTCGCGCCTTCGCCGCCTGCGACACCCAACGCCCCTCCGCGCGTTCAGAGCCCCGCCACACCTCCCAAGGCGCGGGGGTCTCCGGAGCCAATGGCGGACGCCTGGAAGCGGCTCCCGAATGTGGCCTAGCAGGCAGGAGGCGGGGCGCACCTGGCGAGGCGGGGCGTGCAGGGCGCAGGCGCAGAGGGCATGCACCTGCGCGGCCGCTCCCACAACCCGGGCGCACCTGGGCCCGCCCCTGGCGCCGGGGAAGAGGCGGGGCTAGCGCGAACCTCGCCCCCAACAGAGCCTTGCCCGGCCTGCTGCGCGCCCGCTGAGCACCTGCCACCCTGCCATGGGCTGGGTGACGACGTCCTAGGAGGACCTTCGCTCTTGGACTGGCCTCAGGGTAGGAGGTGGGGGCGGCAGACACGGGTTTCTTGGAAGCCTGTGGTTTTCTGCCTGCCTCGCTTCTGCTTTCCTGTGAATTCCTTCGTGAATTCGGACACTGGACTCCTGCTCCGGGGCTAAATGCTGGGGATCCGGCGGTGGCCACGCCAGACTGGTCCCTGAGTCACCAAACAGGACAGTGGAAGCTTCGCGCAAAGCGATGAAAGCTGTGATGGGGGCAGAGCCACGCTGAGGGATCAGAGGCTGGGGCATGATGGGAGGAGGCTGGGGCATGATGGGAGTCCAGACACCTTTACCATCCAGCGTGAGAAAGGGCCAAGGAGGGCTTCCTGGAGGAGGTGATAAGCCCATGTAAAAATAACAGGTCCCTGGCGCCAAGGTTCTCAGGACACATAGGGAGACAAATACTTAGCAACGGGCGGCAAAAGACTTGAGAGGAAGGAGGCCCTTGGGGAATAGCAGAGGAGACACCTGACCAAGCCTGGGAGTCAAAGAGGGCTTCTTGGAAGAGGAGTTATGTGAGCAGACTCTAGAAGAGGGAATTAAGTGGTACAGGCACAAGAGTAGAGGATAGCCAACAAGGCAATCCAAATAAATGCATTATTATTGAAAACACTTGCCCAGTGCAGTGTCGCGTGCCTGTAGTCCCAGCTACTCTGGGCTGAGGCTGGAGGATCGCCTGAGCCCAGGAGTTCTGGGCTGTAGTGCGCTATGCCGATAAGGTGTCTGCACTAAGTTCAGCATCAATATGGTGACCTCCCATATTGGGAGGTCCCTGGTGGGAGTGGGAGACCCACCAGGTTGCCTAAGGAGGGGTGAACCAGCCCAGGTCGGAAACCGAGCAGGTCAAAACTCCTGTGCTGATCAGTAGTGGGACTGCACCTGTGAATAGCCACTGCACTCCAGCCTGGGCAACATAGCCAGACCCCATCTCTAAAATAAATAAATAAAACATTTTTATTATTATTATTTTTGTTTGTTTTTGAGACCGAATTTTGCTCTTGTTGCCCAGGCTGGAGTGCAATGGCATGATCTCGGCTCACTGCAGCCTTGACCTCCTGGGCTCGAGGGATCCTCCCACCTCAGCCTCCCAAGTAGCTGGGACTACAGATGTGAGCCACCACATCCAGCTAACTTTTAAATTTTTTAATGGAGGTAGGTGTCTTGCTTTGTTTCCCAGGCTGGTCTCAAACTCCTGGCTTCAAGGGATCCTCCTGTCTCATCCTTCCAAAAGTGTTGTATTACAGGCATGAACCACCACACCTGGCCTGAAAACACTTCAACAGTGCTATACAGGCTGGCATGGAAAATAGCAAGAGATCCTTTGAATTGGGTGGTGAAGGAAGGGCTCTGGGAGGGGTGGTTTTGATAATGAACTCTGAAGGATGCTAAAGGCCAAGGGACAAACATCCCAAGTATCAGGAATAGCAAATGCAGAGGTCTTCAGGCAGGAAGAGAACAGTGTGCAGGAGCCAGGGCCACGCCCACTCTTCAGCCTCCCTCGTAGCACAATAACAAGTGAAGAGCCTTAACCGGGTTGTCAAAATGGTGCTTACCGTACACAGTGAAAGTTTAAGCTTGCAGTGAGGTCATGGGCTTAAGGTGGAGTCTGAATGCGAGGCCAAAGATGTCTCCCAGCACCTGAATCCCCCACTGCCACTCAGGCCCACCAAACCCAGGCCTGAGCATGAAGGCAGAGAAGAATGTGTTGAGCCATTGAGGCTTGAAAGAAGGCAGAGGCCTCTTTATTTTATTTTATTATTATTATTATTTTTTTGAGACAGAGTTTCACTCTTGTTGCCCAGGCTAGAGTACACTGGCGTGATCTCCACCCACTACAACATCTGTCTCCTAGGTTCAAACAATTCTCCTGCCTCAGCCTCCCGAGTAGCTGGGATTATAGGCATGCACCACCAGGCCTGGCTAATTTTTGTATTTTTGGTAGAGACGGGGTTTCTTCGTGTTGGTCAGGCTGGTCTCGAACTCCCGACCTGAGGTGATCCTCCCGCCTTGGTCTCCCAAAGTGTTGGGATTACAGGCATGAGCCACCACACCTGGCCAGAAAATTATTTTCAGTAATAGTCACGTAAGAATCATTGTATTTCTTTTTTCGGTCATTTGGTGGGAGGGAGCCTGCTTTGTAGTTTTAAAACAATTAACAATTGATCCAATAAATTTCAATTTTAAAGATATTACTCAAATCCAGTGTGAATGAAAATTTGCCCTTGCTGGCTGGGTACAGTGGCCCATGCCTATAATCCCAGCACTTCAGGAGGCTTGTAATCATTTGAGGCCAGGAGTTCAAGACCAGCCTGGGCAACATAGCTAAACCCCTTCTCTATCAAAAATAGAAAAAAATTGGCTGAGCTTGGTGGCCCATGCCTGTCCTAGCCATTCGGGAGGCTGAGGTGGGAGGATTGTTTGAGCCTGGGAGGTGGAGGCTGCAGTGAGCTGGATTGTGCCACTGCACTCCAACCTGGGTGACAGAGTGAGACTCCATCTCAAAAAAAAGAAAATTTGTGGCCAGGCACAGTGGCTCACACCTGTAATCCCAGCACTTTGGGAGATTGAGGCAGGCAGATCACGAGGTCAGGAGATCAAGACTATCCTGGCCAACATGGTGAAACCCCCTCTCTACTAAAACTACAAAAAATTAGTTGGATGTGATGGCACGTGCCTGTAATCCCAGCTACTCTGGAAGCTGAGGCAAGAGAATCCCTTGAACCCAGGAAGCAGAGGTTGCAGTGAGCTGAGATTGCACCACTGCACTCCAGCCTGGCGAAAGAGTGAGACTCCATCTCAAAAAAAGAAAATTTGCTCTTGCCAAATAGAAATATTACACCTCAAAGTTCATACCATTTGTTTTTTTGTTTTTGTTTTGTATTTTAGTAGAGATGGGGTTTCACCATGTTGGCCAGAATGGTCTTGATCTCCTGACCTCCTGACCCGCCCACCTCAGCCTTCCAAAGTGCTGGGATTACAGGCGTGAGCCACCGCACCTGGCCCTCCGGTTGTGTGTGTGTGTGTGTGTGTGTGTGGCACAGTGTCTCACTTTCTTGCCCAGGCTGCTCTCCAACTCCTGGGCTTAAGTGATTCTCCTACCACAGGTGTGAGCCACCGCACCCAGCCATTTTGAACTTTAAACACAAAAACGCGAAAGGAATGTGTAGAGTGACAATAGTTTCTTCATGTTTATAATCATCGTGCTACTATTTTTATTTCTAATCTATTATTAAAATGCAAGTACGTGGCTGGGTACAGTGGCTCACGCCTGTAATCCCAGCACTTTGGGAGGCCGAGGTGAGTGGATCACGAGGTCAGGAGATGGAGCCCATACTGGCCAACATGGCGAAACCCCACCTCTACTAAAATATCAAAAAAAAAAAATTGGCTGGGCATGGTGGTGCGCGCCTGTAGTCCCAGCTACTCGGGAGGCTGAGGCAGGGGAATTGCTCAAACCCAGGAGGTGGGAGTTGCAGTGAGCCGAGATCGCCCCACTGCACTCCAGCCTGGTGACAGCAAAACTCTGTCTCAAAAAAAAAAAAAAATGAGCTGGGGATGGTGGTGTGCGCCTGTAGTCTTAGCTACTCAGGAGGCTGAGACAGGAGATCTCTTGAACCTGGGAGGCGGAGATTACAGTATGCTGAGGTCGTGTTACTGCACTCCAGCCTGGGCAACAAATTGAGACTTCATCTCAAAAAAATAAAAAAAGAAAGAAAAATATTTATATATATAAAATGTTAGAAAGTGGTAAGTGTTATGTATAAAACAGAACCGGGTGAGAGGCGTGAGAGTTGCACTGTGAGATAGCACGGTCAGGGAAGAGCTCACTGAACGGGGCATTGGAGGGAGTGAAGGAGAGAACTCTGCTGACATTCTAGGGAAGCGCTTTCCTGGCAGAGGAACTTCGAGTGAAAGGTGCTGAAATAGGACTGTCCCTGGCACAGCTGGGACTGCTAAACCAAGGAATTTGGCCTTTAGGATGAGGTCTATGGGGAGCTATGGATAGTTGTTTTTTTGTTTATTTTATTTTTTTTGAGACAGGGTCTTGCTCTGTCACCCAGGCTGGAGTGCAGTGCTGTGATCTCAGCTCACTTCAGCCTCCACCTCCCGGGTTCAAGCAATTCTCCCACCTCAGTCTCCCAAGTAGCTGGGATGACAAGGGTGCACAACCATGCTTGGCTAAATTTTTTTTTTTTTTGCATTTTTAGTAGAGATGTGATTTCGCTGTATTGGCCAGAATGGTCTCGAACTCCTGACCTCAAATGATCCACCTGCCTCGGCCTCCCAAAGTGCTGGGATTACAGGCATGAGCCACAGCACCTGGCCTGTTTTAAATAAAATAGCTTTATTGAGATATAACTCACATACCATACAACTCACCCTTTTATTTTTTTATTTGTATTATTTATTTATGTATTTATTTGTTTTGGGGACAGAGTCTCATTCTGTCACCCAGGCTGGAGTGCAGTGGCACAATCTCAGCTCACTGCAACCTCTGCCTTTCAGGTTCAAGCGGTTCTCCTGCCTTAGCCTCCCAAGTAGCTGGGACTACAGGCGCACACCAGCACACCCCGCTAATTTTTGTATTTTTGGTACAGACAGGGTTTTGCAGTGTTGGCCGGGCTGGTCATGAACTCCTGACCTTAAGTGATCCACCTGCCTTGGCCTCCCAAAGTGCTGAGATTACAGGCATAAACCACTGCGCCCAGCTCCAACTCACCTTTTTTTTTTTTTTTTTAAATTTGAGACTGAGTTTCCCTTGTTACCCAGGCTGGAGTGCAATGGCATGATCTCGGCTCACCGCAACCTCCGCCTCCTGGGTTCGGGCCATTCTCCTGCCTCAGCCTCCCGAGTAGCTGGGATTACAGGCACACGCCACCGAGCCCAGCTAATTTTTTGTATTTTTAATAGAGACGGTTTCACCTTGTTGACCAGGATGGTCTCAATCTCTTCACCTTGTGATCCACCCACCTCGGCCTCCCAAAGTGCTGGGATTACAGGCTTGAGCCACCGCGCCCGGCCACAACTCACCTTTTTAAAGTGCAGTTTGGCCAGGTGTGGTGGCTCATCCCAGCACCTTATGAGTTATACAATTTGCCATTTTTTTCTCCCATTCTATGGGTCGTCTCTTCACTTTCTTGATGGTGTTCTTTGAAACTCAGAAGTTTTACATTTTGGCTGGTTGGTGGGTTGAGGTGGCTCACACCTATAATCCCAGCACCTTGGGAGGCTGAGCCCAAGAATTGGCGAACAGCCAGGCAACACAGGCAGACCCTGTCTCTACAATTTTTTTTTTTTTTTTTGATACAGAGTCTCAACTCCTTTGATACAGGCTGGAGTGCAGCAACCTGATCTTGGCTCACTGCAACCTCCACCTCCTGGGTTCAACCAATTATCTCGCCTCAGCCTCTCCAGTGGCTAGAATTACAGGCACCATGCCTGGCTAATTTTTTTTTTTTAATTTTTAGTATAGACAGGGTTTCAACATGTTGGCCAGGCTGGTCTTAAACTCCTGACCTCATGATTCACTTGCCTCGGCCTACCAAAGTGCTGGGGTATTACAGGCGTGAGCCACTTTGCCAAGCCACGTTTAAATTTTAAAGAATAGGCTAGGCACGGTGGCTCACGCCTGTAATCCCAGCACTTTGGGAGGCTGAGGCGGGCGGATCACCTGAGGTTTGGAGTTCAAGACCAGCCTGACCAACATGGAGAAACCCTGTCTCTACTAAAAAATACAAAATTAGCTGGATGTGGGGGGGGCGGCCTGAGGCAGGAGAATTGCTTGAACCTGGGAGGCAGAGGTTGCGATGAGCCCAGATCCTGCCACCTGGGCGACAAGAGTGAAACTCCATCTAAAAAAAAAAAAAAAAGAGGCAAATTTTAAAGTGTAATTCTTGCTGCTCATAATTAGCAGTGGGAAGCCTGTTTTGAGGTAAGGGACTTCCCTGGCCACCCTGGCTAAAATTACAACCCCACCCTCACTCCATTTCTCCTTTTCTGCTTTTTATTTCTCTAAAGCACTCATAATAAACAGTACAATACTGTACTTACCGTGTTTCTCATCTGTTCCGGCCACAACTATCAACTCCGTGGGACTGGGCTTATCTGTTTTATTCCCTGCTCTATTCCTGGGGCCTCAGCAGTGGCTGGTACAGAATGGATACTTAAGAGATATTTATTGAATGGGGCCGGGCAAGGTGGCTCACACCGGTAATCCCAGCACTTTGGGAGGCCAAGGCGTGGTGGATCACCTGAGCTCAGAAGTTCGAGACCAGCCTGGCCAACATGGCGAAACCCTTTCTCTACTAAAAATACAAAAATTAGCCTGGCGTGGCGCATCCCTGTAATCCCAGCTACTCCGGAGGCTGAGGGAGGAGAATCGCTTGAACGTGGGGACGTTGCAGGGAGCCAAGATCGCGCCACTGTACTCCAGCCTCGGCGACAGAGAGAGACTCCGACTCAAAAAACAAAAACAAAAAAAGATATTCGTTGAATGGAATGAGTGAATGAACAAACGGATGGATGGATGAGTGAATGAACGAAACAACAAATGGCTCTCGACCTACAGCGACGGCGGCTCAGCCGCTCCCGCACCACTCCCCGCGGCCGCCAGAGGGAGCAGACAGGCCGGTCCCGAGTGTCTGTCCTGGCCCCCCGCCCCTCTGCCCCCCACCCAGGATCCAGGCCCGGGAACCCCCTACGCCGGAACCCGCCCGGGGCTCTGGGACCCCACGCATACCTGAACCCGGCATGACTGCAGCCTTCAAGCAGGCGCAGCGGCCTGCCCTCGCGCAGCAGACAGGGAAACTGAGGCCCCGGGAGACCGGGGCGGGGCCGACCTCCCGCCGAGCCCCCGCCCCCCTCCCCCGCCGGCCAGCCACGCCCCGGCCCGTACGAAGTACCCGGGGCGCGAGGCGAAGGCGCACAGAGCGGGGCCGGGCCGAGGCCAGCAGCGCGATGGCAGCTCAGCGGCTGGGCAAGCGCGTGCTGAGCAAGCTGCAGTCTCCGTCGCGGGCCCGCGGGCCGGGGGGCAGTCCCGGGGGGCTGCAGAAGCGGCACGCGCGCGTCACCGTCAAGTATGACCGGCGGGAGCTGCAGCGGCGGCTGGACGTGGAGAAGTGGATCGACGGGCGCCTGGAGGAACTTTACCGCGGCATGGTGAGCCCGGGGAGGGGTGGTCCGGGACAGATCGAACCGGGCGCGGAGTCCCCACGCCGTTGGGGTCTCGGTGCACGCTCGCTGGTGCACAGGCAGCCTAGTCTGCACAAGGGGACGAGTGCCCTAGCGCCGGGCACTCACTGGCCTGGCCGTCCGTGCCCCACAGCATTGAGCTTGTGGACACACAAAAACACACAAACTCCTGGGTCTCCAGAGATGTGTCCAAATGCCTGGGGAGGGCCGGGGATTAAGGGGAGAGAAGAGGCTAAATTGAACTGAAACCACCACGTCTGGAGAAAGAGTGGGGGAAGGGGGATGTCGTAAAGCCAAACATAGACTTGGTGACAGAGGAGATACAGCCACACAGAGACCCAGGCAAAGGAAGCAACAGCAGACACAGCCGTGCATAGTGAAGGAAGCTATAGCCACTCACAGCCCAGAAGCAACAGCCATGCACAAACTCACAAGGACACAAGCGTGTGGGGCTGGAGCGGGGGGGTCACCCACAGGTCAGCATATGCTACAGCCACAGCCACCGGTAGACACAGCGGCGTGGCCACAGCTGTAGGCAGATGCAGCAAACTCCACTCAAACACAAAATGACTGCGGTTACAGCCCTCCGTTCCCTTCTAAAGGAAAAACTCTGACCACCTACAAACACAGGCCAGACCCACAGTCACTCACAGACAAAAGACAGCAGAAACCGACCCAGCACAGTGGCTCACGCCTGTAACCTCAGCACTTTGTGAGGCCGAGGCAGGAGGACTGCTTGACGTCAGGAGTTCAAGAGCAGCCTGGGCAATATGGTGAAAACCTGTCTACCAAAAATATAACTGAGCCGGGCATGGTGTCACGCACTAGTAATCTCTGCTCCTTGGGAGACCGAGATGGGAAGATTGCTTGAGCCCAGGACGCCAAGGTTGCACCACGGCACTCCTGCCTGGGCAAGAGTGTGAGACCCCCATCTCAAAAACAAACAAAACCCAACAGAATTTATAGCTACACTCAGACCTAAAACTGCGTAAACTATAGGCACAGGTGGACATACAATGTAGAACCCACCGCTGCCCACAGGCACACAGGAGCTTAAGCCACAGCTGTACGTGTTGACAGACACAGGTACTTCGTCACTCGAGTCTCTGCTCGAATCACTTTCAGTGACTGCTTTTTTCTTTTCCTTTTTTTTTTTTTTTGAGACAGAGTCTCACTCTGTGGCTCTGTACCCAGGCCAGAGTGTAGTGACATGATCTTGGCTCACTGCAACCTCTGCCTGCAGGGTTCAAGCAATTCTCCTGCCTCAGCCTCGAGTAGCTGGGATTACAGACACATGCCACCATGCTCAGCTAATTTTTTGTATTTTCAGTAGAGACAGGGTTTCACCATGTTGGCCAGGCTGGTCTCAAACTCCTGACCTTGTGATCCGCCTGCCGCACTTCCAAAGTGCTGGGATTACAGGCATGAGCCACCTCACCTGGCCCCTCTTTTTTCTTTTCCTTAGAGATGGGGTCTGGCTGGCTGCACGCAGTGGCTCAAGCCTGTAATCCCTGCACTTTGGGAGGCTGAGGTGGGCAGATCACTTGAGGTCAGGATTTCAAGACCAGCCTGGCCAACATGGTGAAACCCCGTCGCTACTAAAAATACAAAAATTAGTCCAGCATGTTGGTGGGTGCTTGTAATCCCAGCTACTTGGGAGGCAAGAGGCAGGAGAATCGCTTGAACCTGGGAGGTGGAGGTTGCAGTGAGCCAAGATCACGCCACTGCACTCTAGCCTGGGCGATAGAGTGAGACTCAGTCTCAAAAAAAAAAAAAAAAAGAGATGGGACCTCACTATGTTGCCCAGACTGGTCTTGAACTCCTGGGCTCAAGCTATTCTCTCTTCCCGGCCTCCCAGACTGTCGGGATTATTTATAAGCGTGAGCCACCGCACCGGCCTTCTGTGACTTGTGAACCTACAGTGTACACAGGATCCAGGAGTCGTCCTTTTCACAGTGCAACAATGGTGGAAGGCATGGCCCTTCCCCCACAGGGACAAGCAGTCCCTCTGTTCTCAGGCTCACAACTGGGCCCACGCAGGTGAACAAGTGTGGTCGCTAGTGGCAGGTGGCATCTCTGAGGTCATTCTTGGTTGGGGGATCCTACAGCCGGCTGAGGACACAGGATGATGTGTCACATACCCAAGCCAGAGGCTCACACCTCACACCTGTAGGACCATAGTTCCCTATAAGAAGCCACCACACGCTGCTGGGTCCCTCTGCATCCTCAGCCAGCCCCCGGCCCTTGGCATCAGGCAGTGGCCCTGGCAGAGACTCACACACCTGTGTCCTTGCTGAAGCGGCTTCACCACACATGAACCAGGATCCTCTAGCCCTGAAGCCGACAGCCAGACTTTGGGTTGGGGAGGAAAGGATTCCTAACCTCTTGCTGCCTCAACAGCTGGGGACAGCTGGGTTGTGTTCCCGGCAGGGGCACTGAGCCGGCCTGCGCTTGGACCGCTGCCTGCAGAGGCCACACTAAGCACCCACTCTCAGCAGCCGAGTTGAGCTTCTGACTCATCCCATCCACCCACCTTGGGGGGCCTCGGTGGTCTTCCCTCTGGTCTCACCAGACTGCATTTTGGCCCCTGAGGGGCTGGCCCAACCACTCCCCTCCCTTCCTGTCCCCTGGGGGAAGGGGCCGCCCCAGCTGGCTGCTGTTGCCAGCCTCTCCTCCCCCGCACCTAGCACTAAGTAAGACTTTTCCTTGAAAGGGCAGAAGCCAGCCCCTCTCCTGAATCCCAGAATCTGACATTCCAGGGCTCCACCAGGCCTGTTTTCCTCTGTGGGAACCAGAGCCAAGGCGAGAGCCCCGTGCCAGCCCCGAGGCTCCCGGGGCCCAAGGGCCCAGGCTTGGGGCTGGTACAGGGCCCCAGGGCTCCATCAGCCCATCTGCCACCCCTTCCCCCACCCAGATGTCCCGCCTTGGCAGTGCTGTCCCTGACTGCCACATTAATGCTCCAGAACCCGCCAGCTGGGCCCTGGGGCCGGTGGGGCAGAGCCCTGGACAAAGGCATGGGAGGGAGGGAAGGGGACCCTAAGCACCTCTCCCTCCCTGACCCTAGGAGGCAGACATGCCCGATGAGGTCAACATCGACGAGTTGCTGGAGTTAGAGAGTGAAGAGGAGAGAAGACGGAAGATCCAGGTAGGTGGGGTGGGGAGTGTCCCCGAGTCCCCCACTTTGCACATCCCATGTTTCCCGAGTGCTCACTGGATGCTGCGTGCTGGCACGGCGGCCTTGCACACGTCCACCCACTGATTTCATCCTCACAGAACCCTCCGAAGCAGGCACTAGCATGAGCCCCATTTTCCTGACGAGGCAAATGAGGCCCAGAGAGGTTGGCTCCCTCGTCCAGCATCACACAGCTCAGAAGGAGCAGAGCTGGGCAGCAAACCCAGGCAGTTTGGCAGCCATGTCCTTGCTTATGGCTTAGACTTTTTTAGAGGAGGGAAGTGCCGTGTGACCTCCTGGCCCTCTCGTGTGACCACTGGATCCAGTGACTCACCCCTTCCCTGAGTTGCTCCGCATGCCCCTCAGGCTCTGTTCCTGTCTGGAAGCTTGGTGGGCAGTCCACCCTGGAGTCTGACTTCCATTTGTCTTGCTGCTGGGAATTTTTGGGAAGGTGAAGGGGCTGGAGGGGAAGAGGTGTTAGTCATTTCATTTATTTATTTATTCATTTTTGGTTGGGGGTTTTAGGGACTCCTGAAGTCCTGTAGGAGCCCCATCGAGGTGAGTTTTCTCTCCCCCATTACCAGCCCTTTCCTGGCCCCAACTACTCTGATGGGGGAGGGGGATGGAGCTGGCCATGACTGGGACAGGCAGAAGGATCTCTGGGGAACCCCCGGTACCCCCCCCTCACAGCTCTTTCTGGCCTCCAGGGGTGTCTTTTGTCCTCCTCCTCCTCTCTCTCCCTCTCCCCCATCTGCTGAGGGGGCTCCATTCTCTCCTCCCCCATCTGCCTGGTGTCTGCCTCTCCTGTGCCTGTCCTTCCGCCTCCAGCCTTCAGGCTCAGTCTCCTCTGTCCCTCTCCCGTTACTGCCTCCACCACCCCGGGCTCCCTTCGCTACCTCTGGGGGCCCCTCCATCCTCCCAGGCTCTGAAGCTGAGCTGCCCAACCCCTCCCACTTCCTCCCCTGCTTTAAAAGGGAAAAATATTCATGTTTTTCCAGCTAGCTCTGGACAGCCTGAGGGACAAATGTCATTGTGTGTCTGTCTGCCCTGGATCTATCTCTGGGGGCCTCTGTGTCTTTCTCTGTCCCTATGTCTCTCGCTGTCTCTATCTCTACAAGTCTCTCTGTTTTCTCTGTTTCCTCCCTCCCCCACTCCCTATCTGCCTCCGTGGCTCTCTCTCTTCCTAGCTGTTTCTTTCTTTCTTTTTTGTTTTTTTTGAGACAGAGTCTCGCTCTGTCACCCAGGCTGGATGCAATGGCATGAACTCGGTTCACTGCAACCTCTGCTTCCTGGGTTCAAGCGATTCCCCACCTCAGCCTCCCGAGTAGCTGGGATTACAGGCACCCGCCACCAAGCCCAGCTAATTTTTGTATTTTTAGTAGAGATGGGGTTTCACCGTATTGGTCAGGATGGTTTCAAACTCCTGACCTCGTGATCCGCCCACCTCAGCCTCCCAAAGTGCTGGGATCACAGGCATGAGCCATCTTGCCTGGCTGACTGTTTTTTTAAATTTGAAACAGAGTCTCGCTCTGTCACCGAGGCTAGAGTGCAGTGGTGCAATCATGGCTCAGTGCAACCGCCAAGGCCTGGGTTCAAGCGATTCTCCTGCTTCAGACTCTGCAGTAGCTGGGTTTACAGGCACGTGCCACCACGCCCAGCTAATTTTTTGTATTTTTGGTGGAGACAGTTCATTATGTTAGCCAGGATGGTCTCAATCTTCTGACCTTGTGATCCGTCCACCTCGGCCTCCCCAAGTGCTGGGATTATGGGCATGAGCCACAGCGCCTGGCCTCCTGGCTCTTTCTCCATCTCTGTCTCTTTTCTCTATGTCTATAGCCTCCACCCCTAACTCCCCCCACCCCACAATCAGAGAACAGGAGGAGGCACCCAGGTCAGGGACTGGGCTGGACTGGGGCAGGGGGCGCCCCTGCCGCTCCCATGTTCTCAGCTTCCCCACCCTGTCGGCAGGACTTCATCCAGGAGCTGCTGGCAAAGCTTCACGGCCTCCACAGGCAGCCCGGCCTCCACCAGCCCAGCCCGTCCCATGATGGCAGCCTCAGCCCCCTCCAGGACCCGGCCCGGACTGCTCACCCCTGACCGTCTCCCACTCTCCCTGCCCCGCTCCCTGGACGCCACCCCGGCTTGTGTATAAGTTGTATTTAATGGTTCTGTAACAATAACACTGTGTGGCTGTTTTTCCTCCCTGGGGTTACCATGGGCTTCCCCGAGCTCCGCCCCAGCCTCCCTCTCTCCTCCCGTGGCCTCTGCCCTCATCCCTGTCTCAGCACTGCAGCTGGGCCTGCCAGATGGAGAATCACTCCTCCTGGGCCAGAGAGCATGAGAAGCCGCCCTGCTGACCCCACAGCCTTGGGACTTACGTCCTAGACCCCGCCTACCCTTGAACTTTCCACCCCGCCCCCATCCCTAGTCCCAGCCAGCAGGGCCCCTATATGCGGGCTCCTGTAGGAATCTGGGTCAAGGGGCATGCTCATGACTGAAGGTGGCCAGTATCCACTCAATACAGGTGATCACACAGCAAACAAATCATTCAGCCACTTCGTGAACTCTGTGCTGTGCTTACGATGGCCCTTAGTACTGAGGCTACAAAGATGAGAGGAAGATGGTCTCTGGCATCAAGGCACTCACACACTATGGGGGTAGAAGGGTCCGAGTGTGAGGATCAGAGGAAGGTGTGCTGAATGGCCCAAGATACCTGGGAGCCTGGCAGTGGGGAGGGAGTCATACACTCCGGGGGTGGTGAAGAAATCTGGGAGGGCTTCCTGAAGGAAGTGACATTAAGGCAGGCTTTGAAGGATGCATAGGAGTTCTATAAAATGGATACACCGCTCTGAGGACTCTGAACGTATGGGTGGAGGGATTGATATTGAGGCAAAGCCAGGGAAAATACCAAATGTTGCCAGGGCCGTCCACCAGTCAGGAAGGACAGTGGCCCCCAGAGCTGGGTCGGGGAAGCTCCCCTATTGAACCAGGGTTAACCTTTCATGAGAGGCCTGGAGGGTACCAAGGGAGCAGATGGGCCATCAGAAGTGGGTAATGGCTTTTAAAACATTTTTATTTTATGTTTTTTAATTTTTTAAAAAAAAAAAATATTTATTTTGAGACAGGGTCTCATTCTGTCACCGAGGCTGGAGTCCAGTGGTGCAATCTTGGCTCAGTGCAGCCTTGACCTCCTCAGGCTCAGGTGATCCTCCCAGCTCAGCCTTCCAAGTAGCTGGGACTACAGGCATGCACCACCAGGCCTGGCTTTTTTTTTTTTTTTTAAGAAACGGGATCTTGCTGTGCTGCCCAGGCTGGTCTTGAAATCTTGAGCTCACATGATCAGCCTTCTCTCAGCCTCCCAAAGTGCTGTGATTACAGGGGTGAGCCACTGTGCCTGGCCTAATTGTTTGCTTTTTTGTAGAGATGAGATCTCCTTATCTCTAAGGTCCAGACCAGTCTTGAGCTTCTGAGCTCAAGCAGTCCTCCTCTCGCTCTGTCGTCCAGACTGGAGTGCAGTGGTGCAATCCCAGCTCACTGCAGCCTCAACCTCCCAAATTCAAGTGATTCTCCTGCCTCAACCTCTCAAGTAGCTGGGATTACAGACATGCCACTATGCCTGCTACTTTTTGTATGTTTAGTAGAGATGGGGTTTCACCATGTTGGCCAGGCTGATCTTCAACTCCTGACCTCAAGTGATCTGCCCACCTCAGCCTCCCAAAGTGCTGGGTTTACAGGCGTGAGCCACCGGGCCTGGCCTATATTTCAACATTTTAATAGTTCTGCTTGGACCAGTGGTCCCAGGGGTGTCTAATCAGGAGGTGGGGTGGGGCTGTGGCCGTGCTTGGGACCAGGGTGGGGTCAGAGCTGGGCTATCTCACCAAGGACAAAGAAGTTGAGACCCCAGGGCCCTGTCCCCACCTGTGCCACCCAGCGGCCCCGCCAGGATCAGGCATCCATCCCTGGGGGTCTGAGCTCCAGTCTGGGAGGAAGAGAAGAGGCCCCTGAGGAGGAGCACCCAGGAGCACCCTGGCCTGTGCAGCCCTCCAGGTGCCCGCGCTGTCTCTGTGCAGCTGGGCCCAAGGCTTCCAGGGCCCTCTGCTCTGCACTTACCGAGAACGAGCAGGTCCCTCCTGACACCCCAGCTCCTGGTCCCAGAACATCCCACGTGGGCCTGCAGAACCCTCCTTCCCTCGCACGGAAACTGGTTTTGGTTCCTCATCCTGGTAGAGGCGGTATGTGCTCAAAACCCAGGTTCTAAAGTCTTGCATGTGCCATGTGTTAGGCCTCAGTATCCTCATCTGGAAAATGGGTACCTCACAGAACTGAGGCCCAGAGGGATGTCACTTGTCCAAAGTCGCATATCTGGAAAATGGTGGCACTGGGCTTCAGTCCCAGGCATTATGACTCCAGAGCCCAACTATTTAACTCCTGCACTACAGAGTCCCTTTAAACCACAGCATGAGATGGGAAAAGAGTGGCTACTTCATACTAAGGTGTTAATGATTGCTCACAATCCTTGGAGATTAGCAATGTAGGGCTCAATACAATTAACTGAGAACAGTGCCACAGTGAAGGACGGAGGCCCAGCGGTGACTCAGGCCCATAATCCAGACAAGGTCAGAGGATTGTTTGAGCCCAGGTCGCTGCGTTCAGCCTGGGCAACAGAGCAGTGTCTCAAAAAAACAAACAAAAAAGGAAACCAGTTGGGGAAAAACAGACCAGGCACAGTGGCTCACGCCTGGAATCCCAGCACTTTGGGAGGCCACAGCAGGCGGATCACTTGGTATCAGGAATTAGAAACCATCCTGGCCAACACACTGAAACTCCATCTCTACTAAAAATACAAAAATTAGCTGGGCATGGTGGTGGGTGCCTGTAATCCCAGCTACTCAAGAGGCTGAGGCAGGAGAATCACTTGAATCCAGAAGGTGGAGGTTGCGGTGAGCTGAGATTGCACCACTGCACTCCAGCCTGGGCGACAGAGACTCTGTCTTGAATTAAAAAAAAAAAAAAAAGGATGGATGCAGAGGCTCACGCCTGTAATCCCAGCACTTTGGGAGGCAAAGGTGGGTGGATCACCTGAGGTCAAGAGTTCGATACTAGCCTGACAAACATGGAGAAACCCCCATCTCTACTAAAAATACAAAATCAGCCGGGTGTGATGGCGCATGCCTGTAATCCCAGCTACTCGGGAGGCTGAGGCAGGAGATTCATTTGAACCTGGGAGGTGGAGATTATGGTGAGCCGAGATCCTGCCATTGCATACCAGCCTGGGCAACAAGCGCGAAACTCCATCTCAAAAAAAAAAAAATAGCTGGGCATGGTGGCACATGCCTGTGATTCCAGCTACTCGGGAGATGAGTCCGGAGAATGCCTTGAACCCGGGAGGCAGAGGTTGCCGAGATCCCGCCATTGCACTCCAGCCTGGGCGACAAGAGCGGAACTCTGCCTCAAAAAAAAAAAAAAAAGCCCCAAAAGACAAGTACTTGGCCCACCATGCCCCACCCGCTGCCGTCACACCCTCCTCCCCACCCATCGGGCTCCTGGCTTCCCGCCATCTGTGGGCCGTTTCCCACTCTCACCCTAAGCTCCTTTCCGCCCTGCTCCCTCTTCCCCTTTTCTCTAAAGGTCACCATTTCAAAAAAAAAAATCCATTTCTTAGTATTACTGCGAGGTTTTTTTCTGCAGATACGAACAAGCAGGAGCTATGCTGTCGTCGCCCCTTTCATACTAAGGCAGACATTCCAAACGTTACTCTTTGCTTTTTATTTTAGAAACAGAGTCTCACTCTGTCACCCTGGCTGGAATGCAACGGTGCAATCATAGCTCGCTGCAGCCTGGACTCGACAAGCCACCCAGTTTAGCCTCCCACGTAACTGGGACTACAGGTGTGCGCCACTATGCCCAGATAATTTTTAAACTTCTCGTAGAGATGAGGTTTTGCTGTGTTGCTCAGGCTGCTGTCGAACTCCTGAGCTCACGTCATCCTCCCACCTCAGTCTCCCAAACTGCAGGGATGACAGGTGTGAGCCCCATCATTTAACAACTTACCCTGGGCCGGGTGTGGTGGCTCATGCCTGTAATCCCAGCACTCTGGGAGGCCGAGACAGGAGGATCACCTGAGGTCAGGAGTTCAAGACCAGCCTGGCCAATATGGTGAGACCCCACCCAACCCCCCGTCTCTACTAAAAAAAAAAATTAGCCAGGTGTGGTGGCACACACCTATAGTCCCAGCTACTCCTGAGGCTGAGGCAGGAGAATCACTTGAATCTGGGAGGTGGAGGTTGCAGTGAGCTAAGATCGCGGCAATGTACTCCAGCCTGGGCGACAGATGGAGACTCCGTCTCAAAAACAATAATAACAAAAACCCACCCTGCAGATGTTTCATGTCACCACCTTACACAGCCATTCCTTGGCAGTCCTGGACACATTGTGCCCTGTCACCTTTCTTGTCTTTTTTTTTGTTGCCCAGGCTGGACTGTAGTGGTGTGATCTCAGCTCACTGCAACCTCTGCCTCCTGGGTTCAAGTGATTCTCCTGCCTTAGCCTCCCAAGTAGCTAAGTTTGCATTTTTAGTAGAGGTGGGTTTCTCCATGTTGGCCAGGCTGATCTCAAACTCTCACCTCAGGTGAGCCATTCTCCTACCTCAGCCTCCCTAGTAGCTGAAATTATAGGCATGCGCCACCACGCCTGGCTAATTTTTGTAATTTTAGTAAAGACGAGGTTTCTCCATGTTGTTCAGGCTGGTCTCGAACTCCCGACCTCAGGTGATCTGCCTGCCTCGGCCTCCAAAGTGCTGGGATTACAGGTGAGGATCACTGCGCCCGGCCCCTGTCACCTTTCTGCATTCAGCCTTCTGCCATCTGACTCTCACCCACACCTGTTTCTCTGCCATCCTCAGACCCACCTGCCCCCGCCTCCACAACCCACGGCCACATTGCCTCTGCCTGGAGTTCTCCAGGTTTCTCTCATCCTCACCGCCATGTAAGATGTCATCTTAGAGAGCTGTTCGGAGCACCTAACCTAAGGAGTGCCCCCAGTCACCATCCTGTCACTTGATTGATTGATTGCTTTTTAATTTTTTTGGAGACGGAGTCTTACTCCAGCCCAGGCTGGAGTGCAGTGGAGTGATCCTGGCTCACTGCAACCTCCACCTCCTGGGTTCAAGTGATTCTCCTGCCTTAGCCTCCCAAGTAGCTAAGTTTGTATTTTTAGTAGAGGTGGGTTTCTCCATGTTGGCCAGGCTGATCTCAAACTCTCACCTCAGGTGATCCGCCTGCCTCAGCCTCCCAAAGTGCTGGAATTACAGGTATGAGCCACCATGCCTGGCCAATTTTTTTTTTTTTTTTGAGATGATGTTTCACTCTGTCACCCAGGCTGGAGTGCAGTGGCATGATCTTGGCTCACTGCAACCTCTGCCTCCCGGGTTCAAGCAATTCTCTTTCTCAGCCTCCAGAGTAGCTGGGATTACAGGCATGTGCCACCATGCCTGGCTAACTTTTTTGTATTTTTAGTAGAGACGGGGTTTCACCATGTTGGCCAGGCTGGTCTTAAACTCCTGACCTAATGATCCTGCTGCCTCAGCCTCCCAAAGTGCTGGGATCACAGGTGTGAGCCACCATGCCTAGCCAATTTATCTTTTTTATAGAATTTATTGGCTGAGAGTGGTGGCTCACACCTGTGATCCCAGCGCTTTGAGTGGCTGAGGCAGGAGGATCACTTGATTCCAGAAGTTCCAGACCAGCCCAAGCAAGACCTCGTCTTTACAAAAATAAAATTAGCTGGTCGCAGTGGTGCACAGCTGTGTTCTTAGTTACTCTGGAGGCTGAGGTGGGAGGATCGCTTGAGCCCAGGAATTCCAGGCTGCTGTGAGCTATGATTGCACCACTACACTCCAGCCTGGGAAACAGCAACAGCCCGTCTCAAAAAAAAAAAAAAAGAAAAGAAAGAATGTATTAGGTTCTGAAATGGTCTGTCTCTTCTATTGTCTGTTCTCTCCCCGCACCCGCCTCACCACCACTTTCAGAATATTAGCTCCTCGCCTACCTTGAATTGCGCTGTATTCCGGTGTAGAATGGCGCTGGGCGCACAGTAGGCGCTTGCCTGAGAACAGTGCCCCCAGGTGGTCACGTTGTGGTCTGCAAGCACCGCAGCCCTCCGCTTGCGGAGGTGAGGCCTCCGCGCCCCCTCGTGGCTGTGTGAATTGGTTTATTTTATTTTATTTATTTATTTTTTGAGACTGGAATTTCGCTCTTGTTGCCCAGGCTGCCAGTGTAATGGAGCAATCTCGGCTCACTGTAACCTCCGCCTCCCAGGTTCAAGGGATTCTCCTGCCTCAGCCTCCCGAGTAGCTGGGATTACAGGCATGCACCACCACGCCCAGCGAATTTTGTATTTTTAGTAGAGACAGGGTTTCTCCATGTTGGTCAGGCTGGTCTCGGACTCCCGACCTCAGGTGATCCGCCCACCTCAGCCTCCCAAAGTGCTGTGATTACAGGCGTGAGCCACCGCGCCCGGCGGTTTATTTTATGTTATTTATTGTTTTGTTTTTGTTTATTTTTGATTCTCTTATTTACTTTTTTCCCCTTTTGTTTTGTTTTCTTATTTTTTTTTAGATAAGGGGTCTTGCCCAGGCTGGAGCACAGCGGCGCCATGATAGCTCACTGCAGCCTCGAAATCCTGAGCTCAAGCGATCCTCCTACTGGCCCAGCCTCCTGACTACCTGGGACTACAGGCACCCACCACCATGCCTGGTTTGAAGTGGTTTTTATTTGTTTTTGAGACAGTCTTGCTCTGTAACCCAGGCTGGAGTGCAGTGGTGCAATCTCAGCTCACTGCAACCTCTGCTTCCCGGGTTCAGGCAATTCTCTGCCTCAGCCTCCCAAGTAGATGGAATTACAGCGCGAGCCCCCTCCCCCACCCTCGGAGGCCATTACTGTAAGTAAAGTAACAGGAATGGAAAACTAAAAACCATATGTCCTCACTTGTAAGGAGGAGCTAAGCTGGGACGATGCAATGACGTAAGAATGATACAATGGGCCAGGCGGTGGCTCACGCCTGTAATCCCAGCGCTTTGGGAGGCCGAGGCGGGTGGAGTGTCTGAGCTCAGGAGTTTGGGACCAGCCCAGGCAACATGGTGAAACCCTGTCTCTACTAAGATACAAAAAATTAGCAGGACGTAGTGGCGTGCGCCTGTAATCCCAGCTACTCGGGAGGCTGAGGCAGGAAAATTGCCTGAACCCAGGAGGCGGAGGTTTCAGTGAGCTAAGATCCCCATTGCACTCCAGCCTGGGTGACAGAGCAAGACTCCACCTCAAAAGCAAACAAACAAACAAACAGTGGAGCTGATTATGGAAAATGGAAGAGAATGTCACTGTGAAATTTCCACAAATCCTTTCTCACTTCCCCATCAAAAGGTGGTATCTTATTCCCTCTCCTTTTTTTCTTTTTGAGACAGTCTCACTCTTTTTGCCCAGGCTGGAGTGCAGTGGCCAGATCTTGATTCACTGCAACCTCCGCCTTTTAGGTTCAAGTGATTCTCGTGCCTCAGCCTCCTGAGTAGCTGGATTACAAGCGTAAGCCACCACGCCCAGCTAATTTTTATACTTTTAGTAGAGACGGGCTTTCGCCATGTGGGCCTGGCTGGTCTCGAACTCCTGATCTCATGTGACCCATCCGCCTCGGCCTCCCAGAGCGCTGGCAACCTTCTGCAAGTCTGTGCCCTCATTAGTTAGCATGGCTGGAGGAAGCATAAGTTTTCACTTTAAATTCCTGACCCTCCCCTCAGGGGAGCCCTGAGCAGCCTGGGCACCCGCTGGGGTGGGAGCCAGGCTCCATGCCCCCGTCTGGTCGCCTTAGTGACGATTCCAAGTGTGTCTCTCTCCTTTCCCCGTTCTTGCTCACAAGCTTCTTATTTTGTGGAAGCCACTGGAAGAGAACACCCTAATCCCCTCCTCTCCTGCCAACTGCCCCACCTCCCAGCTTCTGTGCCAGTAGGTGCTTTTGAGTCCTGTTGGAATGGATCAGGTGTCTCTAAGGTGACCGTGCACTTGGGGACGTTCCCCCATTTTCTTTTGCTTTTTGTTTTTTCCTTTTTTGAGGCGGGGTCTCACTCTGTCACCCGGGCTGGAGTGCAGTGGCACCATCATGGCTCCCTGAAACCTCAGCCTCCCCTGGCTCAGATGATCCTCCTACCTCAGCCTCCCAAGTAGCTGGGATTACAGGCATGTGCCACCACGCCCCGCTACGTATTTTGGTATTTTGTTAGTAGAGACGGGGTTTTGCCATGTTGCCCAAGCTGGTCTCGAACTCCTGGGCTCAAGTGACCTGCCCACCTCGGCCTCTCAAATTGAGCCACCGTGCCTGGCCTACTTTGCCCATTTGCTCTTGCTTCCTGAAGGTCATTGCTCCAGCAGGTCTCCAGTCCCTGCGTACTCATTCCCATGGGCACACAGACACGTCGTCACTTCTTCCATATTAAAACAAAAACACAACAGAAACTCTCTGGACTTCCTCCAGCTCCAGCCCCATTTCTCTGTTTCCCTTTATAGCAAAATTTCTCACAAGACACATTCCCAGTTCTCTCTTACACCATTTTTTTTTTTTTGAGACGGAGTCTCATTCCGTTGCCCTGCTGGAGTGCAGTGACACAATCTCAGCTCGCTGCAACCTCCACCTCCCGGGTTCAAGCGATTCTTCTGCCTCAGCCTCCTGAATAGCTGAGATTACAGGCACCCACCACCATGCCCAGCTAAATTTTGTATTTTTAGTAGAGACGGGGTTTCACCATGTTGGGCAAGATGGTCTCGATCTCTTGACCCTCGTGATCCACCCGCCTCGGCCTCCCAAAGTGCTGGGATTACAGGCGTGAGCCACCGCGCCCATTTCCAGTCAAATGTTCACATCTTGCTGTTCCTACTCTGGAAATTCTCTTGTCCAGGTCCCCATGGTGTTTGGGCCACATCACACCTCCTGCTTGTCTTACTTGACCTCTCAGCTACATCTGGTGGAGGACTGTCTCCCACTCCCCTGAATGCTTGCCTGCTTGCTTGCTTGCTTGCTTTTCTTTCTTTCCCTTCCTCTCTCCCTCCCTCCCTCCCCTCCTACCTTCCTTCCTTTTTTTCTGAGATGGAGTTTTGCTCTTGTGGCCCAGGCTGGAGTGCAATGGTGCGATCAAGGCTCACCGCAACCTCCACCTCCCAGGTTCAAGCGATTCTCCTGCCTCAGCTTCCCGAGTAGCTGGGATTACAGGCATGTGCCACTACACCTGGCTAATTTTGTATTTTTAGTAGAGATAGGGTTTCCTCATTTGGCCAGGCTGGTCTCGAACTCCCAATCTCAGATGATCTGCCCGCCTCAACCTCCCAAAGTGCTGGGATTACAGGCATGAGCCACACAGTGCCCCGCGAATGCCTTTTTATAAAACATTTATTTTATTTATTTATTATTATTATTATTATTATTTGGAGACGGAGTCTCACTCTGTATCCCAGGCTGAAGCGCAGTGGCACAATCTCGGCTCATGGCAACCTCCACCTCCCAGATTGAATGATTCTCCTGCCTCATCCTCCCAGGTAGCTGAGATTACAAGCATCCACCACAATGCCCAATTAATTTTTTGTATTTTTAGTAAAGATGGGGTTTCACCGTGCTGGCCAGGCTGGTCTCGAACTCCTGACCTCAGGTGATCCACCCACTTGGCCTCCCAAACTACTGGGATTATAGGCATAAGCCACTGCACCCAGCCATTTATTTATTTATTTATTAAATAGAGATGGGGTTTCACCGTGTTAGCCAGGATGGTCTCAATCTCCTGACCTCATGATCCACCTGCCTCAGCCTCCTTAAGTGCTGGGATGACAGGCGTGAGCCACCGCGCCCGGCCTATATATATTTTTTTAAACAGAATCTCATTCTGTCGCCTAGGCTAGAGCACAGTGACTCAAGGCGTGATCGCGGCTCGCTCCAGCCTTGACCTCCCAGGCTCAGGTGATCCTCCTGCCTCAGCCTCCCGAATAGCTGGGGCTACAGGTATGCACCACCATGCCCTGCTAATTTTCTTATTTTTTGTAAAGATGAGAGTTTCCATATGCTGCTCAGCTGCTCTTGAAAATGCCTTGGCTCAAGAGATCCTCCCTCCTCAGCCCCCTAGTGCTGGGCTTACAGGCCTGAGCCACCATGGTGGCAGGAATGTTTTGTTTACAGGACCGCGGTCTCCGGCCTCCTCCCACCTCCCCGCCTCCTCTCCCTCCGTCCTTGTCCTGGGCTGGTTTCTCCTCACTCTCTTACCTACCAATGCTGGCCAGCTGGGGTCTCCATCTGTGGTCCTCTTCTCCATGCAGGCTCTCCCCGGGGAGCTCACTCAGCCTTCTCACTCTAGGCAATGTCGACAGTCTTCCAGAATTCTCTCCACCCTGACCTCTTCTTTGACCTTCAGACTCACCCAGCAAAGACACTTGGATGTCTGACGTGCATCTCAAACCCAACACCTCCGGATCTCCTGGCCTCTCCCTCACCTGCCCCCACTTTTTTTCTTTTTTTTTGAGACGGAGTTTTGCTCTGTTACCCAGGCTGGAGTGCAATGACGTGATCTCAGCTCACTGCAGCCTCCGCCTCCTGGGTTCAAGCGATTCTCCTGCCTCAGCCTCCTGAGTAGTTGGGATTACAGGCATTTGCCACCACGCCCCGCTAATTTTGTATTTTTAATAGAGACCGGCTTTCTCCATGTTGGTCAGGCTGGTCTCAAACTCCCGACCTCAGGTCATCCATCTGCCTCAGCCTCCCAAAGTGCTGAGAAGATTACAGGTGTGAGCCACCATGCCCAGTGACCCTATCTTTCTTTTTTTTTTTTTTTTTTTTTTGAGACGGAGTTTTGCTCTTGTTACCCAGGCTGGAGTGCAATGGCACGATCTCGGCTCACCGCAACCTCCGCCTCCTGGGTTCAGGCAATTCTCCTGCCTCAGCCTCCCGAGTAGCTGGGATTACAGGCACGCGCCACCATGCCCAGCTAATTTTTTGTATTTTTAGTAGAGACAGCGTTTCACCATGTTGACCAGGGTGGTCTCGATCTCTTGACCTCGTGATCCACCCGCCTCGGCCTCCCAAAGTGCTGGGATTACAGGTGTGAGCCACCGCGCCCGGCCGACCCTATCTTTCTTAAAAAAAAAAAAAAAAAAAGTTGGGCATGGTGGTATGCACCTGTGGTCCCAGCTATTTGGGAGGCTGAGGTAGGAGGATTGCTTGAGCCCAGGAGGTCAAGGCTGCAGTGAACTATGATGGTGCTACAGCACTCCAGCCTGGGTGACAGAGTGACACCTTGTCTCAGAAAAAAAGGGCAGTGCTGAGGGGAGGCAGATTCTCCTGAATTATCTAGGTGGGTTCCAAAAGCGATCATATGTGCCCTTTTTTTAAAAAAAATAAAGATGGGGTTTCACCATGATGGCCAAGCTGGTCTTGAATTCCTGACCTCAAGTGATCCACCCACCTCGGCCTCTCCAAGTGCTAGGATTACAGGCGTGAGCCACTGTGCCCGGCCATATATGCCCTTTTAGAGGGAAGCAGAGGGAAACCTGACAGACAGGACAAGGTGAAGTGCAGGCGGAGCAGAGACACGGAGATGCTGGCCTTGAAGACGGCAGTAATGCCGCCCGCTCAGGACACCGGCAGCCCCCGCAAGCCGGAAGTGGCAGGACCGGATTCTCCCCTAGAGCTCTCAAGGAGCACTGCCCTGCCCACAGGTTGCTTTCAGCCCAGTGACACTGACTTGGACTTCTGGCCTTTAAGCTGTGAAAGAATACATTTCTGCGTGTGTCTTCCCAAAGTATCGTTCTCTCATCTCTCACCCAGGTTGGAGTAGGATGGCGCCATGGCGGCTCACTGCAACCTCCGCCTCCCAGGTTCAAGCAATTCTCCTGCCTCCTGAGTAGCTGGGATTACAGGTGTGCGCCATCACACCCAGCTAGTTTTTGTATTTTTAGTAGCGACTGAGTTTCCCCATGTTGGCCAGGATGGTCTCGAACTCCTGATCTCAAGTGATCTGCCAGCCTCGGCCTCCCAAAGTGCTGGAGTTACAGGCATGAGCCACCGTGCCCGGCCGGGGCAGGAAACTTCTGAAGGGCACCTCTGAACATCCCAAGGGTGGATTAGAGAAAGCTTCCTCTGAATCGTAGCGGGGACGGGAGGAGAGAGGTGGGTGTTAGCAGATGCATCTCCTTCAGAGGCCAAAGCTGGACCCAACGGGCATGGGGCAGAGTTTTCTATGATTCCAGGTCCACCGAACCGTGGATTAAAGGAGTTAGTGTGTGCGCGTGTGTTTGAAAGAGAGGAGAGGGAGAGACCCTGGTGATCAGGTCCGGGGCAGGGTCTGAGGCTCGGGGCAGGGGCCCAGTGTCTCCAAGGGCACCCCGTGGCCTGCAGGATGTCTCCCGGATCTGAGGCTGCTGGAGCCGCCTCTGCTGGACAAAGACTTCGGCCACAGCGCCCTCTGGTGGGAAGACCCTTGGTTTCCAGGGTTAGGAGAAGTGACTACAGGTGGACACTTGTAGGATGTTTGTTCCCCAAAACTTGAGGGATGGGAAGATCAGGCATGAAGACCCCAAGAGGTCACAGCAGAAACCCTGCCCTGTGTCTGGGTAGATCAGGGGGTCAGGACTCAAAAGGATTCACATGCAGGCTGGGTGTCCTCTCCTCCAGGAAGTCATCCCTGACTGTCAGGCTAGGCCAGGAGAGAGCTGCATCTGGGCTCCCACAGAGCCCTGTGCCTCTCCTGTCCCAGCCCTGACCCCTCTGCCTGTGGCCCCCAATCCCTGCCTGGACCCCTCTGCCTGTGGCCCCCTTGTCCTAGCCCTGGCCCCTCTGCCTGTGGCCCCCAATCCCTGCCCGAACCCCTCTGCCTGTGGCCCCCAATCCCTGCCCGGACCCCTCTGCCTGTGCCCCCCATCCCACCTGGGCATCACTGGCTGGTGATGAATCTGTTACTCTTCTGGACTCCAAGCTTCAGGCAAAGTCTGGGGCCATCTCAATTGCTGCTATGTCCCCAGCACGTCCTCACAGGGATGGAGACCATCGTTCTCTAGAAATGAGTGGGTGTGCCATTTATTTATTGATTTTGAGATAGAGTCTCGCTCTGTTGCCCAGACTGGAGGGCAGTGGCACCATCTCGGCTTACTGCAGCCTCTACTTCCCGAGTTTAAGTGATTCTCCTGCCTCAACCTCCCAAATAGCTGGGACTACAGGTGTCCACCACCATACCTGGCTAATTTTTATAATTTTAGTAGAGACAGGGTTTCGCCATGTTGGCCAGGCTGGTCTCAAACTCCTCACCTCAAGTGATCCATCTACCTCAGCCTTCCAAAGTGTTGGGATTATAGGCGTGAGCCACTGTGCTCAGCCCCGAGATATGCTTCACATAGCCTGCTCTGGCTGTGCGGGGAGAGCAGACTTGTGGGAGCAGGAGCCCAGTGAGGAAGCTGCTACCATAGTCCAGGCAGGAAATGATGGTGGACAGGACTAGGGTGCAGGCCATGAAGGGCGGAACGTGAGTGGAATCTGGATCTATGTTTTGAATATAGAGACAACAGGATTTGCTGATGGGCTTGGGGGGGAGGTGTGTGAGAAAGAAGAGGAGAAGGAGAGTCCAGGATGACTGATTGCACTTAGAACAAAATCCATTTTCTTTATAATGGCCTACAAGGCCCCACATGAGCCGGGTCCTTGCTCTGTCCGCAGGCTGTCTCCCCCTGCTCACTCTGCTCCAGTCACACTCCATTGCTCCCTGATCTTTGAACATGACACGCTTGTTCCCAGCCCAGGGCATTTGCTCTTGGTGATCCAGTGCCTAGACATGCTTCTTAGTACATGCTGGTAACTTCTAGGTCTCAGCTCAAATGTCATCTCCTTAGAGAAGCCACTTCTTTTTGTTGAGACAAAGTCTCACTGTGTCGCCCAGGCTGGAGGGCAGTGGCGTGATCTCAGCTCACTGCAACCTCCGCCACCTGGGTTCAAATGACTCTCCTATCTCAGTCTCCTGAGTAACTTCGACTATAGGCATGTGCCACCATGCCCAGCTAATTTCTGTATTTTTAGAAGAGATGGGGTTTCACCATGTTGGCCAGGCTGGTCTCGACCTCCTGACTTCAGGTGATCTGCCCACCTCAGCCTCCCAAAGTGCTGGGATTACAGGCGTGAGCCATCGTGCCAGGCCAAAAGCCACTTCTTTACTCCTTCAAATCAATCTGCTTTTTTAAAAAAAAAACCTTTTTTTTACTAGCTTCTTTTTTCTTTCTAAAATCTGTGTTTTGCTGAATCTATTTTCTTTTCTTCTTTCTTTTTCTTTTCTTTATTTCTTTCTTTTTTATTTTTAGAGACAGAGTCTCTCTCTCTGTTGTCTAGGCTGGAGTACCGTGGGGTGATCACAGCTCACTACTGCCTCCAACTTTCAGGCTCAAATAATCTTTTTGCCTCAGTCTCCTGAGTAGCTGAGACTGCAGACATGCATCACCACACCTAGATAATTTTTAAACTTTTTGTAGAGATGGGGTCTCACTATGTGCCCAGGCTGGTCTCGTGCTCTGGGGCTCAAGCAATCCTCCTGCCTTAGCCTCCCAAAGTGCTGAGATTACAGGTGTGAGCCACTGTGCCCTGCCTCTTCTCTTTTTTTTTTCTCTCTCTCTCCCTTCTTTTTTGAGACAAGGTCTCACTCTGTCACCCAGACTGAACTGCAGTGGCACAATTTGGCTCACTGCAACCTCTGCCTCCCAGGCTCAGGTGACCCTCCCACCTCAGCCTCCTGAGTATCTGGGACTACAGGCAGGCACCACCACACCCGCCTAATTTTTGGTATTTTTGGTAGAGATGAGGTTTCGCCATGTTGCCCAGACTGGTCTTGAACTCCGGAGTTCAGATGATCCACCCGCCTCGGCCTCCCAAAGTGATGGGATTACAGGCGTGAGCCACCATGCCCGGCCCCATTTTCTTTTCTTTATAGCATCTTTCACTGTCTGAAATGATTTTATCTCTTTGTTTTCTTATTATCTGTATTTCTTCACTAGAATGTCAGCTCCTTGGGAGCAGCAACTTTGTTTTGGTCATTGCTGTATCCTCAGTGCCTAGAAGAGTTTCTGGAACATAGCAGCCACTCCATTTGTAAATGAACAAAGGTGCTGATTAACCCCTGTGCTTGTTCACAGGCTCGCTGATATAGGAGAGAAACTCAAATAGGCCCAGATAAAAATACACGATAAAGACCCTAGGGTCATCCACATACCCTGGGGACATCCAGAAACTAGGGACCACCTGCTCCCGCGCTCGCGGTGCCTCGAGGGTGGAGATCCCGAACTGGGGACGGAGCACTCCCAGGGTGTGAGCAAAGATGCTCTGGGGGCAGCCCCGCCCCTCCCTGTATCCCCAGCAGCCAATGGGAGCGCGGTCCTCCTGACGCCCCCTGGGACGTGTAGTCTGGACAGGGGCGCCCTCGGGCGCCGCCGAGCGCCCCTAGACTCCACGTCCCGTCGTGCGCTGGGAGGCGCGGGGATTGGCTGAGCCCCGCCCCCGGCCCGCCCCGCTCCGCTCGCGCCGCAGCCCCAAGAATGAATGAAATCGTAGCGCGCTGGGCGGCAGAGCGGGCGGCGCAGGCCGGGCTGGGCCCGCGCGCGGCGGCAGCGGCGCCCCGGGCCGGAGGCGGCCCAGCCGAGCGGGCCATGGCTACCGCCATTCAGAACCCGCTCAAGTCGTGAGTGTCCCCGCCGTCCCCGCCCCCTGTCCAGACCCCCCCCCACTAGGAGCCCTTCCCCCGCCCGCCCTGGAGCTGAGGAGGGGGACGCAGCGCGCGGACCCGTAGTTGAGTGGGGGCCCCCAGCGCAAACCGTTGCCCCGGGGGTCCGCCACCCCCTGTCGCCCCCTGGGGTTGGAGGCAGGAGCCTCTTCAGGGTCGCGGGGGCGCCTCTTCTTTGTCGCTGTCAGTGAAGGAATGTGGCGCGGGCTGGGGGTGGCGGAGGCCGTTTCCCCACCCAGAGTGGGGGTAGGGGCTTCCCTCTCCTCCGTCTCTCCCTCAGGGTCTCCGGAGGTGCCGGGCCTGCCCCGGCCGGGGCTGGAAGCTCGAACACCTAAGTCCGGACCTCGGTCTCCAGGGTTTCCATCACCCGCTCTCCCCTCATCAAAGCGCCTTTCTCTCTTTCCCCTTCTTTCTCTGGGGACCCCGGACCTCGCGGCCGCAGGGTGGGAGCTGAGACATCGGGGGTCCACGGTTCCATCCCCGCTGCCTCCCCTTTTTCCTTCTGGGATCTCCGGGAACTAGAACCCCGAACCCACAGCCAGCGTGGACCGCGGCATCCCTTCCTCTCCCCGCCCATACACATCAAACGGGAGCATCTCTGATCCCCTCCGGGACCGGCTGCCCGGGAAGGGGGTGCCTGCCGGGAGCGCCCTCGGTCTCCGGGGATTCCCTCCCTTTCTTCCTGGCCTCGGCCCTCCGAACGTTCGCTTCCTCCCGGGCCCGGTGGCTGGGAACCGGGACGCCTGGGTCCGAGCCTAGTCCCTCCTGACCCTCCCCTCTCCCTGTCATCCTTCGCGCTCTCCACCCCTCCCCTTCCCCCTCTCCATCTCGGGCTTGCTTCCTCTTCGGGATCCCGGACTCCTGGGTCCCAGAGCTCCCCACCCCCACCCCTAGTTCCTAGGCGGTGACAGCGGGCTCCCAGTGACAGGCGCTTGGCTGCTCCCGCCCTCCCTCCCCGCAGGCGAGCGCAGCGCTCCCCTCCCCCTCCTCCTGGGCCTGGTGGAGGAGGCGGAGGGCGAGCGCCGGCGGCGGCGCCGCACAAAGGGGCCGGGGCGACCTCTCCACCCTTCCCCCAACCCCGCTCGCTGGCTGCCTTGACCTTGAACATCGAGGGCTGGGGGCGGGGGCGAGTGGGGACAGGGAGAGAGGGAGCGCACCCCCCACCCCACCCACAAGAAGGGCTGCGCCTGCCGGCTGGACCAGAGGCCGCCAGTTGCTTCTGGTTTCTGGCGGGAATGGGGGTGGGAGGTGGAGGGTGGGAGTTGGGAGAGGAAGGGGGGCAGGGACTTAGAGGCACGCGCCTACACGTGTGGCTCCGCCGTGAGCAGGGTGCCGGGAGCGAGTGTGTGGGACTTGGGTCCGTGAGAGGTGGTGCATGATGCTGACACCCCTCCGCTGCCCTCTCACCCTGAGTGGCACACAGAGACAGCTGTCTCTCATGTGAGGGACACTGCACAATGGTTGTGAGCAGGGTGCCGGAAGCGAGTGCTCCTGTGCAGGTTGGTGGATCTACCCCTCACTCTGACCCTGGCCCAGACCGCCCCCCCCCAGGTGTGCTGCATCGGAGAGCAGGGGCCTGGGGAGAAAGCCTGGACTGAGAGGGCCCTGCCCCCTGTGCCCTCCCCTTCCAAAAGGTATCTGCAGGGGTGAAGGTGGGGAACTCCCTGACTCCTGAAAGAATAAATCACATCCCCTGGGGAGAAGGAGTTGGAGGGTGCCGCCCTCGGAAGTTCCACTGCCTGAGTTCTAAAACCGGCTTGAGCCATGAACGTCCCCTGCCGTGAGCCTCAGTTTTGCCATCTGTGTCTGGGGCTTTTTTTTTGTTTGTTTTTTTGAGACTGAGTTTCACTCTTGTTGCCGAGACTGGAGTGCAGTGGTGCGATCTTGGCTCACCACATTCTCCACCTCCTGGAATCAAGCGATTCTCCTACCTCAGCCTTCCCAGTAGCTGGGACTACAGGTGCACACCACCACGCCCAGCTAATTTTTGTGTATTTAGTAGAGACGGGGTTTCACCATGTTGGTCAGGACGGTCTTGATCTCTTGATCTCATGATCTGTCGCCTCAGCTTACTTAAGTTTTGGGATTACAGGCGTGAGCCACGCACCTGGCATATGGGGTCTTCTAACAGCCCTTACCACACCAGGGCTGTCGAGGGGCTTACATAAGGCCATCTTTGTAAAGCACTTAGCACAGAGCTCTGACCCTGACCAAATGTAGTGATTAGTAGTAGTAGTATCAATATTGATTTATGAAATTGATTTCTACTGTGGGTCAGCTCCACACAGGGCACTGGGGGATGGGAGCAGGAGGATTGTTTGGGCCGGGAAGAGGACGCGGAGGAAGTATGCAGGAGCGTGGGAGGGGTGTGTGCAGGTGATTAGGCAGGAAGGAAAGAAAGGAGAGCCCGCTCCAAGTGTCAGCCTGGGTCTACGGGTAGAAATGCTGCTGGTGGGCCAGGGACGGTGGCTCACACCTGTTTTTACAAAAATACAAAAGTTAGCCAGGTGTGGTGGCCTCTGCCTGTAGTCCCAGCTACTTGGCGGTTTGAGATGGGAGGACCAGCTACTTGGCGGTTTGAGCCCAGGAGGTGGATGCTTCCGTGAGCTGTGTTCGTGCCACGGCACTCTAGCCTGGGCCATCAAGTAAGACTCTGTCCAAAAAAAAGAGAGAGAGAGAGAGAGAAAGAGGAAAGAAAGGAAACTGGAAATTCTGCTGGTAGAGGAGAGCTACACTCAGAGTGTCTACACTCAGGCTTCTCTTAAATCGACATGAGAGTTTGGGGTTGGGCAGGGGTGAGTCTGTGTGTCTGAGGCTAGAAGTGTGGGAATGAAGTGTAAGAGGGTGTGTTAGATGGGAGGTGAGAGAGGAAGGTGGGGTCATGGCTCACTGTGGGTGAGGCGTGGGGTGGCCATGATCAGGGCCTGGAGGCCAGAGTGATCGTAGGGGCGCCAGTGCCCCTCACTTCATTCCCTTGTCACCACTCCAGGTCATATGTGAATCAGAGACTTACCTCCTCCTGTTCCAGGAGAGGGGAGAGTCTGTGGAAAGGGTCTGACTAGAGGGGTGTGTGTGTGTGTGTGTGTGTGTGTGTGTGTGTGAAGTGACCAGACCATAAGCGTAGGTGGCCTTGACTGGCTCTCTCTCGGGGAGTATTTCTTTTAAAGACAGGGTTTCACCATGTTGGTCAGGCTGGTCTTGAACCCCTGACCTCAGGTGATCCGCCCGCCTTGGCCTCCAAAGTGTTTGGATTACAGGCGTGAGCCACCACGCCCGGCCACTTGCGGGGATTTGAAGCGACAAAAGAGGTGAAGGCTAGCGGGCTACTTCTGTTGGCTGGGGCGCCCCCTGGTGGAAGAGGGCATTTGTGGGCGTGTTAATTCCAGCACCTGCTCCAACCTGAATGCTGGCTCTACAGGGGATGGAAGAGGGGAAGGGGGAGGGGGAGGGAGGTGAGGGTTGGGGGAGGGGAGGGAGGATGGAATGATGGTGCTCCCGAGAGACTGGGTCAGTGTGTGACTCAGTGGGTCTTCTCACTCCTTGGGGGTCTCTTTGGGTGGAGTCAGTGTGGGTGACTGGGAGGGGGCGTCAGGACCAGCGGGGGAGGGACGTCAGGGTGCCTGCTCTCTTCCTTCAGTCTCACCTTCAAATAACCGCCAGGGGAATCCAGCATGTGAGTTCATCTTCCTGTGCCTCAGATTCCTCATCTGGAAAATGCAGATAATAATGGCCTCGCTGGGTGAACTGTGCCCAGCACATGGTGGGTGCATTTACTCATTCAACAAATAGCTACTGAGCAGCTAATTTTTTTGTTTTTTGGAGATAGGGTCTTGCTCTGTCCAGGCTGGAGTGTCGTGGTGTGTGATCCCTGACCACGGCAGTCTCAGTCTCCTGCCTCAGCCTCCTGAGTAGCTGGGACCATAGGCATGTGCCGCCAGACCCAGATATTTTTTATTTTTTTAGTTCTTGCTATATTGCCCAGGGTGGTCTCCTGAGCTCAAGCAGTCCTCTTGTCTCAACCTCCCAAATTTCGGGGATTATAGGCCTGAGCCTATAATCTTTTTTTTGTTTGTTTGTTTGCTTTTAGAGACAGAGTCTTGCTCTGCCACCCAGGCTGAAGTGTAGTGGTGGGACCACAAATCACTGCAGCCTCGGCCTCCTAGGTTCAAGCTATCCTCCCACTTTGGCCTCCCAAGTAGCTGGGACTACACTCATGTGTCATCACACCCACCTAACTTAAAAATGTTTTTGTAGGCCAGGAGCATGGTCTCAAGCCTGTAATCCCAGCACTTTGGGAGGCCAAGGTGGTCAGGAGTTCAAGACCAACCTGGCTAACATAATGAAACCCTGTCTCTACTAAAAATACAAAAATTAGCTGGGTGTGGTGGTGAGTGCCTGTAATCCCAGCTACTTGGGAGGCTGAGGCAAGAGAATGGCTTGAACCTGGGAGGTGGAGGTTGAAGTAAGCCAAGATCAGGCCACTGCACTCCAGCCTGGGTGACATAATGAGACTGTCTAAAAAAAAATGTTTTTGTAGAGACAAGGGTCTCAGTGTGTTGCCCAGGTTGGTCTCAAACTCCTGGGCTCAAGCAATTGGCTCATCTCAGCCTCCCAGTTGCAAACTAGAACCATTGCACCTGGCCAGCATTTTTCTTTTCTTTTCTTCCCTCCTTCCCTCCCTCCCTCCTTCCCTCTCCCCTCCCTCTCTCCATCCATCCCTCCCTCCCTCCTTCCCTCTCCCCTCCCTCTCTCCATCCATCCCTCCCTCCCTCCTTCCCTCCCTCCTTCCCTCCTTCCCTCCTTCCCTCCTTCCTTCCTTCCTTCCTTCCTTCCTTCCTTCCTTCCTTCCTTCCTTGACGGAGTCTTGCTCTGTTGCCCAGACCAGAGTGCAGTGGCGCCATCTCGGTTCACTGCAACCTCTGCCTCCTGCGTTCAAGTAATTCTCCTGCCTCAGCCTCCTGAGTAGCTGGGATTATAAGTACCCACCACCTCGCCCAGCTCATTTTTGTATTTCTAGTAGAGACGGGATTTCATTATGTTGGTCAGGCTGGTCTCGGAACTCCTGACCTCAGGTAATCCACCTGCCTGGGCCTCCCAAAGTGCTGGGATTATAGGTATGAGCCACCACGCCCAGCCAAATTATTCTTTCAAGTAGCATTTAGGTATTACCGTTGACATCTTGGTAAAGTACATATCACATCATTTGTGGAATAAATGGATGTATTGAGCAAGTACTACCTGCCAGGTACCTTTGGTTTTTTTTGAGGTGGAGTCTTGCTCTGTCGCCCAGGCTGGAGTGTAGTGTGGTGTCGACTCACTAAAGCTGGGATTACAGGCACGACCACCATGTCCGGCTCATTTCTGCATTTTTAGTAGAGAGGGGTTTCACTGTGTAGGCCAGGCTGGTCTCAAACTCCTGACCTCAGGTGATCCGCCCACCTGGGCCTCCCAGAGTGCTGGGATTATGGGCATCGAGCCACTACTCCTGGCCTGCCAGTTACCTTTAAAATGCTTTACCCATATCTACTCATTTAACCCTCACCACACTCCAGTGAGGCATCGTCCTCTTTCTACAGACGAGAAAACGGAGGCCCAAAGTGGTTAACTCATTTGCCAAGGTGACATGGCCACCAAATAGCAGAGCTAGGATTTGAACCCCGGAGACGTGACTAGTTTCTAACCCCCACTGCTGCTGTCAGGCCTGCAGAAGGCGTTGAGCAGGCTGGGGTGACCATGAGCGAGGCTGCTGGGAGAGACAGCCCCGGGTGGGGTCTCTGGAGCCAGGAGGGACTTGGGTGTGGGGGGGTGTCTGCTCGAAGCATGCTGGTGAGAAGTCTGTGTGGGCACCTGGGAGGTGTCTCTGCGTCTCTTAGTATTGCAGTGTGTGTGCGTGTGGCTGAGTCCGTGCGAAGGTGTGTGAGTGGGAGTGTGTGGGAGGCTGTGAGTCTCCGCGTGAATGTGTGTGTAAACTGCCATGCGTGGGCGTGTGCGAGTCCAGGTGTGCATGTGATTGTGTGCACGCGAGATTAGGATGTGTGGACGAGTGAGGCCGGGTGAGTGAAGGTGCGTGCCCGGGGCCCCCGCCTCCGCACCGTCCCAGTCCCCGCGGGGTCCCGGGGGCCCCCCGGCCTGAAACTACCACTCCCGGCATGGCCCGGGCGGGCCCGCCCCGCCGCCGCGATTGGCCGTGGCCCGCGTGCTCCCGCCCCCCGGGAATGAATGGATGGGCGGCCTCAGCGCCCGCCCGACCGCTGGGAGGACCGACCCGGCGGGGACCTGCTGGGGGCAGGACCCGGGGAGCAAGATGGCCACGGTCATCCCTGGCCCCCTGAGGTGGTGCGAGCGGGCGGGAGGCGCGGAGGGCGCGCGGGCGGGCCTGTGTGTGTGTGGCGGCCGGGGGTGGGGCCGAGGGGGTGTCGGGGGGGCTGTCACCAAGTGCGGGGGTGCGAGTGTGTGTGACTGTGGGTCTCTGACGAGAATGGTGTCTGATGCGCCGCTCCCCGGCGGGGTGGAGGGCGTGGGGGGCCTCCAGGTTCTTTTTGGGGAAGGGGACAGCGTCCCCACCCTGCGACCCTCTGGTCTGGGAGAGGGTGAAATGGCCCCGGGGTGCGGGGGGCCTTGGCAAACTGGAGTGAAGTCCACACTAGCTTTGTCTTGGGATGTGGAGTGTGTGTGTATCACTCAATTGCGTTCTGGTTTCTTAAAGAATTTTGGGGGATGAGTGTGTGGACATGTGTCAGTTTCCTTTTATTCTGCTCTGGCTATCTTTGGATATTTGGGTCTCCGAGTGTGTGTCGGTGTCCTCTGGAACTACATGTCATTTGTCTTGTGTTCTGTGTTTGTGGGTATGTAGGGCTGTGTATATATTTGTGTGTAAATTTTTTGGTGAATATGGGTGGGTTTGGCTTTCTGTGTTTTATATGTGTGCATCTGTGTGTGTCTATGTGTGATATTTTAGACGTTGGTTTCACATTGTGCATCTTTGTAAATGTGTGTACCTATGTGAGTCTCTGTCATTTCTTTGTGTTGTGTCCACATATCGTCTGTGTGGTTTGTGTTGTGTCTTTGGATACATGGGGGCAAGTGGTTTGTGTAGTTCCTGTCTTTTGACATGTGTGTACTGTGTCTTTGGATGCACGAGGTGTGTGTGTGGTGTGATGTTTCCATGTTGTGTGTCTTTGTGTGGGTGGCGTGTTTATGGTGTATGTCTGTGGATATGTGATGTGTCTTTGTGTATGGTTATTTGTGTGGTCTGTCTCCCCACTATGGAACTTGGGATATTTGTCTTTTTCAGTAGCTATTTATGTGTGCACGTGTGTGAGGTTTGTCTGTTTCTCCTTTGTGAGTATTGGGATTTGTCTCTCTTTGTGTGTGAATTAGGTGTGACTGTGTGTGATTTGTGTTGTGTCCGCATGTGTTCATGTAGGGATGCGTCCCGGGGTGTTTTTGTTTGTTTCTGTATCGCGTTTCTACTCATGAGCTGGGGGCCTGTTTGAGTCCCAGTTTGGGGGCCCCTGGGCCCTGTCCCCTTCCCCCAGCCTGGGTTCCGGAGTGGGAGGAGGGGAGAGGTGAGGCTGGAGGGGTCCCCCAACCCTCCCAAGTCTGAGCGGACCGGCTGCTGGAGGAGGGTTCCTGGGGGACCCTGCACGCCTGCCCTTGCTGACAGCTGCCCGCCCGCTCGCCGCCCCTCTAGCCTAGGCGAGGACTTCTACCGTGAGGCCATCGAGCACTGCCGCAGCTACAACGCGCGTCTGTGCGCCGAGCGCAGCCTGCGCCTGCCCTTCCTTGACTCGCAGACCGGCGTGGCCCAGAACAACTGCTACATCTGGATGGAGAAGACCCACCGCGGGCCGGGTACCGCCAGGAGGGCGGGCGTGGGGCGGGGCAGGGCCGGGCCGTCACACCGCCGCTGCTGTCTCACCCTCCCCCTCTCCCCAGGTTTGGCTCCGGGACAGATTTACACGTATCCCGCCCGCTGTTGGAGGAAGAAACGGAGACTCAACATCCTGGAGGACCCCAGACTCAGGCCCTGCGAGTACAAGATCGGTGGGTGCAGCAGCTAGGACCCCCATAGGTGTCCCAGAGTCTGCTGTGCGTCCCAGCACATGTCGGTCACATTTATCTGCCTTCTAGCAAGTGTCTCTCTGGCCAACTGTGTGTCTGTCTGTCTGCCCATGTGCGTCTTGGGTGTATCCCGGAGATTCCACAGTTCTCTCTGAGTCACTAAGTGGCAACTGCATCTTCTCCTACATGGGCGCAGGTGCCCAGCTGTTGTTATTTATTTTTGAGACAGTTTTGCCCAGGCTGGAGTGCAGTGGCACAATCTCTGCTCACTTCAACTGCTGCCTCCTGGGATCAAGCAATTCTCCTCCCTCAGCCTCCTGAGTAGCTGGGACTACAGGCATGTGCCTCCACGCCCTGCCAATTTTCTATTTTTAGTAGAAGCAGGGTTTCACCATGTTGGTCAGGCTCGTTTGGAAATCCTGACCTCAGGTGATCCGGCCACCTCGGCCTCCCAAAGTACTGGGATTACAGGCGTGAGCCACTGCGCCCAGCCTGTTGTTTTTTAAACAGAGTCAGGGTCCTTACTATGTTGCCCAGGCTGGTCTTGAACTCCTGGGCTCAAGGATCCTCCCGCCTCAGCCTCCCAAAGTGCGGGGACTACAGGCATGAGCCACCGCGCCCCACCAAGGGGCCCAGTGGTATGGAGGGCACAGTGATATCTGTTAGTGTGTGTGGGTGTGTGGAGTTTCTGACTGTGTCCCCTCCCCTGGGAGCTGGATGGGTCAGTGTCTGCCTGTATTTTTTTTTTTTTTTTGAGATGGAGTTTGGCTCTGTTGTCAGGCTGGAGTGCAGTGGCGCGATCTTGGCTCACTGCAACCTCCTCCACCTCCCAGGTTCAAGTGATTCTCCTGCCTCAGCCTCCCAAGTAGCTGGGATAATAGGCGTCTGCTACCACGCCCGGCTAATTTTTTGTTTTTAGTAGAGGTGGAGTTTCACCATGTTGGCCAGGCTGACCTCAAACTCCTGACCTCAGGTGATCCACCTGCCTCGGTCTCCCAGAGTGCTGGGATTACAGGCCTGAGCCACTGTGCCTGGCCATTGGCCTGCATTTTTTTCTGTGGGTGCTTGAGGGTGTCCGCCTCTGTATCACCCCTTGGGAATCTGGACGTCTCCATGCCTGGCTGGAGCTCTTTCCTCTCTTCGGTGTAATCTTCCCAAGTGTCTCCAAGTGTCTTAGAAGGCTTGTGTCTTCTTGCGTGTGCCTGGTCTGTCAGGGCGTCCAGCTCCTCCTGAGTGTGTCTGGGTGTGTTGCGGCATGTGGCCATCTCTTTCTGTGGGTTGGTTGTAGGTACCTTGGAGTGTCTGGGAGGATCTCTTCCTGTGTCTGGTGTATCAGGTACATTTCTGCACGTGTGCCAGTCCATCAGGGGATCTGGACTTAACCTTGAATGAGTTTAGGAATGTCGGGGTCATCGGCTGTTTCTCCTCTGCAGTCCGAGGGTCTGGACACTGCCCAGGAGTGTGGCAGTGTCCACCCAGCTGTGTGTCTTCCTGTCTGTACCTCCTTTGTGTGTGCGTGTCTGTGTGTCTGTGTGTGTATCTAGCTGAGCGATTCCCCCTGGGTGCGTCAGTATCTCCTACAATGTGTCCAGACATCACACCTGGCTGCATCTTCCCCATGTGGGTCTAGGTATATCTGCAGGGCTAATTTCTCCTTTCTTTCTTTCTTTTTTTCTGCCCAGGTTGGAGTGCAGTAGCACAATCTCGGCTCACTGCAACCTCCGCCTCTTGGGTTCAAGTGATTCTCTGCCTCAGCCTCCTGAGTAGCTGGGATTACAGGTGTGTGCCACCTTGACCGGCTAATTTTTGTATTTTTTTTTTTTTAGTAGAGATGGGGTTTTACCATGTTGGCCAGGCTGGTCTTGAACTCCTGACCTCAAGGGATCCACCTGCCGCGGCTTCCCAAAGTGCTGGGATTACAGGCATGAGCCACTGTGCCCTGACAGCTAATTGTCTCTTTCTGAGCCTCTCTGAGTGGCCCTATGGGTCCGGTATGTCTCCCCCATGTGTCTGGGTGTCCCCAAGGATCTGTCTATGCCTCTGTGAGTCTCTAGGTTGTATCTGATAATGTGGCTTGGCTGGGCGTGGTGGCTTATGCCTGTAATTCCAGCATTTTGGGAGGCCGAGGTAGAGGACTGCTTGAACTCAGGGAGTTTGAGACCAGCCTCATCAACATGCTGGAACCCTATCTCTATCAAAAATACAACAATTAGCCCGGTGTGGTGGCATGCCAGCTAGTATGCCTGCAGTTCCAGCTATTCAGGAGGCCAGGGTGGGAGGATCACTTGGGCCTGGGAGCTGCAGTGAGCTGAGATTGTGCCAGTGCACTCCAGCCTGGGTGACAGAGCCAGACCCCGTCTCAAAAAAAAAAAAAAAGAAAAGAAAAAAGAGAGCATGGCTGGGTGTCTTCCTTTTCGTGTCTGTCTCAGACAATCTGTCTGGATGTCCCTGCGGGTGTCCGTGTGTCTCCTCTGACAGTGTCTGTATCTACCCGTATTTGTCTGGGTGTATTCGAGAGTCTGGCTGTGTCTCCCTCTCGTAGGTCTGGGTGTGCCTGATGCTCTGTGTCTTTTTCTGAGGCTTTCCGGGTATATCCAAAGTTCTGACTGTGTCTCCTGCTGGGTGTCCAAGGGCATCAGAGGGTGTGGCTGGGTCTCCCGGGGTCTGGGGCTCCCTCCTAGGGTGTGTGGTTGAATTCTTGCCTCTGCTGCTGGCTGAGCGTGGGAAAGCCTCTTCCCTCCCCTAAAGAGCACGGTCCCCCACCTGCATAGTTTGAAGAATCCTCCAGGGTCAAATTTCCCATCTGACCCCCCCCCCCCGTGGCCCTGTCCCCAGACTGTGAAGCACCCCTGAAAAAGGAGGGTGGCCTCCCGGAAGGGCCGGTCCTCGAGGCTCTACTGTGTGCAGAGACGGGGGAGAAGAAGATTGAGCTGAAGGAGGAGGAGACCATTATGGACTGCCAGGTAGGCCCACCCACAGGTGACGCCTCACTCCCCACCCCCCCACCCCCCTCCCTGGCCCCCCATCCCCCCCACCCCTCCACCCAGCTTCCTCTCACCCCTCACCCTTGCCTGCCTCCGGCCCTCGCATTCCTGCTTTGTTTGGAAGAACTCCTGACTTACCCTCTCACCCCCAATCCCCACCTCTGCCCAGAGCCCCTCAAAAGCAGGTCAATGCCCCCTACTCTCCTGACCTGTCTCCTTCCTCTGTGGCCTAGAAACAGCAGTTACTGGAGTTTCCGCATGATCTCGAGGTGGAAGACTTGGAGGATGACATTCCCAGGAGGAAGAACAGGGCCAAAGGAAAGGTATCACCCCGACTTCTCTTCCCCGCTTCCCGCAGTGACGGGCCTCATTCAGGGAGCAGGCCCAGTGGTCCTGCTCCTGCCACTGACCTCATTGAATCCTCAGAGCAGCCTGAAGGGGTGGGGGATTTTATAGCCATTTTACAGATGAGGAAACTGAGGCTGATCTGTATTAAGTCACTTGCAAACCAGAGAGCATGCAGTGGGTTAGAGCTACCCTCATCCCTGTGCCGCAGAGGAAGAAGCCGAGCGTTGGAGGTTCAAGGCCCCACAGCTAGGGCGTTTGTACAGCTGCAATTTGAATTTGCAAATGATGAATACTCTGTTTTCTCACATTTGGTTTTTTGAGATGGAGTTTTGCTCTTTATTGCCCAGGCTGGAGTGCAGTGGTATGATCTCAGCTCACTTCCACCTCCTGGGTTCAAACGATTTTCCTGTGTCAGTCTCCCAGGTAGCTGGGATTACAGGTGCCCGCCACCATGCCTGGCTAATTTTTGTATTTTTAGTAGAGATGGGGTTTCACCATGTTGGCCAGGCTGGTCTGGAACTCCTGAGGCGATCTGCCCACCTCGGCCTGCTGGGATTACAGGCGCGCCTGGCCTATGTTCTCACTTTCTTGGGCCCTCACTCCTGACTCTCCCCACAGGCATATGGCATTGGGGGTCTCCGGAAACGCCAGGACACCGCTTCCCTGGAGGATCGAGACAAGCCGTATGTCTGTGATAGTGAGTCCTTCTGAAGAGGGGGAAAGGCAGAGAGGGGGGGGCCCAGAGACTCCCCACCTCGTGGCCCTCTCCCTCCTGTTCCAGACCCGGGTTGGGGGGATGCTTAGGTCTCTCTGGCTGAGGTGGGAGGTGTGATCCTGGAGGCCAGGGTGGAGGCAGCAGAGGCCCGGAGGGGCTGACAGGCCCTCCCGGCTCGCTTCTCCAGTCTGTGGGAAACGGTATAAGAACCGGCCGGGGCTCAGCTACCACTACACCCACACCCACCTGGCCGAGGAGGAGGGGGAGGAGAACGCCGAGCGCCACGCCCTGCCCTTCCACCGGAAAAACAACCACAAACGTGAGCTGGAAGGCCAGGTGGGGGTGGCGAGGGGCCCGGGGAGTGGGAAAGAGGGGCCCAGCTGGGGGTGGGGGTGGGGGGGCATTAGACATTTCTGGAAAATCTCCAGCTCAGCCGTTCCCTCCCCCCACCGACCATGGGGATGCTGGCTCTGGGGTTGCCATGGCAACCAACCATCGCTCCTTCGCTCCCGGCCGGGCGTAATATTTCTGGGTCTGATTTATTGTTGCAATTAGAGCTTGGGGGGGGTGATAGATGACTCCCCTCCCACCCTGCCTTCCCTTTCCCCTTTCTCTGTTAAGCTTTGGTCAAGGGGCAGGGCCTGTGGCCTGGGAGCCCTTGGTGTCCGCCTGTGCCAATCCCATGCCAATCCTGATGGCTGAGGGATGGGGGAGGGGAAGAGGGTTTGGGAGGGGCAGGAGAGAGACACGGTCTTCCCACCTCTCAGAGGGAGAGGCTGAGCGTCTTTATCCCAGGCCACTGCACACCTGAGCACCTCAGTGTCTACAGTTTTTCTTCTGAGTGTCCTCTGTACCAGCTCTTGGCCAGGGGCACCTGCTGAATTTGTTAGATGCAAATTACTGAGGGCGCAGGTGGGAGTGGCTGGCTGGGAGGCATGGATGTGAGATGGGGGCAGGGAGCCCTTCTCAAGCTGTCTTCACCATGTTTTGACCCAATAAATAGGACATGTCAGTGTCTCAAGGAGTTGGGAATCTGGCTGGGCACAGTGGCTCACGCCTATAATCCCACCACTTTGGGAGGCCGGGGTGGGAGGATCGCTGGAGGCCAGGAGGTGGAGATCAGCCTGGGTAACATACCAGGACCTTGCCTTTATTCATTTTTTATTTTATTTATTTTTTATTGCTAAGTATCACAGAACTTGCCTTTATTTTTAATTAAAAAAAAAATTGGAAGTCCCAATGAGAACTATTTCCGCCTCTCCCCACAGTTTAGGGAAGCTACTCACTCTCCCCACCTCCCCACACCTGGACCAAGAGGTCCATCCCTGGGGCTGAGGCTGGGGGCAGGGTGGAGCCTTGCCTGTGGTGAGAACCCCTCTCTCTGTCCCCCCTACCCCAGAGTTTTACAAAGAATTGGCCTGGGTCCCTGAGGCACAAAGGAAACACACAGGTACGGATGCCTCCCTCTGCTCCTAATGTCTGCAGCCACCTTTGCTGGGCGCCCCGGCCTGCCCCTCGCCAATGCCGGTCTGCTGTCTTGCAGCCAAGAAGGCGCCCGACGGCACTGTCATCCCTAACGGCTACTGTGACTTCTGCCTGGGGGGCTCCAAGAAGACGGGGTGTCCCGAGGACCTCATCTCGTGTGCAGACTGTGGGCGATCAGGTGACAGTCCCCACCTGAGGTTTCTGGGGGCCGGGTGCAGAGGACATCCAGGAGTGCACAACTGGAGGGTGGGAGGCAGGGCGGTGAGGACCAGGGGGACCCGGAGTGCGTCCGGGGTACTGTGGATAACTACAGTTAGGCTGATGCAAATGCTGAGGATTGTGGGAACTGGGTCAGATCAATGAGGCTTCGGGGATAATGGGATGTGGCACTCATGGCACTGTGCTTAGTATGGCATCAAGGGTGTGAGAGGCTGGATGTGGTGGCTCAGGCCTGTCATCCCAGCACTTTGGAAGGCCAAGGTGGGAGAATCACTTGAGGCCAG
Source organism: Leontopithecus rosalia (assembly GCA_028533165.1). Classification (NCBI taxonomy): domain Eukaryota; kingdom Metazoa; phylum Chordata; class Mammalia; order Primates; family Cebidae; genus Leontopithecus; species Leontopithecus rosalia. The sequence goes on along the minus strand of CM052668.1, from coordinate 26,758,720 downwards.
GTATTTGAGACCAGCCTGAGCAACACAGAAATACCCCATCTCTACAAAAAATTTTAAAATTAGCCAGGTGTGTTGTTGCATACCTGTAGTCTCAGTGACTCAGGAGGCTGAGGCCAGAGGCTCGCTTGAGCCCAGGAGTTTGAGACCAGCCTGGGCAACACAGTGAGATCCCATCTATGAAAAAAATAGCTGGGTATGGTGTCACACCACATTAGTCCCAGCTACTTGGGAGGCTGAGGTGGGAGACTTGCTTGAGCCCCAGAGTTTTTTTTTTTCTTTTTGAGATGGAGGCTCCCTCTCTCACCCAGGCTGGAGTGCAGTGGCACAGTCTCGGCTCACTGCAACCTCCACCTCCTGGGTTCAAGTGATTCTCCTGCCTCAGCCTCCCAAGTAGCAGGGATTTAGGTATTTTTAGTACAGACAGGGTTTCACCATGTTGGCCAGGGTGGTCTCAAACTTCTGACCTCAGGTGATCCACCCACCTCGGCCTCCCAAAGTGCTAGGATTACAAGCATGAGCCACCTCGCCCAGCCCCTTGAGCGCAGGAGTTTCTGACCAGCTTGGGCAACACAGTGAGACCCCATCTATTAAAAGAAAAATAGCTGGGATAGTTTTGCACTCCATCAATCTCAGCTACTTGGGAGGCTGAGGTGGGAGGATCACTTGAGCCCCAGAGGTTGAGGCTGCAGAGTGAGCTGTGATGGCGCCACTGTACTCCAGCCTGGGCGACAGAGCGAGACCTTGTTTCAAAAACCAGAACGAGACAAAAGGAGTAGCAAGAGACGGTGGCCAAGGCATGGCAGGTAGCGGGCTGTGCGGTGTGAATGACGGATGCCACCGCCTGGGCGCTGGTAGCAGGCTGGGCTTGCGGTGGAACCGTGGTTAACAGAATGTGGTTCCCCGTGCTGGACTGCAGTTGCCTCTCTGCACAGTGGGTCATGAATGGTGGTTGTCATGGCATCATGGGTAGTGAAATATGGTTGTCATGGTAACTCGGTATCTTGGAATGCGGTTGAGATGGCAGCGGGGCCATGGCTGCAGGCGACACGTGCCATGGGTCAGGGCTGCAGGTAGCGGCCTTGGGTGTCTCTGGGCTGGGGCCGTGGAATGACTAAGAGCCTGGCACTGCACAGTATTGTGGGTAGCAGTTTGGTTGCTGGGGCATCAGGTGGGATGGGCTTTCGTGGCATGAAACCGAGGTGTAGGGACCTTGTTGTGGAAGGCAGTTGCCATGGCACTGTGGCTGGGAGAGTGTGGCTGCCACGTTGCTGTGGTTAGCAGGACCCCTGGCCGCTCTGCTGTGGGGAATGGAACGTGGCTGTCTCAGCCCGGTGGTTAACAGAGTGTGGTTGCCACGGCGTTGTGGGTGGTAGAAGGGGTTGCCACAGCACTGTGGGTAATGGAATGCGGTTGCCATGGCATTCTGGGAGCAGAGTATGGTTGCCATGGTGGGTGTGGTTGGAGACTGGTGGCCGGGGGACTGAGGCTGGCCACGTGGTTGCTGGGCAGGTGTGGGGTCAGGCTGCGGACCCTGGCAGCTCATCCCAGCCTCATGAGTCCTGGGTAGGGGCTGAGCTATGGCTTCCCCCAGCTGTCAGTGCCCACCAGGGGCGTGGTGACCCCCTAACTGCACCCCTGCCCCTTGGCCCTTAGGACACCCCTCGTGTTTACAATTCACGGTGAACATGACGGCCGCTGTGCGGACCTACCGCTGGCAGTGCATCGAATGCAAATCCTGCAGCCTGTGTGGAACCTCTGAGAACGACGTGAGTGCCGCCCGGCCCCTGTGCCCCCGACGCCCGCCCCGCCTACGCATCCGCCTCTGCCCCTCCAGCCTAAAGCCTGTGCCTGAGCCCTCCCTGTGATCACGAGTCCCCTGTGTTATCATTATGCTGGTGTCCATAAATCAAACCTGGCACTTTTTCCTCTTCATCTCTCCAGCTCCTCCCTAGAGCCACCTCTGAGGCAGGTGTTCCTGTCCCTACTTCACAGGGAAGGAACCGAGCTCAGAGAGGGGAAGGGCCCTGCCCCAGGTCAGCCAGCAAGGGAAGTGGTGGAGCTGAGGTTTAAAGCCACGACCACTGCTGGCAGAGCTGGTATCAGAGCATCTTAGTGTTGTTTAAAGCCTTCCACAGCCCGGGCGCGGTGGCTCACACCTGAAATCCCAGCACTTTGGGAGGCTGAGGTGGGTGGATCACCTAAAGTCAGGAGTTTGAGACCTGCCTGGCCAATATGGTGAAATCCCCGTCTCTACACAAATACAAAAATTAGCTGGGTGCCTGTAATTCCAGCTACTTGGGAGGCTGAGGCAGGAGAATCACTTGAACCGGGGAGGTGGAGGTTGCAGTGAGCTGAGATAGCACCATTGTACTCCAGCCTGGGTGACAGAGCGAGACTCTGTCTCAAAAAAAAAAAAAAAAAAAAAGGCCACGACCATTGCTGGCAGAGCTGGTATCAGATCACCTTAGTGTCACATAAAGCTTTCCACAGGCAGGGCATGGTGGACCCAGCACTTTGGGAGGCTGAGGAGTTTTGAGCCCAGGAGTTCTAGACCAGTCTGAACAACATAGTGAGACTCCTGTCTCTACAGAAAATAAAAAAAGAAAGAAAAAGCCAGGCATGGTGGCACACACCTGTAGTTCCAGTTCAGGAGGCTGAGGCAGGAGAATCATTTGAGCCCAGGAGTGTGAGGCTGCAGTGAGCTGTGACTGCACCACCACTGCACTTCCAGCCTAGGCGACAGGGTAGGACCCTGTCTCTAAAATTATAAAATAATAATAATAAGCCTTCCACAGAGTCTTCTAAAACCCCCACTGTAAACCTCTAAGGGGCCGTTGTCAGGGATGTGTGCTAGGCTAGGCAGTGTTCCCCACAGCTTTCCTGCTGCAGAGAGCTCAAAGCCTCCCTCGGAAGGACACACCTCCCCCAGCCCCCTTGACCTAGCCCCTGCCCCAGCCCCCCACCCCCGTTTCTGGTGCCCATGCCCCCAGGGTGCCAGCTGGGCGGGTCTCACCCCCCAGGACCAGCTGCTGTTTTGTGACGACTGCGATCGGGGTTACCACATGTACTGCCTGAGTCCCCCCATGGCGGAGCCCCCAGAAGGTGAGAGGAGAGGCGGGCACCACGTGGGGTGGATGGGTGGGAACGCTGTCTCCTGCTTGGCAAACACCCACGTCCTCTGGGTGGGAAGCGGCTGGGGCAGCCCTCCCAGACCTCCCAGACCTGGGCCTGACTCCAGCCTCGGCTGCCCCCGCAGGGAGCTGGAGCTGTCACCTCTGTCTTCGGCACCTGAAGGAAAAGGCCTCTGCTTACATCACCCTCACCTAGGCCAGCTCTGCTCACCGGGACTCTGGGGTGGTGCTCGCCTACCTGCCTCTCCGAGCTCCTCAGCCCTCCCCGACCCTTAATGCCCTGCAGGGGGAGGGGGAGAAGGGGAAGCTGAGGGGGGGCTGGGCCACCCCTCCCCTCTGTGCAAGTAGAATGTCTGCCCTGTGGGTGGGTGGGCCCGACTGGGGCCCCGTCCCTCCCTTCCTTCCTATCAGTCCCTTGGCATATGGACACCCGGGGCCTCTGCTCCCCTCAAAGCCATACCCCGCCTCTGGGCGGGCATGGGGGGTGGTGGGTGCCAGCCAGGGGCATGGACAGAGCCTTTTTCTAAAGAAAAAGAGAAAAAGTTAAAAAAAAAAAGAAAAAAAGTTAATATATACAAAGAATCCTTCAAGGCCTGACTGGGTGGAGGGGCGCTACTGAGTGTCCACTGGGCACCCGCCTCTGCCAGCCTCCTGCCAGGTGCCCTGACCCCAATTTCTGGAGCTGCAGCCGTCCTCGCCCCACCCAAGGTGGGCACCTTCCCCTCCTGTGCCCAGGGCGGTGGGCGTGCTGTCCACCCACCCCTCCCGGTGCCCACGGTGGGTACTGCATGATGTGAACCTTGGTTTTGAACTCTGTTCCTGCCCCTCCCCGACCGACCCGGCCTGTGCCCACCCTGTGCCTGCTGTGGCTGGTGGGTGGTAGTGGTGGGGCCGGGTGGCCCCCCCCGCCCAGCGCCTGCTGGAATGAGAAGCACAGACTCCGCCACGGACTCCTTTTCCCTCCCCTCCGCCCTCCTTCCGCCCCGCCAGGCCTGGCGGCCCCCGCCCCCCTCGCGGGCCATTTTGGGGGGAGTGAGGGGGCGTGGTTGTTTCTTGTGGTTGTGTGTGTTTGTTGTTTGGGTTTTAAAAAAGGGAAACTGAGACTGCAGGTGGGGGAGGTGGTGGATTTTGGGGGGATGTCCCCCAATCCAGGAGTACCCCTCACTTGTCACTGAGTCTCCTCTATTGCCTGCCTCTGCTGTGAATTAACTTGTTCTGTGTATTAAACTGGGCCTGACCCCTCTGCCCATGACTGCCTTGTTCTCCCGTCTGATCTGGGGTGTCACCAAGAAGTGGGGCTGGGGAGGGGGGGCCTTGTTGGGGGAGAGGCAGCCAGCCAGTCCCTACCTCCATCCACCTCCTCCTCTTCCCCACACCGCACCCTGCCTCTCCCTGGCTTTGTCCCAGCTCCGCCCCGCTTTGCCAGAAAGGAGAAGGGGGATGGGGTGGAGGGGCTCCCGCCCAGCCAGCTGTGGTTGCCCTGGCAACGGGCTGCTGCAGCTGCAGCAGGCGCAGCCGGGAGGGAGGCGGGAGCTGGGCGGGGGAAGGGAAGGGCTGGGAAGAGGACATTGGGGCGGCCCCTGCTGGGGTGCTGGGATGGGGAATTGGGGTGTCTGGAGGGGTCATCTCAGGCCCAGACATCTCCGGGGGCTCCCTATTCTGGACGTGGGGCAAATCGGTGGTTGGGGATGGGGTGGAGATGGAAGCGCTAAGGGAGGGCAGGAGGGTACCTAGACTCGGGCACTGGGAGAGAGACAGACGTGGGCGACGGGTGGGGAGGCGGGAGTGAGAGAACTAGGACACAGATCAGGAGAGAGAAAGATGAGGACAGTCACACAGTTACTGAGAGAGTCAGAAAAAAGAGCAGGAGGGTGCAGAAGGGACAGAAACAGGAGGAAGGACAGGGGAGAAGGGAGCAGGGGTGAGGTTTAATGGAGAGAGGGAATAACAGTAATAAAAAATAGCTGACTTGCAGGGAGAGCGGGAGGAGGAGGTGACTGGGGAAGATCAGCAGCAGATTTCGGGAGAGGTCTTCCCAAAGGGGAGGCAGAGGAGGAAGCAACAGGGATCAGGAGAGGGAAGAGAGTGAGAGGGAGGCAAGTTGCAGGTGGGGAGAGAGAGACTTGGGATCAGGGACAGGCAAAGTCCCAGGACAACAAACAGGCAGAGATGGGGAGAGAGAGACAGAATTTAGGGGAACTGCAGAACAATCTGCAGAGAGAGCCGGAGGGATGAGGAACCCAGAAAGACTGGGGAGGAGAACCGGGATGGGGAGGGAGCAGGAGAGACCGAGATGGGTAGAGGAAGCTGGAAACGGGCACGAAGGGAAGGGCCGCACGCCGCAAAGCACAGTTCAGGCGCGACCAGGGGCTGGCGTGCGCACGAGTTGTGGGGTGCTGGAGGCAGCTGGCGTGGCTCTGGCGCCAGGAGAGGATGTGAGAACAGCCTGTTCCTCGGCTTCCCACCCCCTTCGCCCAGTGGCGGGGGGAGGGCAGTGTGGGTTGAGGACGGGGCGTCAAGGAGGAGGGTGGAGACAGGGAGGGTGTCTGGAGAACTCCAGAATTTTTAGGAGACGTGGGAAAGGCTGGTCCTGCTACTCTGATGCCAGCCCCACGCCTTTTGGAAAAAGACACTTTTTGAAGGGGGCAGGGTCTGAGTCAGAGAAGCACTGGGTTTTAGCTCAGGGATGTGAAACTCCACGACAGGCACATGGGTATGGGGGCAGGAAGACCCCACCTGTCCAGTCCCGTCAGGAGGCTAGGCTTCCAAGGGGCCGGCCTTCGTGATTTTCACAGGAATTTCCTGATTCAGAAATCAGTTTGGCCCAGATTCCCAAAAAGCAAATGTTCATCAGGCCAGATGCAGATCTGGAGTGATGAGGGCTGCTTTCTACCCCCAAAGCGCTCACTTGGCAACTGGTAGTGGGGGTCTGCTCCTACCTCTATAGACAGAAGTTGGGAGTGTGCAAATGCAGCCATGTGGCCGGGGCCAAAGGAGGCAGGGGCCCCTTACTTTACAGTCTTGCAGCAAAGGATGGATCAAAAAATTGGAAACCTGGACTTCATGCGCAATCTTTTTTTTTTTTTTTTTTTAAAGTTAAGCTGGGAGCAGTGGCTCACACCTATAATCCAGCACTTTGGGGGCGCTGAAGTGGGCAGATCACTTGAGGTCAGGAGTTCGAAACCAGCCTGGCCAACAAGTGAAACCCCGTCTCTACAAAAATGCAAAAATTAGCCTGGTGCCTACAATCCCAGCTACTTGGGAGGCTGAGGTAGGAGAATCGCTTGAATCTAGGAGACAGGGGTTGCAGTGAGCTGAGATTGTGCCATTGTACTCCAGCCCAGGCAACAGAGTCTCCTGTCTTGGAAAAAAAAAAGTTAAAAAAATTATTTTTGGAGGCAGGTTTTGAATTCCTAGGCTCAAGCAATCCTCCTGCCTTGGCCTCTCAAAGTGCTGGGATTACAGGCATGAGCCATGGCACCAAAACTCCAGGCCAGGTCTGGCCTTCAGGCCTCCAGCATATGACCTCTGAGGCAGAATGTCACTCTTGAACATTGGCTGGGTGCGGTGGCTCACACCTGTAATCCCTACACTTTGGGAGGCTGAGGCAGTCAGATCATCTGAGGTCAGGAGTTCAAGACCAGCCTGGCTAACACAGTGAAACCCCATCTCTACTAAAAATACAAAGAATTAGCCGGGCATGGTGGCGTGTCCCTGTAATTGTAGCTATTTGGGAGGCTGAGGCAGGAGAATTGCTTGAACCTGGGAGGCAGAAATTGCAGTGAACTGAGATCATGCCATTGCACTCCAGCTTGGGCAACAAGAGCGAAACTGTGTCTTAAACAAACAAACAAACAAATTTATATTCTGAGTGTTGGATTTTTGTCCTTTGGATTCCACAAGGCAGGTGCCCTGTGGTTCTCTGGACGTGTGGGGTGGTCACGGTCTGGGGAACATGGGGACAGGAGCAGCAGGAGTGGCCCATGCCGGATCACAGCCTCTCGCCAGCAACTCCAGACAGCTGCCCCAAAAGTGAACACAGAAGCCATTTCTATGAAACATTTATTTCCTCTGAAACCTCCAGAAACATGCCAGAAAATCTCAAGACAGGGATGGGGTTGTGGGGAGACAAAGAATAATAATAAAAAAATCCAAATGAAACAAATCAACGTATGACAAAAACTCCTGCCGCTATCTTCAGCCATCAGAGAGAACACCAACCTCAAATTAAATAGGTCTGTTTTTGCAGAAATCCTTACAAAATAACAGAAAACAAAACCAAAAATCATAATTTACACTTGTCCACGTACGTGATTAAGTCCCCAAAATGATTCGAATGATCTGAAGATGGGGGGAGGAGGCAACTGAAAAAAAAAAAGGACCTGATCTGGGTCCGAGGAAAGGGGTGGGGGACTGGAGAGCCCCCAGGGAAGGCGATGGGGGAGAAGACGACATCACAGTAGCTGGCCAGGGCTGAGGACGCTGCCTTGGGCACTCACGCCCACCTCACTCTCGGTGTGGAGGGCAAGGGCATGAGGGGGGCAGCACTGAGGTTTCCTCCTCCAGGGGGCCAAAGGCTGATCACGGGAGACACGGTGAGAATCCTCTTCTCTTGCCCCCACCCATCCACACCGGCACCTCCCTGAGTGCCTGCATCCTAGGCAGACCCCGGAGCCCCCTTCCCTGAGGTTCCTGGCCCAAGAGAGAAGGCGGTGGGGTCCCTGGACAAGGGCTGGGCTGCCTGGCGCTGGCTCGTGGCCAGACCTGCTCTGCCAACTCCTCCCCACCTGGTGCCTCCAAGGGCACCAGCCTCCCCGCCCTGACTTTGTCCCTCTGGTCCTCCCAATGACCCCCAGCCCACGGGGGCCACATGCCTTGATCCTCAGCTTGAGGTTGGGGGGTGAATCCACAGGCTGTGGCCATACAGGCTTGTTCTGGCGCCAACTCTACATGAAAAAATAAATATATATATATATATCTTTTTCTGTTTGTTTTGCAAGAAGGAAGAAAAAGAAATGGTTTCCTGGGTGAACAGCGTGGTACCACACCGGCGTGGCTGCCCCTTATTGCCTTTAGAGAACCAGCGTCCAGTGGGGTTCAAGGGGAGCTGTGCTCCCCAGGGAGCACGGTGAGGGAGTCTGGTGGTTGCTGCTCGGAGAGATGGGCTGGGAGACTCACAAAGGAAAAAAAACAGAGGAGGAGATGAAGGCTGTTCTCCAGCCCTGTCCGGAGGGCTTCCGGAGCCCTGCCTGGAGCCCAGAAGAGGCCGAGGCTGCTGGTCAGGGCCAGGTCGTGCTGGGAAGGGTAGGGGAGAACGGGGGGAGGGTGGAGGAGGGAGGAAGGAGGGAGTCCGCTGTGTGGTGGCTCCACTGCCCCCGCCCGGCCTGGGTGGGAGCGGGAAGGTGGAGGGGCCTGTGGGCCCCCAGCCCAGGCGTGGTGGCCTCTGGCGCAAGAGGAGCTGATAGAAAAAGATCGTATAAACTGTTCCCGAGGTACAAATAGAGTTTCTCTCTCAAATAAATTGGCTCTGGAGGCCGGCCTTGCCTCTCTCCATCCTCAGGCCCCCAAGAAAATAATTTAAACTCTAAGAAAGTGCTCCTGGCTGCTTTTTGGGAGGAGGGCGTTAGGGAGGGGATCATGTTCGTGCTTTTTGGAGTTTGCGCCCTAGGGACCGAGGCACCCTGGTCTGTTTCCTCGAGGGCCTCGCCTCTCTGGGTGTGGGGAGAAAGGGTTGCTTTCACGCTGTACTTTTCATGCAGGGGCCTCGGCCCCACAAGCTGCAACTTCGTGTGCGTGGCGAAGAAACCTGCTGTGTGACCTCCTGGAGCCAAGGGGTCTGCAGACTGGCTCCTCTCTCTGTCCCCATCAGCTCGGAGGGCTGGTCCCAGGAAGAGGCCAGATGGCGACAGCAGGACAGGTCCAGGGGTGGTGTGGGCATGCCCCAGCTCAAAGGGACCACAGCTGGGCAGCTCAGAGGGAGGCCTGAGACCACGTTGCCCTCTGGGGCTTAAGGGCCATGCGCTGACCCTGCCTCACAACCCCAGTGAGGCCCCTCGGGTCCTACTGCCATTGGGGTTTCCGTGTCCAGGGGGAGTGCCCTGGCTGGGTCATCTTGGTCACGCCGGCAGCCAGGAGCTGAGTAGAGGGAAAGAGGCGAGCAGAGCCACAGCCTACGGGGAAGGAGCCAGGGCTGGGCGGTGGCCTCCCCACCTCAGAGCTCCTTCTTCTCCCTGCAGAAGATCTCTGCGAACTTGCGCAGCTGCTCGCTGGCTGCCTGAGACTCCTCCTGCAGCCGCTGGTTGTTCTGCCGCAGGCTGGCCACCTCGGACTGCAGCACCACCTTGTCCTGCTTCTCCTGCGTGGGGTGGGAGGCCACCGTCAGGTGGGTGGGCGTGGCTGCCCCCAGAACAGCTGACGACTCCCCGGGGCCTGCAAGCTCTGGCCTGGCAGTGCTTTGGAGCCGGGCCAGGCCGGGTGCATCCCACTCTGCCTCTCTGCCACCAAGGGACCCTGGGCAAGTCACTCAGTTCCCGGTTCCCGCAACTCTACCAGGAGGCTGAGGAGTGGCCTGGAGCTCATATACTTAGAGCTCCTGGAATGTGGTCTGACGTGGAGTTTGGGATGCGTTTGGGACACGGCTTGACAAACGTCACTACTGTCGTGGTCACCACATCCAAAATCATACTACCCGAGGACTAGTGTCCCTATTTTCCTGGAAGAGGACCCCAGCCTCACACAGCAAGTGGGAAGCTGGGACATGAGCAGGGTGGCCTAAGCAGACCCTATTCTTCCAGGAGGACACAGCCCCTGAAGACAGTCCCCTGTCTCAGATCACGTAGCATTATGCAGTGGGGCGGGGGTCAGAAACTGGGTGACTTGGATTCCAGGGCTCAAGGACTTATGCATTATATACTGTGCCACCTTTCTGACTTTTACCCAGAAGTATAGAAATGACAGGTAAAAGTCTCCTCCTCATTCTTTTCTTTTTGTGAGACTGAGTTTCGCTCTTGTCGGCAAGGCTGGAGTGCAAAGGCACGATGTGAGCTCACTGCAACCTCTGCCTCCGCAGTTCAAGTGATTTTCCTGCTTCAGCCTCCCCACTAGCTAGGATTACAGGCACCCACCACCACACCTGGCTAACTATCGTGCTTTTTAGTAGAGGTGGGATTTTACCACGTTGGCCAGGCTGGTCTCAAACCCCTGACCGCAGGTGATCCACCCACCTCGGCCTCCCAAAGTGCTGGGATTACAGGCGTGAGCCGCCCCGCTGGCTAGTCTCCTCATTCTTCCGCCCCGTGGAGACAAGCCCAAAGAACAAATTGCCTGTCACCTTCTAGACGGCCCTCTCAACCCCCAGTGGTTAAACAGTAAATTAATAACATGATGATCGTGTAGCCAACAGTGCTGCAGCTCACTCTGGTTTTTACTGAGTTACTGGACTCCTTTTGCATGTTAGTAAATACATAGATTTGTTATTACTTTAATTGGCTGCATGCTGTTCCGCTGCATGGGTGCCCTATAATTTACACAGCCGTTCTGTTGAGTGACAGCCACACCAGCTCCAATTTTTTATTGCCAAGAGTGTGGCAACCAATGGCCTTGTTCACAATCTTTTTGTACCCACGCCGGAAATTCTCATGGATAAATTCCCACAAGTGGAATTACTGGGTCAGCAGGGTGCACAATCACATTTTTTTTTTTTGAGCTGGAGTCTTGCTCTGTCGCCCAGGCTGGAGTGCAGTGGCACAAACTTGGCTCACTGCAACCTCTGACTCCTGGGTTCAAGCGATTCTCCTGCCTCAGTAGCTGGGATTATAGGCGGCTAGTTTTGTATTTTTAGTAGAGAGGGGGTTTCTTCACATTGGCCAGGTTGGTCTCGAACTCCTTGCCTCAAGTGACTCACCAGCTTCGGCCTCCCAAAGTGCTGGGATGACAGGTCTGAGCCGCCATGCCCGGCGCAATTACATTTTTGATAAATGTTGTTCAACTGCCCTCCAAACAGCCTGGGCCGATTATTCTTCCCCCAGGAACGGATGACTTCCTCTGTACACTTGCTAGCTTCAGTGCTATCACTGCGTACTCTTCACCCGTGACTACAGGCAAGCACAGGAGGTGTGGGGGTGGGGCGGCCCAGGGTCTGGGAAGTGGGATGGAGGAGGCGTGGCCCCAGCCTTACCTTCTGCAGGTCGGTATGCAGCTGTTTCAGCATCACCTCCAGCTGGTATACCTTGCCTGTCAGATCCAGGGGCGGTTCCTCACTGGAAGGACCAGGGACAAGGTCAGCCTGAGGCCCCACTGCCCCCGGGGAGGACTCCTGGCCTACAGCTGAGAAAAGCCTAGGGGTACGGCCTCCCCTCATCCCTGACATTCTGATGAAGCCCAAGGAAAAGCTCCGAGGGGAGGCAGGAAGCCAGCCCTCCACCCTCCACCCTCCACCCACGAAGGGCACCTCTGTGGATGTGGGTAGGGTGTTGAGAGCACCAGGCTTGGAGAAGGGTGGGTGCCCACCCTGAAGTGCACTTTTTCCCTGGGGCTGGGCCGTGCACATGACTTCAGGGAGGACCCCTTCTTCATACCGCCAGGATACAAAGAGCCCACTCCACAGACACCTGGTGGGTGCAGGTACCGTGCCAGGCACAGGGAGCATGAGAGTGGACAGACAGTCAAAAGGGCCCGCTCTTGGGGGCAGGACTGACAGTGGTCCTGGCAGTGAGGCTGACCATGTGCCTGCCACTAAGAGCCACCCCTCATCAAGCCCCAGACTGCCCGGCTCAGTCTCAGAGCTCCCCTGCCCACTGTGGCCTTCAGAGGTGCTGCACGGTTAGCCACCGGACAGGGGATGAGGCCCGGGCGATGTCACCCAGCCATGTGTTGGTGCTAGGATTTGAATCAGGGCCAGTAGCTGCCCCTCTGCAGATACGCCCAGCCCTGGGCCTGCCTGGCCCCTGCAAAGAATTCACAGCCCCTTCCTGCCTGGAGTTGGGGCTGAAGGAGGCTCCACTGGGCACCGTGGGTACACAGGCACAGTGGTGGGGGTGGGGGGCTGGCCCTCCTGCCTCACACACCCTTTCCTACAACCTTGCTGCTCAGTCCTAGGGATCTGGGGCTGCAGAGGGAGATGAGACACATGGACTCCAGGAGCGCTGCCCAGGGCCACAGGTCCCACTGCTTCCCACAGCCCACGCTGCTCCTGCCCCTCGGCCTGGCAGCACCAACTGGAACTGCTGACTTCTGGTAATTACAGTGGGGCCTGCGTTCGTGGTGGAGGTTACGTTCTCAAGCCAGAGTGTGAAAAGCAAGAAGTCAAAAGTACCCTCAAAAATGGCTCCCACTGCCCATGAAGTACAGTGCACGGATGGTCGGATATAGAACCCTGCACCGTGAGGTGTGCAGACGAGTGTGAAATGCACTATTTAAATCCATGTACAGGCAGAATGTGCCATTTACATTCTCTCTGCCTCTTTTTAATTTTGTTTTCTGCCAAGTGAGTGCAGTCAAATATGCTGTGCTGAATGTGAGAAGCCATGCGTGAGATGACAAATGTGAGATATCTGTCCCCATCCTCTTCCTTCCCCCATGAAGCCTCCTGAGGGCCAGGCCTGGCCTCAGTTGCCACTGGGTCCTCAGATGGCCCAGCATGGCACCTGGCAGGGAGGCCGGGAAGGGTGAGTGTGAGCAGAAGTCTGTGGGGTTTAGGAATCTGCAGAGGAGGAGACAGGCGGGAGATGGGCGGCAGAGACAGGGGATGAAAGGCACAGGGCTGGAGGATTGGGAGACAGTGCCTAGAAGCTTTCTTTTCTTTTCTTTTCTTTTTGGGATGGAGCCTTACTCTATGGCCCAGGCTGGAGTGCAGTGGTACGATCTCGGCTCACTGCAACCTCCGCCTGTCAGGTTCAAGCGATTCTCCTGCCTCAGCCTCTTGAGTAGCTAGGATTGCAGGCAACACAACCATGCCTGGGTAATTTTTGTATTTTTTTTAACAAGACGGGGTTTCTCCATGTTGGTCAGACTGGTCTCAAACTCCCAACGTCAAGTGATCCGCCCGCCTCGGCCTCCCAAAGTGCTGGGATTACAGGTGTGAGCCACTGCGCCCAGCCAGTAATTTTTGTATTTTTAGTACAGACATGATTTCGCCATGTTGGCCAGGTTGGTCTTGAACTCCTGACCTCAAGTGATCCAACCACCCTGGCCTCCCAGAGTGCTGGGATTACAGATGTGAGCATGCCTGGCCTCCTTTTTTGTTGTTTCTGTTTTTGAGACTAAGTCTTGTTCTGTTGCCCAGGCTGGAGTACAGTGGCATGATCTCAGCTCACTGCAGCCTCCACCTCCCAGGTACAAGTGATTCTCTTACCTCAACCTCCTGAGTAGCTGGGATTACAGGCTTCTGCCACCATGCCCAGCTAATTTTTGTATTTTTAGTAGAGATGGGGTTTTGCCATATTGGCCAGGCTGGTCTCAAACTCCTGACCTCAAGTGATCCACCTGCCTCGGCCGCTCAAAGTGCTGGGATTACAGGCACGAGCCACAGCGCCCAGCCTGCTAAGCAGTTTTCAAAGTTGGAAGCAAAACAATTGTGTACGTATTGATTCAAGCATCGTCTCCGATGGACCGGGCGATCTTTTGGGGCCAGGCAGAGTCTGTCTTGGTCACTGTGGATGCCCAGTGCATAGACAGGTGTAGGGTAATGACTTCTAAGCTTGTCAGGAGAGGGGAGTAGCTGCTATACAACATCTGCCCGGAGACTGGTGGGCGTGACCCACAGAGGCTACCTCCCTCTGGATCATCCTCTTCCACTGCACACACCTGCTGCTGGTATGAACCCGGGTGTTCCCAGGGAAACCTCACCTCATGGTAGGGGTGGTCCTGGGGGTTGGGGGCCCCCTTTCCAGGCTCAGGTGGCTGTGGACAGGACTGTGTGCAGGCGGGACGTCCGGGCTCAGGGCCGGGTCGTTCAGAGAGAAGAGCGAGACGGCTCTTTGCACTGCCAGGGAGGGAGGAGGAGGAGAGGGGTCAGCAAGGCTCCCAGCTTCTCCCGCAACTGACTCTCCCTGCAACCTCCATGGCACTGCCCGTCATACTTGGGATAGATCGCATAGGCATTTGGGATAGATTCTTGCCAAAAAACCCAACCAAATGAACACACGAGAACACAAACAAAATCCCATCCCGATCCTGATCAAGGCTTTAGATCCAATGACCAACGAGTTTACACGAAATCCAAGCGCTGGCAGAAGCCAGTTAGATGAGAGCGCGAGGAGCAACCGATCAAATCTGAACCTGGGATGCTCTCAACGTAAATGACCTGATTTTAGTCCGAAAGTAAAAGGGAGGATAAAAGGGGTCCGAAGCAGACGGCTGGTGCCCGTCCACGGGGATTCGTTATCAGATTCGCTCTCCTTCAGAGGAAGCTGGGAAGATTTCAAAAGCGAAGAGAAGCGAGAGAGAGCACATCATGCATATTGAAGAGAAAAAGAAATCGCATGGGGCTGCCAGTGAAAGTGAACATTCCTGGGTCCCCCCTTGGACATGTGACTCGAGCTGGGGCACCTGGAACCGTCTGCGTTTTCAAACGTTGACTGTTAGATGTTCTTTCTGTAATGGCAACAGCTGGCCACTGCCCCAGTGCCCTCCAATAGTGGCTGGTTCAGTGAGCTATGAACAGCCAGACAATGGAATCCTTGGGGGTGCTGAAAACAAGAAGGCGTCCCTGGGTGCTGTGTGCTGAGGGCAGCCTGGGGCGTGGCAGGGCAGGGCAGAGTGGCAAGCCCTGGAGGCAAGCAGCTCTCTGGGTCCAACTTCCACTCTGTACCTCAAGCAGAGTAAAAACCCCAACACCCTTTCCCTGGGGCCACTCACTGTTAACATTTTTCCCATTTACTTTTTTTTTTTTTTTTTTTGAGACAGATTCTTGCTCTGTTGCCCAGGCTGGAGTGCAGCAGTGTGATCTTGGCTCACTGTAACAGCTGCCTCCCGGGTTGAAGTGATTGTTCAAGTGATTCTCTTGCCTCAGCCTGCTGAGTAGCTGGGCCTACAGGTATGCGCTACCATGCCTGGCTAATTCGTATATTTTTAGTAGAGACAGGGTTTCACCATGTTGTCCAGACTGGTCTCGAACTCCTGGTTTCAAGTTATCTGCCCACCTCAGCCTCCCAAAGTGCTGGGATTACAGGTGGGAGCCACCATGCCTAAAACCACCAACATCATGGTGCAATACCTGGGTACTTCACTGGACATGGCCAAAAAATAAGGACACTCTCTCATATAATCACACTACCACTATCATACTGAAAACATTTAACAATTTAACAGATGCGTAAGATATAATCTTTTTTGAGACAGAGTCACGCTCTGTCACTGAGGCTGGAGTGCAATGGCGTGATCTCAGCTCACGCAACCTCTGCTTCCTGGATTCACGTGATTCTCCTGCCTCGGCCTCCTGAGTAGCTGGGACTACAGGCGTGCGTCACCACGTCGACTAATTCTTGTATTTTAAACAAAGACGGGGTTTCACCATGTTGCCCAGGCTGTTCTCAAACTCTGGCCTCATATGGTCCACCTGCCTTGGCCTCCCAAAGTGCTGGGATTACAGGTGTGAGCCGCTGTGCCATGATATTATCTAATATACAGTCATCTGCAAATGTTTTCTGATTTGCTGAATAATACCCTTTATAGCTTTATTTTTAAAATCTTTTTTTTTTTTTTAAAGATGGGGTTTCACCATGTTGGCAAGGTGGTCTCAAACTCCTGACCTCAGGTGATCCGCCCACCTTGGCCTCCCAAAGTACTAGGATTATAGGCATGAGCCACCACGCCCAGCCAAAATCTTTTTTTTTTTGAGATGGAGTTTCACTCTTGTTGCCCAGGCTGGAGTAGTGCAATGGCATGATCTCAGCTCACTGCAACCTCTGCCTCCCGGGTTCATGCAATTCCCTGCCTCAGCTTCCCAAGTAGTTGGGATTACAGGCATGCGCCACTATACCCAGTTGATTTTGTATTTTTAGTAGAGACGGGGTTTCTCCGTGTCAGTCAGGCTAGTCTTGAACTCCCGATCTCAGGGGATCCGTCTACCTCAGCCTCCCAAAGTACTGGGATTACAGGTGTGAGCCACCACACTGGGCCTATTTTTTAAATCTTGGATTTAATGTATATTCACTTTGACATTCGATTTTTAAGAGACAAGGTCTTGCTATGTATTGTCTATGCTGAAGTGCAGTGGCTATTCACAGGCCTGAGTCCATTACTGATCAGCATGGGAGTTTTGACCTGCTCTATTTCTGACCTGGCCCAGTACATCTGGGAGACCTGGTGGTTCCCAGCTCCCTGGAGGTCACCGTATTGATGTTGAGTTTAGTGAAGACACTGGATCAGAACAGCACACTCCAGCCTAGAACTCCTGGAAGCTCAAGCGATCCTCCTGGTTTAGCCTCCTGAGAAGTCAAGATTACAGGTTATGTGATACCACACCTGGCTAATTTTAACATTTTTTTGTTGTGACAGGCTGGGCGTGGTGGTGAGCACCTGTGATCCCAGCCTCTAAGGAAGCTAAGGCAAGAGAATCGCTTGAATCTGGGAGGTGGAAGCTGCAGTGAGTCAAGATCACACCACTGCACTCCAGCTTGGGTGAAAGAGTGAGATTCTATCTCAAAAAAAATAATAAATAAATAAAATAAATATTTTTATAGAGACGTAGGTCTCGCTATGTTGCTCAGGCTGCTCTTGAATTCCTGGCCTCAAGTCATCCTCCCACCTTGATCTCCCTAAGTGTTGGGGTTACAGGTGTGAACCACTGGCCCAGCCTGGAATATTTTAAAGCAAATCCCAGACAGCTTTGCACTTCATCTGTAGAAATATCACTAAGTAGCTCTAGTGGATAAAATATTTTTTTGTTTTTGAGATGGAGTCTCGCTCTGTCACCCAGGCTGGAGTACAGTGGTGTGATCTCGGCTCACTGCAACCTCCGCCTCCCGGGTTCCAACGATTCTCCTGCCACAGCCTCCTGAGTAGCTGGGATTACAGGTGTGCGCACCACACCCGGCTAATTTTTTGTATTTTTAGTAAAGAAGGGGTTTCATCGTGTTTGCCAGATGGTCTCAATCTCCTGACCTTGTGATCCACCCACCTTGGCTTCCCAAAATGCTGGGATTACAGGTGTGAGCCATGTGCCTGGCTGTTTTTTTTTTTAAGAAAACTACTATGTCATGAACACACCTACCAAAGTTAATGAGAATTCCTTTAGTCTTTTCCATTTATGTGAATTGCATGGGAAAACCCATATTTATCTTCATTACAAACTCCACACCTCCTGGCAAGCTGAAACCGCGCTGACCTCCACTCCCTGCTGGCCCCTTTCCTACTGCCGGGAGGCACTGCCATGGTGGTGCTGGTGGGCTTTCTTCCAAGCCTTTCTGCTATGCCCACCCCTCCCCCGTAACCTTCTGTGGTTCATCTATTAATCTGATAAGGAAGGAAAAAGCTCCCTACGCGACTGTGACACACAGCCTGGGGGAGAAATCGGTGCCACTGGCCAGGTTCCCTCAGCTTTCTCACACGGGGTGCACAGATCCCAGGACGCCAGGTACCTGGAGTAGCTGCGAGTGGGTAGGGGGCTCTGGCCCTTTCCTGTGGTCCATGGTTGGGGCGGTCAGTGTCTGGGCAGCTCTGCCTTCCACAGACAATGCTACAGCCGCTGATGGCATCTGGGTCTCCAAGGAAAGAACTGAGGCATTCCTTGCTTCCCACTGTCCCGTAACCAGCCATCCTGGCACCAGCTGGTCCTGGCCCCAGGACGCTTGGAGACCCATGTGAGACAAGATGGCCTAGCTTCCCGGCTCCCTGTCCCCAGGGACTCCCAGCACATAAAGAGGCCTGGGTGGCAAAGCAAACCCTGCCCACTGTTCCAGGGGACCTAGGGAGTGAGGATCCCTGCAGACCTGGCATGGGAGCCCCCAACCCCAGGATCCAAGGTCTTGGCGGGAGCCTGAGGGCACTTGGAGAGGACAGTCACTAAAAGCCTTCATTCCCTCTTCCTGCCTCCCAAATCTGGGGCTGAAAACCCAACTGTCCTCAGGGACGCAGATTTTTTTTCCCCCAGACATGGGGTCTTGCACTATTGCCCAGGTTGGAGCGTAGTGGTGTGATCATAGCTCATCACAGCCTCCACCACCTGGGCTGAAGCAATCCTCCCGCCTCAGCCTCCGGAGTGGCTGGAACTAACCGGTGTGCACCGTGTCTCCCTTATTTTTTTTCTGTTGTAGAGAAGGGGTCTTACTACGTGGCCCAGGCTGGTCTCAAACTCCTGATCTCAAGTGATCCTCCTGCCTCGGACTCCCAGAGTGCTGGGATTACAGGCAGGAACCACTGTGCTTGGCCTCACAGGTTTTATATGTGGTGTTCTGTGTAAACACCTCAGGTGTCAGGCGGCCTCAGGCATGGTCACTTTCACTGGTTGGTCAACATGGTAACTGGCATCAACAAATGAAGATGCTTGCCCAGGGCTGCACAGTGGGCAAGTGACAGGAGAGAACTTGAACCCACTCCCTGATTCTGGAATCTGAGTGGGTATCCCTAGAAAGCCATGGGGCCCTCCATGAATTCCTCTAGAACCGAGGAGGGCGCGGGGGCCTGGTGGGGCTGGGCGGAAGGCACTTACCTTCGTATGCCTTGGCAGCATTCACCAGGCTGGACCACTCAAGGCCGGCAGCCGTGTCAGGCAGGGGCATCATCCCAGGGTCCAGGCGCCGCAGGGGCCGGTCCCGTCCATCAGCCAGCGAGAGCTCTGAGGCTGAGATGGTGGCTGGATGGGGAGTGTGGAGACAGCAGTGGTTGAGCATGACAATGCGGGAGAGACACCTACATGAAGACATTTGCCTGCTTTTGCGGAGATGCTATGGGTGGGGGAGGACCCTCCAGCAGGGTAAGGGGCTTGGGAGTGCTCGAGCCTACTGAGGAGTGACTTGGAACAGGGTGCCGGGCCAGGCCTGGCGGAGAAGACATCTGGACAGAACTCTGAAGGGGAGGAGAAAGGGGGCGGGGGTGGGCCAGGGTAGGAGCATTCCAGGCAGATGGAACAGCCCGTGCTAAATCCCTGAGGCAAGAGTGCTCTGGAAGGTTTAAGGAGCAGGGAGGCGGCCATATGGCTGGGTGACGGTGAGCAAGGGAGGAGGCAGCGGGAGGTGAGGACAGAGCCAACGTGGCCAGGCCAGACCGTGTGGGGCCTGTGGGCCCCAATGATGACTCTGTTTTCACCCTGAGTGCAATGGTGCCCCTGTAAGCCTTCCTCTGGCTGCATGTGGGGAGGATTTGGGGGAAGGTAGGGACCAAGGAGGAGCTGTAACCATGAGAAACAGCGCCGCTGGGCAGGACCAGGGTGGGGCTGCAGTGGGACATGGGGGCCAAATGCTGGGACCATATTTCAGGGGCAGCCGATGGATTTCCTGAGGGATGGATATGGCTGTGAAACAAAGAGAAGGGCCAGGATTGCAGCTCTGATTGGGAAGGGTGGGGTGGGGGGATCAGAAATCTGTTTCAGGAGGTGCTCAGTGGAGATGGCCCTGGATACCCCAAGGAGGTGGTGGGAGGGGGACTGGCCACAGGGGCCAGCAACGAGGAGAGTCTCAACTGTAATGGAATCGCCAGTGTATGGACAGTGTTTAGATGCGGTGGGGTTGCCGTGGGGGAGTTCAGGTGTGACGCATTGAGCAGAGAGGCCTGTGACATCTCAGGGGTTGGAAGTGACAAGCACGGTGCCAGCACTCGCATCTGCTGTGGCTATCGAGAGTCCCATGGACCAGGGCTCAGTGACTCCTTGAAGCCCCTAAGAGAAGGGGACAGAGGAGGACAGCCAGGTACAGAGAGACCAGGCAACACGCCTCAGGGCCCTTAGCTGGGAATTGGCAAACCCGGCCATGAGCCCCGCCCGCTGTGCATTCCCGGCACCTCCTCTGTACAGGGCCAAGGGAGATCACCTCACAGCCTCACCGTGAGTCTGTCTCGTGGGGGCAGGAGATGTCATGATCTCCATGCATGGAGCAGGAAAACTGAGACCTGGGCGAGGCGCCACCTTGCCTGGGCTCGAATGCCTTCCAGCTGGTACTTCTCAGTGCGGACTATGTATTAGGTATATGCTACGTGCTTTCCATACATCCACTTGTTTGATTCTTTCAACTCACGGAAGTAGGTACTATTTTTTTTTTTTTTTGAGATGGAGTCTTGCTTGGCTGCCCAGGCTGGAGTGCCATGGTGCAATCTCGGCCCACTGCAACCTCCGCCTCCTGGGTTCAAGCAATTCTCCTGCCTTAGCCTCCTGAGTAGCTGGGATTACAAGCACATGCCACCAGGCCTGGCTAATTTTTGTACTTTTTTAGTAGAGATGGGGTTTCACTATGTTGGCCAGGCTGGTGTTGAACTCCTGACCTTGTGATCCGCCCACCTTGGCCTTCCAAAGTGCTGGGATTATAGGCGTGAGCCACTGCACCTGGCATGCACACTTTTTTTAATTTTACAGTCAAAGAAACAGAGGCACAGAGAGGTTATATCTGTGAGTGGAGAACGTGGGACATAAACTCGGGCTGTCCAGCTCTGTGATGTGTGGTGTGCAGTAAGTGCTGGCTCTCCCCTTGGCCTCCTTGCTCCGCCCTTGATCTCCTTGCTTTGCAGTGATGTGATCTTGGCTCACTACAACCTCTGCCTCCTGGGTTCAAGCAATTCTTCCACCTCAGCCTCCTGAATAACTGGGGATTACAGGTGCCTGTCACCACCCCCAGCTAATTTTTGTAATTTTAGTAGAGACTGGGTTTCACCACACTGGCCAAGCTGGTCTTGACCTCCTGACCTCAATCAGGAGGTCAGGAGTTGATCCACCCAACCTCAGCCTTCCAAAATGCTGGGATTACAGGCTGAGCCACTGCACCAGCTCTCTGGGGGAATTTTAATGGAGGAGATGGACTACACTTCATAAAAGTCCAAGAGTCTCCTCCACCCCATCCACCACAGCTCACAAGAGGCACTGTCCAGACATCACAGGCAGGCACACCCGCTCAGCTGAGACCCTTGGGATAGAACATGCGTCTGAAGTGGAGATGTGCTTGGATTTGAGAGAGTAAGTGTGCAGATGCTGTGTTATATAACACACCCAAAAAGCTCAGGGGGACCTGGCATGCAGCGGCACGCCAGCACTCTGCCCCAAGCTCCTCATTGCTGACACTGTGTAGGGAGACTATAGACCCCCAAACGGCCTCACGTCCCTCCAGGCCGGGTAGTATCACCCAGTGAACATGGTGCAAACTTACCTATGTCTCAGTTTTGGGGGTTTTAGGAGGTAGATGAGGGTTACGGGGTACATCTGGGGCATGGCCAACCGCAGCTGGCTCATGGCTTTTTATGGGGGTGGTGTGTGTACTACCTGTTCATGGGGGGTGTTAAATATTTGCTGGGTGATTAAGGAGTGGACAAGTCACACCTTGCGCCCCCCCAAAGAGTGGCAAATGTGGGTGGAGCCAGGGAAGTAAATAAAATGCTCACGAAGCAAACCTCTTGGTGCTGGAACAGGTGGGAGGGTTGGGAAACGCTGGAGCAGCTGCTGGGCATCCCCCAACCCCAGGCCTGCACCCCGAGGGTGGACTTCCTCTCTGGTCTAGGGGACTCCAATCCTTGGGTGCTCCTGACTCCTAGGTGACCCTCTGATGCTTGGCCAATGATCCCTTGCTCCTTGGGTGATACCCAGTGCCCCACCATCAGGCCCCTCGAAGCTCCTGTGAACTCTACTCCTCTCTGAGATGGCCCCGACACTGATGACTTTTAGCCTTTGACCTCTAGGTGAGCCTGTGTTCTGGTGCCCCCCCACCTCCCGACCCCAGGGTAACTCCCGAGCCAGTCCCAGGGGGGCCCAGACTCACATTTCTTCTCAGGAAAGCCACTGCCAGCAGCAGGAACAGTGCCAGGGCCGACGGGTGGGTGGGGGTGCTGGTGCTGGCGGCGCGCGGGCAGCGTGCTGGACGGGAAGGCGCAGGTGCTGGTGAAGAGCACATCGCTGGGCAGACTGGGCTCCAGGCCAGGGGGGTTGGTGAAGCTGGGCTCGCGGCGCCCGCTACATAGGCTCTCATCCGACAGCGTCCGCTGTAGGCCCTTCTGTGGTGACTGCTGTGGGACATGGGTGGGATGTGGGGGGCAGTCACGGACTGGGTCCTCAGAGGCACTGTACCCTTCAGGACATCGGTGGCGAGTCCTTAACCACCCAGCATCCATTTCTTTTTTAGAGACAGGGTCTTGCTCTGTCATTCAGCTGGGGTACAGTGGGGTGATCTCAGCTTACTATAGCCTTGACCTCCTAAGCTCAAGTAATCCTCCTATCTCAGCCTCCCAGGTAGCTGGGACCACAGGCACGTGCCATTGCACTTGGCTGATTTTTAAAATTTTTTACAGAGATGGGGTCTCTTATCACCCAGGCTGGTCTTCAACTCCTAGGCTCAAGTGATCCTCTCACTCTGGCCACCCAAAGTACTGGGATTACAGGTGTGAGCCTCCACGCCTGGCCTTCTGCCTCCTTTCTGATCAAAGAGCTCCAGTTTCCCACTGGGGACACCCACTCCCCAAATCCACCCTCCAGCTCTGGGTAAGGGGAAGGTGGGTTGGGGAAGGTGGTGTGAGCCAAGCTGGACCCGTAAGAGGCAGTGCTGGCACCCCTGTGGGTAGCACTGGGCTGATGTGCTCTCTTCCCCCAGGGCTGTGGGCTGCTGGGACACAACTCTGGAGAGACTGGGGTCCACCTCAGTCCCCACAAAACAGCCCCTGCCTGGCAGTGAGGAGGAGCAGGGCAGGCCTGGCTGGGAGTGGAAAGGAAGTGGACACTGTGGAGGGTCCCTGGCGCCCACTCTTCTTCCATCCCTGAGTAACAAGAGCCTGAACTTCTCTGAGAGCCCCTGCTCCACTCAGTCCCTGTGGTTTCAGCAGATGCAGCTGTTTCTGCCCCGGGCTGGAGGAGGAAGGCATGAGGCCCAGGTCCCTCCAGTTGCACGAGGTTCTGGGTATGGGGTAGATTCCCATGTGCCTGCCCAGACCAATGCGCTGCCCTAACTCCCAGCCACCAGCCTATACCCCCAACAGGACTGGCAGATGCTGAGGGCTGGGGACACGATGGGAAGGAGCTGGAGCGACCTTGGGGAGCAAAGCCCTCCTCCCTGCCTGACCGGATCTGGGATCCTGTTGGAGCTGGGGGTTGGGAGTGGAGGACATGGTGCTACATACTCCTGAGTCTCTCTCCTGCTCCGGCCCCAGGTTGTCCATGATGATGAGTTTTTTCAGGTCATCCTCGATGGTGGATTTGTAGTTCTTCCGTGGCGATCGGAGGTCTCGGAGGGATGCCCTCAACCTTGGTTGTCCGAAGACGTTTTTGGTGTTCGTGTCCACCTGCCTGCAACAAGAGTGTCAGGGTCAGAGGGGTGTCAGGGAGGCTTCAGCCACTTCTCAAAGCTGTTTGGATTCAAGCGGACTGGGACGCATGGGATGCATGGCCACGGCCTTCTCTCCTTCACCCAGCAAATGCGTGGCAGAGAGGGGCTTGGCTTCTTCCCTCCATTCCCTCGTTCCATAAACATTTCCTGGGAACCATCAGTCTGCTGTGCTGTCCTGTCCCAGGCGCTGGGGACATGGCCATAGGCACCGAGCTGGCAGCCAGTGGGGGAGGCCCACGCTGAACACGTGCACAGAGACAGACCCCCTGTGTGAGGGGAGAGGCTTTTTTTTAGAGACAGGTTTTTGCTTTCTCCCTCTGGCTGGAGTATGGCAGCACAATCCCAGCTCATTGCAGCCTCCTGGGCTCAAGAGGTCCTCCTACCTCCGCCTCCCAAAGTGCTGGCCCTACAGACATGAGCCACCGTGCCAGGCCACGAGAGAGAGAAGTATATGAAGAATAATAAAGCTGGGTAAATGGATGGGGATTGGTGGGGATCTGGGATGGCTTTTCTGAGGGGTGATGTCTGGGAGGGAGAGAGGGAAGAAGGGAGGGATAACAAAAGGAAGGAAAGGGAAAAAAGGAAGGAATCTGAGGCGGGTGGATCACCTGAGGTCAGGAATTCGAGACCAGCCTGGCCAACATGGCGAAACCCTGTCTCTACTAAAAATACAAAAATTAGCTGGGTGTGGTGGTGGGCACCTGTAGTCCCAGCTACTTGGGAGGCTGAGGCAGGAGAATCGCTTACATCTGGGAGACGGAGGTTGCAGGGAGCTGAGATCACACCACTGCATTCCAGCCTGGGTGGCCAAGCAAGACTCCGTCTCAAAAAAAAAAAAAAAAAAAGACCAAGTGTGGTGGCCATGGGGGAATGAAGCTAGTGAGTCTGAGGAGTGAGGGGGCTGGTGGGGTGAGGTGGGTCGGGATGGGGTGAGTGAGGGGGGTGAGTGGTGACAGGTGTGGTCTGGGAGGAGTTGAGGGCAGATCACCCTGGATCTTATAAGCCATAGTCAGGGCCTAGGATTGCATCTGAGGGCCTCTGAGGGCTCTGAGCTGGCAGTCTGCACTTTAGAAGTCTCACTTGGGGCGTGGGGGGTGGTGAGGAAGCCCCTGCAGCTGTTCAGGTGAGAAGGAAGAGCAGCCCAGACCAGGAGCTTCCAGTTACAGAAACGGGATGGGGTCTCAGAGCAAAAGTGCCCTGGGTTGGGGGCTGGGCCCTGTGGGCAAGGGCTGGGCTGCAGGGAGTGGGGCTCTAGGCTGGATGCTCCACAACCAGGCAGGGACCTCCCGAGCCTCAGTTTCCTCATCTGTCACACGGGGCTGTGGAGCTCACACAGCACAGGACGGCTGAGGCACACGAACCCTGAGCAGGGGCCAGGTGCTGCGACTGTCACCTTCACACTTGTCTGCTGGGCCTCCTGCTGCAGAAGGTAGCCTGTGAGCCAGGGTCACGCAGCTCACCACCCCTCCTTCAGCATTCCCAAAGCCAATCTCACACTGTCTCCTGAATGCTCAGTGGCCTAAGGACCATGGAGGCACAGCCCGGGGTGAACACAGGGTGCCCTGGAGTGGACAGGCCTGGGGCTGAGTCCTGCTCTGTTCTTCTGCTGTGGGACCTCTCTGACCCTCGGTTTCCTCATCTGGAAAATACATATGCCTCCCATTGTAGTGGTGGGGTTTGCTGCCAAGTGATTAGCCACGCCCTGACATGGAGCAGGTGCCAGGAAGTGAGGGCAGCTCTTATAAGCACTGACCTGAGGCTAAGGGCTGACCTGAGCTGCCCACCTTCAGGCAGCTCAGCCCCTTCTGGCCTCTGCAGGCTCCACTGACTGTCACCCTGGCTCATAGCTTTCTCCTGGCCAGGGCTGGCTCCCCTATGTGCCCCTGCCCTCCACTCAGAGGCCCTCAGGGCCACGCCGACCTCGCTGCCTCCCTTTGCCTTCCGATTCCCGCCCAGCCCTTGGGCTCTGGTCTTACTTCTCCAGTGGAAACTGGGAAAGCTGAGGCCCTGCTCCAAGGCATCACTATACCCCAGGAAAGAGAATAAATACCGACTGCTCAGAGGAGCACAACCCTCCCTACACACCAGACACCACCCGAGGGCCCGCTGTTCAGTAACTTGTGACATCCACACAGCAGCTCCCATAGCCAGCCACTATCACGACTGTCATTTTACAGATGAGAAATCGAGGCACGAGGAGGTTCTGGTAACTCCAGAACTCTGGCCCTGATGCCAGTCACCCTCTCATCACACTACCCTTCACTTTCACTGTCACTCATAGCGGCCACTGCACCAGCAACTGTCTCTGTGTCTTTTTTTTTTTTTTTTTGAGATGGAGTCTTGCTCTTTTTTTCCCAGGCTGAAGTGCAATGGCACAATCTTGGCTCACTGCAACCTCCGCCTACTGGGTTCAAGTGATTCTCCTACCTCAGCCTCCCAACTAGCTGGAACTACAGGTGCCCACCACTACACCTGGCTAATTTTTGATTTTTAGTAGAGCTGCACCATGTTGGCCAGGCTGGTCTTGAATTCCGGACCTCAGGTGATTCACCCACCTCAGCCTCCCAAAGTGCTGTACTGGGATTACAGGCATGTGCCACCATGCCCAGCCTGTGTCTTTGCTATTGCCAGTCTACCCAGCAGAATGTGAACCATACCAGAGCAAGGCCTGGGTTTCCCTTGGAACATAAATGCAGTCATGTGTGTGCATGTGCATGTGAGACAGAGCCTCCTCTGTCACCCAGGCTGGAATGTAGTGGTGTGATCACAGCTCACTGTAGCCTCAACCTCCTGGGCTCAAGTGACCCTCCCACCCCGGCCTCCCAAGTAGCTAGGACTACAGGCGCATGCCATTATACCCAGCTAATTGTTTTGTAAAGATGTAGTCCCACTATGTTGCCTAGGCTGGTCTCAAACTCCTGGGCTCAAGCGATCCTTCTGCCCGTCTCCCAAAGTGCTGGGATTACAGGCGAGAGCCACTGTGTCCAGCTTATAAATTCATTTGATCCCCACCACAGCCATATGTGTTAAGCACTATTGGGATCCCATCTCACAGATGAGGCAGGTAAGGTACAGAGGAGTTAAGCCATTTGTCCCAAGTCACACAGCCTGTGAGTGGAGGAATCAGGATTCAAATCAAGGCTGCCAGGCTGCAGAGCCTACCCACACCACTGCCAGGCTTGACTGTCACGTGTCTATCAGGGATGGCAGGAAAAAAACACGTATGGTGTGGAGGACAGCCGCACTGGATTAAAAAATATGCTTCTGTCTGCAGATAACAATTTCTGGAAGAAATTACAAACCACGATGACCTCTGGGAGGTAGGAGTCTGAATAGAAGTGGAAACATGGCACTTTTCATCTGATATCCTTCTGAACTGTATGAATTTACTTAACCATAATCATATGTTATAACAATAATAATAATAGTAAAAACTAGTTCAATAAAGGCTGATGCTTGGACGTTTTCTTTCTGTGATGTAAGAAAGAAAAAAGAGTCTTTGAACCTGGAGAAGAAATAAGATGTCGGGTTCCCGAGGGTTCTAAAGACTGCGTTTCCTTTTTCTTTCTCGGCTGCCAGGCTTGGGATTTTAACAAAGGAAGGGTGAGTGGAGGGGCAGACTTTTTCCCCATCAGGTCATACTCCTCCCTAAATTAGAACTCCAGGTCTAGGGTAATGCTGGGTCTGTCACTATCAGGGAAGTATATTCTCTAGGCAAATTAAAAGCTTTAGATCCAGAGAGAAACAGAGACAAAGAGAGAGGGACAGACACAAATCAAAAGGGGACTCCCCCACCCCTTTTGATTTAACCATTTCCCAGAATGCCCTTCATAGGGGTATGTGACTCAGCGCAGGGCTCAGAGGGGTTCTGAGTGATTCTCACCCAGTGATTTCTTACCCCAGCCAGAAAGGTGCACTGCCCACAGGCTCCCCTTGAGAGGAGCGTGCCAAGACCTCCTGGAAACATGAATAAAATGTGCTTGCTCTCTGCCCTAGCAGTCCTACTTCTGGAAACGTGTCCTTCAGAAAGCCTCACATGGGTTCACGGTGCCACGTGTACACGGATGCTTCCCAGGGTCTGGTCTGTGGAGCAGAGAGCAGCCCCCAGCTGCACAAGGGCTGGCCCACCACCCAGAATCACACCCTCCAGAGACGCAGGCAGATGCACATGGTGTGCAGAGGCTCTCACAGATACAACGTCATGTGAAAAAAGAAGTATGTACAGTGTGAAACCATTTTTAGAAAACTCACACAGAGCTTACCTTGGTGCACTGGAGTTTACCAAACTTGTTTTTAAGACTGGATACATGAGGGATTCACTTTTTTTTTTTTTTTTTTTTTTTTGAGATCAAGTCTCTCTCTCTGCCACCCAGGCTGGAATGTAGTAGCACAATCTCAGTGCAATCTCTGCCTCCTGGGTTCAAGTGATTCTCCTGCCTCAGCCTCCCAAGTAGCTGGGATTACAGGTGGGTGCCACCACGCCCAGCTAATTTTTTGTGCTTTTTTTAGTAGAGGCGGGGTTCCACCATGTTAGCCAGGATGGTCTCGATCTCCTGACCTCATGATTTGCCTGCCTCGGCCTTCCAAAGTGCTGGGATTACAGGCATGAGCCACTGTGCCTGCCCACCCCCCCGCTTTTTTTTTGAGACAGGGTCTTACTCTGTCACTCAGTCTGGCATACAGTGGTGTGATCTTGGCTCACTGCAACCTCCACCTCCTGGGTTCAAGTGATTCTCTGAGTAACTGGGAGTATAGGCAATTGCTGTCACATCTGGCTAATTTTTGTGTTTTTCGTAGAGACGGGGTTTCACTAAGTTGGCCAGGATGGTCTTGAACTCCTGACCTCAAGTGATATGCCTATCTCTGCCTACCAAGTGCTGGGATTACAGGCATGAGCCACTGCACCCAGCCAGGATTCATCTTCTTGGAGACAGGCTCAGTTGCCCAAGCTGAAGTGCAATGGTGCAATCACAGCTCACTGCAGCCTCCACCTCCTGTGCTCAAGCAATCTTCCCACCACAGCCTCCTAAGTAGGTAGGACTGTAGGCGCCACCATGCCTGGCATTTTTTTTGTTTTGTTTTTACGGACTTCCGCTCGTCTTCCAGGCTGGAGTGCAATGGCTTCATCTTAGCTCACTGCAACCTCCACATCCCGGGTTCAAGCAATTCCCCTGCCTCAGGCTCCCAAGCAGCTGGTATCACAGGTGCCCACCACCACGCCTGGCTAATTTTTGTATTTTTAGTACAGACAGCATCTCACCATGTTGGTCAGGTTGGTTTTGAACACTCCTGACCTCAGGTGATCCACCTACCTCAGCCTCCCAAAGTGCTGGGATTACAGGCGTAAGCCACTGCACCTGGCCAAGAATGACGTCACTTTCTACACACAAATACAGAACCACTGCCGAGAGACTTATGTCAGGCATGGTGGCTCATGCCTGCAATCCCAGCACTTTTGAAGGTGTAGGTGGGAGGCTCACTTGAGCCCAGGAGTGCGGAGTGTGAGACCAGCCTGGGTAACACAGTGAGATCTCACCTCGACAAAAAGTGGAAAACTAGGTGGGTGTGGTGGTGGACTCCTATGGGGCCAGCTACTCGGGAGGCTGAGGTAGGAGATCGCTTGAGCTCGGGAGGTTGACGCTGCAGTGAGCTATGATGGTACCACGGCACTCCAGCCTGGGTAACAGAGAGCCTGTCTCAAAAAAAAAAAAAAAAAAAGACTTCAAGAGAAAGAGCAAGTGAGGAAGCAGCGCATATGCAGGAGGTGGCCACATTAATAAACGGGGTGTGAGGGAAGCCCACACAATCACATGTGCACAGTCATGTCTGGAATGTTTCTGGAAGGATGCAGAAATGAAATGGTGGTTGCTTCTGGGGAGGGAGCAGGATGGCTGGGGGCCAGGGTAGCGAGAGAGGCTGGTTTTCTACTGCAAACCCTTTTGTAGTATTTTGGTTTTTTACATGTTTTACCTTTCAAAACCTCAGTGACAAAAACATCCTTCAGGTTATGACTGGCGGCACTGGACATAATCTCTGATTTGTCTCTCTTGTCTAAATTTGGAATTTGGGTTCAGTGTGATGGCTCACACCTGTAATCCTAGCAGTTTGGGAGGCCAAGGCGGGCAGATCACTTGAGGTCAGCAGTTTGAGACCAGCCTGGCCAACATGGCGAAACCCCTTCTCTACTAAAAATACAAAAAATTAGCTGGGTGTGGTGGGGGCACAGAGCCTGTAGTCCCAGCTTCTGGGGAGGCTGAGGCATGAGAATCACTCCGGGAGGCCAAGGCTGCGTGAGACAAGATCATGTCACTTAACTCCAGTCTAGGTGTCAGAGTGATACCCTCTTTAAAAAAAAAAAAGGGACTCTGAGGGATTAGGAGGAAGTAGGCAGCTGACAAGGGGGTTCTTGCCCTTGTCCCCAGACTGTTCTGTCCTCTAATGGCTGGGACAGGGCAGGCTGATGAAAGAGGAGTCCCAGGATGAAGGGGCTAGAGGTGCCTGCCTGGGTCCTAGCATCAGCCAGGACCTGCAGCTCTAGAGACTTCTATGGCAGCTGCTCTCAGTTCCCATAGAATCTAGCTTCTCTGTCCTTCAATGGGTCACTCTTCTGACAAACAAAAGATTACACCCTAATGGAGGGGAGGCTGTTTCCTCCAAAAAGTCACTCCTCAAAAAATTGGAGCCACACCTCAGGTGCACATCTTCCGAGCTTGGGTCTCGGGTGATGAGATGCCCTGTCATTTACATCTCATCTCAGATGAGATGCCTCTCTGAATTACCAGGATTCAGAGAGGCTGAATCCTGGTTCTGCCGCTCTGGCTCAGTGACTTGGACCACATACTTCTCCGAACTGTGCGCCTAAGTTCCCTCATCTGGAAATGGGGTAACCGTGAGATCCCTTTTGTAGGGTTGCCAGGAGGATCAATGGGGCCAGGTCCACACAGCTCCCTGTGCTGGCTGTGGCCAAGGTCATTCCTCCAGGGATACACAGCCTCAGTCAAGGCCACTTTGGAATGTGTTTGAGGTCCCTGACCAGAATCAATGGAAAAGGAGGCAGAGACGTTCAGCAAACAGATTGGGTAATTATTCCTGGGAGGATGAGCTCATACGTGGTGACCTTATGAGGACAAATGACAAAACCAACAATTGTCACAGTTGCGGTGGTTAAACCTCAATTAAACAAGTGAGTTTAGGCAAGTGACTAGACCATTCTGTCTCTTAGTTTTTCTCATCTGGAAAACAGGATGTGAAGTTGCTACATCCATTGTTTGGCAGGGAGGACTGAATGCATTACTATAGGTGAGGGCTTGTGGTGGGCTTGGCCGAGCAGGTGTCTGTATATGCAGGTGAATATGCCGTACATGTAAGTTCTTGTGCCTTGGGATAAAATTTCAGTGACAGCACTGAACACAGACTAGAATAAAAAAACGAACAAGTTTAGGCCAGGTGCAGTGGCTCACACCTGTAATTCCAATACTTTGGGAGGCTGAGGCAGGCCAATCACTTGAGCCCAGTAGTTTCAGACCAGCCCGCGCAACATGGCACGAGATTCCCACCTCTGCAAAAAATACTAAAAAATTACAGGTGTGAGCCACTGCATCTAGTTGTGATTTTTAAAGTGTATTTACAACTAAATAAATATTAAAAGGGGTCTGGTGCAGTGGCTCATGCCTATAATCCCAGCATTTTGGGAGGCCGAGGCCGGTCGATTGCCTGAGGTTGGGAGTTCAAGACCAGCCTGACCGATATGGTGAAACCCGTCTCTACTAAAAATACAAAAATTAGCGGGGCGTGATGGCACGTGCCTGTAGTTCCAGCTACTCGGGAGGCTGATGCAGGAGAACTGCATGAACTAGGGAGGCGGAGGACACAGTGAGCAGAGATTGAACCATCGCACTCCAGCCTGGGCGACAGACTGGTCTCAAAAATAAATAAGTAAATAAATATTAAAAGGAACTTTGAAACGACTTCATCTGTGTCCCCCCTATATGCGCTATGTTTAGTTTACATAGGTTTATATAAACACATACAAGCCATCTCTGGATTTTATCACTGGGAAGCTGTCGTCGTTGAATAGGGCTGATGTCTCTCCGGGTGTATCTTCTGGGCACCTACTAAGTGTGTGGTCTGCGTGGGGTTCAGGGTGTCTTTGTTCCGGGCCCAGTGAGGGTGACAGAGAGGAAGCAGGTTGCCAGTGGAATGGCAGTCACTGTGCCCTAGGACAGGTGCTGGGGAAGGGAGGAAGCGCTGTGGTTGGTGGGGAGGGCTGAGCCTGGCGTGAGGGTTCAGAGAACTTCTCCAAGAAAGGTGTGTCTGTGTTAAGACCCGAGGAGGGTGGGGCTGGGCCCACACAGAAAGCCGTACTGAAGTACCAAGCCCCAGCATCTCCAAATGTCACCTCATTTGGAGACAGGGTCTTTGCCCACAGAGGTAGTCAAGTTAAAACGAGGTCATTAGCGTAGACCCTAATCCTGCTGGACTGGTGTCCCTGCAGAAAGGGGAAATGCAAGCACAGACGCAGGGAGAATGTCACACGAAGAGGAGGCAGAGACAAGGCTGACATATGTATGTGCCGGCACCCACTGGGCACTAGCAGGGAGGCCAGGAACAGATTCTCCCTCACCACCCTTGGGAACCCCTCTGCCGACGCCTTGACCTCAGACTTCTGGCCTCCCCAACTGTGAGACGATACGGTTCTGTAGTTTAAGCCACTCAGTGCTGGTACTTTATTATAGCAGCCCCAGCAAATTAACACGGGTGGGCGGGAGTGAGCCTGGAGTGGGGGTGAAGGTGGGGGGTTCTAGGCAGAGGAAGCAGTGCGCACAGGTAATTGTTGAGGAAGGTAACAGGGTTCAGCAGGGTCTGACTTGGGCCACAATGAGAAGTGGGGGCCTTATACTCTGTACTTATTGGGGATGCCATGAGAATCAATCACGATCCATGGGTCTTGTGTGCATGATGGAGCATGCCCTGTGTGCTGGACACATTACAAGTGCCTTGTGACCAAGACGGTGGCACCTGCTTTCCCGGGGGGGATATGGGATGTGGAACAGAGCATAGTGCCATGGAATGACGGCCTGGGCTACCGAAGGCCAGGAGGACCTGTCTGAGGGGGTGGCATTAGACCGAGCCCTTGTCAGCTGTGCCCGAGAAGACGTGGAGGGAGCTCACTGCAGGCAGCAGTGAGAGCCAGTGCAAAGGCCCTGGGGTAGGCCTGGATGTGGAGAGTGTGAGGAGCAGCAGGAGGCCAGTGTGGCTGGAGCAGAACAAGGAGAGGAGAGTGGATGGGAAGGAGCGCAGAGGTGAGGGCAGACCGTCCAGGGTCTGAGCAGGAGCCTGGGCAAAGAACACGGCACCTGGTATAAAACGTGTGTAGTCAATGTGCGCCTCCATCATTAATCCCGGGAGCAGGGGGAGGCTGCTGAGGCTTTAAGCATCAGTCTAGTTTTCTGAATCCCCTCTGGCTCTCAGCATGAGCTCAGCACACTCGCCTGCTGATATCTCCAGGGACACCATTTCTGTCTCCTGACACGTCTCTCCCCCCAAGCTCTGTGTCATCCCCCGATTTGAATGTCCCCATCTAGGTCACGAAAGATGACACTACAAAGAACAGGATGGAGGAGGGCAGAGCCCCTCACTCAAGAGACAGGAGCCTTGAGCTCTGATCCAGGCTGCATCTCACCAGCCGTGTGACTCTGGGCCTCAGCCGCCTCATCTGTAAAAGGGGGAGGACAGGTCCACCCCATGGAGCTGTTGTGGGATCCAGTGAATTCTTACGCCTCAAAGCATTTAGAACTGAACCCAGATGCGGTGAGTGCTGGGGAAATGTTAGCTACTGTATCTTCCAACTGAAAAACCTTTTCGCCAACTGCACACTCCTCTCCTCTTTCACTTTAAAGCAAAATGCCCCAAATGAACTCTCATGCAGCTCCTCAATTCTGCCTCACCCTTTTCTCCTGAGAGAGGAGAGACCTCAAGAGACCTCTGGGAGGCTTAATCCTATATAGTCAGTTCTCGGCTCATCACTCTGGCCTGGGCCCTGCCCCCTCTCCCCAGCTCCGCCCTCCCCTGGCTCCGGCCCCAGCCCCGCCTCTGCCTCCACCCCTCCCCGCCTTCCCCCTGCCCCGCCTCCTTCACTGGCTTCTCACATTGGCTGAACACCAAAGGGTTTCAGTCTGCGTTCCACACTTCTCCCCTACCCACATACGCCCTTCCTCGGGGGCTCTTCCAGCCTCACAGCTTCAGGCTGATTAACACCCAAAGTTCTCCCTCCAGCCTGACCTCTCTGCTGAATTCGGGATTCCTTACCCAAGGGCCTCCCCAACGCCTCCGTCCGGATGTCTCATGCACATCTCGCAGCGAAGCATCCAGCATTGAGCTCCTGCGCCTTCCCCACGCCTGCTCCCCACTCAAGGCAAGTCTATCCTCCAGGGTTCAAGACGCCGCATCATCCTCAACCCCTCTCTTTCTCTCACACCACATCCACCCTGCCAGCAAGCCCGGTCTGCTCCATTTCAGATAATCTATCCGGAACCGCCCCCTTCTCACCCTCTCCGCCCCGCCCCCTGCTCCCGCCCCCTCATCTCCGCCTGGACCACGAGACAGCAGCTCCTCCCTGCTCCTCGCAGGCTGTTCCCCCACACGCAGCTACAGAGACCCTGGAATGCCCAATTTAGATCCTGCTCCTCCTCTGTTCCACGCTCTCCCATGGCTCCATCTCTTTCAGGGCAGATGCCAAGCCCCTTCCACGTGGCCAGCAAGACTCTCCATGTTCTGTCCCCACACCCTCCCCTGGCCTAAACTGTTCCAGCCACGTCGTCCTGCCCGCAGGTGACAGTGTCTCTCACTGTCTCAGGACCTCTGCAGCTGCTACTCCTTCTGCCTGAAGTGTTCCTCACCCAGACAGAGCACAGTGCTAACCACCGTCGACCTACTGCATACTTCTCTGTTCATTCCATTTATTGCTGGTCACCCCAATTGGAATGCCAGCTCCCCAAGAGGGGTTCTTGCTTGTCCTCTTCACAGCTGCAGACCCAGTGTGTACGCAGTGTGCTCACAGTCGCCTGTGCAATGACAGCGTGTGGCATCACCCATTTTCCGCCCCAGAGACGCCCTGGTGTGGCTGTGGCGGGCGCCTTGCTGGACGTCCAGGAACTTACTTCTTTGGGTCACTGAAGGGGAGTGGCCGTGGTGGGGGCTCCTCCGTCCTCTTCCACCCTGTTGGATGCTTATTGCGCACAGGCTGCTTGGAGAAGAAGGACTTGGGGACAGAGGTGGAGAGCTGGAAGGGGCTGGGCTGGGCCAACTGGGAGGGCCGAGACGTCTCTGTGCTGGCAGTTTTGTAAACCTGAGCCGGGTAGCCAACCCTGGAGCCCATGTCACTGCAAAGGAAAAATGAAAGAAATAAAAAAACCAAATCCATTCCACATTTGGCAAGACAGAGCTACTGAAGTTCACTCTTGGGAATCAGAAAGTTCATCTGCACAAGAGACACAAATATATTACCACTGTGGAAAATTCCAACGCTACGGAAGCCTATCTGTGGGAAAGGGAAGGCTGCCCGAGGATGGCCTTCTAGCACATTTGGTTCCACCCCGGCCTCCCTGGTACAACCTGTGCAGCTAAAGGTGGGGATCCCGCCTCCTGCACATCTCTAGTGGTTTACAGTTTGCTTTATTTCCTTCTTAATCTTTTTTTTTTTTTTTTTTTGAGACAGGTTCTCACTCTGTCACCCAGGCTGGAGTGCAGTGGCGTGACCTCAGCTCACTGCAGCCTCGACCTCCCAGCCTCAAGTGATCATCCCACCTCAGACTCCGAGCAGCCGAGACTACAGGCATGCCTGGCTAATTTTTGTAGAGATGGAGTTTCACTCTGTTTCCCAGGCTGGTCTTGAGCTTCTGGGCTCAAACAATCTGCCTGTCTTGGCCCCTCAAAGTGTTAGGATTACAGGTATGAGAGCCACTGCACCTGGCCTTATGAGAGCCACTGCACCTGGCCCTTAACCTTCTTTTTTTTTTTTTTTTTTTTTTTGAGATGGAGTCTCATTCTGTTGCTCAGGCTGGAGTGCAGCGGCACCATCTCAGCTGACTGCATCCTCCGTCTCCCGGTTCAAGCAATTCTCCTGCCTCAGCCTCCCCAGTAGCTGGGATTACAGATGTGTGCCACCATGCGAGCTAAGTTTTTGGATTATTAGTAGAGATAGTGTTTCACCATGTTGGTCAGGCTGGTCTCAAACTCCTAACCTCAAATGATCCACCTGCCTCCCAAAATGTTGGGATTACAGGTGTGAGCCACTATGCCCGGCCAGCTTTTTTCTATGCATCAAAAACATACACAAGTGTATATAATCAGAGAAAGGGGACATTTTTTGGGGGGGTGAGTGGGAGGACTACTGGTTTTTGTTTATTTAAAGAGACAAGGTCTCGCTACATTGCCCAGGCTGACTTTTAACTCCTGGGCTGAAGCTGGGAACACGGGCATGTGCCATCACACCAGCTAGGATTACATATAAGTTAATAAATCCCTTTTGAGGATCAATTTAGTAGTATTGCAGGATGGTACTTTTGACTACAGTCAAATGAGAAGACTGGCAAATCTCCCCAGTGACAAAATTGACCACAACCAACCATTTCATTCAGTACTCTGAAACCGACCGAAGACATGACAATCTGAGAAGAATTTATGCTTGAGAAACTGAGCTTTAGGCAAGAACAGAGGAAATTCAGTGCATTTTGTCCTTCCCCCGCCCCTTCCCAGCTCGGTGCTGAAGAAGTTCTTCCAGAGCAGAGCCTTTGGGATGGTATCAACGGTACCAGCATACGTGCAACAGGAGCTTTGGACAGAGAGGAGAGAAAGGGCAGAATAAATATTTGAAGAAATAATGGTTGGAAACTTCTCAAATCTGATGAAAAACATTACACATCTAAAAAGTGCAACAAACACCAAGTAGGAAAAACACAAAGAGATTCACACCTAGAAAAAGACTTGAAAGTTAAATGCCAAGATAAACATCTTGAAAGCATCAAGAAAAAGATGATTCATCACAGAGAGAGGAGCATGAATACAATAAACAGGCCTCTAATCCCAGCACTTTGGGAGGCCAAGATGGGAAGATCACTTGAGCCCAGAAGTTTGGAAACCAGCCTGGGAAACACAGTGAGATCCCATTTCTATAAAAAAGAAAAAAAAATACAATTAACGGACTTCTCATTTAAAATAATAAAATAAAAAGTAATTTTTAAAGTGCTGAAAGAAAACAGCTGTTAACCAGGAATTCTATATTCAGCAAAACCATCCTTGAAAACGAAGGCAACACAAAGATGTTCCTATATAAATAGAGACTGAGAATTTGTTGCTAGGACAGCTGCCTGATACAAAATAATTTAAAAATTTCTCAGGAAATTTCTTATCCCAGCACTTTGGGAAGCTGAGGTGGGTGGATCTCCTGTCAGGAGTTTGAGACCAGTCTAGCCAACATGGTGAAACCCAGTCTCTACTAAAAATACAAAAATTAGCCAGGCGTGGTGGCGGGCACCTGTAATCTCAGCTACACAGGAGGCTGAGGCAGGAGAACTGCTTGAATCCAGGAGGCAGAGGCTGCAGTGAGCTGAGATTGTGCCACTGCACTCCAGCCAGGACAACAGAGTGAGACTCCGTCTTAAAAAAAAAAAAAAGTCCTCAGCCTGAAAGAAATGACTCTAGATAATGACCTGAATCTGTAGACAGAAATGAATAGCCCAAGATGGCAAACTGTGGTTTAAAATAAGATTCTATAGATATATGCTTTCTTATTTCTTCTCTTAACTTCCTTAAAGACATAAGATTGCATAAAGTAACATTATACTATACTACCGGGTTTATAACATATATGGTTATAATATATGTGATAAATACAGCACAGAAAAGGGAGCAGGAAATAGGACGATACTGGATAAATGTTTTATATTTTATTGGAATTTAGTATTAACCTGAATTACAGTGATAGATGCACATAATAACAAATAAAAAGATAGTTAAAGAAGAATTTAAATATTACAGTAAGTTACATTTATTTATTTATTTATTTAATTTTCGAGGCAGAGTCTCATGGTCACCTCGGCTGGAGGACAGCGGCACAACCTCGGCCCACTGCAACTGCCGCTTCTCTGGTTCAAGTGATTTTCCTGCCTCAGCCTCATGAGTAGCTGGGATTACAGGTGCATGCTACCATGCCTGGCTAATTTTTTGTATTTTTAGTAGAGACAGGGTTTCACCATGTTGGCCAGGCTGGTCTTAAACCCCTGACCTCAGGTGATCTGCCTGCCTTGGCCTCCCAAAGTGCTAGGATTACAGGTGTGAGCCACCACATCTGGTCTAAAATTGTATTTATATACTACAGAATAAGGCAGTAAGGAAGAACAGAGGAGCAGTAAAGATAACAGACATACAGAAAATAAACAGCAAAATGGCTAATGCAAATCCAACCGTTAGCAGTAATAAATTTAACATGAATGGTTTAAACACTCCCATTAAACGGCAGGGATTGTCAAACTGGACTGAAATAGCAACTATGTATCCTTTCTACAATTTAGCAACATCTGTCAATGGGGCAAAGAGGATGCACTGGTGAGGAGGTGTCTAGGGAACTATTAAAAGCATGTAACACCAAGAATGGTCAGGAATGCTTTCCCCAGGAAGGAAGAGCATCAGAGCTGAGAATTGAAAGATGACTGGCCTCAGTTTAACATTCGGCCTCCCGGAAATCCATGCAATGGAAAAGCCTGTACAAGGCTGGGCACGGTGGCTCATGCCTGTAATCCCAGCATTCTAGGAGGCTAAGGAGAGAGAACTGCTGGAGCCCAGGAATTGTTGTAGATAATCTATCTTTTTTTTTTTAATAGAGATGGGGTCTTGCTATGTTGCCCAGGCTAGTCTTGAACTGCTGGGCTCAAATGATCCTCTCATCCCAGCCTTCCAAAATGCTAGGATTACAAATGTGAGGCACCATGCTCAGCCCTAGAGGCCCCACCTGCACACACACACACACACACACACACACACACAAAATAGCTGGGAATAGTGGCACACGCCTATAGTCTCAGCTACAAAAAAGAAAACAAAAAGCCTGCACAAATACACACAGGTTGGTATGAGGAGGGTCTCTGCAGTACTGTTTATAATCAGGAACAGTTGGAAGTGCCCAGGCTGGAGCACAGTGCTGTGATCTCAGCTCCCTGCAACCTCCGCACCTCTGAAGTTCAAGAGATTCTCCTGCCTCAGCCTCCCGAGTAGCTGGGATTACAGGCATGTGCCATCACACCTAGCTAATTTTTGTATTTTTAGTAGAGACAGGGTTTCACCATGTTGGCCAGGCTGATCTTGAACTCCTGGCCTCAAGTGATCCACCCGCCCCAGCCTCCCAAGGTGCTGAGATCACAGGTTGGAACCACCGTGCTCTGCCACAAGCATATCCTTATAATAGAAAACTATACAGTCAGTGCAAAGAAAGAGGTTAATCTGTTGATATATGAGGACAGATGGTCTGAGCTATAATCAATGGAAACAATGCATGGTACAAAACATAATTCTGTGGGTTTTTTTTTTTTTTGAGATGGAGTTTCGCTCTTGTTACCCAGGCCGGAGTGCAATGGCGCGATCTCGGCTCACTGCAACCTCCGCTTCCTGGATTCAGGCAATTCTCCTGCCTCAGCCTCCTGAGTAGCTGGAATTACAGGCATGCACCACCATGCCCAGGTAATTTTTTGTATTTTTAGTAGAGACGGGGTTTCACCATGTTGACCAGAATGGTCTCGATCCCTTGACCTCGTGATCCACCCGCCTCGGCCTCCCAAAGTGCTGGGATTACAGGCTTGAGCCACTGGGCCCAGCTGATTCTGTGTTCTTAAGGGGAAAAATATATATCACACACACACACACAGGTACACACACGTATATATGTGGA
This sequence comes from Leontopithecus rosalia, assembly GCA_028533165.1. NCBI lineage: Eukaryota > Metazoa > Chordata > Mammalia > Primates > Cebidae > Leontopithecus > Leontopithecus rosalia. The sequence continues at coordinate 26,719,202 of CM052668.1, read as the reverse complement.
GAAAGAAAGAAAGACATTTTTAAAAAGCCACTGTGTATCATCCAAGGTAAGGGTTAAGTGGTATATTTCAAAGAACTGGATTGGTAAAGGTTTAGAGAACAGTCTCTGGAGGGGTGATACACCATGGATTATCTCTGGAAGTAGTAACAATGCCGAACATGTAGAGAAGAAAAGTCAAATTAAGCTGGGCATAGTGGCACATGCCTGTGGTCCCAGCTTCTTGGGAGGCTAAGGTGGGAGAATTACTTGTACCCAGGAGTTTAAGCCTGCAGTGAGGTATGATTGTGTCGCTGTATTCCAGCTTGGGTGACAGAGAGTGTCTCTATCACTAAAAAACAAACAACCAAAACCCTAAAAAGTCAAACTAAACTGTATAAATGGCACTGGGTAAAAAGGAAGTGGCCAGCCAGGCAAGGTGGCTCATGTCTCATAATCCTAGCACTTTGGGAGGCTGAGGGGAGTGGATCACCTGAGGTCAGAAGTTCGAAACTAGCCAGGCCAACATGGCAAAACCCCGTCTGTGCTAAAAATACAAAAAAGAAAAAAACCTAGCCAGATATGGCGGTGTGCACCTATAATCCCAGCGACTCAGGGAGTCAGCCTGGAGGAGTAAGTTTTAGTGATTTGCTGCACAGCACCGTGACCACAGCTAATATCGATGTAGTATATATTTTAAGATTGCTAAAAGAATAGATTTTTAGGCCAGGCGTGGTGGCTCACGCCTGTAATCCCAGCACTTTGGGAGTCTGAGGCAGGTGGATCACGAGGTCAAAAGATCGAGACCATCCTGGTCAACATAGTGAAACCCTGTCTCTACTCAAAATACAAAAAATTAACTGGGCATGGTGGCGCGTGCCTGTAATCCCAGCTACTTGGGAGGCTGAGGCAGGAGAATTGCTTGAACCCAGGAGGCGGAGGTTGCGGTGAGCCGAGATCGCGCCATTGCACTCCGGCCTGGGTAACAAGAGCAAAACTCCGTCTAAAAAAAAAAAAAAAGAATAGATTTTTAATGTGCTCACTACAAAAAATTAAGTCGGTAAGGTGATGGACACATTCACTGGTTTAAGTGAATCTTTCTTTTATTTTTGGGACATAGTCTTGCTCTGTTGCCCGGCCAGAGCACAATGATGCGTACTCGGCTCAAAGTGCAACCTCCGACACCCTTGTTCTCAAGCGAGTCTCCTGCCTCAGCCTCGCGAGTAGCTGGGATTACAGGCGCGTGCCACCATGTCCAGCTAAATTTTTTTTTGGTATTTTTAGTAGAGACAGGGTTTCGCCTTATTGGCCAGGATGGTCTGGATCTCCTGACCTTGCAATTTCCACCCGCCTCGGCCTCCCAAAGTGCTGGGATTACAGGCGTGAGCCACCATGCCCAATATGAATCTTTCTATAATGTATACCTAGATCAAAACATCCCACTGTACCCTGTAAATATACACTATTATTACTAATATCCACCAATTTAAAATGAATGCATGGGGTGGGTGCAGTGGTTCATGCCTGTAATCCCAGCACTTTGGAAGCTGAGGCAAGTGGATCACCTGAGGTCAGGAGCTCGAGACCAGCCTGGCCAACATGGTGAAACCCCGTCTCTACTAAAAATACAAAAAATTAGCCAGGCATGGTGGCGGGTGCCTATAATCCCAGCTACTTGGAAGGCTGAGGCAGGAGCACTGCTTGAGCTCAGGAGGTGGAGGTTGCAGTGAGCTGGGATTGTAACACTGCACTCTAACCTGGATAAAAGAGTGAGACTGTCTTAAAACAAAACAAAACAAAACAAAAAGAATGAATGAATATGTGTCTGTCTGCCGACTGAGCTGGGATTTTGTTGCTTATAGCCCTAAGGCATTCCCAAGACGTCCCTGTCTTCAATTTCTGCTAGCTTAGTAGGGCCTTGGCAAAATAACAACTCCCCTGAATGTGCTGTGCAACTCCACCCAACCCTCTGAGGTGGGCACCCCCCAACCCCATGGGCCATGAGCAATGCCAGACACCATGCTTTGTCGTTTCTCAGCAGCATCAGTGAAGGCCTGCTACACCAGGTGGAGTTCTTTTTTTAAAGAGACAGGGTCTTGTTCTATCAACTAGGCTGGAGTGCAGCAGTGTAAATCATAGTTCACCGAAGCTTTGAATTCCTGGGCTCAAGTGATCCTCCCACTTCAACCTCCTGAGTATCTGGGACTATAGGCATGTTCAACCCAGATAATTTTTAAACTTTTTTTTTGAGACGGAATTTCACTGTGGTTGCCCAGGCTGGAGTGCAATGGTGCGATCTTGGCTCACTGCAACCTCAGCCTCCTGGGTTCAAATGATTCTCCTGCCTCAGCCTCCCAAGTAGCTGGGATTACAGCAAGCACCATCATGCCTGGCTAATTTTGTATTTTTAGTAGAGATGGGGTTTCTCCATGTTGGTCAGGCTGGTCTCAAACTCCCGACCTTAGGTGATCCTCCTGCCTCAGCCTCCCAAAGTGCCGGGATTACAGGCAAGAGCCACCGCACCCAGCTAAAAACTTTTTTTTTTAAGAGATGGGGTGTTGCTATGTTGCCCCAGTTGGTATAGAACTCCTGGGCTAAAGTGATCCCCCCCTCCACCTCAACTGCCCCAAATACTGGGATTACAGGTGTCAGTTCTGCTGCTACCTGCCAATGGACAGAGTAAACATTCTTTCTGGAGCGCCAGTGTGGCCATGTCCCCTCAAAGCCTCAGTATCAACTTGAAAAATGGGACAGCATAGTGTGGGCTTTGCTGCCCACCTGATGCAGGTTCCAATCCTGGCTCCAGTCAACACACTGGCCATCTTAGGTGGGGTCTCTTCCCCTCAGTGAGCCTCAGTTTCCTCCTCTGAGAAATGAACCAATGACAGCACCTGCCTCACGAGATGCTATTTGCTAAGTGTTCACGACTGAGTCCTGAGGAGGAGCCAGGGAGCTGCAGGTGCCAGGGAGGTGGTGGGTCCCTGGGCTCTGGCTCAGACAGCACTGGGGGTAATGGGGGAGGGGCAGGCATCCCGCTCCATGCTCCCATCCTCACCATCAACCAGAGCAGCTATGCGTTTACCTGTTTGACATCTTAAGGGAGCGTTTAACATTTTGTTGGAGTTAAAGGATTTATGCTTACAAAAAAAGCTGAAAAACCAGAGGCTGGGTAGAGAAATCATACCAGCTGCATCAGTGTGTGCAATGCTTTTGGTCTGTCCAGGCTGGGGACTCTAAAGGGGACCAATGGGTGGTCCTGGGTGGGTAACAGGCTCTCAGGGAGCGAGCCGTGGTCCCTGCCTGCAGGAGGAGGAGCAGTGGCGCAGTAGGTGGCAGTGACCGTGCTGAGTGCTCTGAGCCTGTGGAAGCCGCCTGGCCTTGTTCTAAGCATCTTATAGGCATCACCTCACTTAGCCACTGTGGCAACCCTGAGGCAGGAGCTACCACTAATTCCATGTTTCAGGTGGGGGAAACTGAGGCCCAGAGAGATGAAATACCTTGCCCCAGATGACGTAGTTGGTGGGGGACAGAGCCAGGACATAGGCAGTCCGGCTTGAGAGACGATGCTTTTAACCACCGTTCTGTAATTCCAGTGACAACAACTGTTAACGATAAATGTCAATACATAATACACGAGACTAAAACACAGCAGCAGCTGACACACTTGAGCCCAGCTGTGTCTCAGGCCCTGTGCTAAGTGCTTCAAACTCTTGGTCTCAGTTCGCCCTCACAACCTTAGATAATGGATGCTTTTTTTTTTTTCTTTTTAAAGATAGTCTCACTGTCACCCAGGCTGGAGTGCAATGGCATGATTTTGGCTCACTGCAACCTCTGTCTCCTTGGTGCAAGCAATTCTCCTGCCTCAGCCTCACGAGTAGTTGGGATTACAGGCACGCGCCACCACACCCAGCTAATTTTTGTATTTTTAGTAGAGATGGGGTTTCACCATGTTGGTCAGGCTGGTCTTGAACTTCTGACCCAAGGTGATCCACCCACCTTAGCCTCCCAAAGTGCTGGGAATACAGGCATGAGCCACTGTATCTGGCTTTTGGCTTTTTTTCTTTGAGACAGAGTTTAGCTCTGTCACCCAGGCTGGAGTGCAGTGGCATGATCTTGGCTCACTGAAACCTCTGCCTCCCGAGTTCAAGTGATTCTCCCGCCTCAGCCTCTCGAGTATCTGGGATTACAGGCACCCACCACCACACCTGGCTAATTTTCATAACTCGAATAGAGATGAGGTTTCACCATGTCAGCCAGGCTGGTCTCAAACTCCTGACCTAAGGTGATCCACCTGCCTCAACCTCCCAAAGGTCTGGGATTATAGGCGTGAGCCACCACGCCTGGCCAACAGATCCTATTACTACCCCCATTTTATTTCATTTATTTTATTTTAATTTTTTAATTTTCTCAAACCCCCATTTTAAAGATGAGGACATTGAGCCTCAGAGCAGCTAAGTGGCCTGGTGGTCACAGAGTTGGGGTTGGAGGTGGAGCTGTGATGTAGACACAGGCAGTCAGAGGCGGAGCCCTGAGTCAGGTGCTCACCTACATACCCTGAGGGCCCCTGGCTGCTTGGCCTTAACTCCAGACCAATCTTGCTTTCTCTCCCTGACCTGTGTCATGGGCTGGAGAGCCAACCTGTCCCTGCATGTGGCTGGAATCATGCTCCAGTGTGTGTAGGAGCCCTGAGAGGCCACATAGCCTTGTGGCCTGCGGGGCAGAAGCGACGGGTCTTCAGGAAGTGGACACAGAGAGGGTCTAGGCTAGAGATTCCACAGAGATCCCAATCCAGCCGCTGCCCTCTACCTCTACCTGCACTGTCTGAGTGGCCTCCTCCTGGGCTCCTCCCAGGCTCCCTCTTCCTCCTTCGTCCTTCTCCAGCCTCAACCCCAGCTGGAGACATGCTGGGAACATGTCAATCAGATCAGGACTCTCTCGGGGTTCCACCTCACCCTGGATAAGACCGAGAGCCCTCCCCAAGGGCCCCACCTCATCTGCTCCCTCTCTTCTCTGCCCCCAGCTCCTCCACACTCCTCCCTCTCCTTTACTCTGCCTGCTCCAGCCACGTGGAAGCTGTTCCTCAAACACACCAGAAATGCTTCCACCTAAGGGCCTTTGCCCCACAGATCTCTGCCTGGCTTCCTCCTCCCAAGCTGACTGTGACTCTCTGAGGAGGTCTCTGTCTCCCGTGACCATAGCCACCTAACACTCACAGGCAGGTGGGCCATGGTGGATTACCTGGTGGGCCCTCAGATTACTTTTTAGGGCTGTGCTCCCAGAAGGGCATCCCGGGGACTCCTGGCACAGCCTGGTGAAGCAAAGGCACATGCTTCCTGCCTGCCCAGGAACACCCAGCTGTGTCAGCTCCACGTGGAGCTGAGCACCTCTGATGGCCCCTAACAGCTCTGACTAATTGCTCTGGATGCCCAGAAAGCTCTTGAGTGTGTGCTGCCTCAGGAGAGGGTGAGGGCCAGGTGGCTGCCAGCCCAGGATCAGTCAGCCCACTGCAGTGCCCACGGCAGGTGCTGGCGCCTGGCAGCGTGCCTGGCAGCTGGGCTCCCATGACGAATGTCTGGGAGGAGTGCCTCTGAGGTCATCGATGGGCACAAGCTGCTACAGGCTACAGTGGCTTCCACGGCAAGGGCTGCAGCACGGGGAAGACTGGGTGGGGAGCTCCCTGCCTGGGCATGTCAGGACCAAACCCTCTCCTGGCAGCCTTTGAATGTTGCTCACCAACCTCCCTGTGCCCAACAGAGTCTATCCTCCCCAGAGTAGCCCACAGTGATCTTTTCTATTTTTTTTTTACCTTTTATTATTATCATTTTTTGAGATCACTTTGTCACCCAGGCTGGAGTGCAGTGATGTGATCTTGGCTCACTGCATCCTCCACTTCCGGGGCTCAAGCAATCCTTCAACCTCAGCCTCCTGAGTAGCTGGGACAACATGTGGGTGCTACCACACCCAGCTAATTTTTTGTAGACATGGGGGTTCTGCCGTGTTGCCCAGGCTAATCTTGAACTCCTGGGCTCAGGTGATCCGCCTGCCTTAGCCTCGAAAAGTGCTGGGATTACAGGCATGAGCCACCATGCCCAGAGAATAGTTTTAATGTTTTTTAAAAGCATTAAGTAAGATGACATGCTCAAATGCCTCCCATGGCTCCCATGTCCTTTGGAACCAAATCCCAGCATCTGACTGTGGTCAGTATGCCCACAGAACCAGGCTTCTGCCACCTCGCCATGCTGACCTCCTCTCACTTTGCCCCCTGTCCCCTACTTCAGCCCCTCTGGCCGCCTGCCCATTTTTGGAGCACTGTGAATAAGTTTACCCTCAGGGTCTTGGCATCTACTGTTTCTACTGCCTGGATCTCGCCCTGGCTTCCTACAACCCATCACCTCCTCCCAGAAGCCTTCCCAGAGCCCCGCTCTGTTTGCCTTTCCTCCCCAGCACTTATCACTTCCTGGCACACTCCACAGTGGTTCGGCTGTCTGTCTGTCTTGCCTTGTCTCCAGGAGAATGACAGCTCCATAAACGGGGGATGCTGCTGTATTGCAGTGTCTGGAACAATGCCTGGCATAGAGTGGGCACTGCAGAGGTCAGTGACTGGAAGAATCACAGTCCCCTCTGGCTGCCCCACCCCGTCTCCTCTTCTTACAAGCACCTCAGGCGCTCCCAGGCCACAGCAGCCTCCAGACACAGGGCAGTCAGCCTGGACTCTCACACGGCTTGCTGGCTCTGCCCCGACCTGCATCTTCTTCCCGGTTTACTTCCTGGTAATGCAGCCTGCTGCCACATCCACAGTTGCTCTGTCCTCCAGCCCAGGCCCATGTTCTCCCATGCAGATCCAGGCCTCAGCCTCCTCAGAGATTTTGCCTCCTGTCTCACCCCCAGCACCATATTTCAGTACACAAATTTGCCCACATTACCCCCACTGCTTTTGAGATCCAAATTCCATAATGGAGCTGGTAGAGCCCTGAATGTTCTGGCCACTGCTGACCTCCCCAACCTCCCACTGGCTGCTCACTCTGTCTGTCAGCCTGCCTGCCCGCCTGCCCACCCACCTACCCACCTACCTACCTACCCACCTACCCACCTACCTACCTACCTACTTACTAGGTCTCGCTCTGTCGCCCAGGATGGAGATCAATTGATCAACAGGGTCTCAGGATGGAGAGCAGGGGTGAAATCACAGCTTACTGCAGTCTTGAACTCCCAGGCTCAAGTGATCCTCTCACCTCAGCCACTGAGTAGTTGGGACTGCAGGAGCCTACTGCCACACCCAGCTAATTAAAAAAATGTTTTGGCCAGGTGTGGTGGCTCATGCCTGTAATCCAAACACTTTGGGAGGCTGAGGTGGACGGATCACCTGAGATCAGGAGTTCAAGATCAGCTTGGCCAACATGGTGAAACCATGACTCTACTAAAAATACAAAAAATTAGCTGGGCATGGTGGTGGGCACCTGTAATCCCAGCTACTCAGGAGGCTGAGGCAGGAGAATCGCTTGAACCTGGGAGGCAGAGGTTGCAGTGAGCTGAGATCATGTCATTGCACTCCAGCCTGGGTGATAAGAGTGAAACTCCAACTCAAATGCTGGGCTCAAGAGATTCTTCGGCCTCAGCCTCCGGAATAGCTGGGACCACAGGCGTGCACCACCACACCCAGCTAATATTTGTATTTTCAGTAGAGATGGGGTTTCCCCATGTTGGTCAAGCTGGTCTCCAACTCCTGGCCTCAACTGATCCACCTGCCTTGGCCTCCCAGAGTGCTGGGATTACAGGCATGAGCCACCACGCCCGGCCTGGATATGTTTTTTTAAATCAACTCATTTTATTTTCCTTAACTTGTCGAAGGTGGTATCATAAAATCAGGGGGTGAGCTGCAAACACTTTTTCCTAATACTCGTTAAAGGAAGCACATATCCATTTAAAATACAACGTTTTCCTCCCCACACCACCCAAATCACCTCAAGCACCCCATTTTGGGAAATGCTGCGCCACACTAAAGGCTGGTTGCCTAGGAGAAAACTTCAGGAAGCAGCTTTAATGAGTAGATAAGAATGATTTGCAATTAGCATCAATTGTCTGTATGCAAATTAAAGCTCCCAACCACAGGGTCCTCTTTTGCAAAGGGTTCCTCTCCCATTTCGTTCCCTTCATTTCTGGGTTCAGCAGATCCTTTCCTTAGACACAGGGTAATTTCATGCCCACCCTCCCATCTCAGCCACAGTCTACTCCAGGCCTGGCTGTCTTTATGTTTCAGATTTCAAATCCTCACAGTTGTCCGGGTTCACTAATGTGGGTGGTGGTCCCGTGCCTGGGACGGGGGCTCCCATAACCGAGACCTGAGACCCTGTTGTAGACTCTCTTGGCTCCATGTCCCTCTCAGTGGCACAGTTTTGTTTTGTTTTTGAGACAGAGTCTCTCTCTGTTGCCCAAGCTGGAGCAGTGGCGCGATACCCGTCTCCTGGGTTCAAGGGATTCTCCTGACTCAGCCTCCCAAGTAGCTGGGATTACAGGCATGTGCCACCACACCTGGCTAATTTTTGTATTTTTAGTAGAGATGGGGTTTTGCCATGTTGGCCAGGCTGGTCTTGAACTCCTGACCTCAGGTGATCCTCCCACCTTGGCCTCCCAAAGTGCTGGGATCATAGGTGTGAGCCTATGCCTGGTCCCAGTGGGCACAGTTATTCATTCGTCTCAGTGATAATCTGATTCTTACCTGTTTCCCTCACTTGACGGTGGGCGGTGGGGAGCCCTGGGGGCCTGATCCAAATGTGCTTGTGATTTCTCTCAGCCCCAAGCACAGTGTCTGGGACAGAGCACATTCCCAAGAAATACTTACGAATGGAATGAATGAATAAATAAATGAATGAAAGAGTCATTCAAAAGAGTCCAGCCAGGGTGCGGTGGCTCACGCCAGTAATCCCAGCACTTTGGGAGGTTGAGGTGGGCAGATCACAAGATCAGAAGTCTGAAACCAGCCTAACCAACGTGGTGAAACCCTATCTCTACTAAAAATACAAAAACTAGCTGAGCATTGTGGCACTGGCCTGTAATCCCAGATACTCAGGAGGCTGAGGCAGGAGAATCGCTTGGGAGGCAGAGGTTGCAGTGAGCCAAGATTGCACCACTGCACTCCAGCCTGGGTGACAGGGTCCGTCTCAAAAAAAAAAAAAAAAAGAGTCCAGGTGTTGAAAAGATTAAGTGGTACTTGTCTCCAGGTGACCCAGCCCTTTGAGAGGTCAAGGAGGGAGGATCACTTGAGCCCAGGAGTTCCAGACTAGCTGGGCATGGGGGCATGCACCTGGAGTCTCAGCTACTTGTGGGGCTCAGGTGGGAGGAACATTTGAAACCAGGAGTTCGAGGCTTCAGTGAGCTCTGATTGTACCACTGCACCCAGCCTGGTGACAGAGCAGGACCCTGTTTCTAAAAAACAGCCGCTTGTCTAGGGAGATGAACTGAAAGATCTGAAACACTTAGACATTCTCTGTCTCTCTGCCTCCTCTCCTCCTTCAGCCTTTCTCCTGGGCTCTCTGACTCAAGGAGACCCCTGGATCATGGTGTGCCCGGGTGTGACACTACAGTCACTCTCAAACACAGCATTTTTCAAATCTGTCAGAGAACACTGTAAGCCATGAAATCATTTGGGGATTGATCAGCATTAAACATTTTTAGATAGAGGGGACGGAATCAAAGTGTATCGCTCATAGGTTAAGTATTATTCTGGAAAGCACTGCTTCACTTTTTTTTTAACAGCGATATTTCTGTATAGATGGACACAATTCTATTGCGGACTGTGTTCAGAAGTCTGAGGTGGCTGCCTGAGTGTGGGTGTCCTGTGTGGAGAGAGGCTGGGCTTTGAGGACTGGCAGAGGCTTTAGGGAGCTCCAAGAGAGGAAGATCCCTGTGCCAATGAGGCTCTGAGCCCTAATGGGTATTGGTATCCTGGACTCAGGCTGGGTCACCCCAGGAATGGTCAGGAAGGGACGTGGGGCTGTGGCCTCAGGGGCTGGCACTAGGGACTACAGCACAGGAAGCTCCTGCCTGGGGCCACAGAACCCTAAGGGGGTCTAAAGATGGGGCTGAGCTCTGTGTGTGTGCAGAATAGCCCTCCCATCTCTGTGCCCTTTTCTGGAAGGCAGCTCATGGCCTTCATCGGAACCTCAGTGTGTGTGTGTGGTTGGGACTCCAGGCTGCTGGCTGGCCAATGCCTTTCTCTCACTCCCCTATCTGCCTCTCTACCAGTGGTTCTCAAAGTGTGGTCCTGGGACCAGCAACACCTGCATCTATTGGGAACTTAATGCATATTCTCAGCCAGGTGCAGTGGCTCACGCCTGTTATCCCAGCACTTTGGGAGGTGAGGTTGGCAGATCCCTTGAGGTTAGGAGTTTGAGACCAGCCTGGCCAACATGGTGAAACCTGGCTCTACTAATACAAAAATTAGCTGGGCATGGTGGTGGGCACCTGGAGTCCCAGCTACTCAGGAGGCCAAGGCACGAGAATCACTTGAACCTGGGAGGCAGAGACTGCAGTAAGCCAAGATCATGCCATTGCAGTCCAGCCTGGGTGACAAAGCAAGACTCCCTCTTAAAAACAATAACAACAAAACAAGGCATATTTCTCAGGTCCCCGGACCTACTGAGTCAGAAACTCTGGGTGGGGCCCAGCAGCTGGGCTGCATAAGCCTTCAGGGACTTCTTTGGGGGTCACTGCCCTATACTATAGAGCCTGGAAGGCCAGACCATGACCTTCCAGACCTCCTTGTAGCTGGGATGGCCTTGTGATGCCAGCTGCTGAAGGGGATTCTGGGAAAGTGTCTGCTTTCTCCATAGGAAGGGAAAGGGAAAGGTGCTTGGAGGCTGCCACCTTTCCTTCTGTTCTCTGCCCCCAACTGCCACCCACCAGGTACCACAGCTCCATCTCAAGGCCAGGAAGCATGGTAAGGACCTGAGCAGGGAGACACAGAGCGCCCATCCTTGAGGCTCTCCATGAGCCGCAGCACTAGCCCCGCTCTGCCCTCTCCGACTTCATGTCGGGGACTGTTACACCTCTGTTTGTTTAAGCCACAGTGGGTCAGGTTTCCTATGGCCTCCGGCCAAATGCATCTAAAAGATACAGTCTGTAACCCCTAAGAAAGCATAAAAACTTTTGGTCTCAGAAGAGAGCAAAGAAAAATGAGGCAGAAGGTCAGAGAGAACCAGAGACAGATGAAGACAGAGATACATAAGGCCAGGGGTTTCCTTCCCTCCACCTGGGTGGTGTCCCTGAGGCTGATGGACAGGCAAGAAAGCAGCAGTCTATGAGCACCCCCGATTCTGTCAGCAAACCAGTGACTAGGCGCATGCATCTGTGAGTGTGTTTCTGGGAGGAGAACCCCACCGTCAGGACTGTAGAACTAGAACTATCAGAAGTGGAAGGTGGTCAGAACCCGGACGAGGTGCAATAGCTTACCTGGGCTGCCTTGGCGGGTCTCGGCTGCCCCCGGCCAGGCCCGTGGGCGTGCTGGAGCCGGAGGAGTACAGCTTCGGTCGGTAGCCCTTGCTTTGGCCAGCAACTGCGGGGGCAGGGGAGACCTCCCGCCGCCTGTCTGTGTGGTGGGATCTCCCGGTGGCCTCGAGACCCCCGCCACAAAGACCCATACTTCCAGGGGGCTTGTGTGGCTTGGCGGGCCGTGGTGTCTTGGCCAGGGACATGCAGCTGGGGCTGGAGGTGTAGAGGGTGGTGTCGATGCCGCTGTCACTGGAGCCGCCCTTGGAGAGGGGGTCTTGCTCTGGCTCCAGGGGGTCCAGGGGGTCGAACCAGCGGTCGTCGCTGTGGCTGCTGGATGCGTTGCTGGAGAGGGTGTTGCTGCTGGAATGACTCGAGTACTGAGGTTCTCCCTGAGTGGTAAGAGAAGCGTGTCATTCCCAGACTCCAGGGCAGGGGTGCATCTTCCCTCTCTGGGTCCTCCCTCTGCTTGGGCCTGAACTCTAGGACCAGACAGCTTCAAATCCTGGCTGCTCATCTACTGGCCGTGTTACCTTGGGCAAGTGATTTAACTTCCCTTGGCCTCAGTTTCCACATCTGTAAAATGGAGGGTAATAGTAAGCCTGCCTCGTGGGACTCCTCGCAGGAACAAATGGCATCATGCATATAACAGGCTTCCCACATCTCAGACTCAGCCAATCTAAGACTCAACTCGGCACCCTCCCTCCCACACCATCTTCCGTGTCTCAATCATGCCAGCCATGCTTTCAGCTGCCCCTGCCGAGAGCCGTGGACCTACCTTGGCCCTGTTTTTGCTCTCACTCATGTCCAGCCCAACAGCAAATCCCAATGCCAGCATCCTCAAAACGGATCTGGGACCTGTCACTTCCTGGTCCATGGCTCTGCCGGGTCCTGTCCATGACTGTCCTGTCCACCACCACCTCCCCCAGGCCAGAGCAGCAGCCTCCTCCCTGGGAGGAGCCTCTGCTCCCTCATCCCCCCTTTTTTTTTTTTTTTTTTTTGAGACGGAGTTTCGCTTTTGTTACCCAGGCTGGAGGGCAATGGCGCGATCTCGGCTCACTGCAACCTCCGCCTCCTGGGTTGGTTCAGGCAATTCTCCCGCCTCAGCCTCCCGAGTAGCTGGGATTACACCTCATCCCCGTTTATTCCCCACGCATATCCAGGAGGCTGGGAACACCTGAGTTATATTATGGCTCCCACCTGTGGCTCCATCTTACTCCAGGCACAAGTGAGAGTTCTCAGCACCACCCACAGATGATTTTAGTGCCACGTTCTGGTCTCCAACTTCATCTCCCCTCCCTCCTGATCACACTGCTGCGGCCACGTTGGCCCCCTTGCCGTTCTCTGAACACGCTGGGCGCTCCCGCTCTGGGCCTCTGCGCCTGCTGCTCCCTCTGCCTGCAATGCTCTTCCCTGAGAGATCTTCGTGGGCTGCCCCTTCCTTCACTCAAGGTTTCAGCTCAAAGGTCACCCCTTCAAAGGCCCTCTCTGACTACGTCATCCTAAAGCTGCAGTGCTTGTCACTTTCCCCCCGAACTGTGCTTTTTATTTTCCTTTCTTTAACTTTTGAGATGGAGTCTTGCTCTGGCTGGAGTGGAGTGGTGCAATCTTGGCTTACTGCAGCCACTGCCTTCTGAGTTCAATCAATTCTTGTACCTCAGCCTTCGAAGAGGCTGGGATTACAGGTGCCCACCACCACGCCTGGCTAGGTTTTGTACTTTTAGTACAGATAAGAGTTTTACTATGTTGCCCAGGCTGGTCTCAAACTCCTGACTGCAGGTGATCCGTCCACCTTGGCCTCCCAAAGTGCTGGGATTATAGGCGTGAGCCACTGTGCCCGGCCCATGCTTTTTCTTATACAACAGATCCGTTTATCTGCTTACTGCTTGCTGCCTGGGAAGTCAGCTTCCTGAGGACAGGGCTGGTCTGTCTTCTTCATTACCATGGTCCCAGTGTCTGGCATGTTGTAAGCACTTGTCAAACACCTGCTGAATGAATGGATGCCCCTGCAAACCATCTCCTCCTCCAGGACACACAGGAATACATTTCACAGCCTTCCTGGGTCACATAAGACTACATTTCCCAGCCTCCCTTGCAGGTAGGTGTGGCCACATGATAGAATGGAAGTGATTCATGCCATCTCCAGGCTTGGACTGAAAAATACCTCCCATGTGATCTTTTTTCCCACTCACTTCCACTGCTGGAAAGATGCAGGAACCTAACAGAGGGCTTGGAAGCTCTGAGGGACAGCAGAGCCACGAGAGGGAGGGAGCCTGGGCTCTGAATCACCACGTGGATTGTGGGTAGATGCTCACTGAATACCTGCACTGCGCTGTTAAGGGAAAGGGAAATTCACTTCCACTGTATGAGGTCATTGAGATTCCGGGCTGTTACAGCAGCTGATTTACCATGACTGATAGAACATTGAGGAAACTATGGCTCGAGGAAGGAAAGGGATTTGCCCAAGATGTCCTGGCTGATAAGGGCTGGAGCCAGAATGTGAACCTGGTTGGTTCCAACTCCAAACCAAGTATTCACCCCCTCTGGAGTGGAAGGTGGCAGAGATAGAGGATGTGCTCAAGTGTGAAGTCAGAGGCCACACCCAGGCCGGCCTGGTTCCCTGGTGGGGCAGGGCGGGGCCCAGACTCACTTTGGAATGCCTGTTGGGGGAATCTTTGCCTGCTGCATCCTGCCTGGACGCGTGCTTGTTCCCGCTGCTTCCGGCTATGGCTGAGAGCCTGGCCTGGGCGGGCACATGCCACAAAGGCTCTGCAGGAAAACAGGAGACACACCAGTGGTTAGGAGTAACTCAGGCCAGGGACTGAAGAATCTGGCCCCTCTGCCAGCCTGTCTGCTCACCCAGGGCATGACCCCAACAACTTATTCCTTGGAGTGTAACACTCAGTAACAGAGAATATGTGCCAGAACTGTTGTGAGCGCCTCACTGAGGCCGTACAATAATCCCATTTCCCTCCCTCCCTGTCTTCCAGGCTAACGTGCAATAGCCTCCATAGCTCACTGTAACCTCAAACTCCTGGGCTGAAGCCATCCTCCCACCTCAGCCTCCCAAGCAGCTAGGAGTACAGGTGTGCATTGCCATGCTTGGTTATTTTCCTTTTTTTTTTTTTGAGGTCTTGTTACGGCATCCAGGGTGGTCTTGAACTCCTGCCTCAAGTCATCCTCCTGCCTTTCAGTCTCCCAAAGTGCTGGATGACAGGAGTGAGCCACCATGCCTGGCCTCCTTTAACCATTTTTCTATGAGATTGACTGTCTTTTATCTTATTGCTTGGTAGAGTTCTTTACATATGTAAGGTTGCAATTCTTTGTTGATTATATTTACGTAACTTTTTAAAGAACAAAAATGGAATCTAATAAACATTATCCTGCAACTTGGTTTTTCACTTTGTAATATAGTTATGCTTTTCTCTTTATATCTTCACAATACATCTTCACATAATTGGATGTGATGTTACCTTTTTAAATAGCTACATAATAGTACTGCACCAAGTAAATGTGTATCAATGACCTGCCAGTTTCCTACTGATGGCTATTTGTGGTTAGGTAAGTTTCTCTGGTAGCATGTTTTAATTCTGTGTGTGTGTGTATCTTCAACAATCTTGCAATGGCTTTTCTTCCACATGAGACTTTCAGCACATATGGAATTTTGTGTGGGGCAGAGAGTTCTGCTGGTGGAACTGCTGGTTCAAAAGTGAAGCAGGTTTAAGAGCAGCGGCTGTTGTGGGTGTCAAGTGGTCTAAACTCCCGAGACTAGTCAGTGTGCCTGAACTGAGTATCTTGTTGACCTTGAAAAATACTGGCCAGGCACAGTGGCTCTTGCCTAGAATCCTAGCACTTTGGGAGGCCAAGGTAGGCAGATCACATGGTCAGAAGTTTGAGACCAGCCTGGCCAATATGGTTAAACCCCATCTCTATTGAAAATAGAAAAATTAGCCGGGCACGGTGGCACATGCCTACAGTCCCAGCCACTTGAGAGGTTGAGGCAGAGAATCCCTTGAACCCGGAGGCAGAGATTGCAGTAAGCTGAGATTTCACCACTGCACTCCAGCCTGGGCAACAAAGTGAGACTCCCTCCCAAAAAAAAATTGACCAACCCCAATAGAGGGCACTTAGATAAGATCTATGGAAATTATAAGTACACTAACTGAGGAGCTGAACACAGGTGGTTTAACCCCGAAGCTGGCTTTGCATCACGATGGCATTCAAGATAATTATCACAATGATAATTCCTATTAAGCATGTGTTCTGTACCCAGTGCTGCTGTAGTGCTCTGCATACATCACTGTGCTGTATCCTCCCAGTACCACTGTGAAGTGGGCATCAGGGCCATCTCTAACAGATGTGGAACAAGACTCAGAGAGGTTAAGCAGCTGGTCCAAGGTCACACAGTGGGAAAGGCCCAGGCAGGATGCAGGGCTCAGGCCGGCCTGGTTTTGCGCTTGTGCTCTCAAGCCCTGCCCCTTCCCGGGCTTCACCAACGATGGCAATGCCGGCCATGGTGGAGAGTGAGTGCCTGAAAGATGGGAGGCTTTGTTCTCCTAATGATGGGTGGTGGGCTTGGCAAGCATGATCTCACTGGACCCCCTGCCCCCAAACTGTCCTGGAAAGAGAGACACCTAGGATGTCCGCTACAGGGGAGGGACCTGAGGCTGATAAGGAGGAAGTCACTGCTGAGGCCACGGCCTCACTGCCAAGCACACGGCCAACTCAGAACTGCCCACCAGGCCTGTGGGACCCTGAGATTGCAACCACACCACCACCCAGGGTAGCCTCGGGCCCACGCTCCTGCTGGGGAGGGTGGCCTGGGTGACCGGGCAGGGCACTCAGGGCCACTGCAGAGAATGGTCTGGCTGGATGTGGTCTAGTCTCAGTTGAGGGTGTCACTGACTGCGTGGCTTTCACTCGGGAACCCTGGATGCAAAGCAGGGAGACTAGCCTCCTTGTCCACCTGCTCTGCCTCCATCAATGGTTTTCCTCTCTGGGGCATCCTTATATGCCCAGAAGGTGCTGGTTCTCTAGGAGGCAGGCAGTTACTCCGGGAAACCACATTTCTACAGAACAAAGCCCATGGCAGTTACATCCAGCCTCAAAAACTACCAACGACAGACAACTCCCATGCTCTGCGTGACCTCTGCCTGACTTGAGACTGGAACTCGGCTGCCCTATCGCACTTCCATTTCGGTATCTATCGGGCACCTCCCACCCAACACAGCCAAGGCCAAGGCCAAGGGCTGTACCTTCCCCCAAACCTGTCTCTCCCAGGGTCTTTCTGCTCAGTTCATGGCTTCTCCTTTGAGCTGCTGAGGCCAAAACCCCTGTGGCATCCTTGAATTCTCTCATGCACACAACTAGGCATCAATTAGGAAATTCGGTTAATGCTGCCTTTAAAATACTATATCCAGGCTGGGTGCAGTGGCTCACACCTGAAACCCCAGCACTTTGGGAGGCTGAGGTGGGAGGATCACATCAGGTCAGGAGTTCGAGACCAGCCTGACCAACATGGAGAAATCCTGTCTCTATTAAAAATACAAAATTAGCCAGGCATGGTGGCACATGCCTGTAATCCCAGCTAGTCGGGAGGCTGAGGGAGAAGAATTGCTTGAACCCAGGAGGTGGAGGCTGCGGTGAGCTGAGATCTCGCCATTGCACACCAGCCTGGGCAACAAGAGCAAAACTGTGTCTCAAAAAAAGAAATAAAATAAACTACTATATCCAGAACCGCGCAATTCCCCCTTCTTCCGTTCCTACCTGGTCCTGCTCCCACCCCACCTAATGGTAATCTGTAGGAAGAGGGGCCCTAAGAACACCCAAGTCAGATCCCATCCCTCCTCTGTGCAGAAGATTGAGGCCTGTGGCTCCTGCCCCACTCTGAGTACAGGACAAAGGCCTCCCTGCAGCCCACAAGGCCCCACAAACTGCCCGTCCCCTCCGATGAGAATTCCCACCACATGGGCCTCATCACCACCACCTCAGGGTCACCAACTAGCTGTTCTCTTTCCCTGGAATGTTTTCATCCCTGCTGACTTCTTTGCATTATTCCAGCCTCACTTGAAATGTGATTTGCTCAGAGATGCCCCCAAACCCTGTCAATCTCTTTCTGCACACTTTGACAGTTTCCACTTTTTTTCTTTTTTCTTTTCTTTTTTTTTTTGAGACAGAGTCTTGCTTTGATGCCTACGATGTAGCGCAGTAGCACAATCTCAGCTCACTGCAACCTCTGCCTCCTGGGTTCAAGCAATTCTCTGCCTCAGCCTCCTGAGTAGCCAAGATTATAGGTGTGCACCACCACACCTGGCTAATTTTTGTATTTTTAGTAGAGACAGGGTTTCACCTTGTTGGCCAGGATGGTCTTGAACTCCAGACTTCAAGTGATCTGCCCACCTCAGCCTCCCAAAGTGCTGGGATTACAGATGTGAGCCACCGTGCTCAGCCTAGTTTCCACTTTATACGTAGCATTACTGGTTAATATTTTATCATGATTGTGCCCCTGTTATGGTCCAATTCTCCCCCCAGACTGTCAGCTCCAAAAAGGCAGAAAACGTGCCTGCCTGGCTCACCCTGTATCCCTGGCGACCAGCCTGGTGGCATCATCAGCTGAATGCATGCACAGTGGAAAGGCCAGCTTCCTCCCCATCCTGGCTGTTCTGAAGTTCTCCTGCCCTGGCTCTGCCCTCAGCTGGCCCTGATCCTGGCCTGGGTCCTCCCCTGGTTCTCTGGATCAGCCCTCAGTTACCTGCTGGCCCTCCTACCCCAACTCATCAATGCTGGGCAGGGGACAGCGTGAGAGACTTGCTAAAAGCCCAGCCAGGCACGGTCTTAGGGCAGCTGGTGATCCTGGAGGCACATTCCCAACCTGGGTGCTCTGAGGCCTGGGAAACCCATTCTAGGGGTGGGGGGTTGTGGGTGGAGCTTCCGGAGGGATTCTGGGATGTGCAGGCCTCTGTTCATATCCCGTGATGCCGCTCATCAGCAACGATCTGGGATTAGTGACAACCTTTCTGTGCCTCATCGTCCTCCTCTCTAACTGGGGCAGTCGCAGTGCCCACTCTGTCGCATTCCTGAGATGACTCAACACGAAGGCATGTATAGTGCTGCACACTTGGCAATCCACTAAACTGTGCTGCTGTTACCACGATGGTTCGCTCCATCGGGGCTGGGCAAACCCCTACATTTGCTGTGAAGCCTGATCCTTTCCATCTTTAGTGAAGTTTTTTTTTTGTTTGAGACAAGGTCTTGCTCTGTCGCCCAGGCTAGAGTGTATAATGTTATGATCACAGCTCACTGCAGCCTCAAACTCCTGGGCTCAAGTGATCCTCCCACCTCAGCCTCTTGAGCAGCTGGGACCATAGGTATGCACTACCATGCCTAGCTATATTTGTAATTCTTTGTAGAGGCAGATGTGGTTGCCCAGGGTGGTTTTGAACTCCTAGTCTCAAGGAATCCTCCCACCTCAGCCTCCCAAAGTGCTAGGATTAAAGGTGTGAGCCACCATGCCTCGCGTTTTTTCTGGGTCTTGAATACATTCTAGAATTCATGATAATTTTTTTTTTTTTTAGATGGTGTCCTGCTATGTCTCTCAGGCTGGAGTGCAATGGCACAATCTCAGCTCACTGCAACCTCCACCTCCTGGGTTCAAGTGATTCTCCTGCCTCAGCCTCCTGAGTAGCTGGGATTACAGGCACGTGCCACCACACCTGGTTAATTTTTGTATTTTTGGTAGAGGTGGGATTTTATCATGTTGGTCAGGCTGGTCTTGAGCTCCTGACCTCAAGTGATCCACCTGCCTCAACCTCCCAAAGTCCTGGGATTATAGGCAGGAGTCACTGTGCCCGGCCTCACGATGATTTCTAAACACAGATTCTCCTGATCTGTGTGCGCGCTCACGTGCGTGCGTGTGTGTGTGTGTGTGTGTGTGTGTGTGTGTGTGGCGGCAGCAATTTAGGAGTCAACTATAACAACATCCCAAGGAAGTGGGAGGGGAGCCAAGCTCCAGGGGGTAGAAGAGGGAAGGGAAGAGCAACAGTGAGTTTCTTATTTGGGGCCCATGGTATCTGTGGGAAACATTTCCTCCCCATTTTATACTTTCATGTAATGAAATAGTCAAGCAACACTTTTCTCTTCTTCTCAATTTGGTGAAAAGGCAAAAAAGAGATCCGAATCTGTCTTGGAGCAAAGATGACAGAACTGCAGGCAGTGATAGGCATGATCGAGTATGCCGAGGGCACGAGCAAACCATGGCAGGCCCTGGAGGCAGCAGAGAGATGGAGGCCCCCGAATTCCCACCTGCTTCCCTGAAGTCGAACCGCTGTCCCTCGTTTAAGAGAATCATGGGCTGAGAGGCTGAGGAATTCTCCAGGCCATGAATCTTGGGGCATGCAGCCTCTTCTGTACCCTAGAGTGCCTGGGGGAGCTGGTGTGCTGATGGGGTTACCTCTACCAGCTGCCTGGAAATTCTCAAACACTCCCTAAGAGGACATCCTCTCCCACTCTGAAGTCACTGCTTTCTTTTTTTCTTTTTTTTTTTTTTGAGACAGAGTCTCACTCTGTCACCCAGGCTGGTGTGCAGTGGCATGATCTTGGGTTACTGCAACCTCTGCCTCCCTGGTTCAGGCAATTCTCCTGCCTCAGCCTCCCAAGTAACTGGGATTACAGGCGCCCGCCACCATACCCCGCTAATTTTTATATTTTTAGTAGAGATGGGGTTTCACCATGTTAGTCAGGCTGGTCTCGAGCTCCTGATCTTGTGATCTCCCTGCCTCGGCCTCCCCAAATGCTGGGATTACAGGCGTGAGCCGCCGTGCCTGGCTGACGTCACCGCTTTCTAACACTAGTCATTTGTTTGCTTCCTTGTGAATCTAACCTGCCCATTCATCTGCTGGTTCTCAGCCTTCAAAAGGGCTACAAGTTTGTTCTATAAAATTATGTTTAAAATATTTATCTGAGATGTCCACGACATGATTAATAACGGGGAAGAAACATATGAGAAGATGCTCAATCTCAGCAGTCTTCAGAAAAATTCCAATTACAAACACAGTGTCGGCCAGGTACGGTGGCTGGCGCCTGTAATCCCAGCATTCTGGGAGGCCGAGTTAGGAGGATCACTTGAGCCCAGGAGTTCGAGACCGGCCTGGGCTGGTCTTAGTAAGAACTTGAATCTATAAAAAAAAGTTTTTAAAAATAATAAAATAAAACCACAATGTGATACCACCACATGCACACCAGAATGAATGAAACACAGAGGTTGGTGAGAGCATGGAGCAACTAGAACCCTCATGTTGCTGGTCAGACTATATGATGCTTTGTCATCTCGGGAAACAGTTTGGCCCCTTCCTATAAAGTTAAACATAATGGCCTGGTACTGTGGCTCACACCTGTAATCTCAACACTTTGGGAAGCCAAGGACGGCAGATCACTTGAGGTCAGGAGTTCAAGACCAGCCTGGGAAACATGTTGAAACTCCATCTCTACTAAAAATACAAAATTAGCTGGGCGTGCTGGCTCATGCCTGTGTTCCCAGCTACTTGGGAGGCTGAGGCAGGGGAGAATCGCTTGAGTCTGGGAGGAGGAGGTTGCAGTGAGCCGAGATCGTGCCATTGCACTCCAGCCTGGGTGACAGAGCGAGACTCTGTCTCAAAACATAGATAAAATAAAATAAAATAAAGTTAAACATATGACCTAGCAATTCCACTCGTAGGTGTATACCTTACAGAAATGTAAGCATATGCTCATCAGAAGACAAGCCCAAGAATGTTCCTAGCAATACTGCTCTAAGCAGCCCAAACTGCAAACAACCCAAACGTCTGTCAACACCAGGATGTGGCAATAAACTGTGGCTCATTCAGACAATGGGGGATATACCACTCACATACTGCAATGCCATGTACAATCCTGTGGCTGGCTGTCATAAATGTAACGCTGAGTGACAGAAGCCAGACACACATACACAAAATAGACACAGTGTGACTCTGTATTCTATGAAATTCAAAATCTGGCAAAGCTCAGGCCATGAGAAGTAGGACAGGGTTCCTTTGGGGGTACTGAGAGGGGAATGGGGACTTGGGGAGACTGGCCATATTCTGTTTCCTGCCTGGGTGTGTCCACTCTGCAATAGGTTATCATGTGTGTGCTCATGATGTGGGCCCTTTTCTTTTTTTTTTTTTTTTTTGAGATGGAGTCTTGCTCTGTTGCCCAGGCTGGAGTGTAGTGGTGTAATCTTGGCTCACTGCAACGTCTACCAAGGGTCAAGTAATTCTCTTGCCTCAGCCTACCGAGTAGTTGGGATTACAGGTGTGCACCACCATGCCTGGCTAATTTTTGTATTTTTAGTGGAGACGGGGTTTCACCATGTTGTCCAGGCTGGTCTCGAACTCCTGACCTCAAGTGATCTGCCCACCTCAGCCTCCCAAAGTTCTGGGATTACAGGTGTGAATCACTGCACCTGGTCAGGTGGGCTCTTAACACATGCTGTATGTCCATAACAGGTGAAAACAACATAGGAGGGTTTATGTGATGAAAAGCCACAGGATGCAGTCAGTTCTGCTCCTGAAAGCACCACGTGCTTATTCCTTTTCAGCTACCTTCCCTGGTGGCTCCCAGCTCCGTGTCACACAGCTGCATGCCAGCTCCGGCCTTATCAGCGGGAGCAGACGCCACCTGCAATGCCCTGTCTGAATGGATAAGGATCTTGCTCGCTGGTTCCGCTGCTCTCCTGGGTGCCCTCTCTAGTCTTACATGTGGCGCTTACAGTTTTCTTTTGTATTTTATCCGTCACTGACAGGAGGTGGAGTGTTGCCTGTTAAGCTCTAAGTAAGAGGTCCTGAGGAGTGAGGCAGGTGGGTGGGCATGGCAGCTGCTGGGGGCCCTACCTGGCTTCTGGCGTTCCATGGTACTCTCCTGGCTGGTCAGGCCTCCGGAAGAAGAGTCACCGCTGGACGTCCCATCGTGGCTGAAGTGGGGATCAAGAGATAGCAGGGGGTGTGGGGCAGCCGCGTACCTGCAGGGGACGAGAGGAGACCCGCCCAGAGTGAAAGACCGGCCCGTGTCGAAAACCACCCCAGCCTGAGCCTTGCTCGCCGTGGGCTTTAGACACACGGGAGGCTCTGCAGTGGATCGGAGAGAGAAAGCTGCTGGCAAGGCTGGATGAGTAAGCCTGGAAACGTGCTATTAGCTGCGGGTCCAGGATGAGAGTCTCGCCTGGGATGCCTGCCAGGGAGCTGGTGGTGGCAGGGAGCACAGGGGAAGGAGGGTTCCTCAGGGAAGGAGCGGGCAGAGTCTGCTTGGGCAGACAGCCCTACCCCTGGGCTCCTCCGGGGTCCTGTTTTCTGGCTGTGACACTGGGTGAATGTCCCCAGCAGCTACTGCCCCAGGCCTATCCTGGGCTGCCTTTTGGTGCAGCAAGCCCTGAGCTGGTCAACTGAGGCTTCAAACCTCACCACGGCCTCTTGCCTAGACAGATGCAGTCACTTCCTACCCCCGAGCCTCAGTTTCCCTAGCTGTCAAGAGGCGAATACAGTAGGCCCTTCTTCTTAGGACTGAAGGATGCCCTGTCATGCCCAGTTACTGCGGGCTGGTTCCCAACGTGTGGTGACTTGGGACACCTGGCTGATGGGCTGGAACTCTGTGTGTCCCCCTTTGCAGCTGGAGCAGAGGACCACAGGGAAGAAACTGTGGTGCAAAAGCTTGGTTCAGTGCAGCCTGGACCACCCTGGCTCAAGTAATCCTCCCACCTCAGCCTACCGAGTACCTGGGACTACAGGCACATGCCATCATGCCTGGCTGATTTTACTTTTTGTAGAG
The DNA here is from genome assembly GCA_028533165.1 of Leontopithecus rosalia. Taxonomy (NCBI): domain Eukaryota; kingdom Metazoa; phylum Chordata; class Mammalia; order Primates; family Cebidae; genus Leontopithecus; species Leontopithecus rosalia. Next base: position 26,695,928 of record CM052668.1, on the reverse strand, counting down.
ATGGGGTCTCCCTACATTGCCCAGGCCGGTCTCGAACTCCAGGGCTCAAGCAATCCTCCCATCCTGGCCTCCTAAAGTGCTGGGATTAAATCAGGCTTGAGCCACGCACCGGCCTGAGCTGCAGTTATTCCATCTGAAAAATGATGTAACATTTTCTACCTCGCAGGGTTGTGGAGTGGACAGAATAAAGTTATCCCCTAGACAGAGGTCCTCCTTGAGGCCAGCTCCGTACATCTGCAGGCAAGGCCAGGATTTAAGGGAGGTGGTGGGAGAAGGCTCTCACTGTGCCCTCATGTCCCAGTGGCATTCTCTCTGTTTTTTGAGATGGAGTCTCACTCTGTCAACCAGGCTGCAGTGCAGTGGCACCATCTCAGCTCACTGCAACCTCTGCCTCCCAGCTCAAGCGACCCTCCCACCTCAGCCTCCTGAGTGGCTGAGGCTACATCTGCATGTTACCATGCCTGGCTAATTTTTAATATTTTTTGTAGAGACGAGTTTCATCATGTTGCCCAGGCTGATCCTGAATTCCTGGGCTCAAGTGATCCACCTAGTTCAGCTTCCTAAAGCACTGGGACTACAGACGTGAGCCTCCACGCCCAGCCCCAGTGGCCCTGTCTACACCACAGGGTGAATCTTGTGGACACTTCTAATGCCCAGTACCCCTTGGATCAGAGCCGGTTGTGGTAGAGTCTTCTCCCTGCCTGGGGTTGGTTCAGGGACAGGCCTCTGACACCATTTTGGCTGATGAGGCGTGAAGGGAGGTCAAAGTTATTTAGACTCCCACAAAACATTTTCAGCTCTCCACCTCCCACCAGGTGGCAGGATGTACTTCCAGGACTCTTGATTGGCTGAATGGAGCCATGTGACCAGCACTCACAGCCGAGTTGTCAGGGAAGTGACTTGGAGATGCTGGCTGACTGGGCAGCCTGGGTCCTGAGAGGTCCCTGCCAATCAGCAGGAGAACAGTATAGGGGCTGAAAAATAAACTTCACTGATTTAAGCCAGGGAGACTTTCAGGTGTCTGTTACCAAGCATGGTCTCACTGAAATGGGGGAATTATGCCCAGAGTCTTCTGGGAAATCTTGCTTTTAAGAAGGATGACAAGAAAAGATGGTCTCTCTTTGTCCTCCAGATGCTGCTGGGTCCAGATTTAACATCACATGCTGCTGCTGCCCTCTTGTTACCAGGCTGCAGGTGAGGCCCACTCTGATGGTGGAAGAGAGGAGACAAAAGGAATCTGGTCCTTGATAATGTGGTCAAGACGTTGAATTCACCCTCCCTGGAACCTGCCCTGCTCCTGAGCTTCCTTTTTGGTGAAGTAACAAATTCCTACAATGTTTGAGCCGAACTTTGGTTACTCTGGCCAGAAGTACCTCACTGACACAGGCCCTGTGCTCTGGGGAAGTTACTGAGCCTCCATTAATAATGCTGACATTGGTCAGGCACGGTGGCTCACACCTGTAATCCCAGCACTTTGGGAGGCTGAGGTGGGCAAATCACTAGAGCTCAGGAGTTCAAGACCAGGCTGGCCAACATGGCAAAACCCTGTCTCTACTAAAAATACAAACATTAGCTTGGTATGGAAGTGGTGTGTGCCTGTGGTCCCAGCTACTCAGGAGGCTGAGGCAGGAGAATCACTTGAACTCAGGTGGTGGAGGCTGCAGTGAGCAGAGACTGTGCGACTGTACTCCGGCTTGGGTAACAAAGCGAGACTCTATCTCAAAAAAGAAAGTATTGATATTGCAGTTCTCTGGGTGGCTCCTGGCACCTGTACTTTCCACTTGGCAGGATCTGATGGGGGGAGGTAATGTGATAAGCTGGGATCCCCCTACGTGCCAAAGAGGAAGTAACTGACTTATCCAGGGTTACCCTGCCAGCTCAAAGCCGGGACTGTCTCTACAAAGACCTTGCTCTAACCCCCGGCTTCAACGCCCTGAGCACAGTGGAGGGGTACTTCAAGGGCATTGTACTCTCTGAAAACTCAACTCTACTCACTTGCCAGGAAAAAACACACCATCCCCCTGCCCTTAACCAGACCTTGACCCTCTAAACCCTCCAGGAAAGGAAGACAGAGCCAAAACATAGGAAGTACAAAACGTTAATTCTTAACTTTTCTCAATGTCTGAGGGCCCAGTTTCCAGCAATCAAAGGAATTTTACAAAGGCAACTTTGACTATAAGCAATCTTCACCTTACTAGCTGACTTCACACCTGGCTAGCTGCCTGGTAAAATGTGGCTCCATCATTGCTGGAGATCGGAGTGTTGATGCACTTACTCAGTTTTTCCAAAAAGTCGCTGTGAAATCCTCAGCACTCAGGAAAAATGGCTAGATGAACCCGGGGAGAGCGGAAAGTCTGAGTGGCGGACGCGGCAGGCTGCTCCCCATGACTAGCCTCTCCTCCCTCCTTGGTAACAGGATCCCAACCGTATCTGGGGCAGCAATGAGACCAGCTTGCCAGACTACATGTCCCAGGATCCCTTGCAGCTCTGGCCAATGAGATAAAACTGGAAGTGCCACATGTGACTTCCAGCCTCGCAGCCTCCTCAGGAGTGTGCTGCGGGTGCCTTAGCCTCACCGCCTCCTCAAGGCTGCAGCTTGAACAGCCACCTTGAACCAGGAGGCAAAAGGCCAAGGACTGCAATACTTCAAGGAGGAGGAGGGGCCTGGTTTCCCATCAATGTGGGGAAAGAAACGATCTTGTCAGAACCACTGTTTTCTATACTATGCAGCTAAACCTAATTGGATAGACCCTCTTTAGTTGGGTATATTTTACCTTGTTTCATCTCTCAGCTACTGTCCCCAATCAGACAACCTGCACTTTATCCAACCATGTACTTCTCTTGCTAACACGACTTTTTTTTTTTTTTTGAGATGGAGTCTTGCCCTATTGCTTAGGCTGGAGTGCAGAAGTGACGCGAACTTCCACTTCCAGGGTTCAAGCGATTCTCTTGCCTCAGCCTCCCAAGGGATGACAGGCACATGCCAAGATACCGGGCTAATTTTTTTTTTTTTTTCTTGAGACCAAGTCTCACTCTGTTACCCAGGCTGGAGTGCAATGGTGTGATCTCAGCTCACTGCAACTTCCACCTCCTGGGTTCAAGTGATTCTCCTGCCTCAGCTTCCTGAGTAGCTGGGATTACAGGTGTGTGCCACCGTGCCCAGCTAATTTTTGTATTTTTAGTAGATATGGGGTTTCACCACATTGACCAGGCTGGTCTTGAACTCCTGACCTCAGGTAATCCACCCACCTCAGCCTCCAAAAGTGCTGGGATTACAGGCCTGAGCCACTGTGCCCCGCCCAACCAACAAGACTTTTTATTATCCCAATGCAAACTGACCTATGTTGAACATTCACTGGGATGCCGAATATATCCCATTTGGGGCCATATCTATTATCGTCCAGTTTTGGTCAAACTGATTAGAAATCGGGACATCCCAGCCTCTCATCACACACAGCTCTGGAGAAACATCCTTGTCAGAAGAGAAGATCAACTGCTGTCTTTAACCTTACCTGAGTAATTTTAAAGTAATTATCTCTTCTTGGAAGATGAAATCACTTCATAGATAAAGGGTTTGGGACTTTGGGAGGAGCTGACTAGCTGTGGTTTCAGGTGTCTCCAGGCAGAAACTGGAGGCACTGACTCTGGGGAAGCACCTTACAGGGAGCAGGGTCGGGCTATGAGATGCTGGTTTGAGCTTCCCTCTTGGCCATGGAGGAAAGTACCAAGACAGACAGGACTGTGGGCAGGAGCCTCGGCCAGGTGGAGAGCTCCAGCCTCCTCTGTCAATATCCCACACTGACCAGTGGGAAAAACAGACAGGTGAAAGACAGCATCCCTGGGTAAAATGATGGTCAGATAACGTAGCTTTGTTGGCTGCCACTGCAGCAGCCATCACCTTCTCCATCCCTGCTTGGTGGAGCCCAGATTCCACTCTGGTAGCCAGCCCTCTGTCACACGGCTTGAGTAAATCCTGACAGTTAACAGGCACAGGGGTGCAATGTGACCCTGCCAGGGACTAAAGGGTGGGCAAGTGATCTAGTTTCTTCCCTCTTAATTAACTGATTATTTTTGAGACAGGATCTCATTCTGTCACCCAGGCTGGAGTGCAATGTAGCACACCTGGCTCACAGACACCTTGACCGCCTGGGGCCAAGCAAGCCTCCCACCTCAGCCTCCCAAAGTGCTGTGTCAGGGTCAGCCCTCTGGAACCATAGTCCTGGGTTCTCATCCTGGCAGAGTGACCTTAGCCAAGTGAATTCACCTCACTAAGCTATAGTTTCCCCTCTGCAAAATGAGGGTCATTAAACTACCCACCTCAAGGAGTTGCTGGGAGGACTCACTGAGATCATGCATATAGATTGATGGAACCCAGAAACAGATCCACACAAGTATATCCCATTAATTCTGCACTCCCCCATTTCTGCCTTAAGGAACAAAAGCTGTACAGTGGAGTGGGGGTAACCTTTTCAATAAATGGTGCTGCAGCAAATCAGACAACAGTAGGCAATAAAGCAACTTCCACATAAACCTCTCACCTTATACAAGAATTAACTAAAAAAAACAGGGCCGGGCACGGTGGCTCAAGCCTGTAATCCCTGCACTTTGGGAGGCCGAGGCGGGTGGATCACGAGGTCATGATGAGATCGAGACCATCCTGGTCAAAATGGTGAAACCCTGTCTCTACTAAAGATACAAAAAACTAGCTGGGCATGGTGGTGCATGCCTGTAATCCCAGCTACTCAGGAGGCTGAGGCAGGAGAATTGCCTGAACCCAGGAGGCGGAGGTTGCAGTGAGCCGAGATCGCACCATTGTACTCCAGCCTGGGTAACAAGAGTGAAACTCCATCTCAAAAAAAAAAAACTAAAACAAACAAAACTCAAAATGGATCACGGACTTAAATGTAAAACTTCAAAAAAAAAAAAAACCACGAGAAAATCTTCAGGACCTAGGACTAAGCAGAGTTCTTAAACACCAAACACTTGATCCATAAAATTAAAAAAAACAAAAAGCTCACTTGGGCCTTATCAAAATATAAAAACTTAGGCCGGGTGTGGCGGCTCATCCCATATTTTGGGAGGCTGAGGCATGCGAATCGCTTGAACCCAGGAGTTTGAGACCAGACTGGCCAACATGGTGAAACGCTGTCTCTACTAAAAATAGAAAAATTAGCTGGGTAGGTGTTGCGTACCTGTAATCCCAGCTTCTTGGGAGGCTGAGGCATGAGAATCGCTTGAACCTGGGAGGCAGAAGTTGCAGTGAGCCAAGGATGGCACCACTGCACTCCAGCCTGGGTAACAGAGCAAGACTCCATCTCAAATAAATAAATAAAAAATAAAAAACTTTTGTTCTGTGAAAGACCCTGTAAAAAAGACAAAAAAGACAAACTAAAGGCTGGGAGGAAATATTTGCAAATTGCATATCTGACAAAGGACTTGTATTTAAAATATCCAAAGAACTCTCAGACACTGAACAACACTGCATCCAATTAGAAGACGAGCAAAAGACACGCACAGGCACTTCACTGAGGAGGATATACGGTTGGCAAAGACACGACAAGGCGTTCAGCACCGTTAGCCATTAGCAACATGCAAATTAAAATCACAATGAGGCATCACTGCGCACCTATCTAAATAGCTAAAATGAAACACGGTGACAACGCCAAATGGTGATGAGGATGTGGAGACCCGGATCACACTCTGCTGGTGGGAATGTAAAATGATAAAGACACTCTGGAAAACAGTTTGGCAGTTCCTTTTAAAACTAAAAATGGATTTACCATACGGTAAGCAATTGTACTCCTGGGCATTTATCCCAGAGAAATGAAAACTTATTTTCATGCAGAAACCTGTATGCCTGAATGTACATGTTCACCGCATGAATATTCATAATAGCCAAAACTCGGAAACTACCCAAATTGTCTTTTTTTTTTTTTTTTAAGATAGTCTCGCCTTGTTGCCCAGGCTGGAGTGCAATGGTGTGATTTCAGCTTGCTGCAACCTCTGCCTCCCAGGTTCAAGCCATTCTCCTGCCTCAGCCTCCCAAGTAGCTGGGATTACAGGCATGTGCCACCATGCCCGGCTAATTTTTTGTATCTTTAGTAGAGACGGAGTTTTACCATGTTGGCCAGGCTGGCCTTGAACTCCTGATCTCATGATCCACACGCTTTGGCCTAAATGTCTTTTTAATTTTTTACTATTTTTAATTTTTATTATTTACTATTTTTAATATTTTACAATTTACTATTTTTAATATTTATTTATTTATTTTTAAAAAGATAGAGACGGAGTTTCACCATATTGGCCAGGCTGGTCTCAAACCCCTGACCTTGTGATCCGCCCACCTCGGCCTCCCAAAGTGCTGGGATTACAGGCGTGAGCCACCACGCCTGGCCTAAATTTTTTTTACATTTTAAAAAATTTTAGCTGAGCGTGGTGGCTCACGCCTGTAATCCCAGCATTTTGGGAGGCCGAGGGTGGGCGCATCACCTGAGGTCAGGAGTTCAAGACCAGCCTGGCCAACATGGTGAAACCCTGTCTCTACCAAAAATACAAAAAGTAGCCGGGCATGGTGGTGCATGCCTATAATCCCAGCTACTCGGGAGGCTGAGGCAGGAGAATCACTTGAACCTGGAGCAGAGATTGTGCCACTGCACTCCAGCCGGGGCAACAAAGCAAGACTCTGTCTCAAAAAAGAAAGAAAAAATTATTTCAACCCAGGAGCATAGATTCAAAGTGTCCTGAATATGCCCTCCCCCAAATGTCTTTTCATGGGTGAGCATGGAATAAATAGCATAATAAATTAGACTTGCAACAATGTGGATGAACCTTAAGGATATTCCGCTAAGTGAAAACGACAACCTCTAAAGGATACCTACATCCGATTCCTTTCATCTAACATTCACGAAATTATAATTAAAGAGACAGGCTGGGTGCGGTGGCTCACGCCTGTAATGCCAGCACTTTGGGACACCCAGGTGGGAGGATAGCCTGAGGCAAGGACTTCAAGACCAGTCTGGGCAACACAGCGAGACCTTGTCTCTATGAAAGAAAAGAAAAATTGGCTGGGTGTGGTGGTGCATGCCTGTAGTCCTAGCTACTTGCAGGGCTGAAGTGGGAGGATTGTTCGAGTCCAGGAGAGGGAGGCCTCAGTGAGCTATGATGGTGCCATTGCACTCCAGCCTGGCTGATAGAGTGAGACTCTGTCTCCAAAAAAAAGAGCCTCAGAACAGATGAATGGTGAATGCTTGCCAGGGTTAGGAATGGGGGGAGGAGATGGATGTGGCTATGACAGGGTAGCATGAGGCACCTCGTGATGGTTACACAAGACTCCACATGTGATAAAACTGCACAGAGCTACAGACACACACACAGAAATGAGTGCATGTATAACTGGTGAATTCTGAATAAGCTGCAGGCCTGTACCCACGTCAACCTCTTGCTCTGATATTGCGTCACAATCATACAAGACATTAACAACAGGGAAGGCTGCGTGAAGGGGTCACAAGTCCTCCCTGTATGTTTTTTTGACAACTTCCTTTGACTCAATAATTATTTCAAAATAAAAGTGAAAAAAAAATAATAAAGGGAGATACCAAGACCTTAGGGGGAAAAAAAATAGCTCCCAAGAGCTTTTCGTAACACCACCGCCACCTCCTTTGTTACTGGTGAGTTGCTCTGACTGCCGTTTCTAACCTCAGCCCCTGCTGTCGCCTGGGTGCCCCCACATCCCATGTCCTCCACATACCAGTTTCCTCTCTGATTAGCCTGCATTTCACAGCGTCCTGCTTGTTCACGTCTGTGGCCTCTTCTCTGTTGGGAATGGCCTTTTCCCTCCTCTCTGCGGCAAACTCCTGTTAGTCCCTTAAAGTTCTGTTCAGATACCACCTCCTCCAGGCAGCCAGCCTAGACCTCCAGGGCTGGGCTGTGTTCCCCCTCCTCATTAGAGCACCTTCCGTCACAGTCAGCAAGGGCTGACTACAGAACCCCCGGTAACCAAGTATCTCAAATATTCCTCCTGGCACACAGAAAGCTCTTGAGACCCTTTGCGGAATGAAAGCTGAAAGGTGGCTACTAGAAAAAGAAATAATGGGTGTGTTTCCCCAATTTAACAAGAGGCCGAGAATCTGACAATGCATGAGTGTGGGGACTCTCAGAGCATGGTCCCGGGTGCAGCACCCCGAACCTACCAGGTCAGAAATTCGAGGCTCAGGCCCAGTATTTTAACAAGTCCTCCTCTGGGTGATTCCAATGCCTGCTAAAGATTGAGAACCACTGGTTTAATGGCCTGATCCCTGGTCTTAAGGCAAGTGGGTTTTTTTTTTGAGAGGGAGTCTCACTCCGTCACCCAGGCTGAAGTGCAGTGGCGCATTCTTGGCTCACTGCAACCTCCGCCTCCCAGGTTCAAGTGATTCTCCGTCTCAGCCTCCCAAGCAACTTTGGTATATATTCATCCAATATATACCAAAGATCAGCCACATGTCAGACCCTGTGCTATGTGATGGGAGGTCTTGGAGAGCACGCTTACTCTCTCTGTGTTTCTCTCTCGCTCTCTCACAGGTGCACACACACTTAGCTAGCCAATAAGGATGGCGAATGCTTAAGGCCATGCCACCCAGTTAATTTTTGTATTTTTAGTACAGACGGAGTTTCACCATGTTGGGCAGGATGGTCTTGATCTTTTGACCCTGTGATCCGCCCGCCTCAGCCTCCCGAAGTTCTGGGATTACAAGCGTGAGCCACCGCGCCAGGCCAGTGGCTTCATTTTAACAAACCTGCATACTCCATCCTTTCATCCAATATATACCAAAGATCAGCCACGTGTCAGACCCTGTGCTATGTGATGGGAGGTCTTGGAGAGCACGCTTACTCTCTCTCTCTCTCTCTCTCTCTCTCTCTCTCTCTCTCTCGCTGTCTCACAGGTGCACACACACTTAGCTGGCTAATAAGGATGGGGAATGCTTAAGGCCATGGTCAGAAAATACACAGGGAACTGGGGGGCAGTGACTTGCCACAGGAGGGAGGTCCAGGGAAGGGTTCTGGAGGGAGCACAGGAGCTCGAGTTGGTAGGATGGGGGGAGTGTGGCTTCAGGAGTGTGAAGCATATCCAGGCCAAGGCAAGAATATACACACAGTCCCTTAAGGAAGCTGGAGTGGCCATGTGGCTGATGCGTGGCACTGCAGGAGGCTCACAAGGTACCAGGGGTCCTGGCGGCCACAGGGAGGGGGCCAAAGCTGTGCCGTAAGGGCTCTGGAGTGGTGACAGGGTTTGGAGCAGGGGACAGGAATGGTCAGATACAGAAAGATCTGGCACGGTGCGCTGGTTCACACCTGTAATCCTAGCACTTTGGGAGGCCAAAGCAGGTGTATCACTTGAGGCCAGGAATTTGAGACCAGACTGGTCAACATGGTGAAACTCCATCTCTACTAAAAACACAAAAATTAGCTGGGCATGGGGACGGAAGCCTATAATTCCAGCTACTAGGGAGGCTGAGACAGGAGAATCGCTTGAACCTGGGAGGCGGAGGTTGCAGTGAACCGAGATCGCGCCACTGCACACCAGTCTAGGCGACAGAGTGGTCTCAAAAAAAAAAAAAAGGCATAGAAAGACCCTCTGGCTGTTGAGTGGAGGGGGACCAGAGGAGGTGAGATGAAGGCTGGAAGCCCACTGTGGTGGCCTGGGCAAGACAGCAGGGAAAAGAGGAGGGGTGGGCGACAGAGATGCTCAGGAGGAGGACTGCAGGGAGGAGGAGGAAGGGGACGTTCACAGGATGAGGCCCACGGCTCAGGCCCAAGGACTGGGATTGGTGTGGTTGCCCCTGAACCAGAAACCTGGAAGCGGAGGAAGAACAGAAGGCACCTGGGGTGAAGGCAGCTGGGCAATCAGCTCAGCTGGAGCCAGAGCCTAAAGGGCCTTGAATGCCAAGTTTATCCTGAGGGCAGTGGGGAGCCAAGGAGGGTTTGGGGAGATCTTTCAGGCTGCCAGGTTGCAGATGGACCCAAGGGGGCAGAAGCGAAGCCTGAAATATTTTGAAAACTGGGTAATGCTGGCAGCGTGGTCCGAGGGGCTTACGGCTGGAGAGAGTGAGGTGCGTGGTCGTGCCGGATGGTGGAAGCTCTTGCCTGAGCCATGACACAGGCGTCAAGAGAACAGGAATCAAAATTCTGCTGCAAGGAAAGCCAACAATGGGTCCTGCCCAGCCCAGCCCAGTTTAGCTCTAAAACATGAAACATAACCACCCCATGGGGCTCCTTTGAGGACCTTTGGGGATCCAGAAACCCCATAAAATGGCAAATAAAATTGTGGGGAGTGTGCATTTCCAGGGGAAGAAGGAGCCACAGCTTTTATCAGATCCTTAACATGAAAAGAATGGAGAGAGGCTGACCTTTCTGGGGATGGCTTGTATCTCACGTAGGTGGCAGAGCCGGGGGTGGAGAAGCTCCCAGAAGGCTGTCGGTAGGGAGGGACTCTGTCGGCCCCTGCTGGTGATACTGTGTAAGGGGTTTCTGGGAAGCTGACTGGCCTGGAAGGAGACAAGGGAGGAAGGAGTCAGCGGTGAGTGGGAGGGTACCCTTGCCCTGGGAGGACAGATATATGGACGGACAGACAGATCTACCCCCGTCAAGCCACATCCCTTCTGCTATCCACCGCTTAGGATGAAGGGGAGGATGCTGAGCATAGGGCGAGAGAAGCCGGGATGCCCCTGGGACCCCTCTTCAGGAGGCTGAGGCACGAGAATTCTGGAGCCACTGCAGCCGCCCCAACCCACAGCTTCTGCAGTGTAATAGGGGCTGCCCAAGACCATTCTCGCCTCCCCGCACCTAGGGACGGGACGTCCCTCTGCAAGTTGGATTCCTTCATTTTTTGGAAAATTTTTTTATCTTTTAAGATATAATATCTTCAAAAGAGTATCTGTAAGTTATATTTGTCATCATCATAAAACAAACTCCCTGAAGCTTCCACCCAACCCCAGGACTAGAATGGTGGTGATAACATCTATCCATGGGCTTCCCCATTTCCCATTTCCCTGCCTCCTCCAAAAAGAAATCACGGCCGGGCATGGTGGCTCACGCCTGTAATCCCAGCACGTTGGAAGGCCGAGGTGGGTGAATCATGAGGTCAGGAGCTTGAGACCAGCCTGGCCAACATGGTTAAATCCCATCTCTACTAAAAATACAAAAAAATTAGCCAGGCGTGCTGGCAGGCGCCTGTAGTCCCAGCTACTTGGGAGGCTGAGGCAGGAGAATCCCTTGAATTTGGGAGGCAGAGGTTGCAGTGAGCCGAGACCGTGCCACAGCACTCCAGCATGGGCAACAGGGTGAGACTCTGTCTCAAAAAAGAATTCACTGTCCTAAATTTTGTGCTTATCAGTCTCTTCACCTTAAAAAAAACAGTTTTAATTTTTTTTTTTTTTTTTTTTTAGATGGAGTTTCGCTCTTGTTACCCAGGCTGGAGTGCAATGGCGCGATCTCGGCTCACCGCAACCTCCGCCTCCTGGGTTCAGGCAATTCTCCTGCCTCAGCCTCCTGGGTAGCTGGGATTACAGGCACGCACCACCATGCCCAGCTAATTTTTTGTATCTTTAGTAGAGACGGGGTTTCACCATATTGACCAGGATGGTCTCGATCTCTTGACCTCGTGATCCACCCGCCTCGGCCTCCCAAAGTGCTGGGATTACAGGCTTGAGCCACCGCGCCCGGCCAAAAAAAACAGTTTTAATTTTTTATCTTTTTCAGAGATGAGGTATTGCTGAGTCTGGAGTGTAGTTGTGCAATCACAGCTCACTGCAGCCTGGAACTCCTGGGCTCAAGTCATCCTCCCACTTCAGCCTCTTGGGCAGCTAGGACCACAGGTGTGCATCATACCTGGCTAATTTGTAATAACTGTTTTTTACAGAGCCAGGGTTCTACTATGTTGCCCAAGCTGGTCTCTAACTCCTGGCCTCAAGCAATGCTCCTGCCTTGACCTCCCAAAATGTTGGGATTATAGGCGTGAGCCACTGTGTCCAGCCTAAAAAAGCAGTTTTAATTTAACTTAATCGTCTACTTAGTATAGTGGATTTCCAACTCAGATGCTGAGCTCCCCAGCATTGGGTCCTCAAACAAGAGCCCCACAGTGAAAGCTGAAGGGAAGGATGGAGGGAGGAACAATGGAGACAGAAGCATAAGAAGGAAGGTCGAAAGTCTGAGGCGATGAAGAGGATGGAGGAAAATAGTGTGGAGAGTGGGGGCAGAGGACAGGTGTGGGAAGGTGGGGATTGGGCAGTATTCGTCCCCCACCACCAAGTGCTTACCTCTTGCTGTGCAGTGGCTGGGACTCCCGGAAGGGGACCATGGGAGTCTGCTTCGGGGGCCGGCTCAGGGACTGGGCGTGGCCAGGGGTGGTGGGAGTGGTCCACTTGGAGGCTGGTAGAGAGTTATGGGATGCAGGCCCACTCCACTGCCAGGGAGCATTGCTGCGGTAGGGGGGCCGGCCCCCAGGAGTGATGCTTTCCTGCTCTGTCTTGGGCTCCGAGGTATTCATGTCATAGGTCTCCGGCCAACCCCTGGGGAGAAAAACTGCGTCACTCAGAAAGGCCCCAGCCCACCAGCACGTGGGCCTGCTGTCTAGGCTGGGTTTTCCTGGCCCAATATGAACCAGGATGACCTATTTTTTTTTTTTTTTTTTTTTTTTTTGAGACAGCGTCTAGCTCTGTCACCCAGGCTGGAGCACAGTGGCATGATCTCGGCTCATTGCAACCTCTGCCTCTCAGGTTCAAGAATTCTTGTGCCTCAGCCTCCTGAATAAGCGGCACCACGCCTGGCTAATTTTTGTATTTTTAGTAGAGAAGGAGTTTCACCACCTTGGCCAGGCTGGTCTTGAACTCCTGACCTCAGGTGATCCACCCATCTCAGCCTCCGAAAGTCCTGGGATAACAGGAATGAGCCACTGTACCTGGCCAGGTATGGTCTCTTTTAAAAATTGAGAGAATACCCCTTAAAATGGTCTGAAACTTACCAGCTCAGAGTCTTCAACCAGGACAGGACCCAAGATAGGGACTCTGACTGCCTGGCCCTTTCCACCTCATCTCCTCTCCCCTCCTCCCACTCTCTCTGTTCCCTCCCCTTGCTTCTACCTGACCCAGGCCACACGTCTGCCAGTGTCCTCCATGGACCTGCCCGGCCCCCCTTAGCGGTACTCGGGGCCAGAAAAGCAGATGTCCTCAGAATCAAAGGACAGTATCTGCCTTGTTCCAAAGACTCTTAAAGGCAGCTGGAAGAGAAGCAGGTGACCTACTTTGCAGAGTGGTTTAAAAAAAAGAAAGCCATGAAAACCACAACCCTGAAATAGATGCAGAGAGGCCTGTGACTCCCGCTAGACCAGGCTGGCACCTGCACTGGGGTACTCCTGGCTTGAGGTGGGGAGATCTGCTGGCGGGGCTGGCATTCTCCACTGCCACTGCAGTGCCGCATGGGAGGGGCCCCGAGCCCGAGGATGAGGCCGGGCAGTGCTCGGAAAATCCACCTCCCGGCAGCTGTGAGAGCTGAGCTCAGAGGAGCCTTCAGCCTGTAAGCTCCCATGCCCCCATCCAGCTGATCCTCTGAGGGGTCTCCTGAGTTTCCTGGAGCCACCGGTTCAAGGCCACCCAGCAAAAGATCTGGTGGATATGGTGGTTCAGAGGCTGCTATGGTCTGGATGTGGGTTCCCCCAGAAGTCATGTGTTGGAAACTTAACCCCCAATGCCACTGTTGGGAGGTGGAGCCTAGTGGGAGGAGCTCAGGGCCCAGCCCTCATGAATGGATGAATGCTGCTATAAAAAGGGCTTGCAGGAGTGGGTTCTCTGCTCTTCTGCTGTGTGTGGACATGGTGTTCCTCTCCACCAGAGGTCACAGTGTTCAAGGCACCATCTTGGAAGCAGAAAGACCAGGCCCTACCCTGCCAGTGACTAGATCTTGAACTTGCAGCCCCCAGAACTATGAGAAATGTATTTCTGTTCTTTATAAGTTATTCCATCTCGTATTCTGTCATCGTAGCACAAAACAGACTAAGGCAGAAGTGGATGTGCTCTGGCACCCATGGCCTGACACACTGCACCCCTCGGTAATACCATGGCTGGAGCCAACACGTGGCAGTATCTTCTGGCTGTCTCTTTGGATTGGCAGCTGCCAATATCTTACCAGGCACCAGGTGAGGAACAATAACAATATGAATGTCTAACAGAGCCTGCAGACATGCCAGGCCCCGGCAGAGGTGGGAACAGGTACCATTGCTGTCCCCAGGCAGGGCACACCTGCCATTCCTGCTTGACTGGTGTCTCTTCCCACACCCCCTCTCCTGATAACAGGTCTTTGTTAATATGGGCTCTGGGCAGGGCTGATCCCATTTATTGGCTCCAGGTATGCGTATGTGACCCAGGCCCGACCAATCAGAAGCTTTCTCCAAGCCCCCACCCCGACATAATGACTAGCACAGAACTGTCATGTGCTCTAAGCACCAAGAAATAATGAGCATTAATTCTGGAACTGTTTTTATTTGTTTTTTTTTTTGAGATGGAATCTTGCCCTGTTCTCAGGCTGGAGTGCAATGGTGAGATCTCGGCTCACTGCAACCTCTACCTCCCAGGTTCAAGTGATTCTCGTGTCTTAGGCTCCCGAGTAGCTAGGACTACAGGGGTGCCCCCACCACACCCAGCTACTTTTTGTAGAGATGGCATTTCACCATGTTTCCCAGGCTGGTCTTGAACTCCTACTGACCTCAAGTGATCCAACCTCCTTGGCCTCCCAAAGTGCTGGGATTACAGGCGTGAGCCACTGCACCCAGCACCCCCCCCCTTTTTTTTTTCAGACAGAGTCTTGTTCTGTCACCCAGGTTGGAGTGCAGTGGCTCGTTCTCAAGGTTTGAGTGATCCTCCTGCCTCAGCCTCCTGAGTAGCTGGAATTACAGGCATGTGCCACCATGCCTGGATAATTTTTGTATTTTTAGTAGAGACAGGGTTTCACCATGTTAGCCAGGCTGGTCTCGAACTCCTGACCTCAGGTGATCAGCTCACTTTGGCATCTCAAAGTGCTAGGATTATAGGCATGAGCCACCACGCCCTATTCTGGAACTGTTTTTGAAAACCATTAGAAAAAAAAATCCATTTCCACTGCTGCTGGGCTGAGGGGACTTAAGTTCAGAGCTGTGGGAGTGGGGGTAGGAGACTGCTTGAGAATGACAGTAAGCATGGAGGTAAAAAGGGGACAGAGGCTCCTGGTGAGGGTGTCTGAGTCCCTGGATATGGCTGTGCCATCTCCCGGTCTTGTTGGGTGTGTGAGCCAGTGAAGACTCTTTTGCTGCGCCATGTTTATGCTTCAGCCTGTTCTGTCACTGGTACCCGGAGTCTTGATCAGTACATCACCTTTTAGAGAAAAATAAACTGAGGCACAGAGAAGTTAAATAACCCGTCCAAGGCCAAATAGCCAGTAAGGAGTAGAAGTCGGATTTAAATATTTAGTACATTGACTCCAAAGCCCACGACTTTAACCTAACTACCAGGACAATGGCCCCACCATACAGTGCTTTGGGAGCCTTCTTAGGTCCTTGACTTTTCCTTTAGTTAATTTCAAAAAAAAAAAAAAATTTTTTTCTTTTTTGAGACGGAGTCTGGCTCCTGTCACCCAGGCTGGAATGCTGTGGCATGATCTCAGTTCACTGTAACCTCCACTTCCCGGGTTCAAGCAATTCTTATGCCTCAGCCTCCTGAGTAGCTGGGACTACAGGCACCCGCCACCATGCCCAGCTAATTTTTGTATTTTCAGCAGAGACGGGATTTCATCATGTTGGTCAGGCTGCTCTCGAACTCCTGACCTAAGGTGATCCACCCGCCTCAGCCTCCCAAAGTGCTGGGATTACAGACATGAGCCACCACGCCTGGACTTTTCCCTTAGGTACTGATGGCTTCATCTTGGGCTAAGAGCTCTTAGGTATGACCTCAAAGAAGGAAACATAGCTGGGCAGTCCCAGCTATGTAGACAGCTCAGTCTGAGATGGGAGGATCACTTGAGCCCAGAAGTTCAAGGCAAGCCTGGGCAACATAGCAAGAGCCAAAAAAAAAAAAAAAACTAACTAAATTATAACAATAATTAAAAGACAAAAAGGGGAAAATATTATTCAGTCACTTTGAAGGCAGCATGGTCTGGGAGGGTGACTCATACCTATAATCTCAGCACTTTGGGAGGCTGAGATAAGAGGATCACTTGAACCCAGGAGTCCTAGAACCTGTCTCTTAAAAAAGAAAAAAAAAATGTAATCCCAGCACTTTGGGAGGCCGAGGCCGGTGGATCACGAGGTCGAGAGATCGAGACCAAACTGGTCAACATGGTGAAACCCCGTCTCTACTCAAAATACAAAAAATTAGCTGGGCATGGTGGTGCATGCCTGTAATCCTAGCTACTCAGGAGGCTGAGGCAGGAGAATTGCCTGAACCCAGGAGGCGGAGGTTGCAGTGAGCCGAGATCGCACCATTGCACTCCAGCCTGGGTAACAAGAGCGAAACTCTGTCTCAAAAAAAAAAAAAAAAAAGAAAAGAAAAAAAAATTAGCTGGGTATGGTGGCATGTGTCTTGTGATCCCAGCTACTCGGGAGGCTGAGGCAGGAAATAGCTTGAACCAGGGAGTTAGGGGTTGCAGTGAGTCAAGACTGCCCCACTGCACTCCATTCTGGCAACAGAGTAAGACTCTGTCTCAAAAAAAAAAAAAAAAGAAGGCAGCATGGAGTGGTAGAGAGCCAAGGGCTACGGGGCCATATGGCTGGCTCAGATCCTAGCCCTTTTATCACCTACATGAGTGTGGGTGAGGAATTCTCCCCTCAGAGCCTCAGTTTCCTAATCTGTAAGATGGGGCTAGTTGTGAGCATTCTCTGAGCGTTAGCAGAGTCTGCACATGCCAAGTGCTTAGCAAATCGGAGCTGATGCAGTTGCCTCCTCTGGCAGATTCTAAGGACAGTCTGCCTGGTTTTCTCGCAAACGGAAGCAAAACCCTTGCTTCCACTGTCTGAAATCCAATCAAACTCACCTTGGGGCTCTGGAAAAGATTTTGCCCCAGCTCCTCTCACCTCCTGCCTTCCATAGTGATCTGAAAATGACCAGCCTCTAAATCACAAGTGTTCAACAAATAACGAAGACTCCTGGGCCCCACCCCAGATTACATGCATCAGAATCCCGGCTGAGGCAGGGCCCAAGGATCTGCATTTGATTGAGCTGCCTGTGAGGATGCTGACACACAATAACATTTGAGAAGACCTGCTTAAATTTTTTTTTTAAGACAAAGTCTTGCTCTGTCACATTGGCTGGAGTGCAGTTGCGCGATCTCGGCTCACCACAACCTCCACCTCCTGGGTTCAAGTGATTCTTTTGCCTCAGCCTCCCAAGTAGCTGAGATTACAGAAGCCTACCGACCACACCCTGCTAATTTTTGTATTTTTAGTAGAGATGGGGTTTCACCATGTGGTTCAGGCTGGTCTCGAACTCCTGACCTAAGGTGATCTGCCCACCTCGGCTTCCCAAAGTGCTGGGATTACAGCCATGAGCCCCTGAACTGGCCAATATATTGTTAATTGGGGATAGGAAAAAAAAAAGCAAGATACTATACAGAGGTATAAAGTGCCAGTCTCTGTATTACTATTTTGTTTTATTTATTTCATTTTTTTGAGTCTCACTGCTGCCCAGGCTGGAATGCAGTGGTGCAATCACGGCTCACTGCATCCTTGACCTATCCGGCTCAAGTGATCCTCCCACCACTACCTCCCAAGTAGCTGGGACCACAGACATGTGCCACTATGCCTGGAGAATTAAAAAAATTTTTTTGTAGAGACAGGGTCTCCGTATGTTGCCCAGGCTGGTCTCAAACTCCTGGGCTCGAGTGATTCGTCCACCTGAGCCTCCCAAAGTGCTAGGATCTTAGGCATGAGCCACTGCACCCGGACTTTATTACTACTTTAAATATTTGCTTTCCTGCATAAGATATTTCTGAAACTGGGAGCAGTGGTTGCTTCCGGTAGGTAAAACTGGAGGATGGGGGTAGGAGGCAGGGATGCCCTGTTAGGTCTTTTTTTTTTTTTTTTGAGATGGAGTTTCACTCTTGTTACCCAGGCTGGAGTGCAATGGCACCATCTTGGCTCACTGCAACCTCGGCCTCCTTGGTTCAAGCAATTCCCCTGCCTCAGCCTCCCGAGTAGCTGGGATTACAGGCACGCACTACCATGCCCAGCTAATTTTTGTATTTTTAGTAGAGACGGGGTTTTACCATGTTGACCAGGATGGTCTTGATCTCTTGACCTCGTGATCCACCCACCTTGGCCTCCCAAAATGCTGGGATTATAGGCGTGAGCCACAACGCCTGGCCTCTGTTAGGTCATTTTAATCCTTAAAAACAACTGTACTCCAGCCATTGCACTCCAGCCAGGGAGACAAACAAACAAAACACATGCAGAAACTCCAGCCTTGTGGCCTGGGAGTAGGAGGAAGAGGCCGTGCATTCTTCTCAGTGCCTGAGAGCATGGGGTTGGCATGCATGCCATGAGGCCTGGCTGGTGGCAGTGCGGGCGCTTCTGTCCCGTTCTCATTGTTCCCCTCAGAGCTCACTGCAACAGACATTTGAGCCAGGGGTGGCATCAAGAGGCCGAAGAGCCCACAGCCAGGGTTATCAGCTCTGCAAATGAGGTCAGCTACACACCTCTGCATTTGAAGAACAACAAAAACCACCCAAGTCCCAACCCACGCCTGTTTCAGTAGCCTCGGTGTAAAGGGAGCAGGAGGGTAAGTCTTCCTCCTGAACAGGGCAGGGAGAAGAACTTGTCTTTCTGGTTGCACTCTCCCTGGCCCTGTCTTCCCAAAGCTGGAGAATCCCAGACTTTTCTTTGCATTTTAGTTTGTCTCTACCTGCATGTTTGGGGTGAGAGTCACGCGATGGGTGAGCTGGCTTGTCACGGGCACACGTGGGAGTGTGTGGAGAGGGTACATGTCCTTCCCGAGGAGCACAGCCAACAGAGCACTTGCCTGTGGGGTTATCTGGCCTCGACTTGCCCCTGCAGAGATCTGAGCAGGTGTGGCTGGGCCTTGGCTCCAAGCAGAGGAGCAAGGTGGCAGGGGAAGAGGGCTGGGACCAGGAGACACCTGGGGTGTTACCAGAGTCCTGAGGCTGAGCCATTGGGGGTGTGTGGGTAGGGGTGGCCACACCCTCAGGCTCAGGGTTTGGGCCTGCCCAGAGCAAGCACAACTCAGGAAGGTGAGGGTGGGGAAATCACTTGCATGCCTGTGTATTAACAGCTCGTGATGGCTTTCAGAGGCCACAGAGTATCATGGAACAGGCCGACCTGGATTTGAATTCTGCTTTGCTGCTTACTAGCTGTGCAACTCTGCAAAGGCACTTGTTTGCCCTCGGCCTCAGTTTTCTCATCTGTAAAGTGGAGATCACACCAGCCCTGGTATGAGCCCAGCAAAGATGTATGTGAATATGGCACTCATCATCACCCCACTTTGTGCCCTCCCCTTGGCTCAATCTGATGCAGCCTCACAGGCCCTCTTTCTGGTCTATCACCCAGCCGAGGGCCTTTGCTCTTACTTTCAGGCCTTCCCAGACCACCATGTCCATGTGGGTTATGTGCCCTTCACAGTCCTCACATCCAGTATCTCTCAGCATTAGTGTCTCTCGAGCGCCCCCTATAGGCCAAGCACTATCCCATGGGCTTTTTTTTTTTTTTTTTTTGGAGAAAGCTTGAGTGCAGAGGCTCGTGATTATAGCTCACTGCAGGCTCAACCCTGAGTAGCTGAGCCTACATGCATGTGCCATCACAACTAGCTAATTTTTAAAAATTTGGGCTGGGCGTGGTGGCTCACGCCTGTAATCCCAGCACTTTGGGAGGCCGAGGTGGGCAGATCACATGAGTTCAGGAGTTCAAGATCAGCCTGGCAAACATGGTGAAACCCTGTCTTTCAGGCCGGGCGCGGTGGCTCACACCTGTAATCCCAGCACTTTGGGAGGCCGAGGCGGGTGGATTATGAGGTCAAGAGATCGAGACCATCCTGGTCACCATGGTGAAACCCTGTCTCTACTAAAAATAAAAAAATTAGCTGGGCATGGTAGCGCGTGCCTGTAATCCCAGCTACTCAGGAGGCTGAGGCAGGAGAATTGCTTGAACCCAGGAGGCGGAGGTTGCGGTGAGCCGAGATTGCGCCATTGCACTCCAGCCTGAGTAACAAGAGCAAAACTCCACCTAAAAAAAAAAAAAAAAAAAAAAAAGAAACCCTGTCTCTACTAAAAATACAAAAATTAGCCAGGTGTGGTTGCATGCCTGTAGTCCCA
This sequence comes from Leontopithecus rosalia, assembly GCA_028533165.1. Lineage (NCBI taxonomy): Eukaryota > Metazoa > Chordata > Mammalia > Primates > Cebidae > Leontopithecus > Leontopithecus rosalia. The sequence goes on along the minus strand of CM052668.1, from coordinate 26,675,609 downwards.
GCTACTCGGGAGGTTGAGGCACAAGAATAGTTTGAACCCAGGAAGCAGAGCTTGCAGTGAGCTGAGATCATGCCACAGTACTGCAGTCTGGGAAACAAGAACGAAACTCTGTCTCAAAAAAAAAAAAATGTGTTGAGGTCTTGCTATGTTGCCTAGGCTGGTCTTGAACTCCTGGGCTCAGGTGATCCTCCGGCCTAAGTCTCGGAAAGTGCTGAGAGCCACCAGCACTCTACAGACATGAGCCGCTTACTGGGTCTGGCCTGTCTTATGTGCTTTACAAGTTTAAACTCCTTCAACTTCACAAACGCTCTCATTTTACAAATGAGGAAACCCGCGTACAGGGTGATGAGGCCACTTCCCTAGGGTCGCAGGTAACAAGAGGAAGAGCTGGGATTCAAATCAAGACAGCCTCGCTGCAGAGCCTGCCTCCCCCTCTGTAATCTGAAATCATCTCATGCATTTACTTGTGTACTGTTTGTCTCCCCTGGCCCACTGGGGCCTCACTCCATGAGGCCAAGGCCTCGGCTGTCCTCTGTGCACTGTTTCCAGAGATGGGAACACGGTGGGTCTCTCTCACTGGTCACTCCTGGAGGCTGCTAGGGACCAACTCATTATTCTGAAAACTGTATTTATCTTGCCTTCCTTGTACAAATTATACCTCCGGGTAACTAAACAGTTACTGAAGGAAAGCTCTTTTTAGAAGCCTTCCAGCCAATACATGAAGAAGGAACAACAGAACGAAGATGGCGCTTGTCTGCATCTGCAACCCGTCATGAAATGATGGATCTAGGCAACATCTAGCAGTGGCTGCCAGGCCGTGAATCAGGGCTGAAGGGGACATGTGGCGATGGCCAGGGCTGCTGTCTGAAGCCTCTGCTTACCCTTAGTGTCACTTGCAGAGGGACATGAGACACACAATGCTTTCTCACAGACGCATACCTAGGAGTGCTGTGGCTGAAAGATATCTAGCTGGGGCCTGAGCAAGCTGCCATCTTTGACTCTAGTTTACAGAAAATCCCAGTGGTGGAGCAACAGGCTAACGGACACCATGGGGAGACCACCAGCTAAAGCCAGGAAGAGGAGGCTCTAAGGACAGGTGACCTGGTTTCTTTCCAAAATTAACTACAAGGAAAAGGCCAGGCACCGTGGCTCACGCCTGTAATCCCAGCACTTTGGGAGGCTGAGGCAGGTGCATCATGAGGTCATGAGTTCAAGACCAGCCCGGCCAAGATGGTGAAACCCCATCTCTACTAAAAATACAAAAATTAGCCAGGTGTGGTGGTGTGCGCCTGTAATCCCAGCTGCTTGGGAGGCTGAGGCAGAGAAGTTGCTTAAACCTGGGAGGCGGAGGTTGTAGTGAGCCGAGATTGTGTCACTGTCCTCCAGCCTGAGCAACAGAGCAAGCTCCGGCTCAAAAAAAAAAAAGAAAAAGAAAAGAAATTACTGTTAAGGTGATTAACATGAGCCAGGTGAGGTGGCTCATGGGTGTAATTCTAGCGCTTTGGGAGGCTCAGGCAGGCAGATAACTTGAAGTCAGGAGTTCGAGACCAGCCTAGGCAACATGGTGAAACCCTATCTCTACCAAAAAATCCAAAAATTAGCTAGCTGGGTATAGTGGCACAGGTCTGTAGTCCCAGCTACTGCTGAGACTGAGGCAGGAGAATCACTTGAACCGGGGAGGCGGAGGTTGCACTGAACCAAGATGGTGCCACTGCACTCTAGCCTGGGCAACAGAGGTCAGGAATTCAAGACCAGCCTGAGCGACATGGTGAAACCCCGACTCTACTAAAAATACAAAAAAATTAGCCGGGTGGTGGTGGGTGCCTATAGTCCCAACTACTTGGGAGTCTGAAGCAAGAGAATCACTTGAACCTGGGAGGTGGAGGTATCAGTGAGCTGAGATCCCGCCACCATACTCCAGCCTGGGCAATAGAAACAAAAGAAATAAGTCACCTACCATACCTACCAGCTTCCCACTGCTCCTGGAATAAAACCCAAACTGCTCCATGGCCCATGAAGCCCACACCATCTGCCTGGTCACCTCTCTGTCCTTTGCTCTTAGCTCACTCCTGCTCACTTTGCTCCAGCCACATGGGCCTCCCTGCACTCCAGGAACGCGCCACCCATGTACACTGGGGAGGCTGTGCCCTGCCCAGCTCCCATCTGGAGTCTGCTGGCCAGAAAACCATATGGCTGCCTCCCTGTGGAGCCTCAAAGAGCCTTCTCTGCCTGCAATGGCGCCGCAGCCCCTTCGTTACCCTGATTTAATTTCCTTCTGAGACTTCGCGCTACCTGATCCTGTAAGACACACCTTTCTTCACTGCCTGTCTCTCCCTGTAGAACACAAACTGCAAGGGATCAGGCACTTTGCCGTAGTCACTTTGAACAGAGCTTGCACATCGTAGGGGCTCAATAAACACGTACTGAACAAATGAATGAAGTGTGGTGTGCCCACAGGCAAGTGACTGTTAACATTGTGTGCTTCGGGCAGAAAACGGGAAGAATGCTGCTCTCCCTCACAGGGCGGCCACGGAGATGACATGGGCTCATGCCCGTATGAAGGAATCAACCAGTGACTGGCTTACAGTAAGTGCTCTGTAGATGTGCCCTCTCTCTCCTGTCACTGTTGCCGCTATTCCTGCTGAGAAGCGCCTACTTATCCCCTTGTCTATTGGGACGTCAAATGACAGTACCAGGGAGGCCTCAGGCCAGCGCTCTGGGAGCTGCCACCCACACCCGGATGAAAGGTGGAGGTCCTTACCTCCGGGGCGTGCCGTCCTCAAAAGGCGGGATGATGACCACCTTCACGGTGACAGAGGTGCGCAGTAAGTCAATCATCTGGTCGTGGGTCAGCGTGACCACGGCCACCTTGCAGATCTCCACCAGTCGGCTGCCCTGCCGGAGGCCGGCCTGCCAGGCAAACCCGTAGTCCTCAACCTCAGCCACTGTGCCGTCGTACTTCACATGGAAGCCCAGCTGCCCGAGCCCGTTCCGCCGCAGCGTCATGTCCACCGTCTCCCAGCCATTGGTCATCACCTGTAGGCAACAGGCAGCACTGAGCCTCAGAAGCTGTATGCATCAGCTCCTCTGGAAGACCCCTGGTCAGATTCCCCACTTTGAGGCAGAAAACCTGCCATCTCCAACCTTCTCCTGCAATGGCCGGGGACCTGCAGGGGGAACATGCACCTGGTCCCAGCCTGGCTTCCTGATTTCTGGAGGGGACATGTGGGTATGTGACTCTGTGGCTTACAACCTTGCAGAGACCATGGCAATCATGAGCTATCGCTCCAAAGGCCCTGACCTCCCTCCTTCCTAGGGTCTAGTAGGACTGCACTTCTTGGCTCTCTTGTGATTGGATGGGACCAATGAGTTGAGAGTGGTACTGGCATCTCCTCTGGGCTGAGGTATTTGTTTATTTATTTATTTATTTATTTTTGAGACAAAGTCTCCATCTGTTGCACTAGTGCAATCTCAGCTCACTGCAACATCTGCCTCCTAGGATCAAGTGATTCTCCTGCCTCAGCCTCCTGAGTAGCTGGAATTATAGGCATATACTACCACGCCTGGCTAATTTTTGTATTTTTAACAAAGATGGGTTTCGTCACATTGGCCAGGCTGGTCTCAAACTCCTGACCTCAGGTGATTCACCGGCCCCAGCCTCCCAAAGTGCTAGGATTATAGGCATGAGCCACTGCACCCGGCATTATTTAATTTATTTATTTATTGAGGCAGAGTTTATTTCTTCATTGGGGCAGAGTTTCACTCTTGTTACCTAGGCTGGAGTGCAATGGCACAATCTTGGCTCACTGCAATGTCTGCCGCCTGGGTGCAAGCGATTCTCCTGCCTCAGCCTCCTGAGTAGCTGGGATTACTATGATGCCCAGGCTTGTCTCAAACGCCTGGCCTCAAGAGATCCTCCTACCTCTGCATTTTTTTATTCTTTCCCATCTTATTACTACAGCAAAACCCTCAGGAAGGGGATCAGTGCCTTTATAAGAGGCCCAACGTGGTGGCTCATGCCTGTAATCCCACCTACTTGGGAGGCTGAGGCAGGAGAATTGTTTGAATCTGGGAGGTGGAGGTTGCAGTGAGCCGAGGTTGTGCCACTGCACTCCAGCCTGGGGAAAGGGGCCCTCACCAGATACTGAACCTGCTGGTTCCTTTATCTTGGACTTCCTGGCCTCCAGAACTGTGAATAAATATATTTCTCTTGCTTATAAGCTACCTATCTAAGGTATTTTATAATATTCAGGCTAAATGGACTAAGACATGTAACTTCAATACTGTTGTAACGCAGGCTGAGTGCAGTGCCTCATGCCCGTAATCTCAGAACTCTGGGAGGCCAAGGCAGGAGGACTGCTTAAGCCCAGGAGTTCAAGATGAGCCTGAGCAACATAGCAAGACCTTGCCTCTTCAAAAAAAAAAAAAAATTAGCTGAGCATGGTGGCATATGCTTGCAGTCTCAGCTCTACACACCTACCTGGGAGGCTGATGCTGCAGTGAGCTAGGACTGTGCCACTGCACTTCAGCCTGGGTGACAGAGTAAGACCTTGTCTTTAAAAATTAAACTTGGCCAGGCGCGGTGGCTCACGCCTATAATCCCAGCACTTTGGGAGGCCAAGGCGGGTGGATCATGAGGTCAAGAGATCGAGACCATTCTGGTCAACAAGGCGAAACCCCGTCTCTACTAAAAATGCAAAAATTAGCTGGGCATGGTGGTGCGCACCTGTAGTCCCAGCTACTCAGGAGGCTGAGGCAGGAGAATTGCTTGAACCCAGAAGGCAGAGGTTGTGGTGAGCCGAGATCGTGCCATTGCACTCCAGTCTGGGTAACAACAGCAAAACTCTGTCTCAAAAAAAAAAAATTAAAGTTAAGGGTGCAGTGGCTCACGCCTGTAATCCCAGCACTTTGTGAGGCTGAGGCAGGCAGATCACGAGGTCAGGAGTTTGAGACTAGCCTGGCCAACATGGTGAAACCCCATTTCTACTACATATGCAAAAAATTAGCGGGGCATGGTGGTGCGCACCTGTAGTCCCAGCTACTCGGGAGGCTGAGGCAGGAGAATTGCTTGAACCCAGAAGGCAGAGGTTGCGGTGAGCTGAGATCGTGCCATTGCACTCCAGTCTGGGTAACAACAGCGAAACTCCGTCTCAAAAAAAAAAAAAAGAAAAATTAGCTGGGTGTGGTGGTACACACCTGTAATCCCAGTTTCTCAGGAGGTTGAGGCAGGAGAAGTGCTTGCACCCAGGACTCGGAGGCCGCAGTGAGCTGAGATCGCACCAATGCACTCCAGCCTGGGAGACAGAGCGAGACTCCATCTCGAAAATAAATAAAATAAAATTGCTTTGAAAGGAAAGGTGCTGCTCAGTGCCTCAAAAGAGAACGCTGTGGCTAGATTTGTCCTAGCCCATTACTTTGCTCTGGGAGTCAAAATTCTTCCCTTTGAAGCTGTCCCTCGTGTCCAAGGAGTTTGGCTGTGGGTTATAAAGCAAAGTCCTGGGTGTCTGTGCCCACAACCAGTTAGGCCACACCAGCCCTCAGCATCCTGGGCTGTTCCCCTTGGAAGGCCCAACCTTTCATAGAGTCCAGAGAGAGCAGGCAACAGCTCAACAAACACTGCTGTGGCAAGGCCTGCCAACGCCGTGTTTTCCATTTCTGCCCCCGTCCCCCACCGCCTTTCAATAATTAGGCCCAGGCTCCTCTGTAAAACAGAGTTTTGATGGGCACGTGGCCATCTAGTTGGGAACCACATTTCTCTGCTTCCTTTGTAGCTGGGTATGGTCATATGACTCAGTTTTGGCCAACAGGATATGAAGTGATGAAACGTCTACCTCTTGTTCTTTCTTCTTCTTCTTCTTTTTTTTTTTTTAAGAGACAGTTTTGCTCTTGTTGCCTAGGCTAGAGTACAGTGGCCCGATTTTGGCTTACTGCAACCTCCGCCTCCTGGGTTCAAATGATTCTCCTGCCTCGGCCTCCTGAGTAGCTGGGATTACAGATGCCAGTCACCACGCTCAGCTAATTTTTGTATTTTTAGTAGAGACAGGGTTTTACCACGTTGGCCAGGCTGGTCTTGAACTCCTGACCTCAGGTGATCTGCCTGCCTCGGCCTCCCAAAGTGTTGGGGTTACAGGCATGAGCCACTGCACTCGACCTTTTTTTTTTTTTGATAGAGATGGGTTCTCACTCTGTTGCCCATGCTAGTCTTGAACTCCTGACCTCAAGCAATCCTCCCAGCTTGGCCTCCCAAAGCTCTAGGATTACAGGCATGAGATACAGCACCCAGCCAAAATCCTCTAAATCAGGGGTGTCCCATCTTTCAGCTTCCCTGGGACACACTGGAAGAAGAACTGTCTTGGAGCTGGACGTGGTGGCTCACATCTCTAGTCCCAGCACTTTGAGAGGCTGAGGCCAGTGGATTGAGGCCAGGAGTTTGAGACCAGCCTGGCCAACACAGCGAAACTCTGTCTCTACCAAAAATACAAAAAATGAGCCAGGCGTGGTATTGCATGCCTGTAATCCCAGCTACTTGGTAGGCTGAGGCATAAGAATCACTTGAACCTGGGAGGCTAAGGTTGCAGTTAGCCGAGATCATGCCACTGCACTCCAGCCTGGGCAACAGAGTAGACTCTGTCTCAAAGAAAAGAAAAATTGTCTTGGGCCACACATAAAACACTAATGATAGCTGATAAGCTAAACACACACACACACACACACACACACACACACACACATACATACACACACACAAACTAATAATTTTATAATATTTTAAGACATTATGAGTTTATAAACTCAGTTTATGAATTTGTGTTAGGTGCCATTCACAACTGTCTTGGGCTACAGGCTGGACAAGCTTGCTCTGAATGTTAAACTTTGGTAACTAACTAAATATGTCTGGGGCTGTATCCAACCCGTGGAGTTGAGACCTTCTCCTTGTCTATCTAACACCCTCTGATAGGTTCTCCTGGCACACTCCACACCCCCCTTTTAAGCTCTTGGCACTTTTAATTGCGTGTTTAATACCTGTCCCAGATAGGAGCCCCATGAAAGTAGGTCTGGGCGTGTTATGGTCACCACTATGTCCCAGCACTGCCCAGGCCAAGGCCAGGCACATAATAACACTCATTCAATTAGCAAAAGATGGGATACGCTTGAACCCAGGAGGTAGAGGTTGCAGTAAGTGGAGATCACACTACTACATTCCAGCCTGGGCACAGAGAGAGACTCCATCTCAAAAAAAAAAAAAGAAAGAAAACCACACACACAAAATAACAAATGATGGGACACCATTAGTTCAGGAAGTCTGGGGAAGTCGGGTCAGCTGCTGGAGAGATTCTGAAATCTGCTCCCTGTGGGTGCTTCACAAAGAGAGAGACTTGCTGTCATGAGTCACTCAGGAAGGGCCTGCCCCTTCATGGGAGATGGCTTCTGTCACCATTCCCTTGCCCACTGGTTCCCCAGCAGGCTCTGGGGCGTTGAGATTGGCAGTGGGTTGGGGGTATCACTGTGGAAATGTGCTCAAAAAGGATTCTACCAACAGTAGGCACGGGGGTGGGTGTGGGACAGAGTGGCACAGTGAGGATGTGGGTAAAACATGTCACCTGGCATGGTGCCTGCTCAAGAAACTCGAGCTGCTGTCAAGATTAGGGGAGGTGGAGTAGCCTAGTGTTTAAGAACCCAGGCTCGGTTGGATGTGGTGGCTCACCCCTGGAATCCCAGCACTTGTGGGAGGCCGAGGTGGGTAGATCACTTGAGGCCAGGAGTTTAAGACCAGGTTGGCCAAAATGGCAAAACCCTCTCTCTACTAAAAATGCAAAAATTAGCCAAGCATGGTAGAGGGTGCCTGTAATCCCAGCTACTCGGGAAGCTGTGGCAGGAGACTCACTTGAACCTGGGAGGTGGAGACTGCAGTGAGCCGAGATGTCACTACTGCATTCCAGCCTGGGTGACAGAGCAAGACTCTGTCTCAAAACAACAACACAACAACAACAACAACAACAAAACCCAAAGGCTCTTTGGGGTCTGGGCAAGTCCAGGTCTCTGTGGGCCTCAGTTTCCTCATCTGTGAAGTGAGGATGAGAACGGTATCTACCTCAAGGCGCTGAGCAGGGTCTGATGCACAGCTGGCGCCCACTCGACGCTCGCTACTGCAGCCCCTGCAGGGTAGGGTGCATTCGTGCCCACGCTCGGGTCCTGCTCACTCAGCAGCTACTGTGCACCAGATGCTGGCCTGGGTGCTGAGGACACAGCAGTGAACAGATAACACACAGTGCACGGCAGATGGTGGTGAAGCAGGCAAAGCAGGGGAGTGTGCTCCAAGCCAGTGTGTGTAGGGGTGCAATCTTGGATAACAAGGCCACAGTGACAAGGTGACATGTGACCAAAGGCCTGTAGGAGGAAAGAGAGTGAGCCATGTGGTTATCAGAGAATTGTTCCAGCGAGAGGCACAGGGGTAAAAAGGCCCTGAGGCCGGACGCCTCCAGAGCACACACATGAAATCCCAGAGGTCTGCATGGCTGGGGCAGAAAGCAACAGTGAGATGAGGTCAGAGAAGTCAACAGGAAGCCAGATCACACCAGGCCTCGAGTTTCTATAAGGCCCCAGCCTTTAACCTACAGTGACCTGAGGGTTTACAGCAGAAAGGTGATGTGATCAGACTGCTCTCACTACCATGTTGAGAACAGGCTACAGAAAAGCAAAGGTAGGGGCAAGAAGGACCAGAAAGGACACCACTGCAAGTGTCTGGGAGATGCCAGGGTGGCTGGCGTCTGCCCATGGAAGTGGAGCTGATGAATGTGGGCATGAGGGAGAATGGAGCCCAGGCTGATGCCAAAGCTGTGACATCAGTAAACAGAGGGATGCACTTGACTTTTTTTTCCTAAAACCTTACTTGAGTAGAGATTTCTGTTTTAGGAGCTCAGGAAACCTCTGAGAGGAATGGGGAGGAACACAGGAGTTTGCTTTTGTTTGTTTGTTTTGAGCTGGAGTCTTGCTCTGTCACCCAGGCTGGCATCCAGTAAGGCTCACTCTCAGCTCACTGCAACCTCTGCCTCTTGGGTTCAAGCAATTCTCCTCCCTCAGCCTCCCAAGTATCTGGGATTACAGGCACATGCCACCATACCTGGCTAATTTTTGTATTTTTAGTAGAGACAGGGTTTCACCATATTGGCCAGGCTGGTCTCAAACTCCTGACCTGAAATGATCTGCCCACTTCAGCCTCCCAAAGTGCTGGGATTATAGCCGTCAGCCACCGCACCTGGCCACTTTTTAATTTGTTTTTTTTTTTTGAGTCAGGATCTTGCTCTGTTGCCAAGGCTGGAGTGCAGGTGTGATCACAGCTCATTGCAGTCTCAAACTCCTGGGGTCAAACAATTATCCCACTCAGCCTCCTGATCAGTTGAGACCACAAGTGTGCACCACCATGCCTGGCTAATTAATTTTTAATTTTTTTTTTTTTTTTTTAGAAATGGGGTCTCGCTATGTTGCCCAGGCTAGTCTGAAACTCCTGGGTGCAAGCAATCCTCCCTCTTTGGCCTCTCAAAGTGTTGGGATTATAGGCATAAGCCACTGCACCCAGCAATACAGAATGATTCTTGCTCCTGCTTTTCAGGTGAAGAAACTGAGTCACAAAGAAGCTAAATAACTTGGCTCAAGGTCATGCAGTTGGTAAGTGGCAGTGCTGGGACTTGAAGCCAGGCCTTCTGACACTAGGGCTTGACACTTGCTCTCAACTGCTGTGTTGTATGCTATCTCTATTTAGCATGCATGGTATGCCATTCTGCTAAGCCCACTGCAGAGGTAATCACTGACCACAGTGTTCTTTCTTGTGGAGCTTAGATGTGGCCTAAGTACTTCTCAGCACAATGCTTCAGGCAGACAGCAACTAAGGTGTCACCAATCTGCCACTCTTGGTTTGCCCACGAGGAGTTTAGGGGAAGCTTTCTACCCAGACTGTGAGTCTTTGTCTTTTAATAGGGCAAGTTAAGCCATTCACATTTACTGTGATTACTAACATGGAATTTATTCCTGCCAAATAATTTTAGGTTCCTTTGTGCTTTCTTATATTTTTTCCCTCCTTTTACCGCTGCCCTGTCCTTTAATGATTTGGACATTTTTCATCCTATTTTAATTATTTTAGAAAGTACTCTTATACTTTTTTTTTTTTTTTGAGACAGGGTCTCATTCAGTTGCCCAGGCTGGAGTGCAGTGGTGTGATCTCAGCTCATTGCAGCCTCAACCTCTGGGGCTCAAACAATCCTCCTACCTCAGCCTCTCGAGTAGCTGGGACTACAGGCATGCACCACCACACTTTGCTAATTTTCTTTCTTTTTTTTTTTTTTTTGTAGACAGGGTCTCACTATGGTTACCCAGGTTGGTTTGGAATCCCTGAGCTCAAGCAATCCACATGCCTCAGCCTCCTAAAGTTCTGGGATTGCAGGCATGAGCCACAGTGCCCAGCTTACATTTTTAACCTTAACTTAAACTTTCTATCAACGTCCAAGATTATTAAGTATGTCTCTTGTCCTTCCAAGGTAATAGCATAAACAGCCTCAGATCCCTGGCACAAACCTTCCAGAGGAAGAACCTAGCTGCAGAATCCACATGATGTCTAGTGTGTCTGTGACAACTGTGATTCTCTTGGGACCAGTGAGTGTCTTAGCCTAACTGACTGGGCTAAGGAAGTATTTCAGTGGTTCCTGAGACTGTAACCATACCAACCACTGCCCCATCGCTGGGCTCTCTCCCTTACCTTCAGTCTCTGCACAATCTCCCTTATGTCCTCCACAGAGCCCTCTGCCGCCTGTAAGAAGATGTGGTCCCCTCGCCCATAGAAGATTTTGAGTGTGGAGGAGTCTGGGGTCCAGCCAATGACATCCCCGCAGTAGCAGTTGAATACCACCTCCTTGGTGCGTAGGTCCAGGAGCACCACAAACTCATTGGAAATTCCCAAAATGCAGTCAATTTCCAGCCCCTGGGCGTAGTCTTGAGCCACCACCCTCCAGGCGATGGCCCCCGCGCTGTGCTGCTCAGCGCCGGCCCGCGCTTTTGTCTTTTCCTTCTTCTTGGAGGTCAGGGAGATGAGGTTGAATTTGCCCGTGGAGTCGATGGGGGTGTTGGAGACACAGTTTTCAGCCAGGTCCTTGAGATACTCCTGGCGGGTCCTGGTGGCCATGGTGTGGAACTTGTCGGACTTGTGCGCAGCGTTCTCGGCGTTAATCACCTTGGCCAGCAAGAAGTCTCTGAAGACGTCGGATTTGCGGAATGTGGTTCCGCTGGGGATGGGGGGGCCGAAAGGAGGAGCGTCTTTGGATCGGGTCACAGCCATACTGTGGAGGGAGAGATTATTTAGACAGTGGGAAGAAATGTACTCAGACAATTCAGAAAGAAAATATTTTATAAAAAAATAGGAATAGAGTTTTCTTTTGTTTGTTTTGTTTCATGGAGACAGGTCTCACTCTGTCACCCAGGCTGGAGTGCAGTGTTATAACCATAGCACACTGCAGCTTTGACCTCCTAGCCTCAAGCAATCCTTCTGCCTCAGCCTCCCAAATAGCTGAGACTGTAGGCTCACACCACCATGCCCAGCCAATTTTGTTTATTTTTTGTTGAGACGAGGTCTCAAACTCCTGGTCTCAAGCCATCCTACCTCCTGGGCTTCCCAAAGTGTTGGGATTACAGGTGTGAGTCACCACAACCTGGTCAAACGGTTTCCTTCTAAAGAATGAAAGTCCACATCTAATTAGTAAGTTGCTGGCTAACCAGATTAGAAATCTAATAAAATGTGGGCCAGGCCAGGTGGCTCATGCCTGTAATCCCAACACTCTGGGAGGCTGAGGCAGGTGGATCACCTGAAGTCAGGAGTTCTAGACCAACTTGACTAAAATGGTGAAACCCCATCTCTACTAAAAATACAAAAATTAGCCAGGCATGGTGGTGGGCACCTGTAGTTCCAGCTACTTGGGAGGCTGAGACAGGAAAATTGCTTAAACCCGAGAGGTGGAGATTTCAGTTAGCCAATATGGTGCCACTGCACTCCAGCCTAGGTGACAGAGCAAGACTCTGTCTCAAAAAAAGAGGTCACCGGGCGTGGTGGCTCAAGCCTGTAATCCCAGCACTTTGGGAGGCTGAGGCAGGTGGATCACGAGTTCAAGAGATCAAGACCATCCTGGTCAACATGGTGAAACCCCGTCTCTACTAAAAATACAAAAAAGTTAGCTGGGCATGGTGGCACATGCCTGTAATCCCAGCTACTGAGGAGGCTGAGGCAGGAGAATTGCCTGAACCCAGGAGGCGGAGCTTGCGGTGAGCCGAGATCATGCCATTGCACTCCAGCCTGGGTAACAAGAGCGAAACTCTGTTTCAAGAAAAACAAAAAGAGGTCTCAGGGCACATACACATACTGTATAAAGCAGATGTTTGAACATCCTCTGACATCAAAGGGTAATTCCCCAAGGACTGTCCAACGTCAGGTATTCTTGTTTTAAATACACATACACTGTATAGCAGATCAGATTACAGTCTGGCAAAAATTCCCTCCCTCCTCTGTACCTTCGCAGGCAGGCACATCCCGCGGATCTTGGTCATGAGACGTGATTTGGCCAATGGCTTCTAAGTAAAGGCTTGAAGAGAGTGTGTTTGTTTGTGTGTGTGTGTCTGTGTGTGTCTGTGTGTGTGTGTGTGTGTTGAGGTAGGGGGACTGCCTCCTAAGCTCCTGCCATCACTGTGGGATAAACAGACCCCAAGTAGTCTACTGGTCCCAGAAGATGAGAGACCCCTGGATCAGACGTGGAACCAAGTCCATCCAGACTCCAGCAGACCCGCAGATGTGTGAGCCAGAAAGAAATGTCAATCTTGTCACTGAGCTCTGGAGCAGTTTGTTACATAGCTTTATTGCAGGAATAGCTGACTGATGCAGAATGTTTACAAGGTTCAATTCTTTCAAACATTTGAGTGACATAAGTATACTTTTTGTAAGTCATCTCAACAAAGGTTATTTTGAAAATTCATTGTATTGCTCTGGTAGATCTGAGGTTTAAAGAAGAAAAAAAATGTAAAAAGGAAATCATTGTAACAGGAAGTTAGAATGGCACTCTTCCTGCTTGGTTTTGAGTGGGCAGGGCTGGGAGGAGGAGAAGGGCAAGGTGCAGAAGCAGAGGTATAACCAGGCTCCCCACGCATCGAGGCTTCTGGGCGGAAGGAGGCCTGAACCAGGACAGGGAGAAGATCCGTTGATTTGGAGATTTGAGGAATGTCTTGGATGCGATGCTCTGATGACCAAATTAAATAGAGGCTCAGTGGCCTTTCGGCAGACTATTGCTAAAAGTGCGCAAAAAGGCCAAGGCACCTGCTAGAATGTTCACCCAGGACAAGTGAGTTATGTTCTGTTTCCTTTATTATTATTATTTTTTGAGATGGAGTCTCGCTTTGTCACCCAGGCTGAAGTGTAGTGGTGTGATCTCAGCTCACTGCAGCCTCCAGCCCCCGGGTTCAGTCAGTTCTCCCACCTCAGACTTCCAAATAACTGGGATTACGGGCGTCTGCCACCATGCCCAGCTAATTTTTGTATTTTTAGTAGAGACAAGGTTTTACTATGTTGGCCAGGCTGGTCTCGAATTCCTGGCCCCAAGTGATCTACCTGCTTCAGCCTCCCTAAATGCTGGGATTACAGGGGTGAGCCACCATGCCCAGCCTGTTTTTTCCATTTCTTAATGGCACAAGGTGATGTAAATGAGTGAGCAATAAGTTAATTACATGTTCCTAAAAGTGCATGGTATTTTCATCCTTGATTAAAACTTCTATTTGTCAGTACAGTGTCTCTTCCAACCATCTGCAGGACAATTTAAAAAGTAGAGATTATGGATGAAAAATACTCCATGAAACTCAAACCCAAGGCCATACTTGCTCAGGTTTTGTTGATTCCCTCCCCTTACCCCCCAAATCCTGACAAGGGCGACACTTATCCACTTGTTTGACAAGCATTTCCTGGACTCCCACGATCTAGACTAACTTCTAGTCTAGGAGGAGGGACGTGAAATCAACACAGAGATAAACTCATAAAAAGGAAAGGGAACAGGGCATGTTACGACAGAGGGAGAGGAGGACCTGACTTGGACCAGGAGAATCTGGGAGGGCCTCTCTGAGGAAGTGACGATGAAGCTGGGATCTAAGGGCTGAGTGGAACCAGAGGAAGAGCTGAGGGAGAGTGCTGTGGGCAGGGGGCACAGCACAGGTAGCAGCCAACTAGAGAAGGCCAGGGTGAGGTCACCAGGGGCCAGGCCACAAAGGGCCTTGGTACATTAGCATTTCCCATCCTCATCATGAGAGCAGGCAACCATTTAATGGTCTGATCTGATGGTGAAACCATTCCCTGTCTGCCTTTCTCTGTGCTCTCTGCAGGAGAAGGAAGTTCTCTCCAGCTGTGTTACCTGGGTTCCTGTGCTCTTTGGCTTCCAGCTGAGTTTGGCCAATGGGAAGCACTGGCAGGAGATGGGAAGGCGGGAGGAGAGAGACTGGAGTACTTATTTCTCTTCCTTCCTCCCTTCAGGACTGATGATATCGTCAATGGCTGTCATCTTTGGTCCCTTACAGCCGCTGCTCCTGTTACGCCACCCTTCTCCCAGGGCCACAGCTCTCACCAGCTTTCAGAAACTCCTTCCATCTCCCTCTGGGCCCATCAAGCCTTGGGGGTGGGTGAAGGCTCCTGCCCTGGCTAGCTCCCCAGATGCAGCACCTTCCCATGTGGTTCCTGCAACCTCCCCACACTTCTGTCAATGGCCTGTGTGGTTTTCCATCAACTCCCTTTAGTTAAATCCTTAAGGGAGATCTGCTTCTTGCTGGGTTCCTGATGGAGGCAGGTGCTGACAGAGGGACAACTGACTGGCAATTGGCAGAGACCAGTATGGCTGCCTCAGGAAGAATGGACTGGAGGACAGAACATGTGCAGGAGACCAGTGTGGGAGCTACTGTGGGACCCCAGCCCATCAGGCCAGATCCCTCGCTCTCCATCTCTGGCAGACTCTCTAATGGCCCTTCACACCCCAGGAGTGTCATGTGGCCAGGTGATGCCCTGGGCTTAGTGGATTCCCCAGCACAGGTACTCAATGCTGACTAAAGTAATGGTTTCAACATGGACAGACGAAATAGGTTTCTACCAAGGTATGGTGGGCAGAGGTTTAACAGAAAAAGGCATTTCCAGTACACACATTCTTCAAAGAAGGCCACACACACCAGGCAGACTTTCTTCCGCGGGAAATCTTGTGGACAGGGCCTTACCCCAGGCAGAGGGATGGATGAGATGACCTCCCCTGTCCCTCACGCTACTGAATGGGGTGGTCAGATTGCGCTTTACAGAGGTGAAGAGCTTTGCAACTTCTTTATTTAACACTTAGCTGCTTACAGAGACAGCTTTTCCTATATTCCTGATTCATGATTTTACGAATCATAAAATTGCAAACAGCTGAAGGTTTTTGAGCCATCAGAACAGCTGGTCCCTCACTTCCCAGCAGGAAGGACTGGGTTTTGAGAGTCCACAGGCTGCAGGGATGACGTGGGTGGCTGTTTGGAAATGGCACACTGGAAACAGAAAAGACGACCACTCATGACACAACCAGACGATGAGGTGACCTGTGGTCACCTGATCACTGGAGGGCAATAAGCATTGCTGGAACACTCAGAATTATTTATTCAACAGTTATTTTTCAAGTGCCTACAACATTTGGGCCAGGCGTCTTTCCAGCAAGCAAAGACGGCTTCAGGGCCCACTATGTGCCAAGCTCTGTGCTGTGACAGATACAGGAAGGTCAATATGACCCGGGGTTACCATCAAAGGAGGCAACAGTCACGTCATGTCTTTTTTTTTTTGAGACAGAGTCTTGCTCTGTCACCCAGGCTGGAGTGCAGTGGGGCTCACTCTAGTCTTGACCTCCTAGGCTCACGTGATCCTCCCACCTCAGCTGAGATTACAGGTGCATGCCAGCACACCTGGCTAATTTACAAAATTTGTTTTTAGAGACAGGGTCTTCCTATGTTGCTCAGGCTAATGCTAAACTCCTAGGCTCAAGTATCCTCCTGCTTTGGCCTCCCAAAGTGCTGGGATTACAGTGTCAGCCACTGCACCCGGCCCTGAGTCTAGTCTTGAAAGATGATTAGAAATTCACTGAGTTGGGGAGTTGGGAGTTTCAGGAGAAGGTAAGCTGGAGAGCGGTGGCCAGGCTCCTTCCACAGGGAAGAGGCAAGGTCAGGTCTGTGGGGATGGAGGGACAGCAAGGGAGGGGAACGGCTGAGGAACAGTTTCTGTTGTATCTCTAACATTCTTTAAAAATGAAGGAGAAAGGGAGACCTGAGGCAAATAGGAAAAGGTTGACATCTGTTAAAGCTGGCGGTGGGCACCTGTTATGTGGTTTTCTGTACTTTTCAGAATGTTTAGAATATTGCATAATAAAAATATTTAAAATTAAACTATAAAAAACAAGAGAGATTAGTGTGTCAGAGAAGAAATCACTCTGGAGACCACGCAGAGGCAAGCCCAGAAGGGTGAGAAGTCAGCTGCAGGCTGATGTGATGACCCCAGCAGGAGAGGGGAGGTCAGAGCAGGGACCTCTGACCTCCCCTGCTGAGAGCTGTGGCCCTGGGAGAGGGGTGGCATAACAGAAGCAGCAGCTGTAAGGGACCAAAGATAACAACAACCATTGACACTGTCATCACAGCCCCACAGTGAGGAAGGGAAGAGAAATAAATATTCCAGCCTCTCTCTTCCAGGCTTCCCGCCCCCTTCTGGTGCTTCCCATTGGCCAAACTCAGCTAGAAGAGAAGAGAAAGCTCTCCCAGTCAGCTCAACCCCCAACCTCTGATGCACCGTAAGAAGGCTGCCTCCTTACCCAGGGTGTGCATGTGTGTGTGTGCATGCGTGTGTACATGGGTGCGTGCATGTTTGCCCGTGTGTGCGTGTGCATGTGTATGCGTGGGTGCATGTGTGCACACGTCATGTGAGTGCATGTGCATGTGTGTAAATCTCTCTCATCTCATCCAAGGGTCCTCAGCCCCCAACAGTGCCCGAAGTGCTGGTACTCTGTAGCTGCTGCTGCACGTCTGGGAACAGACAGGCAGGGGAGAGGGGAGGGGGTCTCAGGTCCAGGGACATGGCTGTAAGGAGGCCCTGCCATGCAGCATGCTGGTTCCCAGTAGCCAGCAGACAACACACGCAGCACAGTGGTGCTCCGCAGCCAGTGCTGCAAACTGGGATGCCCTCCCTTTCCTCGCCCAGCCGAGAGGCAGCTGGTAGACCTGTGGTAATTCCACGATGACTACTGGTACACATACACACGTGTACTCTGATCCACCATCTCCATTTCTAGAATTTCTTATACAGCTGTGTGCTTGGACCCAGGCGCAATGAGAGTATAAATAAGACTGTTCACTGCAGGCATCAGAGAGTAACCCTAATATCCATCAATAGAGGCCAGGAGATGACCTTGCATCCATCCAATGGAATATGAGCATCAGAAAGAACAAAAAGCACTTTATGTACAAGTACGAAAAGATCTCAGCTGTGTGCAGTGGCTCACACTTATAATCCCAGCACTTTGGGAGGCTGAGGCTAGAAGATCACTTGAGGCCCAGGGTTCAAAACCAGCCTGGGTAAAATAGAGAGGCCCCACCTCTACTAAACTTTTTTCTTTTAAATTAGCCAGGCACAGGAGTGTACACCTGTAGTTCCAGGGACCCAGGAGGCTGAGGCTGGAGGATCATTTTAGCCCAGGAGGTCAAGGCTGCAGTGAGCTATGATCGCACCACTGCACTCCAGTGTGGGCAACAGAGTGAGACCTTGTCTCTAAAAAAAAACCCTCAAAACAACAAACCCCCCCTCAATTCTACCTCCCAAGTGGGGCCCACTTCCACAGGCAGTCCCTGCTTCTCCCGACTTTCCCCTGGACCATCACTTGTGCCTCTTGGTCCTTGAAGCCTGGTGCCCAGGACTGGCTGGAGATTTTGGCTGCAGGACAGGCACACGACTCCAACTGGGCCGTGAGCCCCAATTCTGGAGCTTCTGATGCAACTCCTGGGAAAGAAAAGCTCTCATTTTGGGGGATTTGCAACTGGTAGGACGTTTGCCTCAGAGCTGCTAGAAAGGTGACCCCCAGGAGAGGGGGACAGATCCGGCCAGGCCTAAACATGCCATTTTTGAGAGCCAACGTACACAACTGGCTTTTTGTCTTAAGCAACATTGAGATGTTTTCTGTTCCTCACAACAAAAGATTCCAAGCAAATACAAATCTCTCATGGTTTCCTTAGTGTAACGGGGGCCATGCCCCTTTCTGGCTGAAAACTACTCTCTCAGGTGGCATGGGAATGTGTGTGTGGAGCTCTCCTCTGGAAGCACAACAGGTGACGGGGGGGGTGGGCCCTGCACTTGGACCCACTTGGGCCAGCGCCTGCCCCTCTCTCTGCACGCTGCTGGGGGCTGTGTGTGGCGGAGCCTACCTGTAGCAGACATTATCAGTGCAGGGGTTGTGGGCTCGGACGATGATGAAGACATGCTGGAAGTGTGAGCGGATGTTCTTGGGGGTGAATGGCAGCGCGCCGGGCTCTTGGAAGATGATGGTCACGATGTCGTTTCCTATGTGCCTCTTCCGCAGCAGCTGGGAAAAGGGCAACAGAGGGGGACAGGGAAGTGTCACAGGTCGGCCTAAGGGCTCCTGCCTGAACCACTGCCTCAGCTCCTCACCCACCCCCATTCCCACTCCCTGCTCACGTGCAGCCAAAGGAACACCTGAGTCAGGGGACGAACCCTCCCGTGGTTCCCTCTCATTCAGGATAAAGGATGGAGGCCTTGCCATGGCCCGGCAGGCCCCTGTCACTCCTCTGACATTCCCCACGGTCCCTGCTCACCTACTACAGCCACACCCATCTTCTGCTGCTCCTCAACCATGCCAGAAACACTTCCTCGAGGCCTCTGCACCGCTGTTCCCTCCTCCCGGGGCCCCACAGGGCTTCCTTCCTCACCTGCTCTGGTCTTGCAGATACGTCACCCTCCCAAGCAGGCCTTGGCTGACTGTTATCCAAGATCCACCCCACCACAACACTTCCTGATCTTTACTTTTCTGTCCCCATTACTTAACACTTATTGACACTCAGCAGAGATGGCTTTCGCTCCTTCCTTTTGTTTCTTGTCTCTTCACACTGAACTGGCAGCTCCATGAGAACAGGGAATTTGTTCACTGCCCCGCACTGTATCCTCAGTACCTAGCAGTGCCTGGCATACAGCAGGCGCTCAATAAATAAGATCTAGAGAGCACAGGCTGGTGGCCTTCAACTTACTCAAAGCCACACTCATGGGCAATGGCTGACTCAGAGCCCAGGTCACTGGCAGGGCCAGTTCTAGGCACCACCCCTTCCCTGGACGCTGACTGAGGTCAGGACGGCTGCAGCTTCAGAGTGTCCTATGGGACCCTCACCCTCTGATATGGTTGGCTGTGTCCTCACCCTACAATTCATCTTGAATTGTAGCTCGCATAATTCCCATGTGTTGTGGGACGGACCCAGTGGGAGCTAATGTAATCACGGGGGCGGGTTTTTTCCATGCTGTTCTCGTGATAGCAAATAAGTCTCATGAGACCTGGTGGTTTTATAAAGGGCAGTTCCCCTGCACAAGCTTTCCCGCCTGCCACCATGTAAGACATGATTTTGCTCCTCCTTTGCCTTCCATCGTGACTGTGAGGCCTTCCCAGCCATCTGGAACTGTGAGTCCATTAAAATTTTTTCTTTATAAACTACCCATTCTCTGGTAGGTCTTCATTAGCAGCAGGAAAAGGGATGAATACGCCGTCTCTTCCCTGCTGGTCAGTCTCTGAGGAAGACTGTTATCTGCACAGGCGACACCGGATTCAAGGTATTTGGCTTATTTGCTGAGATTACATTGCTCTTATTTGTACAGTTCTAGTAGTCGTTTAACTGTCAAGGAATCTGCCAACAGAGGAGATCCACGGACAGGAGTCCCATGGAGCTCAAAGTGATGTGGCTCACAGTGTGAACTCCAGACATGCTTTGTAGCTCAGCTCCTAGTACTGAATGGTTAGTTCTTTATGTGTGTTTAAGTGGCATTATATCAAATTGCTAAAGTACCTATTGACTGTGGCTGGTCCTGTACTAGATACTGCACAGCTGTATCTTCTATTCATCATCTTTATTAATCTCTTAACCTTGATAGGTATTAACTCATTTTGCCCCATTTTACAGATGAGGAAACTTAGGCTCACAGAGGTTAAGTGATTTTCCCTAAGCCACGTAGCGATGCAGGGAAAGAGCCTGGATTCTAACCCACTTCTTTTTTTTTTTTTTTTGAGATGGAGTCTCACTTTCTCCCAGGCTGGAGTGCAGTGGATCTCAGCTCACTGCAACCTCCACTTCCCAGGTTCAAGTGGTTCTCCTGCCTCAGCCTCCTGAGTAGCTGGGACTACAGGTGCCCACCACCATGCCCGACTAATTTTTGTATTTTTAGTAGAGATGGCGTTTCACTATATTGATCAGGCTGGCCCTGAACTCCTGACCTCAGGTGATCCGCCTGCCTTGGCCTCCCAAAGTGATGGGATTACAGTTGTGGGCCATTAAGCCTAGCCTAAGACCAAATCTCTTAATAGCATGCTTTTTTTTTTTTTTTTG